>OX101787.1:37375160-37597660 GCA_944452715.1 Ophion slaviceki | reverse complement strand
AGAGAACCGTCAAAATATTTTTTCGCGAACCAATCGACAACTGAATGTCTTTGTGAAATGAAATTCAAACTATTTTTATTGAAAAAACCCTTCTCCACACCACCACAAGGGTAGAGTTTCAGGCGCGTTTTTGTTTTTGACGTGGTATCCCCAGTAAGCCGAATCCACGTATCATTACTTGTAAGTTTGTTTCGTTTTCTGACGTTCTCTTCCTTATAAGATTTTGAAATGGGAATTCCGTTTTTTTTTCTTGGAAGTATGAAGGATCCGAGCGATGCACTTTCAGTTTTTTTTTCATTCGCTTATAAGGTTTTGAAATCGGATTTACTTTTTCGCGAGATATCAGAATCGGAACTATTTTGTTTTCTTTGTTTTCGACAATGGTCCTGCCAAATCTACATCGTCGGTTTCATCTTCGGAAACGTCGAAATTTTCGGTTTCAGGAGTATTACTTTTCCTTTTTCTATTTCAAGGTACTTGTATTTTATTAATCAATGTCACTATTTTGTTATTTTGCCTCAAATTGTTTCCAAGGCACTATAAAACTCGATCAATCACTTAAGGCCTAAGGCCACTGTAACGGTCCAAAAAAAAAGGTTTTTTCACGAATTTTTTGCTTCCAAAATTGAAGGTAATTGAAAAAAAACTTTTAAGGGTGTTATCGGGCATACATTAAACTTTATTATCAAATTTTTTTACAGCAAAAAAAAACAAAATGGCGGTTCCACAGCTATCTTCCCGGGGCATGTTTTGCTTGCAGGGCTCCGCGGCACGCAGCACCACTGGTGCACTTTTGAATCTAGAACAAAAAAAAACCATCAATCTAGAGGGTTATAGCTAGAGAATGTCGATCGGATTTTAAAAAGTATCAATTTTTGTGGATTTGGCGTGCGTTTGAAAAAAAAAATTGATTTTTGACGAAAAAAACGGCTAGTTTTTTGTTAATAAAAAATCAATAAATAAAGTTATTGAAAATCCCGATCGACATTCTCAAGATAATGTTAATGTTCACATCTGTTCAAAATTTCAAGTAAAAAAAATGAAAATTGTTCGAGTGATGCTGCGTGCCATTTTGAAAAACCGTATTTCGAGAAAAACGCGTTTAAAGTTTTGCGAATAGTTTTTTATTGGAAAAAATAAAAAAAAGAAGGTAAAAAAAAAATTACCGTTAGTCTGCAATCCCAGCACCATACATTTGTCCTTCGATGGCCAAATTTTCGTCTGGCAAAATTTACAGTGGCCTTACCCCTTAAGAAGAAGAGAAAAAGAATCCTCTCTCTCTCCCTCTCTCTCTTTTTCCCCCTCCCTCCCGCCCCCTCCCTCCCCCTCGTCTCTCTCCTTCTTCCTCTTTCGCTTTTAATAAAAATAGTTTGGATTTCATTTCACAGAGACATTCAGTTGTCGAATGGTTCGCGAAAAAATATTTTGACGGTTCTCTTTTCGTTTGCCATTTTCGTACCAGCTTAAATATTGATTGTAGGAAAAAAAAGCTAGAGATCAAAAATATCGAAAATTTAATCCCCTACAAGTTTGTTTTCCTTCATTCATGGCCTAAAATTAAAAATAAACGAGATACTGCAATAGTTTTACTTCGCCGCTTTTTTCAGGTTTAGTTCGAAAAATACCGATCGTAGAGAAAAAACTGTCATAACTAAAGTAGTAGAAAGCTGAATTTTCTACAAGTTTAGTTCTTCCTATTTTTACCCAAAAATTGAAAATGGCCAAGTTATTCAAGAAAAACAATTTTTCATAGAATTGAAAATGGCGGACACAAGCCCATGGAGGATTTGGTCGCCATTGTGAATTTAGACTGTGAATTCAGATCAGTGACCCCCCCCCTCTCCAACAGTTAAAACAAGAAAGAGCAACAACGAAATTTTTGTCATTTCAGGGTTATTATTTGAATATAGTTACTCGGCTATTCTTAGAAAATCTTCGTTGCATATTGAACTTAAGACCCGAGGCTATAAAAACACACTGCCGATCAAAAGTTTTCAGACACTTCAGATAATTGCAAAACTTTCGATCACTGGATAATTTCCAAATAATGTTAGAATAATATAACCCATTTCATTTCTTAATTAACGAAGATAATATTTAGCTCTATATACTGAATTATATTATGCTAATATAATTTTGCAATTATCCAAAGTGATCGAAAGTTGTGCAATTATCTGAAGTGTCCAAAAACATTTGGCCGGTAGTGTATGCAAAAAAAATCGTATTTTATAAATGTCAAGCTCATGCTGACCCCTTGAAGCTCCCGTATAAATAAAATGGGGAGGGGGGAGGGAGGAATAATTCTCAATGATTACCCTTGGAATACTCGATTACTTATACTTAGACTTGAACATGAGAGCTCACCAGTTGCAGCGAAGCAACAGTTCAACAAGTCGAGAGATTAACAATTTTGCTTTTTCCTTCAGATCTCAATACACATATTGCACTCACATGCACAGTTTGACGAAAAAGTAACTCGAGTAATTTCCATGCATCTCCCTGGAGGACGCAAAGCACCATCACCGACTGCTGAATTTCGTATTAAATATAAGAGACCGAATAAGCATAAAATTCCAAATGGACGGAGTTCAAGCCTGGCGCGGATTACCGTAGGCTGGATTAACACGAAGGGGTTTTTTTTTAACGAAATTGTTCCACGGCGAGTCAACGTAATCTGCATAAGTACTTTTTCCTCTCACACTGTTCTTTTTTCATGATTCACGTTCCCGTCAGTATTCCGACAAGAATAAATCGTCATTTTTTTTCCAAACTACGAAAACGATTTTCCACGAAGCAAGCTATGCTCGTATGGGATGGCAGATCCATCGCTTATTCATTTTGTTTATTCCTTATCGACTGCACCGTAACAGAAAGAACAAAAACGAAATGAACAAAAAATCGCGGGGAAAAAAGAAAAACACAAAGTCGAAATTTCTGCGTTTGCGCGGATTACGCACACACACACACGCGTGTGTAAATATATATATATATATACATTTACACACACACACGTGCGCACTGAACGTGATGCTGGCTCAGCTGAGGCAAAACGCGAGCGACGTTTGTCCATCAAATGAAGAACAAAAGGAAACGAGACAAGAACAATGAATTACGGAAGGGAGAAAAAAGGGCAAAAAAAGCGAAGAACATTCTCTCCGGCCGAGGACGAATGGGCCAAAGAATAAATGAAAAGGAAAAAAACGACGAAACAATACAGGAGCGAGCAACGAAACGAACAAGAATCAAGCGTGTATGTGCAACAGCGTCGATATGTCCCAACGATCGGGGGTGTTTTACCCACCTCGTGTGTGTGCGACTGCACTGTATATCAGCCCGATATATGCACCGAAGTTCGCGCAGTGCACGAGAGACAAAATCGCTTTTATGAGGGAACGAGATCCGCGAGTGTACGATCGCGAAATCGTAGAAAAGGAGGACCAGTTCCACCATGAAATACGATTAAACTTCGTCTACTCCCTCGGCTATATGTATATACAATTATATGAATTATATATATGTATACAGGGTGTCCGTCCTTATCTTTGCCACCGGAAATAACTCGGGTGGCTCATCTATTAAAATGAAATACAAATCTAAATATCTCGGATCACTACCGAATATTTGGCAGTGATTCGAGATATTCAGATTTGTGTCATCGATACTGACTTTGAATGACCTTGAACGATTTTGACCCCCTAATGTTTTTTATGCGGCTTGACGTGCTCCACAAGATGGTTACAAAATATACCATTTCACTTAAAAAAGTGGAGGTGACTTCCACTGTGTCAGCGCCTCCACCAAAATAAAAAAAAATGGTCGCATTTGATGGCTCCCTTCACACCGTACAACTTTTGTCTGGAACATTTTTTTGTGACGTCGATAATCCCCGAGTAATTTCGGGTGGCAGAAATAAGAGGGACACTCTGCATATACAGGGTGACAATTGTAAGATTTTTTAATTCCTCCTCGACGAAAATATAGCGTATTTTTGTGATTCGTAGTATTTGCCAGCAAAAATGGAGCATTATAGAAAAAATCAAAATTCCATTTTGAGAACGGCAGTATGAAGATAATTCAATTCCAAATACGAAACGCTGCGGAAAAACTTTATTTGGGAATCCCGTCATCGAGAAAAAATTCCCAAAGAGGCATTTTAAAGTCGATAAAAAGAATTTACATCGGTAAAAAAAATCCACTAGTTTTTCGTATTCGAAAATGAATTATCTTCATTCTGCCGAAACTCACAATGGAATTTTGACTTTTCCTATTCGGAATGCTCAATTTTTCTGGCAAACACTACTCATCACAAAAATACGCTAGATTTTTGTTCGAAGAGGGCGTAAAAACCACTAAATATCAAATCTTTTTCAGTCGCAAAATCTGCGGTCCAGACCGATGAAAAACTAATGGCCTCCTTATTATTGTCACCCTGTATGTATGCGAATGAGAATTTCCGTGAGATGGAAAATAATCAATTTTCGATCTCGTGTAGTCCACGGACTAAATGCATTTTGGTATTATATTCTGCCGTTTTGTTTATCTTGCTCGCTCGCGTTCGTTCGGAAATTGAAGAGTCCTTTTTTGCACGTACTCAAGTTATATCCGTTCGCGTCCGTCTCTCAACGCGATATACCAATGGATTTGAAATACTGAATTAACTTAATCGCAAACACTGTTGAGGCTAGTAGCGCGTGAATTTACTTCAATCAGTCGCGCGCGCGCGTCAAAGTTGACGCGATAGTTTTCCATTTGCAAAGGCGGTTAGTCGAGGCAACGAAGTTTGGGAAAATTGTCAGTAATCGATAAGTTTATCTGACGAAGATACTCGAGGAAGTGCCCGGATGAAAATTCAACGCGAGAGATAATGGAGGAGGAAATGAGAGTTTCGTGAGGTTTATAGCAACGAGGAGGCGTCGATAGGCGAGTATTCCTCGGCATGTGTTTACGCGTGTTGAGTAAAGGAGAAAGCAGCATCCGTGTGGCAAGCGAAAGGACTGTTGGTTTCGAGATCGCGTCATTAACGGGTTCGACCGCACGAGGCCAATGGACGTTTATCGAGAGGCACATCCGGTTCTTTGGTGCTTTGTATTGGGAGCTCATACCGGCAGTTCAACGTCAAATCGTCATTGCCCGAGCAATTTGTTCTCGCTCGAGCGACAATCGAATTCTTTTCACGGGGTCGGAAGAACTCGGAATCTCCGCAAAAATTTTACCCGACAGACCGAAACTCCGAAAATTTGAACACCGTCAAAATAATTCGACTATGGAATTTTGAAAAGTTTGAACATTTTCAATAAAACGACGAATTACTTCGAGAATTTTTTTCATTAAGAAGTGATTTTTCGTTAATTTTGAAATTTGTCTAGATGTTATACGTTCTACATCATTTGTAGTCAACTGTGTAGACTTCCGCTGGCTTGATCTTTACGAAAATTGTAATTCCGAAACATTAAAATTAGGAATTTTAAACCGTCGGAGCTTTCAAAATTCGGGATTTCAACACGACGCCGTTTTCACCCCCCTCCCCCCGCCCCTCACCCTCAACCTCTCCTCCTCCATTGGGTTTTAGATCGGCGTATGACCGCAAAAAGGCTTCCGCAACGATCTCGTCCATTTTTTTCTCCATTCACAATACAAGTACTTTATGGCTAAAAGTACGCTGGAAAAGAGTGTAACTCTTCAGTCGTGAACGAATCCATCGCTCCTGGACCGTTTTTTGTCAAACGGCTCATAGATATAGGATGGCCCGAAGAGTCACATCTGAAAGGAATATCGTATGAATTAAGGAAACGAATCACTGAGTGTTTTACAATCCTTTCTAGTTTTCGAGAAAAAAGCATGTTAAGATTTTTTTTATCTGTCCTGTAGCGACAATTTTACTTTTTTGTGCGTGTATTTTCCTCTGAGAAGCGTTTAAAAGCAATTTGGAGTCATTCAAACGAGAGTTTAATAATTTGTCCTTTATAAACCTTTATCATCTGAACTTCAGTGACTGATCCTCTTAAATCTATTTTCAACACTTTTGACCAAAATCTAGGGCGTTGATGTTGGCGTTTAGTTAGTCATTCGTTTATTGCTCAACAGTGAACTCCATAACGATACCACGAGTAGAAAAAGTCGCGAGGAAAATAAAGAGTGTCTCAAAATGACCTGACATTTTAAATTGCGCGCTATTTGTTTTTGTGGCAAACATAGAGTACTCATCTTTGAAAACTGGCATCAGGAAGTATCGAGGTTTAGTCGTGGAGAATTACTCGACCGAGCAACGCATAGAAATGGTTGTTTGCTGCATTGTTACTGCACAGTTATTGCGGACGAAGTTTCATGGTCGTGTTATCTCGCGCCGCGGCGATGTGAACGGATCACCAAAATCGTGCTATTTGACGCCATTGAACTTCTGTCTTTAGGGTTTTCCTGAAAGGAAAAGTGTATGCCAATGATCCACGGACCATTTCGGAGCTCAAAAAAGCAATTGGACGCACCGTTAATGAAATTAGTCCGCAATTATGCCAAAATGTTATTGAAAATTTCGTCATAAGATTGAACGTTTGCAAACAGGGATGAGGTGGCCATTTATCGAATGTTGTGTTCCACACATAACCTCCATGTTTGTATCCTTATATTAAGGCGATCCTCTAGTTTCTCGGGTTGAAAAAATCGATTTTTTTTTCATAAATCACATCTACAACATGTGTAGAAAATGTGTGCCAAAGGATTTTTCGATATTCGAAGTGGTTCACAAGTTACGGCCCTGGAACGGAGCAGGTATACGGAGCAGGTATACTTTCAAACGCGTTTTTCTCGAAACACCATTTTTCGAAACGGTGACCACGATATTTCAGAAAGTACTGCACCGATCTTGTTCAAATTTATACAGCATCTTTAATATGTTATAAGCCAGCGATTGAACTAGGATTATCATGATTGCTTCGATAGTTTTTTTTGTACGAGCGAAAAACTTAAGAAAAAATGAGTAAAAAATAGAATGTAATTTTCAAAAGTGTATAAAAAAGTCAATTTTTGTAATTTAGAATTCACTCTAGTTCAATCGCTAGTCTTAAATATGAACATTAAAATGCCGTTTGGTTTTTTTATTTCAGATAAGCAGAACAGCCGCAATCTTGGTCACCGTCAAGCACCTCTTTTACTTGATGTCTTCCTGTCGGCCACTATAACGTTTATTCTATTATATATTTTGACTTCAAAAAATTCGTAAAGCTTATTTAAATGTTAATAAAGATTATGCAAAAACAATGAGATTGATTATTTCGATGCTTTGCCAGTAAAAAATTATTGAAAAAGCCGTAAAAAAACAGCCGAGAAACTAGAGGACCGCGTTATTCTGTATATTTAAAAAACATTTGTACTTTTCAAATAGATAATACGTTTTATTAATGAATTAAAATGTAAGGTCATTTCGAGACACCATATACATACACGATGTACTGCTTTTTTTCGAAAACTAAAAAAGATCGTAGAACATAAATGCGAGTGACTCGGATAAGTATCGATACGAGGCATTTAGATTTGTCTCTTGGACGTCACTTCACGGGCCAGCCTGTATATACAGGGTGTCCCTCTTATCTCTGCCACCCGAAATAACTTAGTAATTATCGACGTCACAAAAACTGTTCCAGACAAAAGTTGTACGGTGTAAAGGGGGCCATTAAATGCAACCAATTTTTTTTTTTCGGTGGAGGCGCTGACGCACAGTGGAGGTCACCTCCACTTTTTTAAATGGAATGATACATTTTTTCAACGATCTTGTGGAGCACTTCAAGCAGCATAAAAAATATTTGGGGTCAAAGTCGTTTAAGGTCATTCAAGGTCACCTATTAAAATGAAATACAAATTCAAATATCTCGGATCACAATAAAGTATCACAATAGCGATCCGAGATATTTTGATTTGTATCATCGATGCTGACCTTGAATGACCTTGAACGACTTTAACCCCCTAATGTTTTTTATGCAGCTTGAGGTGCTCCAGAAGATGGTTGAAAAAAATGTATCATTCCATTTAAAAAAGTGGAGGTGACCTTCTTTGTGCGTCAGCACCTCCACCGAAATAATAAAAAAAATTGGTCGCATTTGATGGCCTCCTTCACACCGTACAACTTTTGTCTGGAACATTTTTTTGTGACGTCGATAATTACCGAGTTATTTGGGGTAGCAGAGATAAGAGGGACAATCTGTATATACAGGGTGTTAGGAAGATCGATGCAGAGCCTTAAGAGGGTGATAGGTCACCTCGTTAGGAACATATCTAACCCAGGTTCCCTTAGTCCAAAGTCTAAGGATTTCGAGTTATCATGGTAAGATATGTGGATTTTTTTCCAAAATTAGGTACTAACTCGTTTACCTCTTATGTTAATGCTATTTTAAAAAAATAACATTAACATAACAAGTATTTTTATTTTTTGACAAATTTTTTAATTATTCAACACATCCCATTTGGTTAGTTGTGTGGATACAGATGATTGCATTGGGGTTTGTCGATTGAATACACATTAAGCTAAGACGCAAATAGGTTTGTAGTTACCAATTATTGTCTGTTTGAACATTATGAACGAGTGAGTACCTAATTTTGGGAAATTTTCCAAAAATCATACTTACCATTATAACTCGAAATCCTTAGACTTTGGACTAAGGTAACCTAGGTTAGATATTTTCCTAACGAGGTGACCTATCGCCCCTTAAGGCTTTGCATCGACCTTCCTAACACCCTGTATATAGACACTCACAATCCGTGAGATTCGTGATCCGAGCGCGGCTTTCGAGAAAGAAAGTACCTACCGCCTTCTTCTCGGTAAACGCTAATTTTTTTCGTTCGTCACGGTCGTTATTACCAGCGCACGTTGGAATTCCCGAGGGCCTCGCGCGCGTAGGAATAATGAAGATTGTACGTTTAAAGCCCGCAACTTCCGGCTGAAAACTTTCGCGGTCGTGCACGATACGTAGACACGACGATAATTCGCCGACAAAGTTCGCGGACATGCCAGTTTCGCTGATTCGAACGACAAATTGCTCCTGTAATTTGTACATTCAACCGGGCCATTGCTAATTGCGCGCAATTCGAATTTTCTTGACTTTCGTGATGCACACGTAAAACGGCCCATATTGTTGTATTATATTATGGTGCATTTTACTACTGCACGGTGCATGATATACGTCGGGATGAAGTAAACGAGTAACATTTATTGTGTCACGTATGCATGTAGCGGGGTTTTAAAGACTTTGAGGATAGTCCTCACAGTAGCCCGCAGACTGCACGAACCACGGACCTTTCGCGAGAGACCTCGCCCTTCGATGTCTCCGCGTCTAGCTAGCTCGGATAATTTGTGCAAATCGCTCGTTTGTCATTCAGAACACGCGTGTAAGAGAGCAGCCCGGCTAGAGACGGAGGAGCAGGTACCTCTGATTTGTTAGGTGAGGGAAAGGATGCACGCTGATTCCTATTTTATGTTTGCCGAATTGTGTCGTGACGTGTTTGCTTGTTGAATCCATTTGTTTCGGGAGGTCTGACTTTTCTAGCCGGGAGACCGAGAAACGGAAGGAAACGGAAATGGAGCAAAGGAGCGGAACGCTGAGGAGTAGAAAACGAGAGAGAAAGAAAAGGGGGAAAGATTTTCCCTGACATTTCTACTTCGTTTCTTTTTCACTTCATGGAGATTCGAGCCACTTTGGATTTTCGTGTGTTCAAGGGGTTACCTGGGTTTGAAAATTTCCAAAAATCAATTTTTTTAAAACTCTGTTATGTAATAGTACAATATATCTAGAATATTCTCCCAAAGTTTTAAGGGGTTATATACAGTTAATATTTTAAAAAAATCGATTTTTTTCGCAATATACATATATTTTAGTAAACACACAGAAAATTTCTTGTCAATCCGGCGAATATTCTCGAAGTTACACGCACATTTGTAATGGCGTGTCAGAGCGTTCGAAAGTGCTTTTAAAACTTCAAGGGGCTACACCAGTGTGAACACTGAAAATTTGGGTGATTTTCGGGAATTTTTTGGAAGAAAAGTACTCAATTAAATGTTTCGGAAAATTAAGAATATATTTGGCTATATTTGACTTATATTACATAATTTTTTCATATAAAAATATTGAGATCCAAGTGACTTATGCGATGCATAAGTCACTTGGACTTATGCATCGCATAAGTCCAAGTTTGGCGCCTCCAAAAACTTTTTTTTTGGAGGTGCCAAAAAAAAGTTCCTCCACTGCTGGCATGATTCCGGGCGATTGAGTAGCTGAAACCGAAAAAATGTCGTTAAGCTGGAAGGTATTTCCTGTACAATAGCATAGGATTTTCGAAAAATATCAAAATCTAACAAAATGGCGTAGGTATGAAAAAAAAATCAGTTTTCTTGATGGTCGTTTTTTTCAATGCCAAATCGTCAATTTTCATCCAATCAAAAACATCCTACGTCATTGTAGAGTAAATATATTCAAGAGCACTCAGTTCAAATTTCAAGTCAATCGGATAATTGCTCTTTGAGTTACAATGTCAGCGGATTTAAAAAATCTCATTTCAAGAAAAACGCGTTCAAAGAGATTTAACTATCGATTTTAGCCAGATCAAATGATATTTACCATAAAAACTGCTAATCAGCTATACCTGGCCCATACAATTGACCCTCCTCTTGCTCGAATAATGCCTGTTGAGAGGCTGAAGCTTTTCACACTGGTATAGCCCCTTAAACGGGTTTGTCTCAAAAATGTGTTTCTAAAGTCGGTGAGCAGGATTTCTCGGAAACGGCTGAACCGATCAGTCTCAAATTTTAACACAATCTTTTCAAGTACATTCTTTAGTAATCAATCGAAGGTTTTTTCTCACCGATAAATATTTTCCATTTTATAAACAATTTAAGACCTACATTTGTGTTAAAAAAATTATTTTTTTGAGAAGCCGCCATTTCGTCAAAAATTATTATGTTGCTTATTCCTTCGATCAATTACAAGATAATCCATTATATTAACGAAATGTTTTTGGTTTTTTCATTTTAGATGATCCAGTCCAGAGATATCGTGCTCACCGCAAAACGCCTTTTTTAGAGGTGCTCCCGGAGATCAGCTATAGCTGTTTTCAATACAATTATTTTTACAAATAAAAAATGTTAAAAGTTACCATAACATGTGTACAAATTATTACGTTAATAGATTCAAAGGTCTTCTCAAGAAAAATTCTTGACAAATTGATCTTTTTGGGCCTCCTGACTGTATATAACCCCTTAAGTCAATCGGAGTAGAAGTCTAGAAGAGAGAGCCTTTGGGAATTCCCCTTGCTGGGGAGACGCCGGAAACGACGCAGGTATATCGCATTTTTCTCAAAACACTATTTTTGAAGTCGGTGGACACGATTTCTCAAAAACTAATGCACCGATCTTATTGAAATTTTGCACACTTCTTCAAAATATCATTGACTAGTGATTGAACGAAGGTTTGTTCTTTCGATTACAACTAATTTTACAAAGCTATACGTAGTGTAAATTGTACCAAAAATTGAATTATTTTGCATACAACTCTGTCAAAAATTCAAATTTCAATTTTTTTCTCAATCCTTCGTACCATCACGAGCTATACTTATCTACTAAAATGGTTTTTTTAATTTCAGATAAAGCTATCATGAGTTATCCTGACCACCACGAGGACACTTTTTTTGAAGGGTCTCCGGAAACTAGGGCCCACCAGTTGAATTTCCGATTTTTTAAAAAATATTGGTGAAATGTTGCTCTTTTATGTGCTTAACATTTTGAATAAAATAATTTATATATTATATTTTTTTAATAGAGAAAATATGCTTTTTTGGCTTCGAAACCCACGTAACTCCTCAAACGACCGCACGTACCTTCCGGTAACTCGAGAAATTTCGAGTTACTGCACTGGACGATCAGCTGAACATTGTTTGCCCACAAATTTCTCTCGCACACTTGCATACGAGAGCCTCGCACGGTCGCACCCATTAGGAAGTTCGCGAGCGAGAAATAATTTAGTACCCGAAGACTTTTTTCGGTATTGCAAAGTTCCTGATCACTTTACCGCAACTATTTTGGCATGAAACTTCGAGCTTAAATTCACCGCTTCGACACAGCAGGCTGTGTGGACTCGAGCAATTCGTCGTGATTGCGATAACTTTCGATTCGGTTGCGTCGAAGCGCTGTGAGATTTGTTTCAAGAATCCAACAAATTTGAGAGCATCAATGCGGATATCGAATACGAATGATGCTGCTGTCACACGCATCGGTAAGATGGGAAACTATTTTTCGTGCACAGGTGGACAAGCAGCGGTTCCATGCGATCGCGAACTGAGAGAAAAATGTATAGTATTTACAAAAAAATGCGCATGGTAAAAGAGAGTATAGTCGAATTCCCTATAGTTTATTGTCACCGGAATCACAATGCGGTTAACACAACTATAAGCGACAAGTACCTATGCGTAAACATGTGACTTTGGTGGCGTGTTTGACTATCTAGTATCTCCGAAATTACTATACACTATTGTAAAAGGCTTTACAATATCGATATGGTTAGTTCAGATATATCGCAAAATCGGCACAGAAATGCTAATGCTGCACTGAGAGCAAAGTACATGGTATTTATGAAAGACGCCCACGGCAAAAGAGGGGATAGTAAAATCCCGTATAGTTTATTGGGACCGTATTCATAATATGTTTAATACAACTATAAGCGAACAGTATATCTAAACATGCAACTTTGGTGGCGCATCCGACTATCTATTATCCCCGAAATAACTACTACTATTGTAAAAAAATTAACTGATTTAACTATATCGATATTGTGAAGCCTTTCACAGTAGTTAATAGTTATTTCGGGGATACTAGATAATCAAACACACTACCAAAACGGCATGATTAGACGGACGCTTATAGTTGTGTTAACCGTATTATGATTGCGGTGTCAATAAATTATAGGGAATTTAACTATGCCCACTTTTACCATGGGCGTTTTTTTGTAAATACTATAAACATTTTTCTCAGTGCAAGTTTGTACTATTTATATGGTTAACATTAACACTTGTTGAGTATAAATTGTTATAAGATCTTACGAAAAGTGAAGACGAACGTGAATACGAAGTGAATACGAACAAAATTATGGTAATCATATAGTAAAGGGGTAAATCATTTGAGGAAAGTGTCAATAAAGTAGAGACAGCGGTAGCACGCTGTGATCGATATACATATATTATCGCATTCATTTATCCGTTTTTAAAATCCGATATTTCGAAAACTTTTGCGTTGCGCCAAAAATCCCCTTAAGCGGTGACATATATTATGAAAAAGACGATCTGTGCAAAATTCCACCTATATCGGAGGTAACAGCTATTCGGAATTGCAGCTGGAATTACTTTTATCTGTTATGCGAAATCTACGATCAAAATAACATAAGTATCTGGCAGCGTGCGTAGTATCGATAGGTAGGGCGTAGCTTCGAATCTATGTTCAGGCGAAATATTTTCTTCGATAGGAATCATTACAGAAGGTCAGGAAATGACGAATTATGATAAACAATCATGCAGGCAGTACTCTTAAATGAGAATGTTTGCATTTATAAATTTTATATACATTTAGTAGACATACCATTCAATATGGTAAAAATCACTATTGCTTGATAATGTAAGGAAATATTCATTTTATGAAATCCTACTATATTATATAGCATTGAGCAATCAACGTATGCTTGTAAGATTGTTGGTTGCGGTTAACATATGAGCATAGTTAACACAGCTGCTAAAATATCGTAAGCAGGCGGGCTATATTTTAAGCAGTAACCATGACTATAAAATATTGTTGTCCCCTCAGGGTCATGCAAAATATGGTTTAAATATGGTTGAAGTTACCGTACATTTCTCTCAGTGCAAGGGCAAAAAATATATATATTTTTTGTTAATGCTTTCCATTAGCTTGCTGTGACTATTATTGTTGGGTGAAAATAACGTTGCGATAAACTTTATGCCGAGGGTATTTATCTACAAAGTAGATCGTCTCAGCAGCGACCTTGAACCAGTGGCTTAGCCAGGAGGAGCTGGGTGGGCATGCCCCGCTCTTCCCCCCGAGACAGCACGTGCCCTCCTAGAAAAAAAAGATCCAAAATAATTCAATTTAATTAATGGATGATTTTTTTTTAAGTTTCACCCAAGCAAGCGTAAGAAAATAATTTGATAAAACTCAAATTATTTTGTTCGTCGTAATTTGTATAAAAAGTAATTATTTTTTTGAAAAGTTGTTTCATTACGTAAAATAAAAAGATATTCAAATTTCACAATTAAGGCAGTCACCCCATGTGAAGGCTCTTTTTTTTACTTTTTGCGGACTATTTTTGGTGAACTAAATAAACATACAACTGCGAACTTTTCACCACATATTTATTCATATTTTGAGCAAACTCTACGTTTTTTCCGCTCGAAATCGTCGCTCGTTGCTGAAGTACACGACAACTTAGCCACTCATCTACAAAAACAGTTTTTTGCGGTGACCCCGATTGAGGGCGTTCTGCTTATCTGAAACCACAAAATGAATCGGCATTTTATTCTGTGAAGTACGAACTAGTTTTTGAACTAAGACTATCAAAAAATATGGAAAAGTACATTTTTGGCATCTTGTTGACAATTTTTTCGTAAATTTAGGTGTGTTTTCACGACTTCTTCACCATGAAAAAAGAACGGCTCGATGAATCAGAATTATTCTAGTTTGCAAAGTGTCTACATGAGTACTGAATAAGTCATTCAAATTTCGAAGGAATTCCTTCGATAGATTTCGAGATATCGTGGTCACCAGTTTGAAAAATACAGTTTTTAGAAAAACGCGTTTAAAGTTTCAAATACGATTATCACCGATAAAATTTTGTCTCACCCTTAATCTGCTATGCCTGGTCCATAAAGTGAATCTTCAGTTTCCTCAAAAAAATCCTGCAAAGCCGATTGTTGCTCCCTGGCATCAGTTCCCGATTTTTTTAGCCAGTCACACGGGATGACTGCCGTCAACTGTAGGCATAAGCAATTCATGAGTTTTGCCGACCGATACACAACCAGAAGAATACTGGATGATCAACATTTACGATATCATGGTAAATCTAAAACGCCGATTTGAAAATCTACCGCTAGCTCATGCAGTTGATGCGTTTTTTAAATTGGGTACAAGAAACTGAGACGATTTCCATCAATAATTACCAAAATATCTTAATAATTGATACGCCAAAAGCTGAGTCTTAGTCTTAGAAGAAGCCTTAGAAGCTGAAGTGATGGTGATGAAAAACATACTTTAATTTAAAAAATTATTAAATAAATGTTGAAAATTGAAGAAAACACATCAAAAACGAATACTGCCCTAACTTATATAAACTTTACCCAGCAGCAATGGTATTCCCAATGAGCTTCATCGGCTGTGAGAGAAGTTTTTCTGCCATGAGACGGATAAAAATGTAGCTTAAAAGCACAATGCTTCAGAAACGATCCAATCATATGTTACTGCTGAACAAAGAGAATGACATTGTTAAAACAAAAATTCAAGCTGAAAAAGTGTTAGTTTAATTTGCAGAAACAATACAAAACTATTTTTTATTTTTTTTATTGGTTTTTTTCCTTAGGTACACGCTTGTCGCGTTTGTTACCTATTCTTTCCGATCATTATGACCATTATTTCCTCTACTGTTTACTCCTTTTCTTCTCCATCTTTCCCCTGTTCCCCCCTCTTGCGGCCGCAGCCGACTTCCCCCTCTGTATCATATTCATCATGACATTTCTGTCATGGGTATAGGGAAACTGCGGAAAACCTATACCAATACAGCCGGTCATCGAGTTCGCCCCCCAGTCGTGGAACTAGTCTTATTTCGCCGCGAAATGCCGAAGAAAAACATTTCACGACGAAATGTACGCGACTGGGATTCGAACCCGCGACCTCCCGGTCCGCTGGTTTAGTGGCGAGCACGCTAACCACTAGACCATCGCACCGGTTCAACAATACAAAACTAATATTTATTTAATTAAGTACATACTGAAAGACAATTTAAAGACTGCTAACCGAATTAAACAATAATTAAAAATTGGTTGATTTCTTAAAAGGATTGCAAGAGTTACAGCGAGTTTCATATTTTATGTGTGTTATGTGATTGTCGACTATTATGTAAATTATATTTAAAGAAAAGATTGTAAACAAAACCAGTTCTTTTTGCCAAGTCAGCCCATTGTAGGCCCCTCTCAGAAAAAAAATACTGGCTACGCCAATCCCTTGAACTTGATATATTGGGTGCTTTCATACGAAACTGCCCATTTTCGAGCGAAAGAAAAGTGGTTCGGTAGGAAATCAACGGGCTGGTTGATTGCAGGTATTCCCCATCGGAACAGACTATCAAAGCATATCTTTCGGCCAGCAATGGGATATTACACGCGAAGAATGGGGGTTCATTAGAGGCAATCCAGTCATCTGGCCATTTTTTGGCTCCTTCGTACCAGGTAAAGTGCTGAGCGGTAAGCGCTGACTGCACCGAGCGGAACAAATGGTAATAGGAGGAACCGATGTTTGGGGAATATGGCGGGTCGTTCAGGATTTCCCAGTTCACTCCTGTCAAGTATTTCTTAAGGGAGATCCTTTAGGCGAGCAAAAAATCGCTGATTTTCGTGATTTATTTCAATAGGAAAGATTTCTCCGCTATTTTTGAGACTTAGGGTATGATTTATTATTACGTTCGGCTGTTACATGGTATTTTTCTTGAACAATTTTTAAAAATGGCAGAGGTATGGCACGGTTTTCTAAACGGGTTGCTAAAAAAAATTGAAAATGCGGTTTACTATACAGAACGATGCGAAATTTTGCACTGATTCCGACGGTGCCAAAACGCATTTTCGATTTTTTTGGAGACGTCGCCCTAATCTTCGAGCATCTTAAGTTCAACATATGTTGAATTTAAGATGCTCTGCGGCACGCAGTATAACTTGTGCTAATTTTAATCTGGACAAAATAATTTTTTTTATTAAATCTAGATGAGTGTGGCTAGTGAACCACGTCTCAAATAGGGTTTTACAATCGGCACAGTAATGGCCCACGACTGGTTGTCAGAGAACGAACGATGGCGCGGTAGTGGCTATGTAAACGGGCCAGATTCGCACCATGCATGGTTGGTAATGGTAAACCATGAATGGCTACTAAGACTTGGCCAATTATCATACGCCCATATTGGCCCAGCAACGGCTGCCGGATCTTCTGCCGGAAATGAAAAACAAAAAATGGACAAATTATGAATATAAAAATTCTAGTAGTATCTTTTTTGTTTTCTTATGCTTTAGTTATGTCCATGTACATAGAATAATTGCATTAAAAACGCTTTCTGCGTTGTTCAAGTTTTTACCTTTCATCGGGATCAAACCTGCGCCTTTCGTTCTAGTGTCGAGCGCCCTATCCACTTAGCCATTTTAACACTTACAGAATCTATCGTTTGTTCGTTCCTTACTTTTACGCCGATAATTTTATTCGTGACATTAAAGTTTACCGACACTTTTTTTGGTCCATTTAGGCTGTAAATATAACTCGCTCGTTTTGGGTGAAGTTCCGAAAAGCATACTCCTCTGATCGAGCTGAAATTTTGCACCGAACTTCTTCTCATTATCCTAAGAGACACCGTTAACAGAATTTTGATGACTAGCAATAGTTTTCGATATATCGCATTGTAAAGTTTATTATTTCACGCCATACGAGTATATGTATATATCCGATAGATACCCCCCACTCCTCCGGCCGCGCTGCTTCCTGGCAAACAGTGCTCGCCCGTATGTGCACATCACTTGCCATGTGGGATGGGTTTGTTTGGGTTTATTTAATATAGTAGAAGCGCAGTACAATAAATAACTTTCAACATACGATATATCGAAAACTATTGCTAGTCGCCAATATCCTTTTCAAGGTTCTCTTAAAATATTGAAAAGAAGGTCGGTGCAAAATTTCAGCTTCATCAGTGGGATATGCTTTTCGAAACCTTATCCCTTGTTTTTACGTGTTACAGTTTAACGACCTGCATTTGCAAAACGCCCAAAAACAAACCATCAATGGCTGGAATAGATCTGGCAAGCCGTTCATCCGCCTACGATACCCCAATGCTGATCGCCATATTATCGGTGCGATGGTATTGGCCCACCAATGGCTGGCATAGATCTGGCAAGCCGTTCATCCGCCTACGATACCCCAATGCTGATCGCCATATTATCGGTGCGATGGTATTGGCCCATGAATGGCTGGCATAGATCTGGCAAGTTGTTCATCCGCCTACAGTACCCCAATGCTGGTCGACGAATTATTGGCCGATTATCAGCAAACCGTTTTATGGCTGAATGCTGGCATTTTTGTTATGATAGGCGACCCTATATGGGTTCTTCCATATGACGGCAGTATACGTCACGCGAGTTTTGAAAATGCAGTTTAGAAATCGTGCCATACGTCCGCCATTTTTGAAGATTGATAAAAAAAATACCATGTACACTGAGAGAAAAGTTCATGGTATTTATACAACAAACGCCCATGGTAAAAGAGGGGATAGTCAAATTCGTTACAGTTTTTTGTCACCGCAATCATAATATGGTTAACACGACTATAAGCGAAAAGTATATCCAAACATGCGATTTGGGTGGCGTGTTTGACTATCTATTATTCGTGAAATGATCATTTACTGTTGTAAAAGGCTTGACAATATAGATATGATTAATTCCGTGCTATAACAAAATTGGCGTACAAATACTAATGTTGTATACTGTACTATAGGTTTTGTTCAATCAGACTTCTACTATTCTTTTCAAGTTTGTACAATTCATATGGTACACATTAACGTTTTTCGAGTATAATTTATTAGAATACCTTATGAAAAGTGACTTGGATAAAGTTCCGAAAAGCCCATACCTCTTTTTTCCTTGATATTTTGTATACTTATGTATTTTGACTCGCTGAACACGAAAATAACAATCAAAATTGGCGCAAATTTGATTTCCAAGATAAAAAACTGGAAAAAACGGATTTGTGTAGTTTTTTTTATTTTATTTTAACAAATGTTGATCGTAGAGGAAAATATTTTCTACGAAAGTTGTAGGCCATCGAAAGACTGATAATTTATGTTCTATACAATTTTTGTCTTAAATCATTATTTTCTAAGAAAATGGGATAATGCTCCAATAATTATATTTTGCTAAACTCCATTACTTTCGATATTATCTACTTACATACTTTACTGGATATGGGCCCAAATGAACCCAAATAAAACAAACACAAACAGCAATCAAAACAAACCCGAACAAACTGTTAAATTGTTGAATTGTGAAGTGTGTAGTTCACTGGGGTGGGCGCAGGGCACCTCGGATGGGTGTGTGGAATCGCGGGGTGCGTAGAACACTGGTCTGGGCGGAGGGCACCTCGGATGGGTACGGGGAATCGCGGGGTGCGTAGAACACTAGGGTGGGTTTGTTGGGCACCTTGGATGGGTACGTGGAATCGTGGGGTGCGTAGAACACTGGGCTGGGCGTAGGGCACCTCGGATGGGTGTGTGGGATCGCGGGGTGCATAGAACACTCGGGTGGGTGGAGGGCACCGCGGATGGGTACGTGGAATCGCGGGGTGCGTAGAACACTGGGGTGGGTTTCTTGGGCACCTTGGATAACATCGAAACTAATAGAGTTTAGCAAAATATACTTATTGGAGTATTATCCCATTTTCTTGGAAAATAATTATTTAAGACAAAATTTGTATAGAACATAAATTATCAGTCTTTTGATGGGCTACAACTTTCGTAAAAGACATTTTCCTCTACCATCAACATTTGTTAAAATAAAATAAAAAAACTCCAAAAATCCGTTTTTTTTCAGTTTTTATCTTGCAAATCAAATTTGCGCCAATTGTAATTATCATACTCGTATTCAGCGAGTCAAAATACATCAGTATACAAAATTTCAAAGAAAAAAAGCGGTATGGGCTATTCGGAACTACACCCCTTGATCGTTTTAAGAACTATGCACGTCACACAAGCTGTTGCATGGTATGTTTGTTGCATTGCAAAAATAGGATATCAATTCAACACATTTTCTTGTAGTTCACCCTGTGTTCTTGTAGGACATACATTACTATGCATTTAGCACGTCATATCACATAATATGGTATTATGTGATACGACGACATAATATAGTAATTATAATAAAAAATCATGGAGGTAGAACTCTTAGTTGCGTATTTTATTTTATTTTCGATTTATGAAATATTCTATGTATTTAGTAGGCGGGCATTAATGCCTTGTACGAACACTTGAATAACACACCAAACACGCATATAGCAGGTTGTATTTTATAATACGGTACAAATCATTATAAACATGGTCGCAAATCACAGGAAACATTTTTAATTAATCTATACATGTATATTTCTATTCACTAGTAAAATTTTAGGGAAGTAAAGTTTTGATAGTATCAGGGAATATCCATGTTATGAAAACCTACTATATTATATAGGATTGAAGAATAAACGTATGTTTGTAAGATTGGTGATTGCGGTTAACATATGTGCATAATTCATACAACCGCTAAAATATCAATACGCAGTACTATAGCTTTCTCAGTAACTATGACTATAAAATATTATTGTCCCCTCAGGGAAATATAAAATATAGTTAAATTATGGTTGAGAACACCATACATTTCTCTCAGTGTAAGAGCCAAAAGTAGTAATAAAACATGCCCTAAGTCTTAAAAATAGTAAAGAAATCTTTCCTTAAAAAAAAATCATGAACATCAGCAAATCTTTTCCTCGCCTAAAGGTATCGACCGCCTTAACCGGTTGAGCAACATGCGGCCTGACATTGTGCTGCAAAATCAATTTGCCATGGCGATTCTCCCATTCCGGCCTGTTCTCATGCAGAGCTCCCTTCAAACGCATCAGTTGCAGTCGATAACGAGACCCAGTGATGGTTCCCGATCGTTTCTGCAGTTCGTAATATACGACACCCCCTTTTTGGTGGTTTACCGCGGTCCTTGTTCTCCATTGAGAAATCACGACTTTGGAAGCACCGAAACCACTCTTCGCACCTTGTACTTCATGGAGCATGTTCGCCATACACTTCCTGTAGCAAACGATACGTTTGCGCGGCCTTCTTCGGCAAGGTTGACCACTTTGCAAATAATTATCCAGTGTAACCCAAACAAAGTGGATGGAATTTTGCTCGGGAATGAAATCTTCCCTCGCTGTTAGAGCGTGTGAGACCACTAAAGCCGGTTTCCGAACGGGTTGTGTTTTCATTTTTTTCCTTATTTATTGAACCACCCACTACCCAGGTAGGAATTGACGATGAAAAAAGGGCTCGCCAAGCTCTGAAACAAGGCTCACATTTTTTAATTCAGGCTGAGCACCAGCCTGATTTCAGGCCTAGCTGAACCTCTGAATGATAACGCGGTTTCAGGCTCTTGCACACAGGCTTGACCAAAGGCTGGTAGAAAAGCCTGTACTAAGCCTGAAACGACGAAAGAACAAGGCTCAAAACGAGCCTTAATGAAGCCTTCACGAGCATGTATGACCAGGCTTTTCCCAAACTCTTCCCGAGGCTATATGAGACCTGTTTTTAGTTTTCTATATTCTACATTGGGGTAAATTTAATAAATTTGTAAAGAATTCATTTGATTTGTTATATATATTTATTATTTGTTATATTATTTGTTACAAAATATATATAAAAAATATTTTAAAAAACAAAACTTTATTTTATTGCGTACTTTTATTTTCGTATATACTTTTTTGTGTACCTCATAAATATCGATAAGAGCATATGTTTAAATGTTCTGAGCTGCCTCCTTCGCTTTCGTTTTTCGTGCCTTCGCACCCGACAAATTTATTGCTAAATTTTTTTTTCATAAAAGTACAGAAAAAATATTATTTTAACCTTATTTTATTTTATCACAACCTGAAACAAGCCTGACTCCAGCCTTGATTTATCAGCCTCAAAATTCACCGGCTGAATGAAGCTTGAAATAACCCTGAGTTTAGGCTAAGCAGCCAGTCTTGGTTCCAGGTTGCTCCAAACGATGCAATGAAACCTGGGCCAGGTCTGTCTCACTCAGGCTCAGTGAAACAAGGCTCGCACAAGCTTGTTTCCATCGTCAGCCTTTTGATTTCCTACCTGGGTATAACATTGGTCCGGTTTTGGCGTTAGCCCGAGTGGTGTGCAGAGTTGAAAAACGAGAAAAATAAAATATGTTAATATAAAATGTTTCACCAAAAGGAACAAAATGGAAACAATTTGTGGATATAGGGTTATTCACAACTATCAGGGCTTCTTTTGTGCGCGTAAGCGCGCAATACTGCTGTCACATGGAAGAAGGTGGCATATATTTTAAAAAATCGAAAATGCGTTTTTAGTACCGTTGGAATCAGTACAAAATTCCCAATCGTTCTGTATAATTTAACACATTATCGATTTTTTTTGTAAATGCCTCCTTCTTCCATATAACGGCAGAATATATCCGCAACTATCTCGGCCAAATTTTGTTGCATGACATTTAAAAATGAACGTTTTGTTCGCCGTGACCTAAATAGGATGTGACATTGCGAACAAAATGCTTGTTTTCACATGTGATGGAACAAAAATTGGCCGAGATATTCGCGTTCAGAGTTCAAGTAGTAAACGATGGTACAGTAGTTGGCCACGCGCCGCACGTGCGAAACGGATCGAGCGGGGGTTCGAACCCACGTTCAGACAAGTGCATTTATTTTCGAGAATTTGTTTTCCGTAGAATATAATTAACACGGAGACTCGCTTTACAAATGGATATTATGATCCAATAACATTCGTTTATTATTTAATACTCGAAGGAAAACAAATCACGCGTGAGCAACTACTGTGTAATTTACTCAGCGTCGGACTTTAAGGTTGTTATGGGGCTAAGTCAATATGTTACCACCGAGCTGAAATTTTTTCTGTACCTTTATAACCTCTTTGCTGATCATCCTGTGCACTTTGAATACGAACCACAATACCGTTTTTCAGAAAAAAAATCGCCAACCGGACGTATTTCGTGGGCTAATTACATTTCGCTTATGAAAAACTTCTCATCATTATTCAGTACATTATTAATATCTTCTGAGTGAATGTTACGACGGGGCTGAAAAAATACGTACGGTTCGCCTAATTATCGGACTAACCCATGGTACCATAAAAAGGAGCATTCACAGTACCGTTATAAAATTATTAATGTTTTTGATAGCGAATTTGTGCGAAAATCAAGCATACAAAATATTAGATTGTGCAATCATGGCAACGTCGTAGACGGCGCAAATGCTACCTACCTTATCGGTATTCGGTAATTTTGCCCGGGAACCTCAAACTACTCGGTCAGGATAATTAACAACGAATATTATTGGAATATTATTGGAATGTAATCATTTTTTTTCGTATGAAAAAGTGATTCACTCATAAACTTAACTACACATCTATACATCAATATCAAGCTGTTAGAAACACATAATATATATATATATATATATATATATATATATATATATATATATATATATATATATACATATTTTTTTTTTCGATGTACAAAATGGCCGACTATTAATGTTTCTTTTTGTTATCTTTTTTTAGGCGCTCCGCGGCGTGACATTTGGCATTCACAATTTTTTACCCAGAACAAAAAACAAAAATTCTCGTCAATCTACATTAGAATATCTAGAGTACCGACGGAATTTAAAAAACATTGTTTTATTCAAAAGTTGTAGGTATTTGAATTGAGTTGTAAGTATTTGAATGAATTTTCAGTGAAAAATTTCGCATAAAACTACTCATAAAAGGAAAAGTTATCGATTAATCAGAAATTCCATACGTACTTCTCTGCGAAATGCAATTAGGAACATAACTTTTAAATTTGAAGTAAATCGAGTGAAAATTGTTGAAGTTATTTGTCACGCGAATTGGAAAAAAACTGTTTCGATAAAAACACGTTTAAAGTTTTAGGTACTCTATGGCCGTGCCAGAGGTGAGCTCACATTATACGTTCAAAGTCAGTGAAAAAAAATGTTGTTGCTATAAATCGAATAGTAATTTATTCTTGTGATGATAAAGCACCGTCTTAGTGAGAAAAAAATCAATTTTTTCTAAATTCTACTGTGGCCTTACCCCTTAATTTGATAACTATGTTCAGAAATTATCCATTATTAGACATTTCTAGGGAAAGACAAAATAACGCGGATTTTTTTTTCATGCTTAATTTTTTTTAACAATATCGGAAAATTATTATTTTTTTTGAGGTTATAGACAGCTTTAGTACAGACTTTTTCTTTCCAGAGACATTTTTTTACTCGGACCGATATTCATTTTCGACAGCTCCTTGGGCCTATATTCAGATTACGAACAGAGCGCATTTGTCTCTAACTTCGCGACACTTCTGCAAACACGGGCATTTTGATATACCACGATTTACGACGTGGCCAATTCGTTTCGCGTTAATTGAGCGAGAAAAAGTTGTAGAAAATGATTATACAAAGTCATGAAAACACCTAATGTAATCACCGAATGTTCAAAAATTCATATTTTTACAAATAGATGTGGAAAAATAGTTCGAAAACGTACGTTTAATATAACGGTTATTTGAAAGCTAACAGTTGGTAACAGTCAATCCGCTCCGTGCATAAGCATAGAGCGCTCCCTTCGTACTTCACCCCCGACGGCTAAACCCCATAACAGCCTTAAGGGGAGGGTAGGGGTGTCAGCGTGAAAAAAAACTTTTTTGCGAATTTTTTTCATCTATATGGACAGAGTAAATTTATTGAAACCTTTCGTACATTGTTAAGTGTCATTTCAAGAACATTCCGTGAAATTTGTACGCGAAAATATCCACAAACAAGCGGGTGACAAAGCTTTCCAAGAACGCCTTTGGAAAAACACGATTTGCGGTGTTCACTGTATCTCACCTAGAAATTATCTGAAATCAAGTACCATTAAAATTTAGTCAAAGTATCATCAAATCCTCCCCCCAACGGTTTTTGATAATTTTTTTTTCGTTTCAAATTTTTGGTGGTCATGTAAAGTGAAAAGTGCTATTTTTCACGAAAAATTCCGCCATTTTGGGAGTGGAAAACCCCCTCAAAGTAAAAAAATCTCAAACTAACCGTTGGGGGGAGGTATTTTATATGTAGAAAGTGTGTACCAAGTTTGAAATAAATCGGTCATGTAGTTTTCAAATGGCAGTAAACACGGACTTTGGAAAAGTGGTTTCGAGAAAAACGCGTTTAAAGTTTAGAGAAGTCGGAGCTACTGTGTAAGAGAAGCGAGACTAAAAAGTCAATAACTTCGAGAGTTTTGCTCTGATTGACTTGATATTTTGGGATTATATTCTTGGAATGTTTAACTATAAGAAAAGACAAAAAAAACGATTTTTCAAAAGTGCAAACCCCAACCCTCCGCTTAAACGCTATTATCTCGGTCAACTTTTGTCGCGCAACATTTAAAAAAAGCGTTTTGCTCGAAATGACATACTGTATATGCTGAGCAAGGGTACCCTAATAGTTGTGAATCCACCGGTATATTTGAAACCACGAGACATATTGATTATCGTTGGCAGCGTTAAATAACTTTAGGCGAGTGAATCTCACGAGCTTTCGATTAAAGTACATAACTATAGAACACCGATATCCAGGCACCGAATTCTCTTCACTTTCTCTCTCTCTCTCTCTCTCTCCCTCTCTCTCTCTCTCTCTCTCTCTCTCTCTCTCTCTCTCTCTCTCTCTCTCTCTCTCTCTCTCACTCACTCCCTCGTCTCAGCACACACTTGGCTTATCGAAAACTCATGAGAATTTCCGAGTACCGCTTATCGCAAACGTTAATTAAGACGAGATGGCGGCAAAATTCGTCTTTCAAATATACTTCAGGGTATTGTGTCTCCGTAAATTGTACGAATGCCAAAGTGCGATATTAGAAAAAGAGTAATTTACCCGGAATTTGCCCGACAGGAATTACACGTCCTTTCTAGATGAAATGTACTTTAGAAAATATACTTACGGGAGAGAGGAAGAAAATGTTGGAAAAATGAAAAATTGTTCGCTGTGTGTGAATTATAACGAGGAATACACACGTGTTTTGATTGGCAATGACATAACAGGAAAGAATAATATAATCAAAGGCTGTGCGGTGTTACGTAGGTACTGGTCGGTTGGAATGAGAGAAAGTCTTCCCTGACGAGACACTCTTGAAATGACCTCTCAATATGAAAACCTACTTACCTATATTTCCTGAGTTCCAATGTATCCTAAAAAGTCTTCGCGGAATTTACGTACTAGCCTTCCCAATTGAACCCTTTTCCTATTCCTTCCTACCCACATTTCGCTAATGTAACCTGACTCCGGTTGTGTCCACGGCCGTCTTAAGCTACACTATACCGCATTTGCCGAGGATACGGGGAAGCTGTGGCAAACCCATAGCGGTAAAGACGGCGCCATCCCGACTAGAAATGTTGCTACAGGGCAGATTGGGGCTGCATCCGGCACATCGTATTCCGTACCACGGCACGGTACAGGCCGCCGGATCAGTGCTTCACCGGGCATGAAACACTTTTTTGCATCCGGCCATAACGGGAATGCCGGTAACGTAACTGATCAGTAACCTTTTCAGGCCTGATTCGGTTGCCGTATCTATGCCTGAAATGAAAAAAAAATCCAAAATTTACGAATAAAACAATTCTGGTAGTATTTTTGTTTCCATATGCTTTATTTATCATCCAGACTATATGATAATTGGAATAAAACATATCCTGCCTCGTTAAAGTTTTTTACCTACCCTCGGGATTGAACCTAGGTATTTTAATTCTAGAATTGCGCGTGCTACCTATTTAGCCATGCCAACACTTGTGTAAACTTTCTTTTTTTTCTTTGCATGTTTTTATCATTTTAATTCTATTGTAAAGAATTTTAATAATTCTAAAGAATGCCAATAATTTTATTCATGAAGTTGAAGTTCGCATCGTTGCAATGCAACAATAATTTTTTTTACCGGATTTTTAGCCTATTTAGGCTGTGAAAATAACTCACACGTTTTTACATATTCTCATTAGCGTGTTACGACCGGAATTTGCAAAAAAGGCTTCTGATGATGATTTTGTAAAAAAAATTAAGTTTTGACAATAAAATTGAACTTAATTGATTTGATTGATTCCCTTTTGGTGATGATAAAAATAAACGGATGGAAATCGAATAAAAAAGCGTTACATTTCCACGATACAAACTTCAAATTTATTTTCATTCGTTCTTCGTATCTTGATTTAATGATGACGTCGTCCGCATCCCAAATAGGGTTTTACAATCGGCACAGTAATGGCCCACGACTGGTTGCTAGAGAACAAACGATGGCGCGGTAATGGCTATACAAACGGGCCAGATCCGCACCATGCATGGTTGGTAATGGTAAACCAGGAATGGCTGCTAAGACTGGGCCAACTATCATACGCCCATATTGGCCCAGCAACGGCTGCCGGATCTTCTGCCGGGAATGAAAAACAAAAAATTGACAAATTATGAATATAAAAATTCTAGTAGTATCTTTTTTGTTTTCTTATGCTTTACTTATGTCCATGTACATAGAATAATTGCATTAAAAACAGTTTCTGCATTGTTCAAATTTTTACCTTTCATCGGGATCGAACCTGCGCCTTTCGTTCTATTGTCGAGCGCCCTACCCACTTAGCTATTTTAACACTTACAGAACCCATCGTTTGTCCGTTCCTTACTTTTGTGCCGATAATTTTATTCGTGACATTAAAGTTTACCGACAGTTTTTTTAGTCCATTTAGGCTGTAAAAATAACTCGCTCGTTTTGGGTGAAGTTCCGAAAAGCATACTCCTCTGATCGAGCTGAAATTTTGCACCGAACTTCCTCTCATTATCCTAAGAAAAACCGTTAACGGATTTTTGACGACTAGCAATAGTTTTCCATACATCGCATTGTAAAGTTTATTATTTCACGCCAAACGAGTATATCTATATACCCCATAGATACCCCCCACTCCTCCGGCCGCGCTGCTTCCTGGCAAACAGTGCTCGCCCGTATGTGCTGTGACGTGATTTTTTGAGCCACGTCACAAAAATGCTACCGATGATCAAGATATGCTCTCGATGCCTGGGTTGCGACCCATCCGTTTGTGTTAAGGGTCTTTTCTCTAGAATGTTTGTCTCGTTACGTTTGAGGTTTTGGGTTGTGTTTTCGTTTTGGTTAGGTTGGCGTGCGGAACTCGGTCGAGCGGCGTGTGGCTCAAGGTACCGAGCAATCCCGACCGAGAGATGCACCCAACGAGGCTTCTCGGGGATCGGTGCATGCCTGGCTGAAACGTCGGCGTCCCAACGTAGTGGTGCATCGTGCTGGAGAGCGGGCCGTTTGGGTTACGGGCGGAGGCTGAAGATCTCCGTGCCGCGCTTCTGGACAGAAGCTTTGCCCGCTTTCGCACGGTGACCCGGGGATGCGATCTCCGAGAGCCTCCATGTTACCGATGAGAAAAGGTCCCGATTTGTTACCGTTCCATTTTCGGGGTAACTCGGGCAGAAAATATAGATTCCGAAAGGAATATTCTAGCAGAATATTCCAGTTCCCGAAATAATATTTCAGCTCTCGATATTATACGAGATAAAGTTCTCGCTTGAACCAGCGATTTCGCATGGTCCGATCCCGCGAGCGTGTTGACATTTTTTCTGTTAACGCGCTCTGTCTCGCTCTCGCATAATCCCTCGCACGCCGGCCTTGGTCGCGCGAGGTACAGAGTTGCTACCGAATCTTCGCGTGAGACGGTTGTCTCCTAAACCGCGATCGCTCCCGATTTTCGAGATATCGGAAAAGAGTTGCTACCGAACCTTCGCGTGAGACGGTTGTCTCCAAAATCGCGATCGCTCCCGATTTTCCGGATATCGTGAGAGAGTTGTCGATCAGACGTCGCGATGGAGAGACGTGTCGCGTCTCTCTCGCACCCGTGTCGTCGCGCTCTCGGTCTCGCGTAAGAGGCACGTCGTCGTGCTCTCTCGTTCCCGTGCGTATGACGTTTCGCGTGCAGTTCGCGTTCGCGTTAAGTTTCGTCTACGTAAAAAGTTCACGGGTGGGTAACCCACCGGCTCCCGCACAATAAAATAAAACCTTATTTTATTTTATTGGTGACGTTTTCGGTGTCGCGAAAGTGACAGATCCCGTGATCGTTCACGCTACTCGCAGTGAATCCCGACCCCTCTACCACAACCCACAGCCTGAGCGGCCGTGCTGTACCGCAACCGTCCTCCCGTGCAGTGCATCCAGTTTAGTCCGGTTATACGATTCCGGCGATTAAAAATCGAGGAGGTCTCCAGACTCCGAACCCGGTTAGGATTCCGGGATACCAAAAATCAAGGAGAGCTCCAGTCTCCGCCTGGCGGGTCGGGTTTGATCACCCCGACCCCAGTTTAGTCCGGTTGAGAAATCCGGCGATACAAAATTCTCTGGCGCCCCGGGTACTGCGGATGCACGCGCACGGGTCGGACGGCCGAAGGTGACGGTTTCTCGCACCGGATCCCGATTTGAGTTCTCGTTCTCGTTCTCGTGGTTAGAGAAATATCGCCCGTCACAAATGGCGCCCAACGTGGGGCCACGCCGGCGAGTAGCTGTTCCCGGTAAAAAGAGTTAAGGGGAATGAAGGAAAGGAATAATTTAATTATTCTTTTTTTTCCCGTTCTTTCCGCCTTTTTTGCTCTCGTCGAGAAAAAGAAATATTTTCTTTTTCTCTTAGTTCTCGTAATGCGTTTTCGTGTGTTCTCGATGTAGTCTTCGAAAATAAACGTTCGCCGATTGCTCCCGAATTGAAAAAAAAATGTGCTCTCGAGAAAAAAAAAACAGTGCTCCCGAAGAAAAAAAAAGTGCTCCCGTGAAAAAAAAAAGTGTTCTCGATTCCCATGGATTATCGTCCATTTGGATTATTGATCATCTTTCGGTGAGTTCCCGACGCAGTCGGAAAATTTTATTTTCGTAAAAATTTACGAATACTTCCTGCGTGGTTTCCGCGATGCGAGGCTCCGCTGATTGTGAGCTGCGTCGTTCTCGTTATCGGGGGGAGTTATTCTTCGACCTCCCCGGTGCTCTCGCGACTTCGAAAATTTATTTCGAAGGGAAAGAAAAAAAAGGCCTCTTTTTGTTTCTTTCCGGGTTCCCGAGCACTTCGAAAATTTATTTTTGAAGACCAAAAAAAAAGACGCTAGCTCCCGTGGCCGGGAATTTGACAAAAAAAAAATGTCAAATTCCAAGCTTGCTGTCGCTGATTTCGGAAACGAAATCGAGTTCTCGATATGGAATTTTTTTTTTATGTTATGTGCTACGTCCTTCCAATGTGCTCGTGTCTTGTTTGTCGTGTAATTCGTTTTGTTGAAATTGTTCTTGTTTTCTTTTTTTTCGCTCCCGAGATCTCGAAAATTTATTTCGAGATCTTTTTGCTCTCGTTACCCGAGAATTTCGTAGATTTTCTCGGCGGATCTCGATATCGAAATGTTGTATTCTTTTTTGTTATTCTCTTTGCGTGTTTTTTTTTCGATCTGCTACCGGGGTTTCGAAAAGGACTTTTCGAGACCCGAATAATTGCTCCCGTTAGTCGAAAAGATTCTTTTTTTTTTCTTTTTGGCCGGTTCTCGAATTTTCGAGAACGACGAAAATCGTTCTCGGGCTCCGTTCTCGTACCTCGCGGCGAGACCCGCGCGATACCACACATCGGGTGTCCCCGAGGTGGCACGCGCAATATCATATATCGGGTGTCCCCGAGGTAACCCGCGTAATCAAGTAAAACTTGATTATGCGTTGTGCGTTCCCGTTGTAAGTGGGTGTAACAATTTTTTTTTGTTTGCTTTTTCTCTCCCCTTACAGATCTCGAGCAGAGCCAATAGGATTTTTATTTTTTTTTGTTTTTTTTTTGTTTTAACTTTTTTTGGTTTCCTGTTTGGCTCCAGCCTCATCGGAATTTTATTTCGATTTGAGGTTTTTGTACCGTTCCCGGATAGAGAGAAGAAATTCCTTTTTTTATTTTATTTTTTTCTTTCTTCCTCTATCGCTCTCGACCTCGTCGGATTCGTTCGATGGAGGAGAATAAAAATTCCCCCAGTTCCCGAAAATCCGAAGGTTCTTTTCGGATCGAGAGAAAATAATATTTTTTTAAAATTAATCTTCTCTCTCGCTCACGTCCCGTCGAATTCACTCGACGGGAGGGAATATAACTTCCCTGTTCCCGTAAATCCGAACAAATAGTTCGGATCGAGAGAAAAAATTTATATTTTTTTTATTGTTATTTTTTTAAATTAATTTTCTTTCTCGCTCACGTCCCGTCGAATCCACTCGACGGGAGGGAATCAAATTTCCATGTTCCCGTAGATCCGAATGAATAGTTCGGATCGAGAGAAAATATCAATATGTTTTTTTTTTCTGGAATGAATTTTCTCTCTTGCTCACGTCCCGTCGAATTCACTCGACGGGAGGGAATAACATTTCCCAGTTCCCGGAAATCCGAAAGTTTATTTCGGATCGAGAGGTAATTTTTTTTAATTTTTTTTTTGTTTACTCTCGCGTTCTCGTTTCCGTCGGATTCTTTCGACGGAAGGGAATTTAAATTCCCCCAGCTCACGAAATCCGAAAATGTATTTCGGATAGAGAGGAATTTTTTTTTAATTATTTTTTTTTCTCTCTCTCGCTCTCGCATATGATCCTGTTTCAGGGTTCTCGGACGGGGGAAGGAAAGTTCCCCCCGATCTCGCCTTTTTGGAAAATTTTATTTTTCCAAACAGACAGGATTATTGTTTTTTTTAAATTATTTTTTTTCTGTTCTGTCTGCCGCTCTCGATGTCGTCGAATCAAATTCGACGAAAAGGGATACGATCCCTTAGTTCTCGAATCAGCCAGTCACACTCTTGTGCTCCGAGTGTCCCGGGGGGAATACCCCATGGCGACCGGAGACAGGGTACCTGAGCTCCCGTCACGGCTCTCGGAACGCTCGTCCGAAAAAAACAGACGAGGTTTTTACCGATCGCGGACCTGGCACTGGGCCCGCGGAGCTGGACCTTGGGACAGCCTACCCGACCGGGTCGCGCCCAGGCGGCCGACGCGTGACGCCTAGCGCAGCCACGAAGCTCTCGAGATATTGGACGCCTTGTTGCTACCATGCAACAAGCGGACGTCAGCTCCCGAAAAGGCGATACGTGAGCGCAGCCGCTCGTGGTCTGCGCCACCACGCCAGTGATTCCCGAGGCCCCTTTATGGGCCAGTTCCAGAGGGACAAGGCGGACAGAGCCGCGCCCCCGCTACCGAGTGGTCCTCTGAAGACCACGGAAGCTACCGAAAAGCCGAGTGAACCCAGCTGCTGCAATTACGGCAAAACGGGTCACCGGCATAGAGAATGTCCGGACTACCGGCGTCTCTTGTGCTACCGACAAGACCGTCAGGCGTTTCCACGACCCGTTACCCCTTTGCAATCGGGGAAACGGACAAGGAGGCGAGTGAGGAACTCTCCTTTGCCTCCCGTGTTAAGCCTTGACGACATACTTTCTCGACAAGCTCCCGTGTAGCGACACCACGCCGACCAGTTACCGAACCCGCAAACCGGCGAAGGCAGTTACGAGGAACACCCTCAGCTACCGATACGTCTCCCCCGAAGGAAATTCTTCCTTGGGATGACGTAATAGTTAACGTCGGGTCGGACGCAAGTAGAGGCACCCATCGGGTAGAACCCTCAGTTGTGGCTGACCCCTAAAAGCTCCCGTTAAAGGCCTCTGGCTCATATTTCCGTGTGAGGTGGCAACACCCCACAGCTCCCGCAATATGGGCGTCTGGCCCCTAGTTCTCGCGTAAGGCAATAATGCCTCATAGTTCCCGCAATGTGGGCCTCTGGCCCATAGTTCTCGTGTAAGGCAACAATGCCTCACAGTTCCCGCAATATGGGCCTCTGGCCCATAGTTCTCGCGTGAGGCAACAATGCCTCACAGTTCCCGCCATGTGGGCCTCTGGCCCATAGTTCTCGTGTAAGGCAACAATGCCTCGCAGCTCCCGCCATATGGGCCTCTGGCCCATAGTTCTCGTGCGAAAAGGCAGCTTAACGAGAGATCTCCGTCAAGCTAGCCCGGCCCCCGGCATTGGCGCGCGGAGGCTGCGCCGCCTCATCGTTCCCGCGAGTTGCCACGGATCAACTCAGATTCCCGGCACCATCTTCGCCAGAAGAGGTGAGGTCAGGTTGGAGCAGTTCCCGCAAGGTTCCGGAGCCACCATCCAGACAAGGACGCTACGGCGGAGTGGTAAGTCCGTTCAGATTGGTTTGTCCGTCCCTGGTGGTGGTAAGTGGGATCTCGATTGATCCTATATTTCTCGCGTCGCAGGACGGTTATCCGTCCGCGGCAGGTCTCGGTCTCTTCCCAGATATTAAGGCTACCGATTTGTAACTGGAAGAGACAACCATGCTACCGTTTACGCAAAAATATATATTTTTTTTTTTTTGCGATTACATTTTCTCGCGCTGTGGGGCGATTAGTCGCCCACGGTAGATCTCGGTCTCTCCCACGTTTAGGCTACCGACTGCAACGGGAGAGATGAATTTTAGCCATTGAATACGAACAATTGTTTGGTGTTCTGGTTTTCTTTCTCGCGCTGCGGGTGCTTAGTTCCCCGCAGTAGATCTCGGTCCTTCCCACCGTTGAAGCTACCGACTGCAACTGGGAAGGACAATGATTGCTACCGTGTGCATTTCAGCTACGGCTTTTGCTTAGCAGAGATCACGTAGTTCCCTGATCGTAACCACCCTTAAGGGGTGGGGAGTTGTGACGTGATTTTTTGAGCCACGTCACAAAAATGCTACCGATGATCAAGATATGCTCTCGATGCCTGGGTTGCGACCCATCCGTTTGTGTTAAGGGTCTTTTCTCTAGAATGTTTGTCTCGTTACGTTTGAGGTTTTGGGTTGTGTTTTCGTTTTGGTTAGGTTGGCGTGCGGAACTCGGTCGAGCGGCGTGTGGCTCAAGGTACCGAGCAATCCCGACCGAGAGATGCACCCAACGAGGCTTCTCGGGGATCGGTGCATGCCTGGCTGAAACGTCGGCGTCCCAACGTAGTGGTGCATCGTGCTGGAGAGCGGGCCGTTTGGGTTACGGGCGGAGGCTGAAGATCTCCGTGCCGCGCTTCTGGACAGAAGCTTTGCCCGCTTTCGCACGGTGACCCGGGGATGCGATCTCCGAGAGCCTCCATGTTACCGATGAGAAAAGGTCCCGATTTGTTACCGTTCCATTTTCGGGGTAACTCGGGCAGAAAATATAGATTCCGAAAGGAATATTCTAGCAGAATATTCCAGTTCCCGAAATAATATTTCAGCTCTCGATATTATACGAGATAAAGTTCTCGCTTGAACCAGCGATTTCGCATGGTCCGATCCCGCGAGCGTGTTGACATTTTTTCTGTTAACGCGCTCTGTCTCGCTCTCGCATAATCCCTCGCACGCCGGCCTTGGTCGCGCGAGGTACAGAGTTGCTACCGAATCTTCGCGTGAGACGGTTGTCTCCTAAACCGCGATCGCTCCCGATTTTCGAGATATCGGAAAGGAGTTGCTACCGAATCTTCGCGTGAGACGGTTGTCTCCTAAACCGCGATCGCTCCCGATTTTCGAGATATCGGAAAAGAGTTGCTACCGAACCTTCGCGTGAGACGGTTGTCTCCAAAATCGCGATCGCTCCCGATTTTCCGGATATCGTGAGAGAGTTGTCGATCAGACGTCGCGATGGAGAGACGTGTCGCGTCTCTCTCGCACCCGTGTCGTCGCGCTCTCGGTCTCGCGTAAGAGGCACGTCGTCGTGCTCTCTCGTTCCCGTGCGTATGACGTTTCGCGTGCAGTTCGCGTTCGCGTTAAGTTTCGTCTACGTAAAAAGTTCACGGGTGGGTAACCCACCGGCTCCCGCACAATAAAATAAAACCTTATTTTATTTTATTGGTGACGTTTTCGGTGTCGCGAAAGTGACAGATCCCGTGATCGTTCACGCTACTCGCAGTGAATCCCGACCCCTCTACCACAACCCACAGCCTGAGCGGCCGTGCTGTACCGCAACCGTCCTCCCGTGCAGTGCATCCAGTTTAGTCCGGTTATACGATTCCGGCGATTAAAAATCGAGGAGGTCTCCAGACTCCGAACCCGGTTAGGATTCCGGGATACCAAAAATCAAGGAGAGCTCCAGTCTCCGCCTGGCGGGTCGGGTTTGATCACCCCGACCCCAGTTTAGTCCGGTTGAGAAATCCGGCGATACAAAATTCTCTGGCGCCCCGGGTACTGCGGATGCACGCGCACGGGTCGGACGGCCGAAGGTGACGGTTTCTCGCACCGGATCCCGATTTGAGTTCTCGTTCTCGTTCTCGTGGTTAGAGAAATATCGCCCGTCACAGTGCATATCACTTGCCATGTGGGATGGCTTTGTTTGGATTTATTTAATATAGTAGAAGCGCAGTACAATAAATAACTTTCAATATCCGATATATCGAAAACTATTGCTAGTCGCCAATATCCTTTTAAAGGTTCTCTTAAAATATTGAAAAGAAGGTCGATGCAAAATTTCAGCTTCATCAATAGGATATGCTTTTCGAAACCTTATCCCTTGTTTTTACGTGTTACAGTTTAACGACCTGCATTTGCAAAACGCCCAAAAACAAACCATTAATGGGTGGAATAGATCTGGCAAGCCGTTCATCCGCCTACGATACCCCAATGCTGATCGCCATATTATCGGTGCGATGGTATTGGCCCACCAATGGCTGGCATAGATCTGGCAAGCCGTTCATCTGCCTACAATACCCCAATGCTGATCGCCATATTATCGGTGCGATAGTATTGGCCCACGAATGGCTGGCATAGATCTGGCAAGCCGTTCATCCGCCTACAGTACCCCAATGCTGGTCGACGAATTATTGGCCGATTATCAGCAAACCGTTTAATGGCTGAATGCTGGCATTTTTGTTACGACAGGCGACCCTATATGGGATGGACGCCATATTATTTTTATTAGAATCTTGCCGAAGTTATGCACGCAGCCACTCAGTTGTTTACTTTGATGGCCCCGGATAAGGTTATCCGATAGACATCCGGCGCAGATCAGACATACACTTCGAAGTGCATGGCAGATCTGCGCCTGATGTCTACTGGATTAGCCAACCTCAGAGCACGGATGGGAGAAGGAAAATCGATCAGGTCTTGGACCGGTGACCTTAACGAAGCCTTGTGAGGGATGCGTCACGGTTTGCCTGATCTGGGTCTGATTAATGCTGCCTTCTCACATCGGTATCTGGGAGCTACTGATGCGGCAGACAAACGGCGCCGATCAGCCACGGACTTCGGCGCCCTGACAAGGCCCTCGCAACATTGCCTGATTCAGGACTGATCAGTTTGCCTTTATTACACCCGTTCTCTGGATTCACTAATCCCGTGGATATCCGGCACAGATCAGTCGGGCGCTTCTATAGTATTCCAGACAAATTTTGAAACCTGCCTATGAATATCCTAGTTGAGTTTATTTTGGTCAGCACCTACATACAACATTCAAAGTTTTTGCTATTTGATAAACTATTTGAAGCGAGTTTGTGCGGGCAGTTGAAACAAACGGTTCGGGGTCAATTGAAACGTGTTTCTATTGACACCGAACATACATTTCATGCACAAGACAGTTTTCCAAATATTGTTTTATTTTTTTGGGGCCAAGAATTTGTCCGAAAAGACAAATAATATTAAAGAACTTTAATATACCTTCAGTGATACTTAAACTGGAATGAAAAGCAATAAAATTGATTATTTTTATTAAAAGTATTTTTTATTCACAACGAATATACTTTATCACTTCATACACATCATTAACAGTACCTGGGCTTAGTAGAAACATTGGGTCAATCAACTGAAAACACCTATTTCAACTAACCCCAAGCACTGTTTCGATTTACTTCGACACAGGGTCATATGAAACGTTTTCCGAGGGTTTGTAAATAGCTTCTACCTAAGTTGAGGGTATATAAGAAGCAAAATCAATAATGCTTTCATATAGCCATAATTAAAGCCCAATACCAAACAGATAGGGTATAAAATGAAGATTTTTTTAAAAAACGTGCCAATTGACCCCAGCCTAACCTACTGAGTAATTCGACAGTTTTTTACTCAGTAAATTATGACAATTTCGTCATCAGTATCATAATGTACCGTCAAACGGGGTTCAATTGACATGAAGGGTAACTTTGACAGTTTTTGGGGCTACTTTAACGGAGCTCCAAAATGCGGTAAATGTGTGCGCATTTAAATGTGTTTAAATTTGTTCTTCAAGTTTATTACAATGTTGCTAACGTTGATTGTAATGTTGCTCGAGTTGATTTTGATCTCAGTGATAATTATAAGACTGATTAAGAGCCTATGATAGTAACGTAGGTACTTGATATTTTTATGTAAAATATTTCTTTAATCAAGATAACAATTTGATTGTAAAGATTCGTTGTTTTTCATTTAATTCCATGTATAATGCATCAAATATCTTTTGTTTGTACCTAAATGATGTCAAAGTAACCCTTAATCTTTTACATAACTTGCATTTCAATGCCTTGGCAAAGAAACCTTACACGCGAGCTTACTTTGGCACTTAAAAAAATATATATAAAGCTGTGGGTGATGGTGGGGCTTGGCTTTCTTATATATTTGATAGCCAAAGGACACATTGTTCTATGGGAGCAAAAAAAGTTCAAATTTAAAATGTTAAAAAAAGTTACGTAAAAAAAACTTCCAAAACCTGTTCACAGTAACTCTATTTCACGGTACTGAGTGATTTGACAGCTTTTCATAACATTTTAAACATTTTTTCGCACTATTTCGTGCGCAAAACTGTCATTCAGCGATGAGCGTAGGCATCTTCCATATTAAAACGTGTTTCTTCAATTGTAAATTTTATAGCAACGGTGTAGACCAGAGGTTCCCGAACTGGGCGTCGCGGAGACGGATCAGGGGCACCGCTGCGTAAGCTAAGTTCTGAAAAAAGGGGAAGGTGTACTGAATGTGTAAAGGCGTCGTAGACCGAAAAATTTTGGAAAACCCTGGTATGGACGATCGATTTAAGAGGTCTTCTCACTTTAGACACTAAAAAAAGGCTATTTGCATGCATTTTTTTGATAGGTTTATATTATAGAGATTGATATAAAAGTTGTTACACTTAATAAATACACTTCCGAAATACATTTAAAAAAAAAAGTATTTATTTAAGTCACTATTTCTAGATGAAAATGGTAGTTAAAAAATGTCCTAAAAAAGTTGTAGGTCTGCGCTGTTGATGAAATCTCGGAGATGGATAATTTGAAACAAAAAAATCAAACGGTTTTAGATTCAGTATGTTAATGGCTATAGCGCATGTCATATAATCTTTGATGTATGCAAAAATAACGAAATGGCGGACATTTTTCGAAAAAACGTGTTTTTTTCACCGTTTTTGGACAAAAATAGGAAATATCAAAATATTTAAAAATCCCTGATATGCACTATAGCTATAGTTGTAAAGAAAATGTGGTTAAAATTTCATAAGAACCGGTTGAGTAGTTTCGAAAATTTTATGAACAAGCGGTCGAAAAACGTTGTTTTGAGGAAAACGCGTTTAAAGTTTACTCGGGTCACATAAATACATACAATTTTTTTTACATATATTTCGAAAGTGTATTTATTAAGTGTAGCAACTTTTATATAAATATGTATGACACAATCCTGTCAAAAAAATTCATGAAAATAGCCTTTTTTAGCGTCTAAAGTGAGCAGACCCCTTAAAATTTAGAGGATGCATTCAGTATATGACAAAGAATATGCTGTATACATTTTAAACGAATGGTAACATATCGTTAATTGTTCCGAAACTCCTTAACTCAAGTATCTACACCAAGGTGTCAGAAGTATTAGCTGCCCGCTCACTAGTTGATGCGCCGGCTAAGTGCTCATTCCTCCGAGTATCGGAGGAATGCACAATGTAGTTTAACTCGAAAAACCGCCAGCGCCGAACCCTGACAGCCAGTGTCGGTCTACCTATATACGTACGCGTATCTTAACTACCATTTTTCCGTTCGTGAGCATATAGGGTGTCTCTTTCTGAGCAAAAGGTTTTCTTTTAATTGTCGTGCAACAAAAATTGGCCGAGATATTCTCAAGTAAAGTCCGATGCTGAGTAAACAATGGCCCAGTCGTTTCGGAACGCACACCAAAGCGTTTTTTTCCATTCTTTTTTTAAAATAATCAACATCTAGTGAGTACAAAAATTCCAAACAATAGAAAGAAACCAACACCCAGAATGAATTTAAAAAACTGATTCTTTCATTTAATAAATAAAAATTATTGAACAGTATAAACCGTTTGCAAATAAATTATTCGCGTTTATTGAACAGCGAAAAAAATAAGAAGAAAAATTCACTGGCCCGAACGTGGATTCGAACCCGCATGTGCTTGGACGTCGAAACTACTGTATCATTGTTTACTCCACGACGGACTTTACTCGTGAATATCTCGGCCAATTTTTGTTGCACGACATTAAAAAGAAAAGCGTTTCGCTCAGAAAGGGACACCTTACATGCTTACGAACGGAATACTAGTAATTAAGCTACTTCCTGTATTTATCCATGCAAATAAGCAAAACATCGCATTTACACAGGTTGTCGGCAGGGGACAATCAAATTTCGCGCGCCCGAGCGCAAGGAACGCCGCTCTGGTGGCGAGCAGGGACAACATTTGAAAGTCAGCAAGAAAAAAGCGGTCGGGTGTGGGACCGCACGATCAGCCCCCTGACACTGGTAGATTCTTCTTCTTCGTCCACTTTGGCTGGCTAGTTGCCAGCCTGGCCACTGGTAGTTACCGCGCCGGCCATTGGGCGATCTGCGATACTGGTAGATGAATGCGGTTCGCAAAATGTCCTTGCTGCACTGTGGCGCTAGTAGTCGTGTGACAGGCATGCATAGATATGTATGTTGCACCCGTGCGGTGTTTCGAATATTTTACTTGAATACTGTCGATCGTAGATAACTATATGAAAACCATTATTCGCGGGTATGATGGATAGAATCATAATTGAATTGTTCAGCTTAGGGGGCCTCCATTAATTACGTGAGGTGCTTTTGGCGATTTTTCGACCCCCCCTCTCCCTGTGGTGAGATGTGAGATTTTGCTCGACCCCCTAACCCCTCCCCTAATCTCACGTGAGATTTTTCAAAATGCATACGTTCACGGAAAATAAATTGTAGTATGAGTAACTGCGGTTGTAGTACCATTTACTCCAACATGTAAAGTAGTAGGGAGACTCTCCCTACACTCAGAAAAAAGATTTATTAAGGACAAAGACATTTGTCTCCCGGCGAATAAGTTTTCTTATTCGTGAGTCGGCCTACTACGATTTTATTAACAGCTAAGAAATTTTTTATTTAAGTTTATGTTTAAGATTTACTGAGAATTTTTCCTAACATCTAATAGGATATATAAGTTAGAAGAAATAGGTGTTTCATATCCGACAAATAGAGTTTTTCTTAACATCTAATAGGATTCTTCATAATCCCCCAACTGGTTCTTTTTCGAGGAATTGTGTCATTTTGTCCGTCATTATTTTCTCACTTGAACGTTTTTTTCTCACTTTGTATTCTTACTTACATTTAAATCATTCCTCACTTTCGAGTTTCTCACTTCCGAAACGCAACACTGACACTTGTGCCAAAAGCATTGACATAGGAAGAAGCTACATGGTTAGCGTATGCGTGAGCTACATCTGACGAGCGGCCTGCTGTCGGGCCCGTCGCGTTGAAGGGCAAGGTGCGCATACGCGCATTAGTATCATAGTCGCGAAATAAGAGGTTTTCGTGATTGGAAAGTAGTATTTATTTGATTTGAGGAAATATTTATTCAAATGTTCCATTTTAAATATGGCTTTTAATTGATGTGAAAAATCGGCACGTAAAAAACATATTTAGTGACGCCGAATAAATGCTGTAGTTACAATCACATAAAAACGGTCTCTATACGAGTAAACATTTATCAATTTCTAATAAATTATGTTCTAATGTGCCAATTTATTAGAACATAATAGACCTTTTTTCTGAGTGTACGTGATAAAAATTACGTGATTACTAAAATTACTAAAATTACGTGATATTTGCCGAAGCCCCCCTCTCCCCCACGTGAGATTGGGTGAGATTTCGCTCGACCCCCTCCCCCCCCCCCCTCCAAACGCCTCACGTAATTAATGGACGCCCCCTTAGCATCATCAACTTAGAATATTTCCGTATATAATAATATATTTACAGGGTGTCCCTCTTATCTCTGCCACCCGAAATAACCTGGTAATTATCGACGTCACAAAAAAATGTTCCAGACAAAAGTCGCACGGTATGAAGGGGGCCATCAAATGCGACCATTTTTTTTATTTCGGTGGAGGCGCTAACGCACAGTGAAGGTTACCTCCACTTTTTAAAATGGAATGGTACATTTTTTTCAACCATCTTGTGGAGCACCTCAAGCCTCATAAAAAACATTTGTGGTCAAAGTCAATAAAGGTCATTCAAGGTCACCTATTAAAATGAAATACAAATCTAAATATCTCGGATCACTACCAAATATTTGGAACGACTTTGATCCTTAATGTTTTTTATGTGGCTTAAGGTGTTCGACAAGATGGTTGGAAAAAATATACCATTCGATTTAAAAAAGTTGAGGTGACCTTCACTGTGCGTCAGCGCATCCACCGAAATAAAAAAAACTTGGTCGCATTTGAAGGCCCCCTTCACACCGTACAACTTTTGTCTGGAACATTTTTTTGTGACGCCGATAATTACCGAGTTATTTCGGGTGACAGAGATAAGAGGGACACCCCGCATATATTAGGGTGATCCTTATTTAGGCTGTTTTCGAAATTCCTTGCGGACACGGCAGACAAAAGTTTGCAAATAAATGAATAAAAAAGTACGCGCAACCTGGAGCCTGTAGTTCAACTCAAAGTACTGCCGAAATGGCGGTGAGTTTTCCATGTAATTTAAATAGGAATTCGGGCTCACTACATTATTATTATTTTCCCGCATTAATAGTACTTCGAAAAATTTGAAATTTGGCATACGTCTTCCCTATAATCATAAATATTTGAAAAAAAATTGAGCGATTTCCAGCAATAAAAGTTTCAAAATCCAAGCACGTCAAAGTTGTGTGTCGGAGTCGAAAATCACCATTTAACGAAATAAATGGATCAATACATTTTTAAACAATTCACTATATTTACGTGAGTTTTCAAGAATCATATCAACCGTATAACCGTGAAATTGAGTCTCGCATACCATATTGAGAATAAATAACGTTGCAATAACGATAACAGCACGAAAGCCACAAAAGTATCGAATCGTTCAGCTGATCGGAGTATTTAGAGCCGAAGGCTGTCTCATAACAGCCAACGCTAGGAAGTGGCGATTTCAAGAACTAAAAAGCCGCACAGTGGGGCAGAATCCCAAAAAGCTGGCCAAAAGTCAAATTTTTGAGTTGTATATATTCGTCTATATATATTCAGATCTTGTTTACTGATAGTCCTAGGACGAAATTCCGGACCGGGCAGGTTTATACCTGCTCTAGGGTCGCCTCGACATCAGTCGACATTCAGCCGCCGTTCGGTACGCATTAAACAAGCGTACGCGTCGAAAAATTCTTGACTGTTTCGAGGTGCTGTGAAACGGACGAAACTGTCTCAATTTTAATTCTGCAAAATGGAAAAACTTTCTGAAGGTATGCAGAAAATATAATTATGCACAGTTATTGCTTATTTTATGTTTGAAATATCTAAATTTTGCAACAAGTAAACATAAAAAATTATACATTTTTTTTCGAAAATCGATTTTCTAAAGTAGTTTTAAAAATGTCTTCGCGAGTCTCGACCTTGTTTCAACAAGAAACTGATAGTGTACAGTACTAAATATAATATACTAAAAAACTGGCTGCTCAGGAGTGCTCAACGAATAGTTAGACTAATTTTTAGGGAGAAATACGTGGCGCGACATTAACGGACGTGTGAATGTAATCCATTGATTATTACGTTACAGCGCGTTGGTATATTTTCTGTCTATTAACATAGATTAATATTTATTTATCAATTCCATTTGTAGTATGTTCATTTATTGATTAATATTCATAGATCATTTAAATTTTAATACAGTAATTTATTATTCTAAATGTACGCTTTACGAAAATCTCAACATTTTATAAAATATTCCTGCAAGAACTCTCAGTAGCTAGAACTGTGTTTCCCCCATGTTTGTACGGCGTAACGGTTTTCGGCAGTAAAGGTGTATTAGTGTATACGTACATAGTGTATACGTAGTGTAGACGGCGATTCGGCAAGGACTGACGAGGGGCTCCTAGAGCAGCCATGTATGAAAGAGAGGAGCCCGCCTGCTGTTCAGGCTTTATTATACCTGTTGTATACTGACACAGAGGTGATTCTCGTAAAGACAGATTTCATGTAATTTCGGTTTTTTTTTTTCGTGCAGAATGTATGTAAATATATTTGTTAATCATTTATATCATAAATATTCGTTTTCTTTATAAATATAAAATCATTTTTAGTAGTAATAAATTATTTTTGTACATTTCGAGTCAGAACACCGTATATAGTTTTGTTAAGTATAAAATGATTTCAAAATAATGTCATTCAATTTTGTACATGTTTATATTGGTATTTTACAGAGTCTTCCCAATCTTCAAATATGGAATTATCAAGAAGAGATGTTTTTTTCATGGTGAAAGACAGTTTAAAAAACGAACAGAAATTCGTTATTGGAGTTTTGAAAGATGCAATTTTCAAGAAAACAGAACATGTGATACAAGTAGACGAGGATGAAAAGTCATTAGGACTGTTATTTGCAAATATTCGATCCAGATGGAAAGCAGCAAATAGAGGCCAAGAAAAGTTTCCAAAAAATAATGAAGAATGGTTGAATGGCACCGTATGTTTTTCAACATTATCCGATACTGAATGCACAACATCAACATCTGAGAAGATTGTGAAGAATGATGAAAAAGGAACATCTGGACGACCTTCGAAATCCTTTGCTTCATCCAGCCATAGATCTAAGAGGCGAAAGACTGAAGAAATACGTTCTACTTTATCTACAGAAGAATTGACGTATGCTGCTCAAATGAGTTTAAGGACTTCTGGTCAAGTGGATGCTGCTCAAGTTCTTAAAGATGTCACATTAACCAGCCCAACAAGAGCCTCAAAATATATAGCTGCTGTTCGATCAAAAAATGAGACACCTTTAACCCCAGACGAAGCACTTTCTTTGATGATCGAGAAAGGAGAATCAAAGCGCTCTTATCAGCTATCAAGAAATGCAGCTAGAGCACGTAAATGCAAATTATACCCATCATACCATGAAGTAGAAAAAGCAAAAAATCGTTGTTATCCATCAGTTGTGCACATGAATATTACTGAGTCGTGCGCACAAATTAAACTACAGGCTTTACTTGATCATACCACATACAGAATTATACAACTTCAGGCTGATGTCATCGATACTCTAAATTCTGAAATTCTGCAAAAATTAGTACTTCACTGTAAATGGGGATGTGATGGAAGCAGCGGTCAAAGTGTTTATAAGCAAAAATTTGATGAGGCTGGAAAATCTGATGAAAGCATTTTTTATACTTCTCTGGTACCTTTGCAATTAATCTACAACAATCACGAGACGGATGAAGGAACTATTGTGTGGAAAAATCCTAGACCTTCATCTCCTCGATTCTGCAGACCAATACGATTGCAGTTTGTACATGAAGATGTACAATCAACATTGAAAGGAGTTACCGACATTGAACAGCAGATTGCGGGTCTTGCACCATACACTACTGAACAAAATGAAAAATCAATTTCAGTAACCTATTGTATGTCGTTTACGATGATAGACGGCAAAGTCTGTAACGCTGTAACCGGTACCACTTCTGCACAACGCTGCTTCCTGTGCAAAGCCACCTCTAAAGATTTTAATAACATCGACAAAATTATAAAAATGGACATTACTACAGATAATTTAAGATTTGGCATATATACATTACATGCGTGGATTCGTTTTTTCGAGTGCTGTTTGCATTTGTCGTATAAGCTCACAACTCAAAAGTGGCAAGCTCGTGAAGAGGAAGTAAAAAAGATTGTGAAAGTACGCAAGGAAGACATACAGACTCAATTTAAGACAACACTGGGGCTTATCGTTGATCGACCAAAGCCAGGATATGGCAGCTCAAACGATGGAAATACCGCCCGCCGCTTTTTCGAAAATGCTAATATATCTGCTGAAATAACAGGAGTCGATGAAAATTTAATTCACCGATTTCATGTTATTTTGCAGGCAATTTCGAGCGGGTATGATATAGACGAAGAAAAATTCAAAGACTATTGTGTAAATACTGCCCGTTTATTCGTTGCTTTATATCCATGGTATTACATGCCAACATCTGTGCACAAAGTGTTGATGCACGGAGCAGAAATTGTAAAATATGCCCTTTTACCGATCGGACAACTTTCTGAAGAGGCCCAAGAGTCACGCAATAAGGACATAAAGAACTACAGGTTACATCATTCAAGAAAATGCTCTCGAGAATCGAATATGAGAGACATTTTCTATAGGCTCTTAGTATCATCAGATCCATTTCTCTCAAGCATCAGGAAATTGCCCCAGAGACCGGCGAAATCTTTACATAAAGAAGCTATAGAAATGTTAAAACAACCTGAAGTCACCAGACAAGAGATAAGGAACGATTCCGATTTGGATACAAGTGGGTCAACATCAGAATCCGAATCGAATGATTCCAACATTGAAGATGACATACAAGATTTTTGTTACTAGAAGTAAATAACAGATATTTGATTTATTGCAAATTTTGTACTCAAGAAATTGTTCAAAAATAAAAACATGGCTCAAGAGATTTTCTACTCATTTAAACCTAAAAATATTATGAAACATTTTCTATTAAAAAATATTTAAAAATTGAAAATTTTTGTGGAATCGTCTATATATCGCGTCTGCTATTTTGAAAATTAACATTCCTATAACAAATTCGTAATCAGCGATCCCAAAAACCCTTAAGAAATATGATTGAGTATTTTTTACTGAATTATTTGACTAATTGGTTGAATTATGTCCGCCATTTTGGGTCCGCCATTTTGAAAATCGTAATTCTGATAACAGATTCGTATTCAGCGACCCCGAAAACCCCCGAGAAGAGAATTGGAGATCATTTTGGACACTTTCCGAATTTTGGCCAGCTTTTTGGGATTCTGCCCCACTGTGCTAGCCGGGACAAAACGCGTTTTCGTTTATCGTAAGGAATAGTAGGCCAGTGTCAGGGGCTACGCGCGATTAACTAGAATTCTGTAGCTCATTAGATATTTAATCGTAGCATTCAATTGGAACATAATTACCTTTTTCGATAAGGCCAACTTTTTTCTTTCGATATAATGGCGGATGAAATCTTGTCAAATTATAAACTGTTTATCTTGTCAGAAGAATTTATTTTATGGTGTCTGCAATCGTTTTACTTGGAACCAATCACTAAATACTGTTTTCATTAATTATTTCCAATTGTTACACTAAAGTTACAATAATTAGTGAAGGTCGGTATTGACTTTGACGGTTGACAGCAATTCGAATGGTTGAGATTGAAAAAAAGTTAAGTTAAACAGGGCTGCAAATGCTTATTTTTTCATACAATTTATTGTAGGTCTTAAACAAATTTACGAAACTCGATACGAAATTTATAGGAATTGAGTTTGGATAAAATTATTTTTCTTTAAGGGAAGGGTAGGGGTTTCAGCGTGAAAAAAAAACACTTTTTTGCGAATTTTTTTCATCTATATGGATAGAGTAAATTTATTGAAACTTTTTGTACATTGTTAAGTGTCATTTCAAGAACATTCCGTGATATTTGTGCGCGAAAATATCCACAAACAAGCCGGTGACAAAGCTTTGCCAAGTATGCCTTTGGAAAAACACGACTTGGGGTGTTCACTGTATCTCAGCTAGAAATTATCTGACAAGGGGACAGTACGGCAGTCGGATTTTTGTAATTTTTCGTACTCATGGTACGTGAAGTTCAGAGCTCGAATATTAATATCCCAAAGCAGTTCGACGCCATATTCAGAAATTTTCGAGAAAATTGACTTTGAAGTTTTCGAGTGCACTCTTATCCCACAAAGATGCAACGATATTCGAACCGGGCTCGTGGCGTACCCGGTCTAGGCGTAGCGCTCGAGTCTAGTAATCGCGGGGTCGTTTTTTCGAGTCTCACTTCGAATTTTTTTTTTTGATGTGTAAACATCTTAGCGCTCGGTCTACGGTAGGGGCTAGCTGGGGCTTCGAGCGTCAGATGACGTCAGCGTAAGACCGTGTCTGTGTGAGCGCGTTAATGTGTGCGTTTGACAGTTGACTGTGCGGGCTAACTGACAGTTGACATGACGGACATTTTTTCCTACTGGAATTTTACGTGGTGTCGCCAACCTAAAAGGTATTTGTTATTAACTAATTTAAAGTTATTAATTAATTTGTTATTAACAATTATCTGACGAAATTTTTCACTTTCCAAAAATTTGCCTAAAAAATCGTCAGACAATTTTTAATAACAAATGAACTATGCAATATAAAAAAATCCTAAGTACTTCCATAAACAATGTATTTTTCAAGATATATTTAACATTTCAAGTGAATCGGTTGAAAATTGTCTGAGTTATGTTTCCGGCCAACTTAAAAAATGCAGTTTTGAGATAAACGCTGCACAGCCGCCATTTTGTAATTTATCGCTTCAAAAAAATTATTGTATACAGTCACTGATATGTACGATAAACACCCTTTTTGTAATCTCAATTTATAAGGAGTACAACTTTTCAGTGACCGCTTTTTTCAAAAGTTTAAGGCTTTATTATAAAAAAGTGGCTACATATTTTTTAATCAAAGTACTGCCCGTCGCTAGCTACGACCTCGGCCCATCTTTCAGGTAGCATTCGAATCCCGCGTCGATAAAAGTCTTGGTCCTTGGAGGCAATCCAGGAATCGACCCAATTTTTGACTTCTTCGTAAGTACCGAAGTGCTGGTCACCCAAATCGTGTGCCATTGATCGGAACAAGTGATAGTCGGAAGGGGCAATGTCTGGAGAGTACGGCGGGTGGGATAAAACCTCCCATTTCAGCGTTTCCAAGTACTTTTTCACGACATTTGCAACATGGGTTCGGGCATTGTCATGCTGCAGTATCACCTTGTCATGTCTTTCGTTGAATTGTGGCCGTTTCTCTTTGAGTGCCTTACTCAAGCGCATCAACTGACGTCGGTAGAGTTCCCTTGTGATGGTTTCGGATGGTTTGAGCAGCTCATAGTACACAACGCCCAGCTGGTCCCACCAGATACACAGCAACACTTTGGATCCGTGAATATTCGACTTGGGCGTCGATGACGGAATATGACCAGGCAATCCCCATGATTTTCGGCGTTTAGGATTATCGTAGTGAACCCACTTTTCATCTCCAGTCACAATCCGGTGCAAAAATCCCTTCCTTTGTTGTCTTTGGAGCAGTTGTTCACAGGTGAAAAATCGGCGCTCGATGTCTCTCGGCTTCAACTCATGCGGGACCCAGTTTCCTTGCTTTTGGATCATACCCATATCCCGGAGACGTTTTGAAACTGCTTGCTGGGTTACTCCTAACGTCTCGGCGAGTTCCTCTTGAGTTTGGCACGAATCCTGGTCCAGCAAGGTCTCCAATTCTGCGTCTTCAAAAACTTTCTGCCTTCCGCCACCATGCTTGTTCTCGACCTCAAAATCTCCACTTTTGAAGCGTTGAAACCACCGCCGACATGTTTTCTCACTAATAGAATCCTCCCCGTAAGCATGTACAAGCAAACGGTGGGCCTCAGCCGCAGATTTCTTGATGTTGAAGAAGTAAATAATAACCTCCCGCAAATGCTGAGAATTCGGTTCGTAGGCTGCCATGTTTGAGTGCCTATAACTTTATAATGCATACACGTATCCGTTAGCTTTTTTAAATTGTTTACATTGGCAGAGCCTCTAGTTTAAAATGCCACTTTTTTATTGAGCTAGGGCCACTACTTCGGCCGCAGTGGCTCTCTAAGTAAAACGGTCACTGCAAAGTCGTACTCCTAATATTTTCTAGTTTTTCTGAAAAAATATCCCCGAAAAGTCTATTTTTTCGGCCTCTAGAGTGGCTTAAGGCCTTAATGGACGACCCCACGTATAAATTGTACGTTTCTATATATTACATATATATTTACCTAAAGTAAACAATATAAATTGTTCGTTCTGGAATCGCTTATTAAAATGGTTTTAGTATTTTACTTGCTTCTTTTTGTTGAAAGAAAAACGAGCGCAGAAGGGGGGGGCGGGCTCCATGTCACGTAATTTTCAGGAGCGGCAGGGGGGGCACCAGCACCCGTCACGAAACGTCACAGGGAGGGCAGGGGGGTCGAATATTGATAAAATTTGCGTCACGTGTTTTATGAATGGCCCCTAGCCGGCACCTATGAGGATCCCACAGACATATGTCAACAAGATTCTCTTACACACTTTTTACAGATCGGTCTCGTGTAGGTATTGAGTAACTAAATCGAATTCGTCCCTGTTGTTGTTGGTGTCCACGTAATTTCCAGTATCGTCGGCGCTCAAAAACTTTTTCACGAAGTGCCAGGTCTCGAGGATAACTGCCTTCTGCATTTGCCCACACATTTGCGTCGGGAGCCCGAAGGTGTGCAGGGCGTCGCTGAGTTGTTTCGGTATCACTCCAGTTGATGATAATACGATTGGCAATATCCTAACACTGTCCATTCTCCATAGGCGCTTTATTTTGATCGCAAGTTCCGAGTATTTCGCGATCATCTCATGGATGGTCTTCTCTACGTTGTTCGTGTTTGGTATTGCAATGTCAACTATGGTTGTTGTCTTAGCGCATTTGCCGATCAGCGCTATATGTGGCCTATTTGCAGCTATCGTCTTGTCCGTTAAGATGGCTCTGTCGAAATACATCTTGTGCGCGTCATTATTCAGGACTACCTGTGGCGTACACTTGTAGTACGGCTGTGAGTCGGTAGTTAGCTGATGTTTACTTGCTAGTCACTGGTGCATGATGTTGGCTACCATATCGTGCCTGTGTAGATACTCCCCTTGACAGAGGAGCCGACATCTCGACATGATGTGCTGAATCGTCTCGGGGCAAAGATGACAGCGCCTGCACTTATCGTCTTGTGTTAGCGGGTCCTTGATGGTGTATCTCTGCTAGTTTTTAGTGGAGATGACTTGATCTTGGATAGCAATCATAAAACCTTCAGTCTCCGGGAAGAAGTCGACGCGATTCAACCACTTGTTTGACGCTTTTTTGTCAACATAATTTTGGTTGAGTTCGTGGTGGTGTCTTCCATGCAGTTCTTTTCTGGCCCATGACTGCAAGGTCGTTGCGTAGCTGCTGGTGATTTCGCCGTCGTTCGGATGTTGCTCTCCCATATTCAGTGGTGTGTGATTCCGGTCTGCCCGTACGATAGCGTTGTGCATCGGTGAGACTCGCTGCTTCCCATAGAAGAATACCCTCAGCGTCTTGACTTGCTTCTCGTGAAGACTGATGATGTTGATCAAGCCCCTGCCTCCACCGGATATTGATGAGATCGTCCGCTCCACGGCTGACCTCTGATGGTGATACCTACTCGCCATTAGTTTGGTCCTTGTTAGTCGTGGGCGGACGGACCTGGAAGGCCTTCCAGGTCCGTCCGGCTCCATTTAATTATTCTGAAGGAATATGTTAGCACTCGGATGGCGTAGGTGTTGATTGCCTTCTTTCTTAGATTAGCAGGTTCGTTTAGCAGATTAGCAGGTTCTTTGCTGCTAATCTGCTCCTGCAAATTTGGTTGAGCCGGGCCGTGTATTTATTAGTAATATTATTCTTGATCCGTGTATGCTCAATCAGTCTTGCTTCCATCACTCCCAGGTACTTTTATTCTTCACCGTGCTGCATCGCCCTTACGGTTCTTTGGTCGTCAATAAGGTAGTCCCCCTCTCGCATCTTCCCCTTTTCGATGTGGATAATTTTGCACTTCTCTAGTCCAAATTCCATCTTTGTGTCTTGCGAAAAGGATTCGTTATGTCCAGAAGGTGTTGTACTTGTTTTTCGTTGGTCGCATAGAGTTTGAGGTCGTCCATGTACAGCAGATGTGAGATGGTATATCAGCATTCCCGGCCGATGTTTATCTTGCATCCGTTCTTGGAGCTGTTTAGTTGACTTGACAGAAAATTCAATGCGAGACAAAACCACAGCGGACTCAGGGCATCGCTTTGGAATATTCCACGCCGTATCCGGATTTCCGAGGATATCATCTTGTATATCCGTAGTACCTCGGTCATCCAAGAATGCGGCACGCTGTCATCGGCCTTCTGATAATCTACGTATGCTACGTGCAGGTTCCGATCGCTTTTATGCGTTTGTTTGAGTACAACTGAATCGATGGTAAGCTGCTCCTTCCACCCCGTATGCGCCTTGCGCCAGCCCTTCTGCTGTTCTCCTAAGATGTTCTCATCCTCAGTGTAAGCGTAGATCTTATTGGCTAAGCAGGTAGTTAATAGCTTATAGATAGTTGGCAAGCAGGTAATCGGTCGATACTTCGCTGGGTCTTGTGTATCCTTTCCCTTTGGCAACATGTATGTGATACCGCACGTAAAAAACTTGGGGTCATCTCAGAATACTGAATGATGGTTGTAAAGCCTTCTTATGTTATGAAGTTATGAATGCCATCGATGCCAGGTGCCTTCCAGTTCTGTGTCGCCTTGATGACTCTGGCTAGTTCTTCTATTCCGATGCCTTCGTATCCCATCGGTTGGCGATCTCGCATGGTTTCTTCATCTTTCCGTATCCACGTAGCGTGGCTGTTGTGCTTCACTGGTGGTGCCCAGACTGTTGACCAATACTTGGTTAGGTCATCTTCACTCGGAAATCCGGTCGCACGTTGTTCTCGGGTTGTGGTGTTTAGTTGGCGGTAGAATAGCATCTCGTTCCCCGTAAATTTAGTATTTTGATCTTTTCGGTCTTGTGATGCTTTGTGTCGTCTCATCCGCCCTGCATAAACCGCTAGCTTCTGCTTCAATGTGTCGAGATACTCGGTCAAGTTGCATTTTTACTTCTCGTGCGTTGAGTGGATTCGTAGCTTATGGAATACCGGCGCTAGTTGTTTCTTGAGGCGCTTTGATGGTCTTTGCAGCGTGAGCAGTTTTGTTATTCGTCCTACATTTTTTCTTATCGATTCGATGTTGTTCTCAACTCGCTTTTGCCAACGAGACATCCGGCTTGTTCGTTTCTTTGGTATTTCTATCCCGCTACTGCACTTGTACCCCATAATCCTTGCCACTGTCATTGCCATCGCAAATACTATCGTGTGGAGGTCTAAGATGGATATATCCTCGGTGGTTGCTGCACGGCTCTCTGGGATTATGACGTCGTTCAGGTCCGCTAAGACTATTGCCATCTTCTTTAACGTCTTCATTTTTGAGATCTTCGGTCTTTTCGTTGGGTCCGTGCCACCGTTTTGACAAACTAGTTTTCTGAAGACATTGTGTGCTAGTTGCACCCGCTGTAGGTCCTGCTCCTGACGTTGTTCTTCTGCAAGCTGATCCCGTCCTTGGGGGTAGTGCTCGTAACTGCTTTCATTTGCGTTATTGTCCTGATTTATGTCGTTGGTCGGTGGTAGCGGAGGGGCGTTGGCCTGATCCTCGGTGTCCATATCTAGTTCGTCGGCGACTTGCTGCTTTATATCCTCCAATGTTACTTGAGGTACCAAGTTGCTCCGCACAATCCCCCGAACTTGATCCGCTAGTCTTTGTTCAGTGACGTTGTAGTTTGGAAATTTATCGACGAACGCTTGACGAAGGTCCGGTCTGTATCCAGTTCGATTCGTTCCCAGACGGGTGAGTTTGTAGTATGCCTTCATATCCGCTGTCCAGTGAATTCTTCGGCGCGGAGCTCCTGCCTTTGTGGTTCCAAGTGCATTAACTTCCGTCTCTTGGGAAGCACTGACTGAGCCTTGTATATTCCTCTGTAGGGGTGTGCGGGTACCCGATTGACTCGGGTACCCGATGTTCGGGTCGGGTCGGGTACCCGACGGGCTTCGTTTTTGCATTACCCGCCTCTATCGGGTACCCGAATTTGGTTTTCGGGTATTCGTAACAGACTCAGAGATCCGTATCTATTATTTATGTTTATTTTTATTTTTTATCTAGGTGTATCGATCGAATAATCGGAGAAAACGAAAACTCGAAGAAGGCGATAAATCGAATAAATCATAATGCTGTAAAGATCTTTTTTCGTCTCACTTCTCTATTCTTTATTCTTTCGGTCGGTTACTCAATAAAGTACGAGTATTCCAGCCTGGTCACGAGTACTCGAAAACCTCGGATACCCGTTAAAGTTCGAGTATTCCCGTCCGATCACGGGTACCCGAAAAATTCGGGCTACCCGAAAAATTCGGGTACCCGATCCGAATCATAGTCTAATTACCCGACCCGACCCGACCCGACCAATTCTGCTACCCGCACACCCCTATTCCTCTGCGTTCTTCTGCAGCTCACTATAGCATTGTTTCTGCTGTACTGTGACTGTGCTGCTGGTGTAATCGTCGGCGGTATCATTTCGGGTATCACGGGGCTGACCCGCCTGCTCAGTACAGTCCCACTGATGGCTCTCTTACTCCGACATCCAGCATCAGCTTCAGATGCAGCCTGGCGTTCCCCAGGAAGCGGCTCTGTTCCGAGGCTTCTTATTCTTCTCGAATCAATATTCAAATCGGTGGGCCCTTTGAGTCGCCTCTTACGACAGGCAGGGCTTACCCTAGGAGTATTCTCCGCCGCTCCCAGACAGGGTTTCTTATATTATTATTATTATTATTATTATTATTATATTTATTATATAAACTACTATGTTTTCATTATCTTTTTGCTCTTGTTTGAAGTTAGTTTTTGTTTTTTGTTCTTCACACTATTACACTTGCAGGATAGCCTAACCTCCTCTCTTCATCGATTATCGACTGCAAGGCTGTTATTTTTAAGTACATCTAGACATCACCGTATAAACTCCTTGACCGATTAGCCTCATTATCCGAACTTAACGATTGTAGTTGCATGAATTACTTATCTACAAAATTATACGTATTATAATACGATACTATAATACCCTACTATTATAAAAGCGAAAGTGACTCTGTCTTTCTGTGTGTCTGTCTCTTACATTTTTAGTTCACGGAAACCACGCTTTGCTCGGTCTCAATGCCCCGAACGGATAAAACATCGCGAAAACTACTGGATCGATTTATCGGAAATTTTTCGGGCTTTTTCTAGGTGCAAATATATAGTATTTGATCGAATGATTTTTTTTCTCTGATGTATACTTTCGATTTGACGAACAAAAACTGCCCTTTTTTCGCAAAAATCAAGACTCCCTTTGAACACGCGCCATTTTTTATTTTGTTGATATTTCGGAAATTCATTCGATTAATCATAAGTTAAACGAAATCTGTTTGATTTACAATATTAGATAACCTGATCCAGAAGGGCATTGCTCAACGCAAAATACACTTTCGCGAGGTTTTTGCCGAACATCGGCTGTAAATCGATCATAACTTGAAAAATTGCACACAAATTACAGTGTTCTTCAGGTGATACTTTTTCAAATCCCTAAAATTTTGTAAATTTTGTAGTAATTATCAACACAATTTTGTAATAAAAAAATGAGCTGTTTTCGATTGTTACAACTAGGTATAACCCGTTAGGGAATCTTCTCACTTCAGACGCCAAGAAAGACTATTTTCATGATTTTTTTTGGTACGTTTATATTATAGATATTGATATAAAAGTTGTTACACTTAATAAATATACGTTAGAAATACATTTTTTTTAAATGTATGTATTTATGTAACCCAAACAAACTTAAATCGCGTTTTTTCTCGAAACAACTTTTTTCGACCGCTTGTTGATAAAATCTTGGAAAGTACTGAACCGAACCTTATGAAATTTTAACCACATATTCTTTACGACTATAGCTATAGCGCATATCAAGGATTTTTAAAATTTTGATATTTACTTTTTTTTGCCAAAAACGGTACAAAAACAGGTTTTTTTGTATTTTTTCGAAAAATGTTCGCCATTTTGTTATTTTTGCATGTATCGAAAATTGTATGATATGCGCTACAGCCATTAACATACGGAATCTAAAACCGCTTGATTTTTTTGTTTCAGATAATCGATCTCTGAGATTTCATCAACAGCGCAGACCTACATTTTTTTAGGACATTTTTTAGCTACCATTTTCGTCTATAACTAGTGACTTAAATAAATAAACAAATTATTTAAAATGTATTTCGAAAGTGTATTTATTAAATGTAACAACTTTTGTATCAATATCTATAATATAGACCTATCAAAAAATTCATCAAAATAGCCTTCTTAGCGTCTAAAGTGAGAAGATCCCTTAAATACCATTTCACGAACAACGCGTTCCAGCTTTGCGACAACTTTTATCGTTAACGGGGTGCATCTACCTAGGTGGGTCAAAAAATGGAAATTACCAACAATATTTTTGTTCGATTGTATGACCTTTTAGCTATATTCCCTGAAAATGTCATTGAAACATTCCTAAAATTAAATGAGCCTGAGCTTCTAACAGTTGGCCGGGCGAGCGGTACTAGCACCATTCGTCAACTTTAACCGCATTTTTCTCGAAACACTGTTTTCAAAGTCGGCGGACATGACGTCTCGGGAACCACTTGATGGATTGTTTCCAAATTAACAGGAGATGCGATGAGAAACATTCAAAGGTCGTTGAAGATCTCACTTTTTTTCAATCGATTTTCTTTTATTTCAGTTACAAAAAAATGACGATTTTTTTCATATGTTTTGTATGTTCGAGTTTTAATTTGTCGCCACGTTGTTTACAAAAATGATTTTAAAAATCGGCGATCGTCAACGACTCGTATTTATTGTTAACTTGAAAAACCCGTTTGGTTTTTATATTTCAGATGTACCGTTTAAGCTGGAGAGTGATAAGTACCAAACATCGTGAAAAAAATTTCATTCTGCCGGCGGCAATGTTTTTGTTGTTTTTCTGTATTTTTTTAAAAGGCTCGCAACCTTCGTGTTAAAAAGCGTTTATTTTTCACTAAGCGTTCCCCAGTTAAAAGATTCGGCCTTTCAGGTAGATGTTGTCACTTAACGCAAATAACAAACCCTATGCGCCCATACACAAGATATCGTAACAGAAGCCGGCTAGACTCGTACGAATTGTACTCTACGGTTGGAAAAATCCAGCAACACTGCGAGCCCCGATAAAAACGGGAGATGAGAAAATTGTAAGTGGCGCGCTGCTGGTGTCTCGCGTGAGCCCTCGGAGGAATGCGGGCTCGCGGCGCCATCTGTGAGGAAAAGTACAAGACGCGAGGCGCACGCCGCACACACAAAGGAAGGACCTGAGTCAAAACAGCTCCTGTATTGTTGGTAGTGGTGAGAAGGCTGCTGCTGGCTGTTGGGTGAGAGAGAGTGTCGACAATGGCCATCCCGCGACCTGAAGGGCTTGCGTGTGCATTTTAACCATAAAACAAGAAGAAGAATAAAACAACGTACGAAACATTATAAAACTCGAAACGCGTGTCTTGCGTGATAAATAAACGAAAGAAAACGTCGCCTATTGCCAAATAGCGCCAAGTGGGTGTTGTGAAATCTCGTGTGGGAGCATGTGATTGTAGCTGCGATAAGGAACGAAAAAAAATAACGCGAAAAAGAAATTGAAGAAATATAAAGAAAAAAAGAACTCGGAACGTTCTATGGTTACAAGTTGGCTGGCAAAGGGGAGAAAAAGAAACGCGAGTTCTCGTCGGTGTAGAGGCGCGCTCTCGACAAACGATTCCCTCCTCTGGCCCCGTGTGTTTTGTCCTCACGAACCGGGATAGAGTGAGAGAGAGCGAGAGTGAGAGAAAAAGAAAACGAGTGAGAAGAGAGTGAGTGAGAGAGAGAGCAGAACTATGTGCACGAAATCATCGGACTTATAATGTTCTGGTAAAATATCTGCGCCAAACATGAAAATCGTTGAACGTTTTTTTTTCTTTCATTTACATTAACGCAGGGCTAAAAAGCGCGACATAACCGAGGCGCGCTCTCTCTCTCATTGCGTCGCGCGTACGAAAATATAACTCGGTACGAATCCGTCTATAAAAAAATTGGTAGGTTAGGTTGGTTAGGTGGAAAACTGGCATCGGTAAAGCTTGACTTTCTTTTTTTTTGTTCCCTTCTGTTTCTTCCTTTTTTTCGAAGATATATACCAAGAGCTCGTATGCGCTTTTATAACTAGAGAGGACGCCATTTCCATCGAGTTTCACTATCGCGGTTTAGCTCGTTGCCTGTGGAGAGACGAAGAAAAAAACTATATCGAAATCTTGATCCGTTCTCGCGTGTACAGTGCGGTATATAAATACTTTTGCGTCCATGTATACGTCCACATAGTCCTCCCACGCGCATATGGCTTTCCGTGGATGTTCGCTCGTGCGCGTTCGTCTTTCAGCGTAAATTCGCACCACGTTTGTACTCGTAAATATACATTTTCGCATTTCCACGTAAGCCTCATTCCGCTTTTACACCATGCGATCGTGTCCGTAACGCCTCAACGTCTGTCAGTTCGGAAATTCGCGGTGCAAGCCCAAGTGTCAAAATTGTTCGTCGAGTCGTTGTTTTTCCTTTGCTTCATAAGTCGCACAATTGTAACGACAAATCGTGCGAATGATATCTCTCCTCGTTTCAGCGAGCCCGAGGTAAAAGTTTCTCCGACGACCCAAGTACGCTCTGCTGCTGAGGATCGAATTTACATAATCGCGACGAACCGTCCTACGATCACTTAACGCTTGTTCGAGGGAGCCAATCTCGCTGAGTCCACAGGATTTAGAAGTCGCGACAAGTGCGAGAGAGGCCGCTTGACAATGGTGCTCAAGTTTGCCCAAAACGACTATATCTTCGGCGCCAAGAGAAACATACGACGTTGGAGTTTGCTTCGTTGGAACGCAATGATTTCTGTGACTTTATTTTTATCGTTATCAAAAACCTTAGCAGGGACACGTAGAAGCGTGCAAGGGATTTTTATAACCTCCATAAGCCAGCGGGATACTTTGCCACTTACAAAGAATTTATTTCCGTTGCGTTGCGATGCAAACTTCACTGTCGTGGGAGACCGACCTCGCGCTACCTTCAAAGCTGTGGGGAATGGTTTTTCAATCTTTCGGAAGTAGGGTCGATAGAGTTTTTGGTCGCAAGTTTTTGCCGCACCGAACGTGCTTTACACTGTCTAGGGAGGGATTTGCCGCATGCAATCAGAAAAATACATCTGTGGGTGCGAAACTTCCATGTGGTTCGTTTTTTCCTGGTACGGACGTTTTCCTCTTTTGCCACCGAACACAGGGCGAAGGATTTTGTGTCTCACTGTTGAGATATTGAAAAGGATTCTGAGGATACATAGTTCAGAAGGTTGTGTATTGAACGTACTTTCGTGATATCTTCAAAAGCCGATTTCTTTACAGTTGGATGCATACTCATAATTATCAGAAATCACGTCGCAGTCAAATCGAATCACTCTCATTAACATAAAAAATGAAGGTACACGTCGTTTGGGGCTGACGGATCTGTGCGACATGGAATATCAAGTGAAAAGGTTTCCAAATGCCAATGGGGAGCCACTCTGCTTTAAGCCAAAAACACTATTTGCGTTTTCCCTGCATCTCCTTGACGGAATTCAGAAGAGAGTGACTGGACATTCTCGGAGGGTATTCTCATACTCCAAAGGTTTAGGGAAAACGCTTCATCCGTTGAGCCAACTTTGGTCAATCCGGCAGACGCACGGACAAAACTTCTAAAATTAATGAATATCGTCCCAGCATTGTACTTCCACCATGCTGAAAAAATGCTTTAGCGACACTTCATTCAACACTCATATCAGTATAGTTAGCCACTGATAAAAATTCTAGACGAAAGTTTTCTTTTCGTTATTACTACACATTTGATCGTTATTAGCGGTGTCTGTATCGCAAACACTAAACGTTTCCAAGTGCGTAGAAAACTGTATTTTCTTTTTCCTTTCCGCACTTAGAAATCTGATAATTTGATTTTGTCGATGTTGGAACTGTGCGAAATAACATATTTCATTCACGATTTTCTCTAACAGTGGGGTCGGAGTATCGAGTCGCCATCGGATGTCCCAGTTGTCACACGGCCCGGCATGATAAAATAAGGGAAAAGAACGAAGGAGATGAGCCACAATATAGCAGGCATGCCACCCTTCGCAAGGATGCCGCTAGGGGGTATGGGTATGGGTGTAGGTATGGGACCCAACGCGCCTCATCAAGAATCCAACGCCCATCCCCATCCTCCGCCGCCGCCGCCTGCCGGCGCAAATCCCAAGAAGAAAAGACGTACAAACGCCAATGTCTCTCAAACAGCTCCACCGCAGCCCCCTACTGTACAGGTAAGCGGAGAGAAATATCGAAAAGAGGCGACGAAGTTTGCATCGCTGAAGAACAATGAAAATTCTTTTTGTCCGAATTACCTCAGATCTTTTCGTCAGCTTTAGGCTACTAACAATGCTCGAACGATTCTTCAGAATCTTTATCAGAGATCCAATAAGTAAATCTACAAGAAAGGATTTTGACATCAATAAAAATACACAAATGAAAATCAGGCAAATAAATTTCGTTGCCAACTATACAAACTTTGACTCAATGAAAAAAAAGTACAAATAAGAAAACAAGACTCAGAGTGCGAGAACGATACGAGAAAAACAAGTCGATTTGCAATAATTGCGAAAGACCGTTGAGCCTGCGAAATATTTTGTTGAGGCTCGTTTGCTGGTTGCGCCCTTGGTAATTTCAAAACTGGTCTTTAGCACCCGTGACCTTGACCTTGACATATGTTGCGGAGGTCATTGTGCTGACCGGCTTTGTACACGCGTGTGCAGCCCAGAGGCGAATCGTTGGATGAGTAATCGTACAACATGCGTACAGGTGGAAAGGGTTCTCAGCTAGGAACCAAGGTAATTCTTTAGATAAGTGACTTTTCCGAAAGATATCCGATTTCTTCGATAAAATATCGTCTATTGGGTTTGTTTGGGTTTTTGAACATGTCGATGCCTTTCGACATTTCAACCCAAACAAACCCAATATTGGCGTCAAGATGTTAAAAAATGCCCTATTTTATCACGTGTTTCCGCGAACTTCAAAACTCCATAACTCTTTATGGGGGGGGATTTCAGCTTCCCCCGACTGAATATACTCATTTATATCCCAATAAATGAGAAAACAGCAAAAAAATTATTTTAGGCTCATTTTTCGGAAAAGTCACTTATCTAAAGAATTACCCAAAGTACAGTTCGCAAAGGTATGAATGTAAATAAATCCTGTTCCAGAATATCGGTCAACGTTCCCAATAAGGGATCATAAGGGATCTCTCCTACCTAAAGGGGCGAAAAAATGGCCAAATTCCATAGTTTTATTCTGAGAAACGGTTGAGGAAAAAGAAACGCGTTTTGTTTTAACACAAAGGTACATATATTGAGAGCTCTAAAAAAATCACCTTAAAATACAGAAAAACAACAAAAACATGACCGCCGCCCGATGATGACACTTTATCGCGACATTTGGCGGTGGACACTAGCTCAATCGGTCCATCTGAAATCTAAAAACCAAACGGGGTATTCAAGTTAACAATAAATACGACGCGTTGACAATCGTTGATTTTTTAAATAATTTTTTTCAACAAACGGCCGATGAATCGAAACTCGAGCATGCAAAATCTATGAAAAAAGTCGTCATTTTTACATAACTATTAAAAAATTAACATCCATATGAAAAAGGTGTGATCGTCAACGACCTTTAAGTATTTCTCATCGTATCTCCAGTGAATTAGGAAACAATCCATCAAGTGGATCTCGAGATATCATGTCCACGGACTATGAAAACAGTTTAAAGAAAAACACGTTTAAAGTTTGAAGTACGGTGCTGCTACCGCTTGCCCGGCCGACTGTTAGAAGCTGTAGCCCACTCAATTTTAGGAATATTTCAATGACATTTTCAGGGAATATAGCTTAAGGGTGATAATATAAAAAAAAAAATTCTTGGAAAAAGCAATTTTTTTACCCACCCAGGTAGATGTAGCCCGTTAACATGTCTTCTCTCATGAATATCTCTTCACCGAGCAGCTTCCGCGCGCTCTATGCTTCCACAAAAATGTTTAGCCCAATCCGCAACATGTGTCGCAGTCAAGGTCATCAAAGTTTCGAGCCACTTTCCATAATACCCGCAGCCTTCAGAGGCTGCGGGTATTATGATATATACTCAGGTATTCGAAAATCTGAGGATGCGACTGAATGAACGAGTCTCGGGGCATCGAGAATTCGTGTGCCAATCGAGCGTCCAAGTGGTCACTGTTCCACCGGCGCGAATTTGTGTCTCGATCAACTTTTTTGCCCCGCTTGTCCATTCGCACAATCGTTAAAATTGTCCTAAAAGCTTCGATGCGAGAACAACGACAGAGAGTGTATTAAAAAAAGAGGCATGCTCGTTTCTTGTCTTTCGCAGGATTTACTGCCCCCGCCGTTGTCGGGTTACGGGGATACGATAGTAGCGAGTAACCCGTTCGACGACACACCGCCGCAAACGACGCAGAGCACGATGATGCACGGTGGATCGCCGCACATGCATCCGCACCATTCGCATCACATGGGCGGGCCGCCAATGAGGGGAATGAGCCCGCTTACCTCGATCGGCGGTATGAGTCCGATGATGCCCCACAACATGGGCAACATGAGTCCAATGGGCAATTCGCCGATGGGCAATCACATGAATCACATGGGCGGCATGTCGCCGATAAATCACGCGCCGATCGGCGGTATGAGCCCGATGAACAGTATGGGTCCGAACATACCACCGGGCCCGATGAACACGATGAACAATCACATGAGCATGGCTCACATGGGCAACAGTCAGATGAGCGGACCGCCGATGGGCAGCCCGATGAACAGTATGAACAGCGGCCCGATGGGCAGTCCGATGAACAGCATGGGCCACGGTATGGGCAACTCGATGGGTGGACCCCTCGGCTCACCGATGAACAACATGCCCGGCAACAATCACAATCACATGAACAACGGGCCTATGAGCATGAACAACATGAACAGCCACATACCACCGAACAGCCCGTTAAACGGCCCAACCTCCATGAACAACGTCAATAGTCCACTTAGTCATAACGGCTCGCAGCCCCATCCCAATCACATGGGCAATAACATTAGCAATATGGGACGTCCCCTCAACGGCCCGATGACTACGATGAGCTCAATGGTCACGTCCAACATGAACATCTCCGGACCCAACGCGATAAGCAACATGAACATGGCCGGCCCGCCCATGAACAATATGTCCAACATGAACATTCCCCATCACAATCAAATGGGTCACATGGGCGGTCCTATGGGCTCGATGTCGAGCAACATGAGCGGCGGCGGTCCACCCATCGGGCATCCCATGAACATGGGAGGTTCAATACCACCCCACGGGTTTCAGGGACCACCCGGCATGGGACCTAAACCCATGCCCGTCTCCGCCGGAAAGGTATGTTTTAGACCGTCAGGAACCTCAGGGCTGAAAGTTCTTCCGGAGAAACTCTACTTTGCACACAAATTAGCATTGCAGCACGTATAAAAACGTTTCGGCAATTGTTCAAAATAATACAGAAATGCTATTCATTTTTATGTATCAAGGCGGGATATACACTTAGACAGGAAAAAAATAAGCAATGTTGAGGAATTTTTAAACTAAGAAATAATTATTCTGCAATTATCAAACTTCAGGTATACTTTAATAGTATATTTAAGTATACAAAACAATTTTTAAAAATTAATTCATCGTCCAAATGACGGAGCTGTGGCAGAGTGTTACAGCAAGATTGCCGCGGGAGTTGCGAATCGGTGTGCAGTCTAGCTTCCCGTAGACTTTGATTTGCAAAAAAGTTCAAACATTTTTTTCAGTTAGAACATGTATAGTTTCTATGTGACGGTAATTAAAATGAAGAAAACGCAAATTTAAAAAAATGGCACGCATTTACAAAAAAAATCAACATTTCACGCAACATTTCTGTAAAACTTGGATTAAAAAAGTCGTTTTTTTTTTTCAACTTTTCGAAAAACAATTCTCGTCAAGAATAAGGCACCAATATTATCAATATTTCTACCAAGTTTCAACTCAATCGGCTTATTAGTTTTTGAGTAATCCTGCACGCCAATTTCGATAATGCAGTTTTGAGAAAAACGCGTTTGAAGTTCACGCCCGCTCCGAATAAGAGCGGCGAGGCACAGCGTTGACGGGCTGTAACGTTTGAAGTTTTTCGAATTTCGGTGTGAAACGTTTGGAAAATATTGTACATATTTAAGTTCTATCGTTTGAAGACAAAAAAAAGAAATCGGTTTTTCGGTCGTTGTAAATGTATATCCCGCCTTAAGGCAGCGGTTCTCAAACTTTTTTGGCGACCGAACCCTTTTGAAACACTAAATATTTTGCAGAATCCTAAAATAAGCAAAACCTGGTTTTGTTTATTTTTTAATGAAAATCATACAAAATAGGTCCTTTACATAACAATGTATTAATTCCACTGTAAATTGATGAAATTGTTTTCATTTATTGGGGGGTATCAAGTGGTTTTTTTTTTCGGCGGAGCCCTAGCAGAGGCCTTGCTAGGGCTCCGCGGAGCACACTTTGAGTAGGGCGGCATTGAGGTGTTCCTTTCGCGGAGAGCTGTTTTTTGGGGGCACAAGGAGGGCCGTTCCGAACCATTGGTAAATTACAGTGGCGTTTAGTAAAAATAAGTCCCAAATTATTATGCCCAACGGTAAAGTGGAATAAAAAATTTCGCGCAAATTCAATGGATTTAGACATTTTTATATTTTCTCTGACAAGTCGTGGCTACGAAAATTCTTCTGCTAGTCATATTTTTCTAAGCTTTGTCATTAATGTTTTCTTTGTACATTCGGTGAACCCCTGTTTTTATTGTCGTTACGAAATCTTTAGATTTTTTACACGCGTGAGCAGTTTATATCGGTCATCTAGAGTTATTTAGTGCATAAACAACGTATAGATGAGACGATTTTGAGAGTCGTAATTTTTCGTTAAGGCGGGTATACATTTACAACGATGGAAAAATCGATTTTTTTTTTCCTTTAAACGATAGAACTATATATGTAGAATATTTTCCTAAAGTTTCAAAGCGAAATTCGAAAAACTTCAAACGTTACAATCTGTCAACGCCGTGCCTCACCGCTCGGATTCGGAGCCGGCGTGAACTTCAAACGCGTTTTTTTTTTCTCCAAAACTGCATTATCGAAATCGGCGTGCTGGATTACTCAAAAATTATTGAGCCGATTGAGTTGAAACTTGGTCGAAATATTGATAATATTAGTACCTTCTACTTGACGAGAATTGTTTTTAAAAAATGAAGAAAAAAAAAATACTTTTTTAATCCACATTTTACAGAAATGTTGCGTGAGATGTTGATTTTTATTGTAAATGCGTGCCATTTTCTTAAATTTGCATTTTCTTCATTTGAATTACCGTCACATAGAAACTATAAATGTTCTAACAGAAAAAATGTTTTAACTTTTTTGCAAATCAAAGTCTACGGGAAGCTAGATGCACGCCGATTCGCAACTCCCGCGGCGACCTTGCTGCAACACTCTGTCACAGTTCCGTAATTTTGATGATGAAATAATTTAAAAAAATTGTTTTGTATACTTAAATATACTATTAGAGTATACCTAAAGTTTGATAATTGCAGAATAGTTATTTCTTAGTTTAAAAAATCCCTCAACATTGCTTATTTTTGTCCAGTCTAAATGTATATCCCGCCTTAAAAGTTCGGCAACTTGCCTTGAAAGTTTACCAGTATATTAAGATGTATTGGTTGCTCGTTTATAGACGAAAATCTGTTAATTGTTAAATATTCAGCTTCGTCAAAGGAATACCTTGAGGCCTTATATACCTTTGGGTCCTTGAAAAACAAGGCTTTTTTGGGATTTTTTTGGAAAATACTATTAAAGCTATAAAAATGAGGTTAAGAGGGTTTGTTCCACATATCGGTGGGTACTCCAATCGATTTTTTATTTCCCAAAAAATCCGAAATCGCTTTTTTTGAGGCCCTCCACCGGCGGACTCGTTGGAAACCCACATGCGCGGCTATAAAATAAATTTGTTTTGCGTAATCTACATGAGTTTTGCTAGCGAAGTACGCACGATGATTACAAAATATTGATTTTTGCAAATTTGGCACCACCATGACAAAAAAAACTCGGATTTTCCGTCCCCAAAAACGGTCCTAATTTGTTCCTAGAAATCGTAATTGTTAATCGAACGCAAAAATCGTGTATACGTCGTTAAAAGAAATTCTAAGAAGCTACAGATAAAATTTAAAGTCGATCGGTTAAAAATTGTTGCACGCTCGATTTTGAAAACATCGTTTCAAGAAAAACGCGTTTAAAGTTTTAGAACCATTTTTTGTTAGACCATGTCATTTTCAAAATGTACACTAACGGCGAAAAGTTTTCAGACAAAAATTCAAAAAAGTTCCGGAACGATTTTTTATGCCCTTTCGCCGATAGTTGACATAAATGAATTTAATAAACGGCATTTTGAAAGGGAGGAATCCACCTTCATCCCGTTTTTTTATTTGAACATTTTATTTACGACTAGTACCCTTTTTCGAAAACGACAATTTTTAGCCTTTTTTTGTTCCGTTTCTGGTGGACCCCGTTTACAGACAACATTTTTTTAATGCATTTCTTCGACCGGAATGATAGAGGGGGAAGCTTCAATTCAATTTTGGAAAATTCAATTTCGTTTTTTTAAAGGTTCATACGATTTTTTTTCTAAAGTTATTTTGATTTTTTGGAAAAAAGGGACAATTTGGACGTGTAACGCGAAAACGGCAATTTTTTTTTTCATCTATTTTCGGTAAAAAGTCAGATGATTTAATTACCGTAACTCGAGAACTAAGGCGTTTGTGGTAAAATTTCAGGAGAGGAAAACATTGTATTTTTTAATTTTCAACGCAATAGAATCGGTTGACCTCAATCGATTGATGCGACTAGAAAACTATAACATTTTAAGGGGGATAAAAATGTCGAAAAAAATCTGAAATAATTCTATTGCGTTGAAAATAGAAAAATACAATTTTTCCTCTCGAAATTGTACCACACACCCCTTAGTTCTCGGGTTACGGTAATTAAATCATCTGATTTTTTTTTACCAAAAATAGGTGAAAAAATTCTCGCGAACTCAACGAAAGCCGATTCAACTTTTTACTATTTCGTGGTTTTCCTTGAAGCCTTGTCGTTTTTGCGTTACACGTTATTTTTGAAATTGTTTCTTTTTTTCAATCAAAATATCTTTAGAAAACAAATCGTACGAAGCTAAATCGAAGCTTAAGCTTTCCCCTCTATGATCCCGGTCAAAGAAATGCATTTAAAAATGTTATCTGTAAACGGGGTCCACCAGAAAAGGAACAAACCAAGGCAAAAAACGGTAGTTTTCAAAAAGGGTACTAGGCGTAAAAAAAATAGTAATAAAATTTAAAAAATACGGAATGAAGGTGTATTCCTTCCCTTCAAAATGCTGTTTATTAAATTGATTTATGTCAACTATCGGCGAAGTGGCACAAAAGATCGTTCCGGAACTTTTTCAAATTTTTTCGTCCGGAAACTTTTCACCGGTAGTGTATCTCCATATCAATCATCTGATTTTTAGGATTTGTATACATAATTCAAGATAATTAAAAAAAAACGTTATTTTTTTTCAACGGTATATAAGGTTTTAAGAAATATACTTCGAAAGGAAAACTTTTTCGATTTTTGTCGCAGAGACGATACATTTTTTCCATCGAGTTAAAAATGAGGACATTTTTTGTTTTAACCGGGCCCTATTTTTAGGTAGTATTCGGAATATTAACAAACAATTTCCCGCTTCCGAAACTTGATATTTCCGAAAGTTTAAAATCCGAAAAAAAAAACATTTTTAGCCGCATATTAAGTCGAAATATCGTTACTATCAATCGGTCAATCCACCCTACTTCTTTTCGGGGTGGCAAATTCAATTTTGGGGATGTGTTCATTTATTTGCTTGCTCTTATTCCAGATTTATCCGCCCAATCAACCGATGGTATTCAATTCGCAAAACCCCAACGCACCGCCGATCTATCCCTGTGGTATTTGTCACAAAGAGGTGCACGACAACGATCAGGGTATCCTGTGTGAATCCGGCTGCAATTTTTGGTTCCATAGGTCAGTATTGCCCAATCGTCGATTCGACATTAATAAAATATTTTGCTGATATCAGTATTTATTTATTTAGATTTTGCCTTGGAAACTTCATTTTTCTTACAATACCGTAAATATATGTCGAGTCAGTCGCTGATCAAAATACACCGCTAAGTGTCCAGTACCTCATCATAAAAGGAGTTAGAACGAAAAACTAGTATTTAAAATAACTCGTAGACCTGGACTGCTTAAAATATAGAAATAAAGACATAATGATTATTAAGAAAATGGCAATGTTCGGAAGGAAAAGTCAAATAATTCGATGAAATTTCATCGTTTTTTTTTTAAAGAAGAAGCAAATAAATAGGGATGATAATTTATCATTAAATCACCACATCACCCGGTTCGAAAATGAGGTTTTGCGATAAACGCATTTGAAGTTTGAACATCAGTTTCCTCATCTTACTCGTGATGTTCAAGTTTGGTTGGGAAAAAACATTTTTCTTAATTGTCTTAACTTTTATCAGCCAATTTGAGCTACGAAAAAAAGATCGAACGTTTTTCAGGATTATTAGTGGTCTAAAGTCTAAATTTGCAACATAAGATTTTTGACAAAATTATGAAAATGAAGGAATAATAAAATGGAGATTTAAAAAAATGAAAGGTAAAAGAATTCTCGCTGCATTCCAACCATACAAATTTCAGCATCGTTTCTATGCGACGTACTTGATATATATATATATACATATACAGGGTGTCCCATTTTAAACTTACACCTGAATTGTCTCGAAAAATATTGCTCGGACGAACTATTGTGTGGAACAAAACTTCTAGGGATTGAAGGGGGACGTTTGAAAAAAATTTATTTGAGGAGCCAAAATTCAAAATGGCGGCGTTACAAAGGCTGATATGTTTTTTTCAAACGGAAACATAACTTTTTTTTATTGCCAAAAAATTTGTCAGCTGAAAACTAATAACTTTTGTTGAAAAAATTTTTTGATAAAGTTCATAGTTTTCAAGTGAGAACATCATTTTCAATTATTTCAGATGTATCCAGGATGTGTGTGTGTGTGCGTGCGTGCGTGCGTGCGTGCGTGCGTGCGTGCGTGCGTGCGTGCGTGCGTGCGTGCGTGTGTGTGTGTGTGTGTGTGTGTGTGTGTGTTTTACCAATCAATGAAGTACCAATCATGTTTTCTTCAATTTCGCTTACCTTTCAGATCTTGATATTAAAAAACGTAATCGCGAGAAGAGTTCGGGCATGTTTAAACATGAATGGAGGGATATTTGAACATCTCTAGAAAGGGATCACAATACACTTACAAGGAGGGTTTGGAGTAAAAAAATACTACGGTAGTTACGAACCGCAGAGACCTAATCCTTGTGAGTGTTCCACACGCACGCACATGCACACACACACACACACACACACACACACACACACACACAAATCCTGGATACATATGAAATAATTGAAAATGATGTTCTCACTTGAAAACTATGAACTTTATCAAAAAATTTTTTCAACAAAAGTTTTTAGTTTTCAGCTGACAAATTTTTTGGCAATAAAAAAAGTTATGTTTCCGTTTGAAAAAAACATGTCAGCCTTTGTAACGCCGCCATTTTGAATTTTGGCTCCTCAAATAAATTTTTTTCAAACGTCCCCCTTCAATCCCTAGAAGTTTTGTTCCACACAATATTTCGTCCGAGCAATATTTTTCGAGAAAATTCAGGTGTAAGATTAAAATGGGACACCCTGTATATATACAGGGTGTCCCAGAACTCAACGTCAATCCGAAACGGGGTGACAGGATTGATTGTAACCATCATGAGAAAAATTAGAAAAAAAATCTGGGCATTTAAGAAAAACCTAGAAATTTGGTCAAACTGTAACCATTTTTCGGTTATTGTGGTTAATTTTTATTATTTTTGTTCATTTAAACTTTGGAACCGTAACCCTAAATAACATTTCTAGAATCACAGTAAAAAATAATGACACAATTGCCCCAAGTTTCCTAGAATTAAGACTGTTTTTTGTTAAACTATGAATTTAAAATTTTCAAAATAGATTTTTTTTCTGATTTTTCTCATGATGGTTACAATCAATCCTGTCACCCCGTTTCGGCTTGACGTTGAGTTCTGGGACACCCTGTATATATATCATGACGAACCTTGTAATTTCCGAACATTAAAATTAGAAATTTTAAACCGTCGGCGCATTCAAAGTTCGGAATTTCAACCCGGCCTCATCTTGAATTTCGGAATTTTCAACCGTTTATATATATATATATATATATATATATATATATATATATATATATATATATATATATATATATAAACGACGGTTTGAAATTCCTAATTTTAATGTTCCGAAATTAAAAGGTTCCTCATGATCATGCCAGTGCAAGTCTACACAGTTGACTGTAAATGATGCCGAAAGTATAATATTATCTAGACAAATTTTAAAATTGACGTAAAATCACTGCGTAATTTAAAAAAATTGAAATAATTCGTCGATTTATTGAAAATGTTGAAACTTTCAAAACTTCCCTAGCCGAATTATTTTGACGGTGTTCAGATTTCCGAGTTTTGGTCTTTTGTGTAAAATTCTTTCGGAGTTTTGAGCGTTTTCATAATTCAAAGTCCGGAATTTCAACCCGACCCCATTTTTTTATTTCGGTGGAGGCGCTGACGTATGTGAAGTTCACCTTAGAAATTTGAAAACCCACGCGGGGCGCATGTGAAGGTCACTTTTGAAATTTTAAAACCGCGCGGAGCCCTTAAGCGTTATCAAATCCCATTAACTTTTTTCAAAAATCGATTTCCATCGAAACCTTCAAGATCTTGCACGAATTATCTCTAATAATCTTGCATTCACATTTGCAGAGGATGCTCGGGACTCTCGGAAGCGGCCTTTCAATTACTGACACAAGAAGTTTACGCAGAATGGGTGTGTGATAAGTGTTTACAATCGAAAAATATACCTCTCGTGAAATTCAAGCCATAACGATCCTCGGTACGTCGTGAGTACGACGCACAAGTGACACTTTGTTAAAGTTTATAATACACTCTCCAGTACACGAAAAAGCTCATAAGTGCTCGCCAGGATTCGCACATCTTCGTCCTTTTGTTTTTCTTTTCCAACATACGCAAAGACTCACACGTTACACGAGAGGGGAGAACAAAGAAAAAAACGAAAGAACGAGCGCAACGAGGAAAATGAGGAAAGATCATATTCGCGAACGCGTGACTCGCGTGCGGATCGAATGCGAAGAGTGCGAGCGCTCAATCGCGCATATTAATACGGACCTACAGTGTTTGTTGAATAACTCTCTAGCTTTAAATTGTTGGGATAAAGAGGAAAATGAATGAAACGAAAAGAGAAAGAGGGACAAAAAAAAGAACACACGAAAATTACGATACCATACACGAGTAGGGCAACCGTGAGGGGTGAAAAATCTTTTAATTCGAAGGTTCCGAGAGTTATTAGACTTCATCCGTCCCCCGTTCGAGCGACTTTTCTCCCGAGTCGTCAATCCGGAAGTGCTCTGAACATAATGCATTATTATCATGGTTTTTCGCAAATTTTCTGCATTGAACGTACAAAATTGCCTACAAGTACGTTCGATCAAACGAACTTTGACACCAATTCAAGAATGCAAAAAGGGAACATCAACTTTCGCTGCCCGATACGTTTTTTTTTTATTGTGGTAGAATATCCACAACTCGAATTTCCATAACTGAATATCCATAAGTAGAATAGCCATAAGCGCCAATATCCATAAGTGAATATCCATAAATCGCATATCCATAAGTACGATGATCCATGAGTGAGTATAGAGTATAAATGAGTGTCAGAAATGGCGAAAGGTAGAGGAAAAGTGAGTATAGAGGGAACCCAAACAAACCCAAACAAACTCACTTATCTCTACCTCCCGCCATTTCTGGCACTCATTTCTACTCTATACTCATGGATGTTCATATTAATGGATATTCGTACTTGGGAATATTCGACTTATGGACATTCGACTTATGGATATTCGTACTTATGGATATTTGTAATTATGGATATTCACTTATGGATATTCGACGACAGTGGTATTTTTTTTAAATTTGCTTTCGACCGGTTGCAAAAAGAAAAATAAATTTCTTCGTAATATCGAAGCATTCGTTGATCCCCGAGATCGCTCTTATTCGAGTACAGAAATACCAAGAAACAAAACAGGTGCGCAATTTTCAAACATGATCCCGTGGAATCGTACGAATGTGAACAATCAGTATTCCGTTATTTTTTAAATTGGCAGCTAGCGACGTAAACGATCGAATTTGAAAAAATAAACCCACAGCGATAACGTTGAGCCGAAACAATGCTAAAGTTTTCGAAACTCGGAAATTCTCGCGCTTCAATTGGCGGTAATCAACGATGTGGGTTCAAAAGGAGCACAAATATTGAACACAACTTTTAGCGTCAATTTTAGCGAACGAATGCCTCGCCTTGTGGGGCAATTAACGAGAATGAGACAATTATCTAAAAAGGTTTGGCACAAGTTTAGCATTCGAAATCGGGATCGCGTCGATGAGCCCGTCAGATTTTCCGCACCCGAAGAACGAATCGATTTATCCGAAGTGACGGGGAAGCAAGATTTGTTTCGACTGTGAAATATAATCGAGACAATTGAATCGTGTAAAAATGCGATACGTCAACGTAAATTTAATTCCGACTCGAAAAATCTCGGATAAATTCGATTTTGGAGAGATATTTCTTTCAGCGCAGGTATTTTCCTCGTCTTTCATCGTAGTTACTACTATTCTAATATCGCAGGTTTTCTTTAGTTATCCTTTTACGGCTTAGGAATCCGCATAACATAATGCTCATACTAGTATTACAACGAAACAGCACTGTCGCGACGTACGACTTTTTTTTTCTTCCTTTGTTCTCAGCGTTCTCGTGTAGCCTCGAATTGGTCAAATTGTTTCACTTTTCCCATTGAAAAAATTTCGTATTCCCGTCAAGACTAACGAAGCATCGAGAGAAAAAGAGCATTCGGTCGAATAAAATAACGTCTGTCCGGGTAAAAATGATTTCTCGTGCAAACTGAGAGAATTTATTTTGAGGCGATGGAAATTCATTTAGTTTAGACAAAACTCATTCGAGACGAGTATTAATAAATTTTAACGACGTTCCCGGGTAATTCCTTTGATTCAGACGTAATCCAGTCACGAGGGCCAAACGTTACTTTTTGCGACCGAGATGAAAGTTGGTCAATTTCCGGTCCAAGAAATACCACTTAATTTCCACTGAATCGAAGCCGTCGACTCGAGGCATTCTTTTTTTCTTTGCTCAAATGAAAATTGTCCAAATCGTCCGGGAACCACGAGAGTTTTTTTGTCTTTTTTTTAATCTTCGATGTGATATATTTGTCATTATCCATTGGCCTGAAACTTTATCGTCGACTCGAACTTTCATCGTGGCATTCTCTCATACGATAAAAAATCTATGCTCCATACCCCCTTCTCTCTCTCTCTCTCTCTCTCTCTCTCTCTCTCTCTCTCTCTCTCTCTCTCCCTACGTGTAAGAAAATAATTTACTTACTCTCGCTTACGATAGATACAGGTGATTTGGAAATTTGAGAAAGAACAAAACACAATCTTCGTTATTATCTTTAAGCCACAACTATCGCGCAACCCTTTATGTAAATATATTAACTACATAATCAAGATTCCAATTTTTTTTAAATCGCAATTGCGAAGTTTCGAATTTCGCAGTGAGATCGTGGGTCGACCACAGCTTCGTGTGGCACGTTGTAAATAAAGCAAATCTCCAATTGTATCTCCGACATTTTTATCGTTTTTTTTTCTTTCGCCTTCGTGACGACGAAAATTGTCAGAATTGCATGTCTCAATTTTGATCGTAATTGCAATTGAATTGGGAAGAGTGAGAAAAAAAACGGTGACATTTCCACACCTAACATGGGCATAAGTGTAGCCACGAACGAATATATATATATATATATATATATATATATATATATATATATATATATATATATATATATATATATATATATATAAAGAAGAAAAACAAAAATCACATCGAGATTTTAATATTTAAACAAACAAAAAAAGAAAAACGTCGTACAATCAATTATTCGTTGATGCAAAAAACAAAATAACACATGCACAGACAGACGCGAAATTGCTACAATCACACATACCAACACACACACGCACACACCCACACAGACGCGTGAAAACAAAAATTGTTCATAGTTTATTTTTTATCATGTGAATACGAGATGAAGAAAATGAAACAAATATATATGTATCACCAATAAAAGAAACAAACAAGTTGTTATACATTATAGACTACTGTAACAGTAATATGCGCCATTTCTGTACATAGAAGAAAAAAAATGACTATACATAAATTTAACGAGGATCTGGTAATACGAAGGTTTCTTTTCATATCTTTTTATTACTCTTAATTCCGCATTTCCGCATTGACAATAATTTAGGACGATTGGTCACTCGTTTTTATTGAACACGAGCTTCTCGTACATTCCGTATCGTTTAACGTCGGCAGGTCTTAAGCTCCCGTTCTTCAACATCGCCATGTAAATATGCTCGAGGACGCCTGAACTTTTGACCAAAAATTCTCTCTGGGCCAACGATTTAACCCGTTCTCTCTCCTCGGATTCCGATATCGTTTCGGGCACGAACGTCGCGACGCCGCTCTTTGTCGCATTGACGACGGATTTTTTCACCTATTTTGATGAGCAGATTTAAAAAACGAAAGCAGAAAAGGATCAAATATAATTTTATCGAGCAATGTGTTAAGTGGAGATATCGACGCTGCTTCCGAAAAGTAGCATGATTCAAATTTCTTGGGAAAAGTAGCATGATTATGCTTTTTGCCACGGAAACTAGCACGTTTCCATATTCACCGCGAAAACCAGCATGTTTCGGATTTCGCCGCGAAAACTAGCATGTTTCGGCTGTCACTGCGAAAACTAGCTTGTTTGATTTTCACTGTAAAAACTAGTGTAAAAGGAGTAAGTTTAAAACCTTAAGGATCTCATCGCTCGTACAATCTAACCAAAAAGAGTTTTGGTGAGAATTTAAAATCCTTCGTGCTCAGGTAAAAATCTGGAAAAACCAACCATTAGTATTTTTAAAAATATATGACAATTTTTTTGCCTAATGACATTTTTATTTTATACCCGTTGCTTTTATTAACATTTTGATAATAATTCTCAATGAAATCGATAGTAGTAATTTTTATAAAAAAATAATATTGAAATTGTAAATGTAATGAAGTATTTATCGTGATTTTCTATTTAAAAACTAACGTTATTGAAAATATCATTCAACAACTTTACTGTAATCTTACAAATGGTTATCGTCGAATATGTTTGAAAAATCTTGCTGATGTTCGATTGGAATTAAACCGCTGTCAAGCATGGCCTGTAGATCTTTTTTTTCTTGGTGCCAGAGACAATTTTTTTATCTGACGTCTTTTTTAATTGAAACATTCGAACATTGTCGATGTTTTTTTTTTAAGATTTTCATCTCGCGTCCTTGGTCTAAATCATATTTAACGTGGATTGTATCGACGTAATGTTGAATGGATATTTTCCGAATGTTTGCAATTTTAATCGAAGTCCAATTAGAAGTCTTGAGAGGTCTAAAAAATCGTAAATCTCCGATTCGGTCAAATGAATTGGAGTAAAAAAATAGAGGCGAGGCGTAAAAAAGCATGGAAGAAAAGTCGGAAAAAATTCAAGTGTTACTGAAACATGTTAATTTTCGCGGTGAATATCGAAATCTGCTTGTTTTCGTGGTGAAAGCCGAAACGTGATAGTTTTCGCGTTAAATATCGAAAGGTGCCAGTTTTCGTGGCGAAAACCGAATCTTGCTAGTTTTCCTGTCGGAAGCCAAAACATGCTAGTTTTCACGGTGATATCAAACGTGCTTGGCAATGGGAGAAATAAGCGTTTTTGAAAAAATACGGAGCAGGTATTGTAAGATGGCGTTGGGGGTGGACAGAACGACGCAAAATTATATATGGAGGAGAGAACTAGGAGTGCCTACTCTGGAATATTTGATGAGGGAAAGAGCGTTAGGATATATTAGAGAAGTGATGAGAACGGAGGAGACAAGGTGGCCAAATAATTGCTCATCAGACGAAATTAGATAACAAACGGTGACCCGTCAAACTGGGGGAAAAACTTGGTGAAGGTATTAAGATATCTGGAGATAGAAGATATAATAGAAATGATAAAAGAGCGAAGAGAAGTGCATTAAATAGACGGAAGGATAAAAGAGGGACTGAAAAACTTAAAAAACAGAATTGTAAGGATCTGGATAAGGAAGGATAAGCAAGAGGAAAAAATCAGAAAATCAACGTATAGTGATAAGTATAAATATATTATAGAAAAGGACGAGATGCCATGGAAATATTTGTTCAATACAACAAGGCAACATGGGCGAGGCTAAGATGTGGCAACATAGGAAGGGCGGGAAAGAAAGGGGAAAAGGATTGGAGGTGCAGGATATGTAAAGAAAAAAATGAGACATCGGAGCAACCATTGATATATAAAAAAAGGTAGGGAGTTGGTATCAGAGAAAGCACAGAAGAAAGTGGAGTGGATAGAAGGAATGGATGATTTTGCAATAAAGGGGAAAATCATAAATGTGCTGGGTGGGAAAATACAAATAGGGATATGCGAGTACTTTAGGGAAATAGAGGAACTCTGCATAAAGATGAGTTCGGAGCATGGGGGAGGAGAGATCGACGGAGTGGACGAATAAATGAAGAAAGGGAGAATGTAAAAATAATGCGGAGTGTAGGAATGTAGGGTGCAGATAGTAAGTGAAAAGTATGTATGTGAAATATTAATGTTTTGCAAAAAAGTTGTGCAAATAAAACTCGATACTACCACTACAGTTTTATCGACATGATAACTGGAATGGGATTTCAGTTACAATTCAATGTGATGGTCGAGTGCCAATGAGCCGAAGCAAAATCTCGCGACAAATTATCATTGCAACAAATTGATCTAAGGCTTGAGGAAGAAATTTCACTATCGTAACACCGAGATAAAGAAATGCCAAAAGTTAAATGTGTTTTGTTGCGACGGGACAAATATCTGTAAATTCTTGTTTGAAAAATATTGTGGTGTAAAATATATTCGTCCCGTTTTCGCCCCTCGGTGGCGCGACATCGCTTTCTCGTATCGTTGCCAATTTCACCAACGCAAATTCTGCCTTTTATTCATACCATTTCAGCTCTCGTTTCAATAAAACTTTATATTTTTTTATCAGTGAGTCCTAGCACTATCTGTGAAATTTTGAACATTTCAGAAAGTCAATGAATTTTGAACATTTCAGAAAGAAATTTTGAACACTTCAGAAAGAATCGCATCATATCACGCTTTATTACTGGTGAAGAGGAAAAAAACGCGTTGCAAACTTGTGGATAACAATTGGGCGGTATATAGAGCCGATGCTGTAGATGACGACGTGCGGAAAGTTTTGAACAATTAGAGAGGAGGGGAATTTGGATGATTTTCGTTCCAGACGGCCTGTCACAAAAGACGCGAAGAAAAATGATTGGTTAGATATTAGACATTGCCATTATAGTTTTAAGGTATTTCTTTCACGAACTCAAATATTTAACAATTAACTGAAATTCGTCTATAATCAAGTAAAAATACATCCCAGTATGCGGGTAATATTTCAAACCGAGTTACCGAACTTTTAATGAGAAATTACAACCCTAAAAGTCGTTTCATTTATACAGCGCTTTATGAACACACTGCCCATATTTCTATCGAATAATTTATACACTAAATAACTCTAGATGCCGGATATAAACTGCTCACGCGTGTAAGAAAAATAGAACGATTCCATCATGACAAAAACAGCGGGTCATCGGATGTTTGAAGAAAATATTGATGATAAAACTTAGAAAAATGTGACGTGCAGAGGACTTTTCGTAGTCGCAACTTTTTAGAAAAAATGTAAAAATGTCTAAATCTACTAGATTAGCGCGAGATTTTTTAATTCCCGTTTATCGTTGGGTATGATAAGTGATTATGACTGTTTTTTACTAAGCGCCACTATAATTTAACCAATGATTCAGAAGGGCCCTTTTCATGTCTCCACAAAATACGGCCTTCCGCGAAAGAAACACCTTAAGGGGGGCAATCCCTTTAGACGCCTGAAAATAAGTCATTTTTCATGAATTTTTTTAAAAGTGATAAAATAATCGCATTATAAAATTCTTTTGACATTATCTTATTACAACTTTCAAGTGTTATTTTTTTTTCTTTTTCAAAGAAATCAAAGTGGCGGCTTCATAAGGTTTAGGGTAATTCATTTAGGCGTCTTGAAAAACTGTTTATGGGGTAGCTCAAAAAGTTATCGATCGTCTGGCTGAAATTTTCGGAGGTTTCTCACTATAACATTATTGGCAGGATATACCTAAAGTTTCAAGGTTATCGCATAAAATGATACTTTACTGGGGTAAAATTTGTCGAGAAAATTGTCAAAAATATGAAAATTTGATGAAAAATTACTTATTTTCGGGGGTCTAAAGGGATTTCCACCTTTAAGACATTCCCGTGCAGAAATTGTCACAGGAATCCAATTGGATTTCCAGGCCTGTCTCTACTTCCTCACAGGGATCTAATGGGTCATCGCATTGAATCCCTATACTAACTATTGAATACCCGTCACGCTCGTACATCGGATTCTAATCGAAATTCCCCATTGGAATCCACTCTACCAATCCAATGTGAATCATAGAGAGTTGCCGCATTGTCGGACAAAATCCGACATGATTTTTGATGGATTCCATCGCATTCTGTACTTTGAATTTTCTAAACAAAATATATAGATATACGAAATGAGCGGATTAAAAAAAATACTAACCTTATCTTAAGGCCTTAGGCCACAGTAACGGGTATAAAATCATGTGCGAATTTAACAATTTTTTTCGTATGAAAAAATGATTCATTCATAAAATTAATTACACATCTATTTAGTATGAATATCAAGCTGTTAGAAAAAATATATATTTTTTTTCGATGTACAGAATGGCCGACTACTAATATTTTCTGTTGTTATATTTTTTTAGGCGCTCCGCGGCGTGACATTTAGCATGCACAATTTTTTACCTAGAACAAGAAACAAAAATACTCGTCAATCTACATTAGAATATCTAGAGAAGTACGTACGGAATATAAAAAATATTGTTTTATTAAAAAGTTGTGGGTATTTGAACTTAAGAAATGAATTTTCAGAGAAAAATTTCGTTATAACTGCTCATAAATTGCTCATAAAATGGAAAGTTTTCGATTAATCAGAAATTCCGTACGTACTTCTCTGCGAAATGCAATTAGGAACATAACATTTAAGTTTGAAGTAAATCGAGTGAAAATTGTTGAAGTTATTTGTCACGCCAATTGGGAAAAGCTGTTTCGAGAAGTTTCGAGTAGTTGGCCATTTTGTACATCGAAAAAAAAAAAATTTCTAACAGCTTGATATTCATACTAAATATATGTGTAATTAATTTTATGAGTGAATCACTTTTTCATACGAAAAAAAATTGTTAAATTCGCAAATGATTTTATACCCGTTACTGTGGCCTAAGGCCTTAAGATAAGGTTAGTACTTTTTTTTAATCCGCTCCTTTCGTATATCTATATATTTTGTTTAGAAAATTCAACGTACAGAATGCGATGGAATCCATTCTGGAATCCATTCCATGGAAAAGCTGTTTCGAGAAGTTTCGAGTCGTCGGCCATTTCGTATATCGAAAAAAAATATATTTTATAACAGCTTGTTATTCATACGAAAAAAATTGTTAAATTCGCACATGATTTTATACCCGTTACTGTGGTCTAAGGCCTTGAAGAACTATAAGTTGCTTGAAAAAACATATCTTATAAATTTATTCGAATCACATAGCTGAAAATCCGCTTAAATTATCGTTTGTTATTGATTTTACTGCACATTGCATTACTGCACATTTGCATTGCATAATATCACTACACACGCTCACGAAGCGTGCAGATTATGTATCACCACGCCGAGTTTTTTTTTTCTCGCGACTGTTCACATATTTTCGAATCGAACGTCGTGAGAATGCTCAAATCGAGTTCATCGGGGAACAGTGCAGAATCCATTTGGATCCCAATGAGGACTCCCTATTGCGATGTCCCGAACAAATCCCCAGAAAGATGTAGGTGTATCTTGGGACTCCCCAACATATTCGTGCACGGGTTTAAGGCGGGATATACATTTGGACAGGAAGAAAATAAGCAATATTGAGGGATTTTTAAACTAAGAAATAATTATTCTACAATGATCAAACTTAAGGTATACTTTAATAGTATATTTAAGTATACGAAACGATTTTTTAAAACTAATTCATTATCAAAATGGCGGAGCTGTGGCACAATGTTACAGCAAGGTCGCCGCGGGAGTTGCGAATCGGCGTGCAGTCTAACTTCCCGTAGACTTTGATTTGCAAAAAAGTTCAAACATTTTTTCAGTTAGAACATGTATAGTTTCTATGTGACGGTAATTAAAATAAAGAAAATGCGAACTTGAGAAAATGGCACGCATTTACAACAAAAAAATCAACATTTCACGCAACATTTCTGTAAAATATGGATTAAAAAAGTAGTTTTTTCCAATTTTTCGAAAACAATTTTCGTCAAGTTGAAGGTACCAATATTATCAATATTTCTACCAAGTTTCAACTCAATCGGCTCAATAGTTTTTGAGTAATCCTGCACGCCAATTTCGATAATGCAGTTTTGAGAAAAACGCGTTTGAAGTTCACGCCCGCCCCAAATCCAACCGGTGAGGCACAGCGTTGACGGGCTGTAACGTTTGAAGTTTTTCGAATTTCGCTTTGAAACTTTGGGAAAATATTCTACATATATAGTTCTATCGTTTAAAGAAGAAAAAAAAGAAATCGATTTTTTTATCGTTGTAAATGTATATCCCGCCTTAAGAAACCACGGCATGGTAAACAGCAGCTCGATATTTGGATGCCGCATCGATTGATCGATAATTTAGTGGACCGAATTTTTACTCGTGATTCCTTGGCTAAACAACTCGACCAAAATCGTTGAAACTTAGCCGGGATTTTTTCGTCCGCTACTTGCACCTTCAAACTACCATTTGTTCAGAGCTTTGCAGAGCTCTCTCGACGGTGTAAATTTATTAGACTTGAACTCCTGCCAAAACTACTTGGATGAGTTTTTCACCAACAAGCCGCGGAAATTCTATAAAAGAGGATTCTCTTGGCTACCAGAAAGATCGAGGAACATCACTAATCAGAATGGCCCCTTAATAATGCATCAAGCTCATGTTATATTTTACGAATAAACGAAACGAAACGAAAGTCGATATTTCTTGCCGCACTAAGAGTTAGATAAATTCGAAAAAAAATACAACCAAATTTAACGAATGGCGTTTTAATTTGCCTTTTTGCCTTTTTGAAATATTTTTTATGATTTTTTTTCGACTCGGTACGCTTTTTTGTACGTGACTGTTTTTCGGCTTTTTTTCGACCATCGAGAAATGAGCGCATAACCTATGGAAAATTTTGTTGGCACTTTTATCCATGATAAACTCGAAAGGGGTAGCAGAAGCTTCATTTTTTTTTTTTTTTTACGTTTCGTACGATTTTTTCGCAAAGTTATTTCATTTTTGGCTAAAAAAGACAAATTTTGGAAAATGCAACGTAACTCAAGAATTATAGAGGGTTAAAGAGGAAATGTCAAAGATGTAAAAAGTTGTGGAAGTTTATACTGAATCGTCTGGTTGTTTTTTAGAATTTTCTTTTGAGATTTTCTTTTTACTATTTTCGCTCGAAACTCTGATGAGTAGGATAGCTTAACTCGGAAAGTATGGCGTTTAGGACAAAGTATCGGAAGGATTTTTTTTCTAATTTTCGATTTTAAATTCACTTGAATTTTTTTAGCCTTTTTTTTTTACTTTTTTTTTGTCCGAACCTCGGAGAATCGTCCAAACAATCGATTGGCGTATCTAGAAAACTATTCAGTTAGAGAAAAAATATCAAGAGGGGAAAATGTTGCAGAGTTTCGTTTTGAATATGTATTCCAATGTATTCCAATGATTTTTTTTTCAGGTCGTCTAGGTGCTTTTGAAACATTGTAAAAAACTTTTTGCAAAATACTGAAAAAAATTCAATGTATTGAAAACGAAACACTGCAACATTTTCCCCACTTGATATTTGAAAATTTCAAAAGAAATTCTGAAAAAATTCAATCAAATTTAAAATCGAAAATTAAAAGCGTTTCTCCTCCTGATATTTTGTCCTAAACGCCATACTTTTCGAGTTAAGCCATCCTACTCATCAGAGATTCAAGCGAAAATAGTCAACAAAAAATCTCTTTTCTTAAAAAATTCCAGGCGATCCAGTATAAACTTACGCAACTTTTCACATCTTTGACATTTTCTCTTAAACCCTATGGTTCTTGAGTTACGTTGAGTTCCCCGAAATTTGTCTTTTTCAGCCAAAAGAGGAATAACTTGGCGAAAAAAAATCGTACGAAATTTTTCAAAAAGCGCCATGGAGCTTCTCCTACCCCTTTCAAGTTTAACATGGACGAAAATGTTCCATCACTTATGCGCCCAATTCTCGATGGTCGAAAAATAGCCGAAAAACGGTCACGTACGAAATGGCGCACCGGGTCGAAAAAAAATCATTAAAAACATTTTTTAAAAGCAAAACAAAGCTGAATTCGTTCCCTTTAAAACGCTGTCCGTTAAATTTGGTTATCCTTTTTTTTGACGGAGCTATGTAACTTCTAGTGCGGGAAGAAATATCGACAGGTGTATCCAAACTTTTCAGGGGTAGTGTATTTTACAACCCAATACAATAGAATAGAGGGGAGAAAAAGCTACGCACATTGGACGCAGCAATTTCGGTGACAATACGTTTGTCATAATTTGCGACTGCCGAATTCATTCGACTGTTGATTCCACTAGGACTTTCCAGGCCCAATTTTTGTTCGCTCCATTTTCCATTCACGCGCTTGATATCCATCGCGTCTTTCAATTTCATTTTCGCATTCATCTGCAATCAATCGTGATAGGCTCGAAAATACAACAACAAAAAAACAATGAAAACGTAGCGGTGCTATTTGGAAATCTTACGTCAATTTCGGCGCGTTGAATGGTCGAAGCTTCCTGTCGCGCTCTCGATGCAACGGTATCTTGAAACATCGATGTGCCACTTTGTTTGAAAAATAAAACATACTTTTCGCTGTCGCGACCCGGATAAATACGACGGAAGTTACCCATGTGATCGTCCTCCCATCTATACTGTTCCTGGATCGGATCCTCCTCGATTTTCTCCATTTTTGTTAACCCCACTGAACTTTCATTAATACTGAAAAAAATGTATATCTTAGTTTTTTTTTCTCGAAAAAAAAATATCTTTTCGGTTGGGCAATTTGCGTTTTTTTTTCAAATATCTTTTTTTATCGGTAAAGATGATGCTTGAAAAATCAATCGTGATGCCTCTTCACGATGATTTTGGTAAATCTTAATATTTGTTAATCTTACTTGAAATCTTTGGGGTTTATTCCATGGAGCAATCGATCTCTTACACGTTTTCTGTCCTCCTCAATGATTTTACGCTTGTCGCACTGATGGAAATTTAACATCTCGAAAGTATCGTTCAATAATGATTCTTTAACGTCTTTGTCGAGTTGGGCATCGGTGTGAAAACTCGGCGAATGATTTACCTTGAGGCCATGAACAAAGTTGTCATTTTGTAGTACATTTTCGGAATATTTCGATTATTTTTATATTTTTATTTAACGGGACTTCTCACTTTAGACGCTCAAAAAGGATATTTTCATAAAGTTTTTTGATAGGTTTATATTATAGATATTGATATAAAAGTTGTTACACTCAATAAACACATTTTCGAAATACAGTTTTTCTAAATTTATGTATTTATGTAACCCAAACAAATTTTAAACGCGTTTTTCTCGAAACAACGTTTTTCGGCGGCTTGTTGATCAAATCTTCGAAACTATTGAACCGATACTTATGAAATTTTAACCACATATTCTTTACAACAATAGCTATAGCGCATATCAAGGATTTTTTAAATCTCGATATTTACAATTTTTTGCCAAAAAACGGTGAAAAAATACGTTTTTTTTTTCGAAAAATATCCGCCATTTTGTTATGTTTGCATATATCAAAAATCGTATGATATGCGCCATAGCCATTAACATACTGAATCTAAAACCGTTTCATTTTTTGTTTCGGATGATCCATCTCCGAGATTTCATGAACAGCGCAAACCTACAATTTTTTTAGGACATTTTTTAACTACCATTTTCGTCTATAAATAGTGAATTAAATTAACAAAAAAAAATTATTTATGTATTTCGAAAGTGTATTCATTAAGTGTTACTCCTTTTAGATCAATATCTATAATATAAACCTATGAAAAAAATCACGAAAATAGCCTTTTTTAGCGTCTAAATTGAGAAGACCCCTTAACAAAATACCCTTACGATTGTTATAAAATATTTACTACTTGCAAATTAAAACATGAACGAATTATATTGGTTCTATAAAAATGTCCACTTAGTTGAATTTCAAATCGTACCTCCAGCAAATAAGGCTTGAGTCTCCAATCCAAAATTATATCAAATCCGAGTATTTCGAAGCAGGCGTAAGTAAGGTCGTGGGTGGAAAAGCACGTGTGATAGCTGTGCTTCAACACGGGATAAGCGGCGATCACAGTTTTTATAATTATTTCGTCGATTCTCCGCCACAAATCGTCGACGTCGACGTCCCTCGCTCTTAGGCACTTGTTCAAGGTCGATATCTTCCTATATCATTTCAGCTAATCGCGTATATATCCCATAATATATGTGTATTTATCGGGGGGGAAAAATTAAATGAAAATAATTACAAGTGGTTTTATGATTACCTCTTACTTCCGGTCTCGTCGTCGATCACGTACATGTGGCTATGCTTGTTCACCGAATAATTCGTCAAGTGCATGAAAACGTTGGAAGTATTGTGACCTGTCGGTTCCTTATATCTGCTCGTTGCAAACCTGAATAATTTATTATATATCACAAAAATACTTTCGTGACGATATCCAACAAAATTGTGCCTCATTTTTACTTCCCCATAGAAGAAACGTCGATTGCGCGAAAAAAGTTTCCTGAGATTTAATTGAAATTAATTCGTAATGAGCCATGCTGTTTACCAAAATACACGCGAAAAAATGTTCGTTGCAAGACCAATTTTTTTCAATTTACGGAGTAATATTTAAAAAAAACCTTTATGATTTTCAATTTTCAGAAAAATATTTGTATGTCCTATAAGTATTTCCCAATTTGAGATATCATGCTACATTTTTGTGCAGGAATTTCATTTAACTAAAGTATAATGAATTTTGAATTTGGCAACGATCGGTAGCTAGGTTGAGATTTTTCAAAATGTTGACTTTCTCAAAAAAAATGTTTTTCCTCATTTTCCATTGATTCGAGGAAATATATAACAATAACAACATTTTCGATTTACCTTGCAAGACCTTCGTTGTAGACGTAAATTCGCAGGGGATCGCACGACGTTATCAGCGTGTAGACCCGAAGATCGAATTTCAAGCCGTCCAACAAAAATGGCTGAGTAAAGATAAAAACACAAGGCTGCAATAATTGTTATAATTCACAGCATATATGTCTGTAACATGAATCCGCGACGCAGTCTATAGTAAAAAAAAAAGATTCATCAGATATATCGAGAATAAACCTTGCTTCGTTAGTACAAAATAAATGTTCGATTAATTTTCATCGCCCTGATGGGAGTTTTACCTTGGCCAAGTACACTTGGCAAATCATTCGATCGAAAGGCTTCACTTCCTTCAAATTCTTCGTTATGTATATTCCTTTCCCTTGACATCCGGTTTCAGGCTTGATGATAAAAGTTTTCGATCTTCTCACTTTCGCGTACGCCACGGCCTCTCCGTGACTAAACAATAAAAACCACAATTAAAAAATGGCGTTTTCACAAATTTTCGTTACAAGACCGAAATTTACGTTTCGAGGAGAGCTCTTACTCAGCGGGAAAGCACCAAGTCTTGGGGAAAAAATTATACTCCTTGGGAAAAATTCGTAGCATGCGATTGAGATTTCTCGCTAGTAAATCTTTTCTGCATATTTCCGTCATACCCGGGAAATGATTGACTTTTTGATATCTCTTCATGTCCTTAGCGCGCTCGATACTTATGCTCAGATCGGTCCAGTAGAGATTCCAATTGCTGTCCTCTGTCACCTCTCGCATTCCGTAACGGGCAGCGACCCGACGTACCACCTCGTATTTGCAATTGCTCGTGCATATTGTCAAAAATCTACCATTGCCGGAAAATAAAATAATTTCAAAACAATTTTGCAAAAATACCTAAAAAATATTTTTTTCTTAAATAAAAATGTTTCGAAATTACGAATGGTATAGATGACTAAACAAAATAATCGTAAGTATATTTGATTGTGTGACAAAGTTGTGATAAAGTTCGAAGTGCGAAAAAAATTGTGTAGATTTATTCACGTTATAATTTAGCGACGTACTTTCGTCTCTTCTTTTTTCTGGCATTAGGGACGATCTCGTTATCAGGTGGTATACCGATCAATACCGGAGTATTTTCCTCCGCCTTGACAAGACCGGTGATGTCGTTCACCCTCGTGTCATCGTATTTTCTCCACTCGTCGATCCTCTTTGAAAAATATGTTGAATTTTCCTCGCGATCGTCGATCCTGCGGTGTTTCGATTTTCTGACAGATCGGAACTCATCGTTGGACCGGCCACTCGTTACCCTATTCGGTATATGATTTTGGCTTGTCGAGCGGTTGCTATCTCCAGGAATACTCATTACCATAACTTTTCATTATTTTCGTTGATCCGAATTTTAGTCCGCTGCTCGTTGGCATTACGTCACGTAATATCGATAATTTGCGACATTATCGGTGTCAAGATTGTGCCCACATATCCGCCGACTACGAACGTTCTCGTTTTGTCTATCGCTCGGGACTTTTCGTCGCCCACTGTGCCTCGCTCGCCCGAATAAACGACTAAAACCGAAAATTCGCTTATCTTCTATTTTTTTTTTCCGACAAACTTGCACTCCTGTAGCATGCACTTTGACGTGCGCTTTAAATTTCTCGGCTGCACTGCGCGAATACTGAATAAAGATGAGACCCGCGGGACATTTGAGGGAAAACGTGTGCTTAGTTATAATTAGATCGTATCATGACCGTGAGCGCAAAACTCGCGTTGCAGAGAGATACACACGTACATAATTATATTCGTGCATATTATAGCGTTCGGGAATCACGCCATAATGCCTGAAATAGCGCATGTAAATCGTGTGTGCCAGTTTGTAGTTTCGTCCTATTGTAAATTCGTTTAATATTTGGTTCTGAAACGTCCGCATAACCGTCGCATTGCTTTCTGCGGTGTTCTATTTTTTTTAATACGATATGAAAAAGTAAGAAGTAATCGATCCAATCGTAAGACAAGCAGTGAATTTTTATTCGATGGCTCTCAACATATTCTCGATAACGCTTACAAAAGCGGCGAATTTTAAAAATAATTTGACTTTTCGCGGAGACCCGTAAATGCTGTTTGCCAAGTCTCGTAAATTTTAAATGTCATCGAGAACATCTCGAAATTATTAAACTTTGTGGCGTAATTTTTGTACAAATTCATTCGTCACGACTAGGAACTACAATAATAACAAGCTCCGTAAATGCACTTGGCCCCTCATCTGTACAGGCATTTCTATTCCCTTTTGCATACAAATACATAGTCGAGACAATTAGGACCAACGAGGATCCGATTTGCAACGTTTTGCAATTCAACTGTACAAGGAAAAAGTTGAAAAATTGAAAAAAATTATAAAACTATTACACGAGTTTGTTAGGATTATTCAGAGGTTCGAAGAAAAGGAAGGTTTTTTATTCGATCCACTCCCTTTCAATATCTCAACGACGTGCAGAGCACAACCCCAGCATACGGTCACCCCAGCCCCACCGTGGCCATAGTTATGGATGACCTAAGAATTTCATGAATCATCATTGCAATTATATTGATACGTTTATTTTGTCTCGTAATCGTCATCAATTTCAATCCAACCGACAATGTAAAGCGAGAAATTCTCACCTGAAATTTATCCCCGTTCGGTGCTGAGCGATTTTCTCTCTCGAGACGAATTTGAGTCCGCTTTGGTCGAAGTCCGGCCCAGTGTTTTACGACTTCGCATTCCTGAAAATTAAGAATGAAGATAGAAAACATGTTAAGAATAATTAAGAGCGAGAACAGCAAATATGCGACAACTTTTATTTTCATTTCCGAGACTAAATCCTTCATTCATTCGAAAAGTATGGGCGAATTAGACAAAATGAATCGGTAGACTTTTATATACGAAGAGTTGAGGATTCAATCGATAAAATAATATGGCAACAGCGCTAATCGCGATCGAGGTTTTTAAAAACTATTTAGAACTCGGACGCTAGAGGATAAGAAGGCGGGGATTTTTTTGAACGATTTTTCAACCTCTCGTAATGATGAAAGACTTTGAATTGTGGAGGGAATGCTCATTTTAGAATAAGTTCAACAAATATTCGAGTTCATTTGAACTTAGTATCCAAGTCATTACTTAGTATATGAATTTATGAATTATAAATTGGTATCCAAGGCTTTACGTAGTATCGAAGTACATACTTAGATACTAAGTCTTTACTTAGTATCTAAGCCACAATTACGCAATTTTTTGCTCTGATAATAATTCCAGCTGCAATGAGAATAATTGCAGCTGAACATTTCAAGTTCCTCGAGTACGAGTAATTTTCTGTTCCGTTTTTTTTTCTTTTTCGAGAAAAAATCGTCGTACAATATTACGCAGTGAGTGCTGCAATAATTACCGCAAGAGCTGGTGAAATTCTCGTGCAACCGTCACGAATAAATTTGGTCTCGGTGCTTCGAAGATCAGTACCGTAATCGTCCAAAGTAGCCGAGCCTCCCGTGATCACGGTCTCTATGCTGAAATAATTTGCGAAAAGGGAAGGGAATTTCTTCACAGAAATATTGAAGCTCTGATTCTCCGGAGAACGAAGATAAATTTTTAGAAATAATAATTTTGAAGCGAAATTCCAATTGGACATATATTTTTTATTTACGATTCACATACTTGGGAATTATGTAATTTCCCGGATTGTCCTCCTCGATGAAAACACTAAAAGCCCATGGTGCCTTGACCTGAAACATTACGATCCGTTCGTGGCAAAATCGCGTGCCGAGGGGATGAAAAATCTGACGTTCAGCAACGATACAAATTTAACGTGAAATAAAAAAGAAAAAAAAAACGTCTAATACCCTGGTTACTTGACCCCTGACAGGAACAAGCGACGAATCATTCGCGAGTTCTCGTGCACCTAGACCACTGCAGTTTATCACAGTCTCGTATCCATCCTTTGCCAACTCCTCGAAACTATTGATCCTCTTTTTTCGCAGTATCCCACCGGCTGATGTGAATTTGTTCATGAGCCAGGGCAAAAGTCGGGTCGGCTCGGCCGTGAAAGTCACAAAGTGCATACCCCCTCTGCACAAAAAAATCGGTCATTATCAAAGCAGCCCAGAAGAGACCAAGCAGCCCTCGGTCATTTCATTCAATGACGGTGAACACGACGAAGTACGAATTTGCATAAAGTTATTAACGATAACTGAAAAATGACAATAAAACGTGTGATATAACTGCAACACGTCGACACAACTGATGATGGCCGATTCTATGATTTTCTTTGAACGATCTATTACCTACGAAATTAAGGCGCGATATACATTTACAACGATTAAAAAATCGATTTCTATTCTTCTATTTAAACGATAGGACTATATATGTAGAATATATTCCCAAAGTTTCAAAGCGAAATTCGCAAAACTTCAAACGTTACAGCTCGTCAACGCTGTGCCTCACCGCTCGGATTCGGAGCGGTCGTGAACTTCAAACGCGTTTTTCTCGAAACTCCATTATCGAAATTGGCGTGCAGGATTACTCAAAAATCATTAAGCCGATCGAGTTGAAACTTGGTAGAAATATTGATAATATTGGTACCTTCTATTTGACAAAAATTGTTTTTGAAAAATTGGTAAAAAAATTACTTTTTTATTTCACATTTTACACAAATGTTGCGTGAAATGTTAATTTTTTGTTGTAAATGCGTGCCATTTTGTCTTATTGGCATTTTCTTCATTTTAATTACCGTCACATATAAACTATACATGTTCTAACTGAAAAAATGTTTGATCTTTTTTGCAAATCAAAGTCTACGGGAAGCTAGACTGCAGGCCGATTCGCAACTCCCGCGGCGACCTTGCTGTAACACTCTGCCACAGCTCCGCCATTTTAATGACGAATTAATTTAAAAAATTGTTTAGTATACTTAAATATACTATTAAAGTATCCCTAAAGTTTGATAAGTGTCGAATAATTATTTCTTAGTTCAAAAAATCGCTCATTAATGCTTATTTTTTTCTGTCTAAAAGTGTATCCCGCCTTAATTCAGTCAAGAAGTAATGATTATGCGAATTAAAAAACTCCGAGAATTACCGGTAAGTCGTTTTGTGTTCTTTGCCCCAACGTCGCAACTCTTCGTCCGTCAATTGGGCAGCTCCGTAAACTACCGACGTCCATGGTGGCATCCGGAAACCTTCTGCCCGTCGAACTCGAGTGACCGGTACGAGTGATACTCCGGCATCTTGAGCAAATCCGTATCTCCAAAAAGATTCCAACCATCGATGAGTGTCTCCGCCCCATCGTCTAGAATTGTTCCATTCGTCGAATTCTCATCGACTGGACACTTGACATTTGTTACCCTTAAATATGTTCAGGCCATACGGTTTAAAAACTGGTAAACGTTCGAAAAACTGTTACCACCGATGTTCACAAACAAGTTACATGGATTGTGGAGTTACGCCTAGTTGGTACAACTGAAAAAGTTGGTATTTGACCATTTTTTACAACGTCAATTGATTTTTGCATTACAAATAATCCATCATTTTAAAGTACTCGTACTTAACTTATTTTACAAACTTTTTCACGAAAAAAATGTTGAAAAACATCGGCGATCCCGCTGATCTCCGGAAAGGCCTTTTTCCACATGCCTTGTGGTGCGCGCGATATTTTCGGACCGGTTAAGGAGGTACACCAGCTTCAGCAAAATGGTGATAGATCAATAAAATTTGGTGAATATATTCTTTAGTATTATTCATGTAGATACAAATTTTTTCAGATTTTTTGGTTGTGCCGTTTTCTTACAAATAATTCACAAGCGTTTATTCTTATACCCGGAATATATACCTATATCTATAAAAACGCTATGCTTATACACGTGAACTTCAATATTCAATTACTCGATAACGGCACAATGAAAAAATCTGAAAAAAATTGTATTGACATATATAATACTAAAGAATATATTCACCAAATTTTATTGATCTATCACCATTTTGAAATTTTACCATGGTTTAGCATGGCAACATTGTATGAAGCTGGTGTACCTCCTTAATCGGAAATGAAAAAAAAAAAATACAGAAAAGATTCTGTTAGCAGGTGACAATACGGAGTTCACGAAGGAACGATTTTCACAATTTTTTGTTGTCAAAACGGTAGCAGTTTAACCAAAATGTCACCGTTTGCGATGTAACACAGTTTGGTTGTTGCCTTAATAAAATTAAAAGTTTTCATTAAAATTAAAAATCCTTTGTTCACGAACTCCGTATTGACATCTGCTAACGGAATCTTTATTCGTTTTTTTTTTGTTGTTATTTCAGATTGACCGTTCCGAAGGTATCACGCTTGCCGCAAAGCATGTCGAGAAACGAGACGTTTCCAGAGATCAGCTGCATCTCCTATATATTTAAATATTTTTCAACGATAAAGGATGTGAAATAAGTTCAATACATGTACTTTTAAGGGGTTTTCTGACTTTAGACGCTAAAAAAGGCTATTTTCATGAATTTTTTTATAGGTTTATATTATAGATATTGATATAAAAGTTGTTACACTTAATAAATACACTTTCGAAATACATGTTTAAAAAATATTCATTTAAGTCACTATTTATAGACGAAAATGGTAGTTAAAAAAAATTCTTTAAAAATTGGTAGGTCTGCGCTATTGATGAAATCTCGTAAATGGATCATCCGAAACAAAAAAATCAAACGGTTTTAGATTCAGTATGTTAATGGCTATAGCGCATATCATACGATTTTTGATATATGCAAAAATAACAAAATGGCGGACATTTTTCGAAAAAACACAAAAAACTTTTTTTTTTCACCTTTTTGGCAATAAAAAAAGTAAATATGAAAATGTAAAAAGTCCTTCATATGCGCTATAGCTATAGTTGTAAAGAATGTGTGGTTAAAATTTCACAAGGATCGGTTCAGTAGTTTCGAAGATTTCATCAACAAGCCGTCGAAAAACGTTGTTTCGAGAAAAACGCGTTTAAAGTTAGTTTAGGTTACATAAATGCATTTAAAACATTTTTTAAAACGTATTTCGAAAGTGTATTTATTAAGTATAACAACTTTTATATCAATGTCTATAAAATAGACCTATCAAAAAAATTCACGAAAGTAGCCTTTTTTAGTGTTTAAAGTGACAAGACCCCTTAAATAATATATCATTTATAATAAAAGAATGCATGGACGCTGTAAAAAAATTATCCAATATCACCCTTTTCCCCTGTGCCAACTAGGCGTAACTCCTCAAGATTAATTCGGCGCAATAAATGTGGAATCGACCCCAACAAACTCAATACATATAAACATGTTGAAAATTGACCTTTTTGTACTATTTGTCTATAAGGTGACTTTTTTTTGTTGATTTCTTAATTTGAAGAATGAATTCTTCAATGACCCGATATAAAAATAAAATTCCCATATCGAAGATATTTTCGAAAAATGCGCAACGAATTATGTATCATAAAGAAAACTTACACACAAGAAAACGTGAACAACAAACGAAGTGAAAGATATTTGCATATTATTTTTGTCCGTGAATGAATGAATTTATTATTTGGAAATAGTGGAAGCAAGTTTCTAAAAAATGACCATTTCGTTACAACATCGGCATCAAAGAAATCGATTACAAAGAAATGCATTTCTCGAAATAAAGAAGAAGCAACTCACATAAAATCGGTATCTGAGGTATCACCCAGAATGAACGGTCCCCAAAGACCGGCACTTCCGTCTCCCGTTGTCTCGGGCGTAAAAACATCGGCGAAAATCGTTACGGAAGCCTTTGGAAAAGCTTCCTTGATCGCAATCGCTGCCGTAACACCGATCACACCGGCGCCAACGATTGCGATATTCATTTTCTGTCCAATATCACAGCACACCAAAGGCAAGATACAAAAGTGGTCGCACGTTTGTACGCCCGATGTTGACTCCACGGAATCTGGAGTGGAATATTAATCTTTCACTCGTACTTACTCCGAAATAACTTGTGAGCGTCGATACAAAGTAAATGATCGCAGCAAGGAAAAAAGTATCGAACAGAGGCGCGGAGTGAGGCCACTGAAACGATAGCCCCTTATCGCCTCGATTCCAAAATACATATATTTATTCCCCTCGTAGCGGATTCACTCGGAATCCTACGATATCACATATTCATGGCATAATCCCATTTCAATCAGCCGGGCTATTATGCTAGAATATGGGGATCGTTTTTGGAAGCACCGTTTTTTGGAAGTGTCGAAGTATAAATCGGCAATTCGACGATGAGACGATGCACTCGTTTATTCAGTGTTATTAATTATACGACGCATATTTGCTAACTCGCTAATCGATAAACGGGGCATAATCCTTCCGACTTATGACACAAAGGCTTTATACTCTGCTTACCGATAGCGAGATACAATCTTTTTCGTCGACGATTCCGTGTCATTGATCTTTGTAAAGATTATTTATTTTTGGAATCTCAATTGCTTATAATTTGGTTGATTCGCCACTAATCTTATCAATAACTGCTTTTTTCCTTTCAACTTTTGCTTTTCGGAGCTTGTATTATTTTAGGACGGAATATATGTATATGCATTTCGACTTGACGATGCGAGGCTCGATCACATCACTGAAGCTCATTCGGTCTTGGCGACCATCGAGAGGTCCCTCTTCGTCAAGAGTTTCGTATATAATTTCTGTTGCTGCTTGGCGATGCCTCTTTGATAGCTCGTATTTATTTACATGATATCCGAGTGGCTTAGACATAATAAAGTCCGGAAATGTGACGGAGAGTACGTAAATATAATATCAACCTTAACGATCCAATCCGACACATCTGTCATTTTGGCCACGCGGATCCTTCGAACGTTGTGTTCTAATAAAAAAAATTATTCGCATTTCCCCTATTTGTCTTATTCTCCTGTTTTCGATTTTTTTTTTCATTTCAACGAATACTCTTCGATATTATTTATCTATATTTTCCCTATTCGTTTTATTTTCCTGTTTCCGAAAAAAAAACATTTTCTTAATTTTCACAAATATGTTTCGAAATTTATACTTGATCGTTTTTAAACATGATTAAAGCCGATCAATAAATCTCCATTAGCTAAAATCCTTTTTCTTTCGAAGATTAGTAAATTTTAAAAATAAATAATCAGTAAGATTTTATTAAAAATATCGGTAACTTTATTACTATCGGTAGATTTATTTGTTGCTCTTGCAAAAAAGATTTTTGTCCAATTCTAACGTTATAAACTATGTGGCAGAAATGCATTCAAGTATGTGATTCCATAACGCTTGTATCGTTATCGGAATAGCAATATCTGATTGCGTTCGACAGGGTGGTCGGAGCAACGGGAGGCCCGCGATCGTGACGTTCCGTCGTTGCTAACCGTTTCGGATAACAGACACCGAGTTTCGACCAAGAAAGAGGAGAGAGAGAGAGAGAGAGAGAGAGAGAGAGAGAGAGAGAGAGAGAGAGAGGGAGAGGGAGCGCGAGAAAGAAGGAAAGACAGTGGGGTCTGTACAGGGTTCTTGTTATCGGAAACTCGAAGCCGAAACGAGCTGACAGCCGATCATTATCGACAGATTTATATACACGCTTTCAACTCATTATCGATCTCTCATGAATTATCCCTAGCGACGATTCGTGACCCGTATAGCTTAATACAGTAGAGAAGATATAATTTTGTTTAAAACATAATCTTTAAATAATTTTATGTTCGATTTGAGTTTGGTCAGTTTTCTGTTCACCTCATTTTCATTCAAATGATTTATTTTTTAATAGACCTTTGTTTGGCATTTTAATGTATCTTATAATAGACCCTTTAGTAGATTTTTAACAATATTTAATAAACTTCAGTATAATAAGTTAACCTAATCTATGTTAAATTCAATGTAAAAGTCTATCAAAATGTTTAATCTATCAAATTTTAATACATTCTAATAGACCTTTGTGAAAATTCATTTTTATTAGTTTACTCGACGTTTTTATACGATTCATTTTAGCTTTAAAATTCGGTGGAAATGAAATATATTTGTGCTCGTTTTTATTCATTTTGAAGTATCTTTGAGTTCGATTTATTACTAAAGAATTTTCGATAGTGTTTTTATTTAAAATTGTCTTAATTTGTTTGGGTTAAACATGTATTTTCAGCTATATGTGTACAAATGAAGGTCTAAACATATCTTTATGACATATCCATACATTAATTTGCATGTGTACAAATATACGTACATACGCCCTTATCAACTTCGCAATTAATCTAACAAGTGTTAGGCATTTCTAAACAGCCTTCATTTTTCTCCAACCCTTGATTGTAGAGGTTTACGTACAAGTCCGCGGTCCGCCTTTAATCGGTTTTTTGTCTTATTTCTCACGAATTACATCTTGAACTTGAAACTTCCCAGGCTTTGTGCTAGATGAACATTTTTGCCGCGTGACGGCGCTTGCGCTAGCGGTATAGCCATGGAGGCTAGAGTGGGAGGAGTCCGATCTGTGCATTTCAAAGTGGCTACAGAAATGTGGTCAAACAGGGATGGCGGCACTATCTCTAAGACCTCGAGAAGTAAGCTGAGTATCGATGTCGTGTAAGAGAGATGGAATAGGATCGAATACGCATCCTAGCCTCCATGGCAAATACAGTAGAACCTCGCTTATCTGAGGTAATGTGGGGTGAATGTACCTCGGATTAGTGAAATCTCGGAAAATACGAAAAACGATAGCAATATAGGACTATTCCACGTATAGGCATAGCAGATTCTTCCGTTTCTTCCGAGATTCTGCGTATTATCCGAGGTGTAACCTCGGATAATACGCTCGGAAGGAATCGAAGGTCGGATAAACGAGGTTCTACTGTACCAGCAAATACGATAATATACACACAACATTCGAACAATTTGAGAATTGTTCAAATCGAATTTTCGAGACAAACTAGGCTCGATGTTGACAAGAGGACACAGATATTTTATCTTTAAAAGATTGAAGCATGTTTTATCTTAAAAACATTGAAGCAAGCAATATCGCTTGGTCTTTATATTGTTATTACGGTGTTTTTCTCAAATAGAAAAATAACTGCTGAACATTAAAAAAAATGTCTTGCCTCAATGAGTAATTGCAATTTCTTTCGTGTGATTTTCTTTTTATTTTCATTCAAATGTATTATGGTCAGTGCGAGTTTTAATACAAACAGATCGCAAAGCATTGTTTTTTGATTACCAATAATTTACCATCATATTGACCTGAGTAAAAAAATGTATTCACGAATAAAAAAATTATTACTTAAGACGTTTTCCACCATTCGTTGTACAAGAAAACAGAACAGGACAATTTTTTAAATTCCTTACGGCACTCAGTAATTGCAATTTTTTGTGTATGATTATCTGATAATTTTTATTTAACCCTAAAACTCATAACTGGGGTCTGGTCGCACCCCAATTTTTATGCAAAGAATTAGTTTTTTGCCGTTTTCGGTCTTTTAATGGATTGTTCACTAATGGAATGTTAGTTTAATCAAATAGCTCGCACACTATTTACTTTCTTATGAAAACACGAAAAAATTAAGGTACGATAAAGTCCATTTATCCCCGTAGGGCCGGTTTAACGATAAAGAAAAACACGGGGTGCATATACACCCCTAGTCATGCGTTTGACGGTAAAAAAAATGTCATGAGTTGTTGGGTTAAATATCGTTATCGTAACAATTATCGCGTTACCGTTCGCTGTTTGTGAGTTTTAATATAGGCAGATCGCAAAGCATTGTTTTTTGACAGCGGGGATTAATTTACCGTCGTATTTACCTAAGAAAATAACAATTGATTTAAGAAAAAAAAGTACCAGTATTATTTAAGACATTTTCTACCGTTCGTTGTACAATTAAACGCTGTTATAATAAAAATATTGTGCTATCACTAGGTATTGCATCTTTATTATTTTCGACCTTTTTCACCATTAATTATGCAACTAATGCATATTGTTCACTGGGCATTGCTATATTAAAAATATTCTTCCATCTTTACGCATTTACGGAGATCTCTCTGGTTCATATCATTTTACACCTCTCTCGCACGCAGCGCACTTCTCAAGTATCATTCTGCCTCATACACAGCTCACTTTTCATTATTTATTTGTTCTGTCTCTGTCACACGCAGCTCACTTCACGAGGTCTTAGCAATAGTGGCGCCATCCCTGTTTGACCACATTTTTGTAGCCACTTTTTTCAAGTCTCTCCATACAGAGATTAGTAAGATGTACAACGCTCCCCTCACGGTCTTACATACAGGTCTGGAAACGAAGCCAGATTTCAATGGAGTCGTGAGGCACCGTTACGAGCTTCACTTTTCATTCCGCTCGTCGCCACCGCCGTCGCTACTATCGGCGAGTACCTCCCAACCACGGTCTTCTGTGATCTCTCCCTTCGCCCCTGGCCTTGTCGTAACTTTTTGATTACACGTTCTCGATAACCTCTGTTTGCGTCGCGTTAACGAGCATTTGTAGTTTAAAATATTCATAAAACTTGGGAAGGTGGACCGTTGTTTCAGGGTATTATTGAAAACTTGTCGACATGCCGAAGGTGTGTGCGGTACGCACGTGTCACACCGGGTGTTCAATAAAGGTATTTGTATATCGATCATCGAAAGAAACTCGGAATAAAATTCGAATGAAAATCCATTTCATTCGAAAAAGGTAAGTATTTTTAATTATTTTTAAAATTTTTATATTGGCATTCTTCCAGCCATACAGGATCTTCCCCTTTTTACAAGCCCCACTTCTATTCTCTTCCACAATCCCCCCTCCTTATTCCACAATTATTTCTCATCTACCTCTATTCCCCCTTCGCCCCCCCCACGAAAAAGGTAATTTGTATTTCGGATCATCGAGAAGAGTGAGAGAGACGGACGGAAGCTGTTCTGTCCTTGTCGCACCGTACACGCCGATAGCAATGCCACGTAGTGGCGAAAATTGGAAACAAACGTGCGTTCGTTAACGGTGCCTACCCCCACCACGGTCGTTTCCAGACCTGTATGTAAGCCGTGGCTCCCCTTTTCGGCGTGCCTCGGAAACGGCGCTAAATCGCGGCGGCGAGTTCGGGAATATGATTTTGTGTGCATCGCCTCTGTCGAGGTTGCAGATTCCCTTGTAGCCGTGCGAGTCGTGAGCACCGCTCAAGTCGATATCGCAGTCAGCGTGCACACGAATGGGTAGCTCGGTGGGGGAAAAGTCTCTGCCCCTCGCTCTAGTGCAGCCAGATCGCGCGTAAAAGTTACCCCCTCTCTAGTCTCTTACGCGCCCACCACCTAATCATAGTAGCGCGTGTCCGTAGCGAGCGATGCTCGGACATCTTCGGAAAGAGCCGAGCATGATCGAAGTGTCCCAACGCGCCTTCGGCAGCTACACCAATTCATGGACGCTGAACACATTCATGTGCGGCCAAGCCGAAACGAAGGCTTCGAGGGAAAAAGCAATCTGAGCACGACTCGCGCGTGACGTCACCCATCGGCACGCGCGAGACTTTTAGATGATTTCAATGCTTATTTAACTCTTGATTCTCTACGTTATTAATGTATACAAAAAAATGTGTCGCTTATTTTTTAGTTTATACGTTAATTTAAATATAATAATAAATCTAAATCACAACTTATTTATCTTATATAAAATTGTTTACGCTTTACTTACATCCGTCCTCATGCCAAATAAATTATAATTCATAAAAGTAAGCGGAAATATATTGATATTCGTATTATTATATTAATTCTCATACTTTCATCAAGCGATAAAGCATTATCCCCAAAAACAAACCAATCATCCGTCCGGCCGCGAATCGTAAGTACCAGAAAGTGCACGTATTCTACAAGCGATGAGACGGTCGCGTTGGTAGCGTTCCTGGCTTCGGTCCGCGGGGCCCCCAGTGCAAATTTTTCTCCAAATTTTTCATAATTTCTTATATTTTAGTCACATTTGAGATTTTCGAAGAAAAAGTGATTTAAAACAGATTCAAGTACTGGTCTATTTCCCAAATACTCATTTTTTTTACTGAAAATTCATGATTTCTCATTTTTTTCCCGGAAATTTCTCTTTTTCCTATGACCTGAGTGAACGGCTGCGGAGATATTCGGAGAAAATTTAAAGATGAAAAAAATGAAATTTTCGTAAAAAAACTTGATATAATTTTTTTCCGGAATTTTTTCTTTTTCCTATTGAGTGAACGGCTGCGGAGATATCCGGAGAAAAGTTGTAGATGAAAAATAAAAGATTTTCGTAAAAAAAACTTATTACATTTTTTTATCCCTCATAATTCTGAGAAATAATGAATTTCCGAAATATTTGCAAACATTTTTTTTTTATTGGTTTTTTCCTTAGGTACACGCTTTTCGCGTTTGTTACCTATTCTTTCCCATCATTATGCCGTTCTTTCCTCTACTGTTTACTCCTTTGTTCTCCATCTTTCTCCCTGTTCCCCCCTTTGCGGCCGCAGCCGACTTCCCCCTCTGTATTATACTCATCATGGCATTTCTGTCATGGGTATAGGGAAACTGCGGTAAACCTATACCAATACAGCCGGTCATCGAGTTTGCCCCCCAGACGTGGAACTAGTCTTATTTCGCCGCGAAATGCCGAAGAAAAACATTTCACGACGAAATGTACGCGACTGGGGTTCGAACCCGGGACTTCCCGGTCCGCTGGTTTAGTTGCGAGCACGCTAACCACTAGACCATCGCACCGGTAATTTTTGCAAACATTATTTTCCTTAAGGGGTAACACCACTGTAACGGCCTGCCACGAAGCGTTTCAGACAAATAATACTTGGGGTAGTTATTAAGCATATATTGAAGTATATTGCAAAAAAATTTTATAGGAAAATATTACAAAATGGCGACACTGCAGAAAATTCTTCCGAGGCATGTTGAACTTAAGGTGCTCTACGGCACGTAGTATAACTTATGCCAATTTTAATGTGGACAAAATAATTTTTTAAAATTAAATCTAGATGAGTGTAGCTAGTGAACTACGTAGGAGATTTTAGAAATATTGATTTTTGAATAATTGCCGAGTATTTGACTAAAAATGTTCATTTAGACTTCATAAGGCAAAATTCTTTTTTTAAATTAAAATTGGCACAGTTATACTGCGTGCCGCAGAGGTTCGACATGCTTCGGAAGAATTGCTGCAGTGTCGCCATTTTGTAATATTTTCGGATAAAAATTTCTAGCAATATACTTAAACATATGATCAATAAATACCGCAAGTATTATTTGTTGATCACATTTTCTTCCGCCAAAAAAAAAATTTCAAAAAATCCGCTTCTTGTAAGGCCGTGACAGTGGTGTAACCCCTTAAAGTCTTCATATAATTTCCGAGATTTTCCGGTGATCGTAATTAAAAGAATGAAATATTCCGAGAAATTCGGAGAAACTCGGATGTTTGCGTAAAAATAATTGTCCGCAAAACTCCGAATTTTTCATATTTGTTCCAACTCATAGAAAAATTCGGAAAAAGTCTGAAAAATTTTTCGGAAAAAAACGGAGTTTTTCGGAAAATATTTGCACTAGGGGCGCGGGATCGTTCCCCGCGCTCAGTGCTTTTTTAAAAATTATTATTACTATTAATTCTTATTTGATTAGTTATTTTTATTAGTTATCATTATTATTTTAATTAGTTATCTTTTAGTGTCGACAAATTTATCGCGCACTCTGACCGCTTATTTTATTAGTTTATACGTTAATTTAAATACAATAATAAATCCAAATTACAACTTATTCATCTTCTAAAAAATTGTTTGCGCTTTACTCACACCCGTTCGCGCTAAAAGATAACTAATTAAAATAATAATGATAACTAATAAAAATAACTAATCAAATAAGAATTAATAGTAATAATAATTTAAAAAAAAGCACTGAGCGCGGGGTACGATCCCGCGCCCCTAGTGCACATTTTTTTCTGAAAAACTCCGATTTTTTCCAGAAAATTTTTCCGATTTTTTCTATGAATTGGACCAAATATGAAGAATTCGGAGTTTTGCGGACGATTATTTTTACGCAAACATCCGAGTTTCTCCGAATTTTTTTTCGAATTTTTCCGAATATTTCATCATTTTAATCACGATCACGGGAAAATCTTGGAAATTATATGAAGACTTCAAAGGGGAAAGACCACTGTAACGGCCTTACAGGAAGCGTATTTTTTTGTATGTTTTTTGGCGGAAGAAAATGTGATAAACAAACCAATACTTGCGGTATTTATTGAGCATATATTTAAATATATGGCTATGAATTTTTATCCGAAAATATTACAAAATGGCGACACTGCAGCAATTCTTCCGAAGTATGTCGAACCTCTGCGGCACGGAGTATAACTGTGGCAATTTTAATCTAAAAAAAAGAATTTTGTTTTATTAAGTCTAAATGAGTGTAGCTACTGAACCCCGGAGGGGATTTTCGATAAGTTAATTTAAACAATATTTATTTAAAAATAACTGTCTTAAAAAAAATTGAACATTTTTAGTCCAATACTCGGCAATTACTCAAAAATCAATATTTCCAAAATCCTCTACGTGGTTCACTAGCTACACTCAATGAGATTTAATTTAAAAAAAATTATTTTTTCCAGATCAAAATTGGCACTAGTTATACTGCGTGCCGTAGAGCACCTTAAGTTCAACATGCCTCGGAAGAATTTGCTGCAGTGTCGCCATTTTGTAATATTTTCCCATACATTTTTTTTGCAACATACTTCAATATATGCTTAATAATTACCCCAAGTATTATTTGTCTCAAACGCTTCGTGGGAGGCCGTTACAGTGGTGTTGCCCCTTAAGGAAAATAATGTTTGCAAAAATTTCGGAAATTCATTATTTCTCAGAATTATGAGGGATAAAAAAATGTAAGTTTTTTTTACGAAAATCTTATTTTTTTTTCATCTACAACTTTTCTCCGAATATCTCCGCAGCCGTTCACTCAATAGGAAAAAGAAAAAGTTCCGGAAAAAAAATAATATCAAGTTTTTTTTACGAAAATCTCATTTTTTTCATCTTTAAATTTTCTCCGAATATCTCCGCAGCCGTTCACTCAGGTGATAGTAAAAAGGGAAATTTCCGGAAAAAAAGTAATAATAATAAAAAGTTTTTTTAACGAAAATCTCATTTATTTTCACCTTTAACTTTTCTCCGAATATCTCCGCAGCCATTCACTCAGGTCATAGGAAAAAGAGAAATTTCCGGGAAAAAATAAGAAATCATAAATTTTAAGTAAAAAAAATGTGTTTTTTGGAAATAGACCAGTACTTGAATCTGTTTTGAATCGTTTTTTCTCCGAAAATCTCAGATATTACTAAAATATGAGAAATTATAAAAAATTTGGAGAAAAATTTGTACTAAATTTAATTTAAATATATTTGCCTAAATTTGCCTATTTAACTAAAATAAATTTGCCCCTGCGGACCGAAGCCAGGAATGCTACCAACGGGACCATCTCATCGCTTATAGAATATGTGCACTTTCTGGTACTTACAATTCCCGGCCGGATGGATGATTGGCTTGTTTTTGGGGATAATGCTTTATCGCTTGATGAAAGTATGAGAATTAATATAATAATACGAATATAAATATATTTCGGCTTACTTTTATGAATTATAATTGATTTGGCATAAGAACGGGTGTGAGTAAAGCGTAAACAATTTTTTAGAAGATAAATAAGTTGTAATTTAGATTTATTATTATATTTAAATTAACGTATAAACTAAAAAATAAGCGATACATTTTTTTATATACATTAATAACGCAGAGAATCAAGAGCTAAATAAGCATTGAAATCCTCGACGATTACTCCGCGCCAAATCATCGTACAGAGCTCGTTAAAAGGTCAAATTAAAGCTGATTAAATTGCCTAAAAGTCTTTTATAGTCGTATGATAAAAAAAATCATTTGAAGTCGACAGACCATTTTAAAGACGAGCAAAAATTTGGAAAAAAAATTTCATTGGTTTTCCGATGATTACAAGAAAACCACCCACGCTAAAAAAATTTACAGTCCAGATCTGAAAACTAGATACTTGAAGCTATAATTTCCTTTTTTTTTAATTTTCTGTACGACCATTTTTCTCCGAGTTATCCCTTGTTGAAAATCAGCCAAAAATTCGGAATTTTTTTAAATCTCTTAATTTGTGTGAGTAATGTATTTTAGGTGTACATTTTATTATTTATTTTGTACAGTTACAAAGAACAGTTGTTTATAATTTGTTTTGTACAGTTACATTTTGGCGCCGCAACAAAAAGAAAAGTGGTCGCCAGCAGCAGCCGCAGCGTCAAGAGGCACCCGAGGGAGCCCAAGGGCGCGAGAAGGGCAGGCCATCGAAAGAACAGCGGCACGAACGAGGGAAGCGGCCGCAGCAAGGACGCCGCGGGTAACGTCGACGCGACCGAACACGCAGTCGTTCGCCCCGCCGGATGCATGTTGAAGTTGCTCAAAATGAGCAGGCGTTCCAAATTTTGGTGCAAACAGTATTGGAAAATATGACAAAAAAATTAATGTTTCCCCCAATACGGAAATGAGTTTTTACTTTTTCCCTTAGAAAATTAATTAAAAAAATTGTTGAATTAAAGTGCAGAAACGATCGAGAAAGGCTCGAAGAGAACTTTGAGTCTTTCTCGATCGGCTTTATTTTCAAAACACATTTCACATAGGGATGGGGGTCAAAACTTTGAAAGGCCAAATATAGAACGACAAAGATTTCGAAATGATAGAATTATAAACTCAAAGTAACGAACTGTAAATTATTCAAAATTTTATCCTTCGGCCGATGACGAAATTGAATAACTATTACAATTATAATTACAAAGGATTATTTATTCGAGAACGTGTATTCAGATTGTCTGCAGTTTGAGTCATACAAATACAGATTCAAAAAATCTAGAACATCCATATCTCCGAAATGGAAAGACGTGAGTATCTAATATTGGTAATACCATCTATAGCAAAATGATATATATATCGAGGATACAAACTTCGAAAGTATAGATCTCAGATAGGCAAACGAGCGAAGGTCCAAAATAGCGAACACCGAAATAGCGAACATCAAAGAAGTGGACGAGTTGCTTCAAAATTTTCTACCGGTTTTCGCTAACACGTACGAGATTCTTTAAAGGCGTCTGGCCACCTTGGCCGATCGCAAAATGGGCATATTAAAAAAAAATAATAATGAACTCGAAAGTATGGGCCGGAATATTTTTATTTTTTTACATAACGTCAGAAAGGGCTTTAAGAATAACGTTAATAAATTTCCGTTCAAAATATTTAAAAATGGCGCCGTTATGCACATCGCCGCGGAGGCCCTCCGCACGATACGCGCGGTCGTTGTCCCAGCTGTTACGCGGTCATGTCACATCTGAAAAAAAAATCAGCTCATTTGTGAGTAGTGTCGCTACAATGTAGCGTAGCGGTTTTTTTTCGACCATTAGAAAAATTATGATGAGCCATAATTTCGGTGAAAAGTACACATTTTTTTCTTCGGCTAACCATAATTTTTTTCGGTACAATGTAGCGTAGCGGTTTTTTTCGACCATTAAAAAAATTATGGTGAGCCATAATTTCGGTAAAAAATACAATTTTTTTTCTTCGGCTCGCCATAATTTTTTTAATGGTCGAAAAAAAACCGCTACGCTACATTGTAGCGACACTACTCACGGATGAGCGGATTTTTTTTTGCAGATGTGACATGACCGGGTAACAGCTGGGACAACGACCGCGCGTATCGTGCGGAGGGCCTCCGCGGCAATGTGCATACCGGCGTAATTTTTTAATATTTTGAACGGAAATTTATTAACGTTATTCTTAAAGCCCTTTCTGACGTTGTGTAAAAGAATAAAAATATTCCGGCCCATACTTTCGAGTTTATTATTTTTTCTTAAATATACCCATTTTTCGATCGGCCAAGGTGGCCAAACGCCTTAAAGTCTTTAAGAGGGGATATACATTTACAACGATCAAAAAATCAATTTCTTTTCTTTAAGGGATAACACCACTCTAGGAATTTGGAAAAATCGTTTTCATTTGTCTTCAATAATACTTTGGGGTCATAAAAACAATATGCAATTGGTATGCAGCGAATTTTTTTTTAAAGTGTGTATAAGTAAGGCAGGTTTGCAGTCACAAGAGCCCCGCGGTTGATATGTCAGCGTGCGGGCTCTGAGTGCAGACGACGCGGGTTCGATCCCCGTAGCCAATGTCTTTTTTAAAATTAAACTATATGAATTAAATATCATAAATAATGCCTGGACAGGCGAGAATAGCTAAAGCGAGAGTACGTTCGAAATTTCTTGAATATAAAATGAAGAAAAAGAATAGATTAAAAAAAGTCGATTAACCAGGGATCGAACCCGGACCGCAAGCATCGTCAATCCGTCACGCTGCCAACTCAGCCACGACGCTCATTGAGGATAAAAAACATTTATGATACACGGTTATTCATAATGTTTACTGTTGAAAAAAAATGCCGTAATGACCGCGGCAAAGGCTCAAGATTTCTTTTTGAACCTTCCACGGTCGTTTCGGCGTTTTATTTTTCAACGCGGTTCGTCGTTAATTTTTTCAACCCCCATTCTCGGCATAAACGGCCAATCGAGAGAAAACAATTTTCTCGATACATGTTTTTCTCTGCAATTCATTTAATGCATATTCCAATCCACAGTACGGCCACACATATGTCGAGCTCGATCGGACGGAAAACCTCGCTCCGTTCGCCTGTCGAGTGAGTGAGGGGCAGAGACTTTTCCCCCACCGAGCTACCCATTCGTGTGCACGCTGCTGCGATATCGACTTGAGCGGTGCTCACGACTCGCGCGGCTACAAGGGACTCTGCAACCTCGACAGAGGCGATGCACACGAAATCATATTTCCGAACTCGCCGCCGCGATTTAGCGCCATTTCCGTGGCACGCCGAAAAGGGGAGCGTTGTACATCTTCCTACTAATCTCTGTTGTGCATCTCCCTACTAATCTCTGCTGTGACGTTCCATTGAAGGCAAAAACAAGGTATATGGTTATAACCATAGACAGATTCGCTACGACAAGTGTCATGATCCTGAAATTAGTTATTTAAGTTGAACCAGTTGGATGGTCGAGTGGTTAGCGGGCTTGCCTTCTAAACCAGCCCATAGTGAAGTTGCGGGTTCGGATCCGAGCCTCGTACTTTCGGAAAAAAATAATTACAGGCATGACGCTGGACCTCAGTCATGCGCGGGCGTCGCACACACAAATTGGTACGAGTGTGCAATTGTATTCAATTAAATTATTGATTTTGCCCTTTTTTTATTCCCACCTGCCCAGCTACCGGTAATGCAGAACCCCATTTAGCCGGTCACAACACCGCAATAGCGGGCCTCGTTTATGTCGACAAACGAGCGTTACGGCGTGTTCTAAATATGCCGGCAACGGAACGTCACAGCATGCCGCCAATGTGCCCTCACCTTGCCGAATAGCGTATTCCAAATTTTCCGCCCCAATGCCGCCATAACATGCCTCGTTTCTACGGGCAATGGAGCATCACAGTGTACCTCCAATATGCCCTCAGCTTGCTGAAACAACGCATTCCAATTTTTCTGTCGCAATGCTGCAATAACCCAGCAATGAACGTGCTCCAAATGTACCGCCAATATTCTGAATTTTCGTACTGCAATATTAACACCAGCATTCACGCGAGGATGCGCAATGCTGTGCTGCTAGAACACAGCTAATGCGGCGGCAAAGAATGCCATTTTTCCGTCATAACTTGCTTCCGCTTGGCGTGGAGTTGCCAATCTGTTGTCGCCAAACTTCTTACTGGGTACAGTCTATTAAAAAAAAAACACTGACTGGAAAGAATCGTAGCAATACCTACTCAAGCACAACCAATTTGCACTTTAAATTGGCGTAGGTAGTCTTCATCTAGATTTTAAGTGAAATATTGTAGAAAGCACATGCAAATTAATGTATCAATTGTAAAACCCAACTAATATCGATTTGCTTTTGGTATCCAATTTCCACAAACGCTCGTTCGCTAAACATTCGAGCACACGCTCTCACGTCAGCCGACCGAGTCTCGCCCGCTATGTCTACCCTCCACGACTATCAACTTTACAAAGTATGCGCGGATTTGGGACTGTGTATAAACGGCGTGACTGGGTGCACAGAAACTTCTACTGAAAAGAAAGTATCGCGAATACTTGACCTTGATCTTTCGAGTCTTTCTTTTTACTTCGAAATGGCTACAAAGTTTACCACGACTACCGACTAGGTGGACGATGCGACGAGATACATGGCCAAAGATTCGGCAGCTCGCCAAGTGGTGTTTATGATTAAACTCGCGGAAAAGGAATAAGAAATCCACAGAATAAAAGTTGGCGGTGTATGGCCTTTTTGCTCTAGCAATATGGAACGATCGAGAGAATTGCAAATTGCTTAAGAAGTATAGCACATTGTTTGGGAATGCATTTGTCATGAAGTAGATGAAACGAAGGGCGGATCAACTCAGAAAATGAATACACATCAACTTAGCGACATGATATTATTTAAAATAAAAGGAAGTTGTGAATCTTTTCCATTGTACGGGGATGCTCCCACTTTTTACGGCTCAACTTTATTGTCTTCCTCCCCCACTTTGCGACCGCTGTAGACGTCCCCCTTTATGTCGCATTCATTCATTACATGGCAGATTTGCCACTACACGGGTATATAGGAACTGCGGGAAACCTATACCAATACATTTACTAGCAGCGGCGGTCCTAGGTTCGCTCCCCATTTCCGGAGCTACGTCGCGTTTCGTCGAGATATGAATCACGGGCAACAGGTTAATATACACACACAACACACACACACGTACCGATTGTGTACAACTGGAGCTATGTTACGCCCGTTTTTATTTATCTCCGAGACTACCCTGCCCAAAAGATGGTCAAAAGTAGTAGAAAGCAAGGAGGAATACTTTCATTCATGTATTTTTTTTATTGTCATTTCAAATAAATATTTTTCTTTCATTAAAAAAAAGCTACGAATTAATTCCAAGTGGTAATATAATGCATACTTATTTGTTAGGCTTGTGCAACTTGATCAATGTACTGGGGCCGTTGGAGGTTTAGAGTAATCACCGTAAGAACTCACATGAATGACCGCAAGAATGCCCACGTTTCCGAAAAAAACATGATAGATCAAGTGTTTGATCTGGGGATACGTAAACAGTTTTGAACAACTGTTGAACATTGTTTACAACATTGTTTTGACTTTTCGTCTCAGAATTTTTTTTCCTACCAGATGCTAGAAGGGCTTACGTTATTTCTGGAACACCCTGTATATATAATAAGTAGTGTGTATACACAACCTATAGGTTGTCCCTATATGGTCGCTATAGGTTGTATTATATATAATAGGTTGATTATATATAACGGGTTGTAATTCCATAGAGACGCGGTGTGAATAGAATGTCGATCACCTGCGAAATGAACCTCGATCCTCCTGTTGTTCTTTAGCTAGATAAGCCGCGAGAGATAGAGAAGCCGCACCGATTCAAACAAGTTACATTGTAGATTTATCTATATCCATGCGTATAAAGTTTGTACAGTGACTCACAGCGGAAGAGACAACCTCATATTTGTAGTTCGGATTAAAAATATTGCGAGGAAATATTAAAAATAGCGATCATTTTTTGCTAGTTCAACTCTTTAGTGACTTAGTTTTAAGGTTTGGAACAAATTTCTACTCTATTTTTTCAAGTTATTTTTTAAATAATATTTCTGATCAAGTGTAGAACGGAAAAGAGATACTACTATGACAGTGTTCATTTTGGCATGTTCTCTCTTTTCGGTCAGCCAACTGTTTCGATATTTTATATACCACAACCATGTTTTCCTCGCGTTTTCGTGCATGTAAACAGGCCCTAAAAAGGTCTTTTAGGGCCTAGGACTTAAAAATTTGCGCGTTTGCATTTGCGCGTTTGCTCAATGCGCTCACAGGCATTGAACGCTGCTGTGAAAAAGCTGTCACTTTCACCTGACACCGCGACAAACTTGTATCGGGATAAATAATATATATGTATTCATCCCGAATTTATCTTTACAAATAGTACACTAAATATAATGATGCATTTAAAAAGTACTCTCATATAACGCAACTAAGTTTTCCTCGCTTTTTCATGCGTGTGAACGGTGAACGCCTTGTTATAAATTATTAATAAGATAGTATATTAAGATATGCTGATACGTTTCAAAATTCCGTTTGGTATCATCGGAGGGGGGGGGGGGCTGAGCCCCCTCCACCCACGGGCGGCGCGCGTAATGCAGCTTCCATGTGCGATACCGCTTCCATATGCAATGCACCTTCTGCAGGAGCTTGCAGCCATATGTATTTGACAATACAAAAGCTTTAAAAACATGGTTTGACTATATAAATAACCGTGTGCACTGTGTGGAAACCGGGGCTTTTACGCCTCGCGCGATGTTTTCAGTATTCGTCTTCGCCTCGCGCACTGAGAAAAAAAAATCATTGGTCCAATATCATTCGTGTTATTGAATGGAATTTCGTTGATTCAATTGCAAAATTGTTGGTGTAAATAATCGGATTTTTTAGTCCAAACAAAACACTATTGACTTTAATAACATGATAAAATTAAAAGTGTTTTTTCATTCAAAAGATATATTGTTAGCCGAGAACAATATATTATTGAAACTATCTAAAGAATTATCGCGAACAAATTATATAGTTTTGAATGCATTTTCTGCAACGAACAAAAAAAGCGTTTCAATTAATAACATGAATATTGTTGATTCAAGTACACAAGAAAAATTGAATTTCGCTAGTTTTATTCAGATAAAATTTCTATTGAGTAAATATGTTATTTTATTTTTTTCACCATATCCGATATTGATTTCCAAGTAAATTATTCGTTAAAATATTAATATTTTATTTTGATTGAAAAATATTAAGCAAATATCTGAATTGGTTAAAAAATTATGCAAAAATAAAATTTGTTTCTTGCGCATTTGGTTGAAAAAATTCAACCAAATCATGGCCGAGCACCACCGAAATTATAGGTGTGAGGAAATCCGTAGTTCTCCGAGTAACCGCTAGAAGCCGCACGCGTGCTCGTTTCTTGTAAGCGTAGCGCGAACAGAAAATCTACTTAAACGCCAGAGAAACTCTAAAGAGTATCGCTTCTTGACCTGTGGCTAAGATCAAAGTGTAGTATCTGTTCTTATCAGTTGAATATCTGATATTCCCTCCATGGATATTCCATTGGATATCTGATATTTTCTCCACTATTATCGCGGATGATCATTCTAATGCTAATTTTTTATTTAAAATTTTAAACAAATTGAAAAACTTATGTCCCATGGCATATTCGTTTCGATGCAGTAAATAAATAATTAATTCTATAGATTATATTTTTTACAAAAATAAAAAATATTGTAGTAACCGCTTAATTATTTCATCCATACATCCACGGATTGTATATAGAATGATTTCAATAGAATACAATTTTATTTGAAGGATCATGTAGATATTCAGAGAACAGAAGAGCTTTTTCAAATACAATAATATGTTATTTAAATCAATCACAATTTCCAATATTTTATAGGATTGTAACAATCTCATATATCGGTGGCACTCTGCAGCAGCATATTTATTTGGATCAACCAATATATTGTTTTATTCAATTGGTCTTTTTTCCCAGTGCGCGCTCGTCTACGACTCGTACTGAAAGGAACATCCCGCTCGGCGTAAAAGTCCCAGTTTGTCTCCTTGGTACACAATGTACTATTGTTTAGCTTCTTGTACGCCCTTATAGTGGGTATTTCCTTTTTTCACCAGCTCATTGTTCAGTTAAGAAAAAGCGCGTGCTGAGATGGTTGAAAATAAGTTTATACTCAAATCCGAAAATTTATTATGAAACACGGTTTGTCACAACCGAAAATAGCTGACAATTTTGCAGTGAGCGAAACTCAAGTGCAGAAACTATGGAGAAAGCGTTGCGAGGCTTGTTCTGTTGCGGACCGGGAACGAAGACGAAGGAAACGCGCGACTACGCCACGCATCGAGGCGATCTCAGATCGTACGAGAAAATCCATTTTCAACAGTATGACCTATTCAAAAAAAGCTTTCATGAAATATGTCGCATAAAATGATTGGGCGCAGTCTTCGTGAAAGCTAATTGCACAGCCTATTTGCTAGTAAACAGGCTTTCATTAACGTGCAATAAAAAGAAGCGTTCAAAATTTGAAAACAAAATTTTGGCCAAGCCAATTGTATTTTGAAAAACGGTTTTTCGGTCTGATGATAGCGAATTCGAATTGTTTGATCCAAATAAGGACAGAGTGTGGAAAAAAATCGAGGGCAAAAACTAAGAGCGTCACGTACAACAAACGGTGAAACACGCGGACGCGGTAATAATATGGTTTGAGGTTGCTTTGCTTGGTCGCCAGAAGGCGAATTAGTATAAAACAATGGCATACGAACGACTACGGTTCAGTATATTGATATGCTCAATGAAAATTTGGAAACGCCCTTGCTTCGGGTAGGATTGAAGAGGATTTTATTTTTTAACAGGGCAACGACTCCAAGCATACCGCAAAAAAATACATGACAAATCGTAAAAACCCAACAAGATGAAAATTCTCGAATGGCCTTCACAATCACTCGATTTGTATCTCATAGGAAATGTATGGTCAATTTCGGACGCAAAAATTGAGAAAACAAATGTATCCAACAAAGAAAATTATTTTGCTGCGCTGAAGGAAATCTGGGAGGCAATAGACAAACACAACCTTCAAAATCTCGTCAAGAGTATGCCTAGACGATTCCAAGGAGTAATAAGGGCTGAAGGGGGTCATAGAGAACATTAACCGGAATTTGGGAATATTTTTCCTCAACTGTAAAACGAGACCAACTGTGTGACGCATTACGATGCGCGGAAAACAGCTGCCATTTCAGTTTTACGAATAAAGCGACCTAGACTTTTGTTTACCGACAAGAGCTTTAAAGAATTATTTTATGAGAATGAAGATTATAATTTTTGGGTTAGAAGTGCGAGGTAAATTTGAAAAATCTGTTTCTAAAGAAAAATGGATTTTATAAAGCATCAAATTTATGAGCGAGAAGAGTGAAAAAAATTGAAAATTCGAAACTTTTTAGCGACTACTAAATATTCATTGGCCGGTTAGAGCTTTCGCGAGGTTAATTTAAAAATTATAGAGTGTAAAATTCATGGGTGAGAGGTGGACGAAAAAAATCCATTTTTAATGAAAATTTCAATTTTTGGGAGCCTTGAACGACTTCTAAATGTTTTTTGACCGCTCGCAGCTTTCGCAACATTTTTTTTCGTTACAGAAGCCCAGTAAAAGAGATGAAAGCCCAGCACTTTTGAGCGTAGAATATGAATTTTTGACTGAAGGTAGATGGTTGCATACTGAAAGTAACCTCAATAAAATGTTGCCCCTCAACTCGCCCCAACCATTAGAAATAAGGGTTGAAAACTTAAAAATCGCCGTATCTCGATAATTAATAGCCCGATCAAAAAAGGTTTGAAACAAAAGTTGTTTGGAATAATAAAATTCGTATAAAGTTAGCTAACGTCCAACCCCCTATCTTTGAAAATAACGGCCCAAAAACGATTCGAAAATTCGGGGTTGATGCGTGTGCTAGCGGAGTAGACATATCGCTGCGTCCTTGTCTGGGTCAGTGGTGGTCTCGTGTTTTTGTGCCGCTATTTTCAAAGATAGGGGATTGGACGCCACATAACTTTATAGGTGTTTTATTATTCCAAACACCTTTTGTTTGAAACATTTTTTGATCGGGCTTTTCATTATCGAGATACGGCGATTTTTAAGTTTTCAACCCCTATTTCTTAGGGTTAAGGCGAGTTAAGGGTCCACATTTTATTGGGTTTACTTTCAGTATGTAACCATTTACCTTGTAAAAAAATCATATTCTATGCTAAAAAGTGCTGGGTTTTCGTCTTTTTTACTGGATCTTTAAATCGATCTATTTTCGCTCCTACTCTCTCGCTCCTTTCCACGTCATTCGTTCCATCTCTTCTTATTGTGAGCTAAAAAAATCCGTGCCTTTAGACCGTTCAGCCATCGCACACTGGGACGGAAACCCAAATCGACGGCCAAAAGTCTAAAAATAAAGTATCGATTTCGGGGATCTGCAGTGGTGGGTGAAATATAGTAATATCTAACCCACTTAAAAAATAACCCAACGGTCGAGTTCCAGACTCGAGAGGGGACGGTCCTTTATACCTGCCCAGTTTTGTGTCCCAGTTCCAAAGTTTCCACATGGCTCAGTGTGTTTGTTCCCCTAGAACAAATCCAAGAAGCTTCAATACAGTCCAGCAGCATGGGTAGGCCTTCTTTAGGATTTTCTGAAGCTAGTGTGCGCTCAAAACGGAGGAAAACTGAAGATTTGCGTGCAACTAGAAGTACCGAAGAACTGTCTTATGCGGCTCAAATGAGCCTTCGAGCAGCTGGTAGATTTGATGCCGCAAAAGTTGTTCAAGATGTGACGCTAGGAAGCCCATCAAGAGCTCAAAAGTATAGAGAATCTTTGGAATCGATTTCAGAAATTCCTTTTGCTCCTGATAAAGCCCTATCGCTTGTAGTTGAACTTAATATGTCAAAATCTGACTATCTGAAACTTTGGAATTCAACCAGAGAACAGTGCTGTAAGTTATTTCCGTCGTATAAGGTAATACATCAAGCGAAGCTTCAATGTTATCCACCGAAATCAGACATTAGCGTTACAGAATGTAGTGCTGAAGTGAAGCTGGATCACACAATTCAGAGAATCTTGTTGATTCAAGACGAAGTTATTGAAAGCTTATTTAAAGAAAGTGTTCGCAACTTGAATTTAATTTGTAAGTGGGGTTGCGATGGCACTTCTAGTCAAAATGCACATAAACAAAGATTTACCGATGACGATGGAAGTAAGTCTGATGCTAACATATTCTTCACGTCGCTTGTTCCATTGCAGTTGATATTACTTAACCAAGAAACAAAAATACCCTTGTTGTAGGGAAAAATCCCAGGCCATCATCTACCCGTTTTTGTCGGCCAATTAGAATTCAATTTTTGCATGAAAATACTGAAGCCACAGTGAGCGAAATGGAAATTATTAAACAGCAGGAAAGTAACCTTGTCCCTTAAGAGACTGTCATTGACGGAAAAGACAACCGTTTCTTTCAAACTTCCATTCACCATGATAGATGGTAAAGTTTGCAATGCAATCACGAGTAATGCTTCTGCTCAACGTTGCTATTTATGTCAAGCAACATCAAAAGACTTCAACGATATCGATGCTATGTTAAAAAGAAAAAACAATGAAGATTTTCTATAGTTCGGGTTATCGACTCTGCATGCGTGGATTCGCTTCTTCGAATGTTGTTTGCATGTAGGGTATAAACTTGAAATGAACCGGTGCGATGGTCTAGTGGTTAGCGTGCTTGCCACTAAACCTGCGGACCGGGAGGTCCCCGGTTCGAAACCCAGTCGCGTACATTTCGTCCTGAAATGTTTTTCTTCGGTATTTCGCAGCGAAATAAGACTAGTTTCACGACTGGGGGGGCGAACTTGGTGACCGGCTGTATTGGTATAGGTTTTCCGCAGTTTCCCTATACGCATGACAGATATGTCATGGTGAATACGATACAGAGGGGGAAGTCGGCTGCGGCCGCAGGTGGGGGGTGTGGAATTGGTGGTAGACGGGGGAGATGAGGAACGGATGATATAAGGAGGCGGTAGTGGTATATGGGAGGTTGAAAGAAGTTGAGGAGGATTGGGGCTTGTTAAAAGGGGAAGACCGTGTACGGCTGGAACAAAACCAATAAAAAAATTTAAAAAATACAAACTTGAAATTGAAAAGTGGCAAGCGCGTACTGCAAATGATAAAGAAATTGTAAAAACCGAAAAGCAAGTATACAAAAAGGTTTCCGCATACGATTGGGTCTCATAGTTGATCAACCAAAGCCCGGATTTGGTAGCTCCAATGACGGGAATACTGCGTGACGGTTTTTTGAAGATTCAACCACTGCTGCTTCGATTACAGGGGTAAATGAAGATCTGATCAAACGATTTCACGGTATATTGCAAAAACTTTCGAGTGGCCATGAGATTGACATAATCAGATTTCAAGATTATGCCCATGGAGCCTAGATACCAGGAGGTTCAGCGGCAATGCAAAGGCGCTGAAAAAAGCGTCCCCGAAAATGTCCCGAAGTGATGGCGCTGGGGTGCAGCGGCACCTACATATATAGTAATATATTGGTCAACGAGGTGAAAGTGATCGGATGAGTTTCTAACCTCACGACAGACCGATCATGACATCAAACGTCGAAATATCCGCCGATTCATAATTTCCTCATGACGATTCGGGAAAAAAAACGCAAAAGTGAGAAAAGATCTCAAACTCAAACTCAGAATGGCGGCGATACAGCCCATCTAGAAAAACGTGTTTTTTTTACATATAGCTTCACGGGAGAACGGTTTTCTCGTAAAATATAAGACCTGAAACAAAAACCAAAAAAATGATAATTTATATATTATTAGTTATGACTACCTAGAAATTTGCTTTCAAATTTTGCAAAAATAGCGCACTTTGAAGGAAATCAATCGATTTTTTGCTTAAAAAAGCAGTACATTGTTTATAAAAACAAGTTTACATTTAATCAAAAAACGGCTACGTACTCCCATAAAGAATATAATTGTGAAGCTGCTATCAAAATTTCAAATCGATGCAGGCAACGGTGGTCGAGTAATCCGTCTTCCGAGATCGAATAAAGTGGTTTCGAGAAAAACGCGTTTAAAGTTGTACGAGCAACTCAGCGCGCGTTCCAAGGCGCTGCGGCCAAATTGGTAATTGAACCTTTAAATAAAAAAAATTGCTACAGGACCAATTGCATATTGTTTTTATGACACCAAAGTATTTTTAGGAAAGAAAACGTCTTTCCAAAATCCTAGAGTGGTGTTATCCCTTGACACTAATGAGGGTTAGGTACATCATCTGTGATCTGTCTTAGATCGCACCCATGTTTAGCGTATATCTATATACATATAGGTGCCGGAGCACCCCAGCGCCATCATTTCTTGTTCCCGTTTTGGGGACGAGTTGAAAGGCCTCGCTGAACCTCCTGGTATCTAGGCTCCATGATTATGCTGTGCAAGAAGACTAGAGGTAAGGAGTACGAACGCAGTGTTGAAGAAACGTCCATGGAAATCCAGATGAGAAGGGTGGCGCTGCTCTCCACCGAACCGAATTGAAATCAGGAACGAACCAGTGCCGTACAATATGCAGAAAGCACCCCTTGCTATTTCATATGCAGCGATAATTTGATCAAATTAATTTAAAAACAGTGCCGTACGATATGCAAGAAGCACCCTTTTCTTCTTCATATGGAACGGTAATTGGATCAAATTAATTGTGAAATCAGTTGATGCAGGAAATTTCTTTATATTAGATAGATAGAAGTCTTATATAGATAATATAGATTGTTTTGGAGAATAATAACGAAATGTGGAAAATTAGTCAATATGTTTCTTTTCATTGCAGAAGCAGCAACAAACAAAATTTATTTATAGACCCAAGAAAATTCATGAGAATTTTGAATCCAGACAAAACTTTTACAAATGACCAGACATCATGATACGTGGTACAGATAAAGAATAATAATGAAATAAAGAAATTAAGTCAATGTTTTTTTTCGCTGAGGAAGCAGTAACAAACAAAATTCATTTATACACATAAGAAAATTCATAAGAATTTTGAATCTAGACAAAACTTCTAAAATTATCACTCATTATGATATCATATTCACACATTATAATATGCTGTACAGATAAATAATAATAACGCAATACAGAAATGAAGTCAATATATTTTTGTTTTCATTGCGGAAGCACTAACAAACAAAATTCATTTATAAACACAAGAAAATTCATAAGAATTTTGAATCAAGACAAAACTTTTACAAATTATCACACATCACATTCACATGTTATGATACACTGTACAGATAAATCGATCTCACAGATTTGGTTTTTTCCGCTAGATCGCGTTAGAAAGGATCCTCCCATGACATAATAATAGTTTATGTCTCTGACAAAATTCAGAATAATTTTGAATCTAGACAAAACCTCTACAAATTATCACACATTATGATACGCTGTACAGACAAAGAATAACAACTAAATACAGAAATTAAGTCAATATGTTCTTTTTCGTTGCGGAAGCAGTAACAAACAAAATTTATTTCTAAATACAAGAAAATTCATGAGAATTTTGAATTCAGATAAAGCTTTTACAAATGATCACACATCATATTCACATATTATATACGTTGTACAGATAAATAATAATAACGAAATACAGAAATTAAGTCAATATGGTTTTTTTTGTTGTGGAAGCAGTAACTAACAAAATGCATTTATAGACACAAGAAAAATTTATAAGAATTTTCAATCACGACTGAGGTTTTGCAAATTATCACACATCAGATTCCCACCGATGATACGCTGTACAGATAGAGAATAATAACGAAGTACAGAAATTAAGACAATATATTTTTTTTCATTGCGGAACCAGTAACTAAGAAAATACATTTATAGACACAAGAAAATTGATACGAATTTTGAATCACACATATTCACACTGATGATACGCTGTACAGATAGAGAATAATAACGAAATAAAGAAATTAAGACAATATTTTTTCTTCGTTGTGGATGCAGTAACAGAATTTATTTATAAACACAAGAACATTCCTAAGAATTTTTTAATCCAGATGAAAGTTTTACAAATTATCACACATCATATTCCCATATTATGATACTATACGTTGCACAGATAAAAAATAATAACGAAATACCGAAATTCAGTCGATATGTTTTCTTATCGTTGCGGAAGCAGTAACAAACAAAATTTATTTATAAACATCAGACAATACATAACACTCCTTCGATAGTTTTCGCCGCAGATCACGATAAATATCTTTTACACCGAGACGCAATTATTTTTTATTAAACGCGAAATTCGTTAGCCCGCACGGTCCGCACACGCTTTATTCCAACATGGATGACAAGCAGGAATCATCGTTGGCGGATGGCGTCGGTTGCGTTCTTGCCGCTCAGTTCATTTAGGTTCGGTGATGAGCAGCGACGCACGCGGTGAAACCACCAACCACTAATAACTGGATTTCCGTGGACGCTTTTGGATTGTGATCGCCGTAAGCGTTCGGACTCCTTAGCTCTAGTCTTCTTGATGCTGTGCAAACAGCTCGCGACTACGTGAAGTTGTATCCCTGGTTTTCTATGCCGAGTTCAATGCATAAAACTTTGATTCATAGCGCAGCGATTATACAGTCTGCAATATTACCAATTGGACAAATGTCCGAAGACGCCCAAGAGTCTACCAATAAATACATAAAAAAAGAATAGATCAGCTTTTTTACGAAAATTTTCCCGAACAAAAACCATGGAAGACGTTTTTTCACGCCTACTATTAACGTCTGATCCATACATTTCTAGCCTGCCCAAATTACCTGGAAAGAAAATGAAATCGTTGCTACCAGAAGCAATCCAGTTATTAACTGCGCCAAGCGTCTCAACAAATGCAGGGAGCTCGGGCAATGCGTCGTCAGTTGAATTCACTGACTGTGCATCAGATTGTTCTGGTGACGATGAATAAAGTTGTATGTAATCGAATGTATCACGATGACTGACCAGTTATTCGGAATGTGGAATTTCTTCCGTCAGTTACTTGTTTTATAAGCGAATACACATTTATTAAGAAATATAATGCTAATTTCTACACTTTGCATACGTTATTTTAATCTCAATACTTCGTATCAACCTAATTTTAAGGAAAACCTTTGCAATGTGACATAAATATAACGCCTTTTCTACACAAGTCGCACATATTGAATCCTCCATTTTGTATTCCCAAATTTTGACTTCAGATTCGTAATCAGCGACCCCAAAAACCCCCGGATACAGACTTTTACCTCGATTTAATTCATTTTTCTTCAAATTTTTTGGCGTACTGGATCCGCCATTTTGTTTTTTGAAATTTTGACTTCAGATTCGTAATCAGCAACCCCAAAAATTCCCGAATACAAACTTTCACACGAATTGAAAACTTGTCAGACTTTTGGCCGTCGATTTGGGTTTCCGTCCCACTGTGCATCGGCACCTACATTTTCATATTAGTAAGAGTACTTCAAAAGTAGTGCTTTCACTTCAAAGCAATCTTTTTTTTAATGGAATTATACTGCAAAAACGAGTCAATCAATAATATTAGCACGTTCACTGCAAGTACCATATATCTTTGCCTTGAAGCAGAATATACATTTACTTTGACGGGAAAAAATTAAGCAATTAAAGATTTTGTAAACTGAGAAATAATGTTTTTTTTTTAATTTTATAGTTTGATCTTACGAGGTCACTTCCCTTTTACGTGTACGCCTTATTCCATTTCCGTTTAAACTGATAAATAATTATTTTACATTTATCAAAGTGTAAGTATACTTCAATCGTATATTTAAGTATACAAAACGTTTTTTTAAATTCATTTATCATCAAAATGATAATTGATTTGTAAACAAATTCAATGTTTTTTTCAGTTAGAACATGTATAGTTTCTATTTGACAGTAATTAAAATGAAGAAAATGCAAATTTAAGAGAATATCACGCATTTATAAAAAAAATCAATGTTTCACGAAAACTACTGACAAATTTGGATTAAAAAAGAATTTCATTTTTTTCTAATTTTTTAGAAACAATTCTCGTCAAGTAGAAGGTAGAAATATTATCAATTTTTCTACCACGTTTCAACTCAATCGGCTTAATAGTTTTTGAGTAATCCTGCACACCAATTTCGAAAATGCAGTTATGAAAAAAAAGAGTTTTGAAGTTTACGCCCGCGAATCCCAACGATAAGGCATAGCGTTGACGGGCTGTAACGTTTGAAGTTTTTCGAATTTCGCTTTAAAACTTCGGGAAAATATTCTACCTATATAGATCTATCGTTTAAAGAGACAAAAAAGAAAACGATTTTTTATCGTTATGCACTGCCTTCTACCAAAGCCCTCAATGCTTGGTCGGCCATTATTACAAGCGGAACAGCACTGTAGCCCAAAAGGCACCCACTAGAGACAGAGAGAGACAATCGCGAGAGGCGTGCCTTGAACCTCTGTCATTTTGTGTAGCACACCGACGAGTCACTGCTCATGTCATTCTACCAGCGGAAATATATACTACACTTTTGATGCCAAATATTAATACGGGGCCTGTGGTTCCATGTAATATGTCGACACTGCTTACGAAAAGTATCACGATTCAAAGTTCTTACGAAAAGTAACACTTTTTTAATTTCACCTTGAAAACTAGCATGATTATGCTTTCGCCACGAAAACTAGCACATTTCATAAGGGTTCATCACAATGTAAAATGTTTAAAAAATCGATTTTGGTGCATTATCCGATAGTATAGATGGTTGTTAACATGCTGTTCAATTTTTGGGGGGAAATTCGAATTATTCCGATTGCTACAGCCTTTCTCTGAAAAAGGAATTCGACCAGCTGCGTGAGACCTAGCGTGGACGGCCGTGTTTTTCTCGAAAGGTCGTTTTTCAAAACGGTGTACACTCTCAAAGGAAGAGTTTTCCAGCTATCCGTCTCAAATTTTAACACAACATTCTTCACGCCATTCTTTATCTTGCCATGGAAGGTTTTTTTTTAAATCTCCATATTTTTCAAAATGAAAAACTATCGTAAAAATAGCCTAAATTCGAGATTTTTTTTCAAATCACCGCCTTTTTGTCCATTTTGATTATAAGAACTTCCATAGCAAGGTAGCGGCTTTCATACTGATTAATAATCGTTTAACAAATTTTGTTTCCGATAATATTTGCGGCCACAACCGTGTACACCTTTTTGTTCGAAGATATTTTCAACATTTAAAAAAAATGTAGAAAAATAATAAACGTATAAAAAATTATTTTCTGTTCTTTATGAGTGCTTTGATTCGATATAGAAAAATCCGGCTGATCATCATATTTTAACCATCGAAAAAAAACATCGCGAAAATCAGCTTTTTTCGACCCGGTACACTGTGATGATCCCTCAAGAGGTTAGGCCACAGTAACGGGTATAAAATCATGTGCGAATTTAACAATTTTTTTTTCGTATGAAAAAGCGATTCACTCATAAAATTGCTTACACATCTATTCAGTATGAATATCAAGCTGATAGAAAATATATATATTTTTTTTGATGTACAAAATGCCCGACTACTCGATACTTCTCGAAACAGCTTTTTTCCAATTGGCGTGACAAATAACTTCAACAATTTTCACTCGATTTACTTCAAATTTGAAAGTTATGTTCCTAATTGCATTTCGCAGAGAAGTACCACGGAATTTCTGATTAATTGAAAACTTTTCATTTTATGGACAGTTTTATGCGAAATGTTTCACTTCACTACAACTGAGTTTTTCACTTCACTACAATTTTTCACTACAACTCTTGAAGAAATCAACATTTTTTAAATTCCGCACGTACTTCTCTAGGTATTCTAATGTAGATTAACGAGAATTTTTGTTTTTTTTCTAGGGAAAAAATTGTGGATGCTAAATGTCACGCCGCGAAGCGCGTAGAAATAAAAGATAACAAAAGAAAATATTAGTAGTCGGTCATTTAGTACATCGAAAACAATATATATATATTTTCTAACAGCTTGATATTCATACTAAATAGATGTGTAATTAATTTTATGAGTGAATTACTTTTTCATACGAAAAAAAATGTTAAATTCGCACATGATTTTATACCCGTTACTGTGGCCTAACCCCTTAAGACTTATTACCGTATGTTGGCCCTGTAGTTTCTGTTGTATTCAAAACCTCTTCAACACGAGCTCACTGTGCATGGACGGATTTATACATTTGTGGTGAGTTTGAATCCACCGCGATCGCAAAAACAGCATTTAAAACAGTCCATTAATGAAGCCGACGGGAATTAATACATGGACCTCGGAAATGGTAGTCTAAAACGAAAGCGCCAAATCACTACTTTCTCATTTATACAATATATATTAGGTTGGTAAGGAAGTCTTATGACACTAGAGTGTTCAATTAAACATTTTTCCTAACATATTATGGGGTTCTTCTGCCGAACTCCACAATAAATGCCGCGATCTACTCTACGCAATTGCAGATGCTGTTTGAAATTATTAAACGAAAACGTCGTAAACGTCGACAAGTTCGTCTTCTTCATGACAACGCTTTGCCCCACGTAGATAAAATGACACAACAAACTATTTGAAAACTATAATGGGAAGAGATCGCTAGAGTTTCGGCTTCGGTCCGGCCAGTGAAGGACTTCCAAGGTTATCGATGGAAATAAGAAATTATGTTTCTTTACGTTTCGGCCCTCTGGTTCGGGTCCTCTTCAGAATATGTATATTTAATTTTCCCTGTATAAACAGTGATACACAGTATTTTACAATTACGTAATATCTAGATGTTGTGTTATTTTGTGTGACAATCATATTGGTTCTGTTTTAACTATAATTATATACATGAAGTATGGATGACGACTTTTATTGCGTTACTTAGTGTTATGTGTAAGTATTGGTGTGTAAAATGTACGGAGTGTGGAGAAAATATAAGAGTGCGATATGGTATTTTACTAACCTCGAAGTAGTGAAATTTCGGATTTTTTTAAACACATGTTTGGAAAGAAGTTGTAACAAACAGAGACATTATTTGTGAATACAAATAATGTTCTGTGAAAGGTACTCAGTAGATGGAGTTAATATCGTTTATGGGCGATTTTATCTGATCTGTAATAGATAAGTAGTTATGGGTTAATTTTTATGTATCACTATTGAGAATTTAGGTATAAGGATTTGATCTAATAAAAGTTTTAATGAGTAGTCAAGAACTCTGGTAATTACCGGTTGAGTTTGTTCTTAAGAGTGTGTTATCTTTCCAAAATGAGTAAAAAACTCGAATTATTTCATTGGTTCGTTACATTTTGCGTTGTGTAGCGGACAGGAGTTCGAGAGAAACTAAGTGATATATTGTTTTCGGGTGGCATATTCGAGTCTCTGTGCTATGAATTGGGGGAGAGGTCGTGCTCGCAGTGACGTGTCAATGAGAATAAATTAGGTGCGCCAAGTTAGGGGTATTTGAAATTAGTTTGTGATGTCATTAAAATTAGCTTATCGTGTCAAAATGTTAGTTCGTTTATCATGTCGATACTTTTAAAATTGTTATGTGAGGTAAAATATGGTAGTGTGTTGATAGTTATATAATAGAATTGTAGATTGAGCTAAGATTTTTTATGTCAGTTCTAAAATTTATGGCGTTGGGGTGTGCTTTAATTTGTATCATTTCCATGATTAATCTTTTTTTGAGCCAACTCTCATTGTTTAGTATTTTTGTGTTATCGAATTGAAAGTCATGTTTATGTTCTATTGCATGTTGTGCTAAGGCTGTGTGTATTTCGGTAGTGTGTTTTATGCTATTTTTGTGTTCTTTTATTCGGGTTTCAAGATATCTTTTAGTTTGGCCTATGTAAGTGGCGTCGCAATCTTTGCAGTCGATTTTATACACGATGTTGGATATTCGATTATTGTTGATTTTGTCTTTCGTGGAACCAATGATGGATGAAATATTGTGTTTATTGTTTGTAACTAATGTTATGTTGTATTGTTGGAAAAGACGGATTAGTTGGTGATGTATGTTTTTTGTGTAGGGGAGATTTATTATTCTAGAGGAGTCAAAACTATTGTTGTTCGTTTTTTGTTTGTTGATTATGGAAACTCGATGTTTTATTAATTTGTCTGTGAAGGAGGTTGGATAGCAATTTTTTGTCATTGTGTCGCAGATGAGTTGGAGATTTTCTTTATGAAATGAAGGGTGAGATAGTTTTATTGCTCTGTCAATCAACATGTAGATTATGGCTTTTTTTGTGAGAGTGGGTGGTGTGAGTAGAAATTTATGAATCTGCCAGACCAAGTTGGTTTTCTATACCAATTTGTAATAATTGAATTTTGTTTACGGATTAGTAGTAAGTCAAGAAATGGGATTTTGTTGTCTATTTCATTTTCCGATGTAAATTGTAGTTTTGGGTTATAGGCATTAAAAATCTTTTTGGTGGATTCTAGTTTGTTAGTTGGTAGAGCAATAATAATATCGTCGACGTATCTTTTATATAACGGCAATGAGAACTTTAATTTTTCTAGGCAACTTGTTTCAAGGTCGATCATGACTATGTTGGATAGTATTGGGGCTAGAGGTGATCCCATGGGTAATCCTGAGATTTGTTGGTAGATTTTGTCTTGGAATGTGAAAAAGGTTGAGAACATGATATATTCTATGGCTTTAATAATTTCGTGTAAGGGAAACGCATTTGAGAATAAGTTTGATCTTTTTTGTAGGCTGTGGATAACTAGTGGTAATGGAATGTTGGTGTAGAGAGAAACGACATCAAATGAGAATAGTTTATAGTTGAGTGGGATTGAGAGGTTGGAAAGTGAGTGTTTTAAGTGGAAGCTGTCTTTGACGTGTGAGTTGGTCGTACTGATTAGTTTAGAGAGTTTTGATTGAATGAATTCAGCTAATCTGTGTGTTGGGCTATTTATGGATGATACTATTGGACGAAGTGGATAGTTTATTTTGTGAATTTTTGGTAGGCAATAGAGACGGGATAAGTTGCAATTTTCAGCTTTTAAATATTTATATTTCGATTCATCTATGATTTTTAGGGATTTCCATCTAGAGAGAATGTTGTTGATACCTTTTTGTAGAGAATTGATGGGATTTTTGTTTGTTAGTTTGTAAATTGTAGAATCTGCAAGTAATTCATGGGTTTTTGTGATGTAATCTGATTTGTTTAAAATGACTGTTGTATTTCCTTTGTCTGCTCGTGTAACTAAGAGTTGAGGGTTGTTTTTCAAAAATAAAGATGTGTGTTTTATAATTTGGTTGGTGTTGGAGAATGATTTGGGGATATTTATTTTGTTTAAGATTTTGCTGAATCTGCTTCTAATTTCAATTTGTCTAGGCTTGTCAAGTAGAAAATCCAGTTTGGCTTCGAGTTCTGAAATAGATTTGTGGATGTGAGTTTTTATGTTTGAGAGTTTAAGGTAAGGGAAACAGAATTTTTCCCCTGACTTTTCCCCTGTTTATACAGGGAAAATTAAATATACATATTCTGAAGAGGACCCGAACCAGAGGGCCGAAACGTAAAGAAACATAATTTCTTATTTCCATCGATAACCTTGGAAGTCCTTCACTGGCCGGACCGAAGCCGAAACTCTAGCGATCTCTTATCACCTACACGGCCGCATACTTCTTTGATTCATTCTATAATGGGAAGTATTACCACATCCATCATACTCACTTGACTTAGCCTCGTCAGATTATCATTAATTTGAGGCTTTGAAAAACTATTTACGTGATAAACAATTTGTTCATCAAAGAGATCTTCAAAATACCCTTGAAGAGTTTTTCAATTCAAGATCCAAGGATTTCTCAACGGCTGGCATTCAAAGCTTACCAGAGCGTTGGACACGAGTTGTAGATGAAGTAGGGAGACTATATTATCAATTAATATAATCTGAATAAAATGTTATGTTTATTTAGAAAATGTGTCGTTTGTGCCACACGACTTTCTCACCTACCTTATATTTTGAGATGCGTTAAAAAAATAAAAAAGTGGTCTCTTACCACTCGAAACAATATCATCATATATAAGAAATATAGATACCAAATTTGAGCCCTGCAGATGTAGTCTGACATGTGTGGTAGTACTGGACAATTTATTTTCCCTTATTCCATATACACAGAGATGTAATATTTCCCAGAACCGATGGAATGGTTTCAAAGCTGACTCTTAGAGCTTAGAAAACTTATCCTTTTTTATTTTTTTGAATCTAACTCAGAATTATTATTTTCACACTAATTGCAAATACTTTTAAAAAGGTTGTTTTGACAAATTTTGGATAGAAAGAAATACATTTTTTCGATGGCTCTTATTTGTGTAAAAATAATTATATAAAAGATTTCTTTTGGAAAGAGACTTGTCGAAGCTGTTCGAATCAGCTTTAAGAATTTGCAACCAAATCGGAGAAATGTTGATTAGTTGTGGAGTTATTCAGGTCTGAACCTGAAGAGCAAATTTCGGGCGCACGTCAACAGCGGACAAATTTTTTAGCGCGATCACTCAAGCATACTTTTTTCCATACTTTAGTATGGAAGCTCAAATTTGGCATGAATTTAGGTTGCACCTAATTTAGGTTGCACCTAATTATTGCTTGAAGGTGTAACAGATTCCTTTATTGCAGCACGCCCTCGGAGTGTGTATATATCTTCGTACTCAAATGTGGGTTGGCACGAGCACGGTGTCACGACACACGCTTAAGGGGTTACGTGCGTTTAAAAATTTCAAAAAAATCCATTTTTTCAAATTCGATTATCTTATAGTACAATATGTCTAGAATATTCTCCCAAAGTTTTAAGTCAATGGGAGTAAAAGTCTAGGAGAGAGAGAGCCTTTGGAAATTCCCCCCGTTGAGAAAGACCGGTCGGGAGAGGAAACTTTAATCGCATTTTTCTCAAAACACTATTTTCAAAGTCGGTGGACACGATTTCTCAAAAACGAATGCACCGATCTTATTGAAATTTTGCACACTTCAAAATAGCATTGACTAGTGATTGAACGATGAGTTTTTTTTATTACAACTAATTTTACACGGCGTACGTATTGTAAATTGTACCAAAAATTGAACTATTTTGCATACTCTGCCAAAAAATCAAACTCCGTTTTTTTAAATCCTACGTTCAATCACGAGCAATACTTATCCACTAAGAGAGAAAAAATTGGTTTTTCAATTTCAGATAAAGCTATCATAAGTTATCCTGATCACCACGAGGACACTTTTTTTAGGAGTCTGCGGAAACCAGTTCCCACCGGCTGAATTTTCCAAATTTTTGGATGAAATTTTTTTCAAATATTGTTGAAACGTTGCTCTTTTAGGTGCTTCACATTTTGAATAAAATAAGTTATATTATCATACTTTCGTATTAAGTAGAGAAAATATGTTTTTTTGCTTCGAAACCCACGTAACCCTTTAAGGGGCTATACCAGTGTGACACTTTTAAAAAATCGATGTTTTTTTTCCTTTTTCGAAAGTTTATACTTTCAAGAATAGCCCGTAAAAAAATCAAGGCCGTATATCTAATAATTTTGTCTTGCAAAAATCGATAGTTAAATCTTTAAACGCGTTTTTTGAAATTTGCTGACATTGCAACTCAAAGAGCAATTATCCGATTGACTTGAAATTTGAACTGAGTACTGTTGAATATATTTACTCTACAATGACGTAGGATATTTTTGATTGGATGAAAATTGACGATTTGCCATTGAAAAAAACGACCATTTTATAGGCAAGAAAACAGACTTTTTTCATAACTACGCCATTTTGTTAGATTTTGATATTTTTCGAAAATCCTACGTCATTGTACAGGAAATACCTCCCAATTTAACGACTCTTTTTCCTTTTTCGGTTTCAGCTACTCAATCGGCTGGAATCATGTCAGCAGTAGAGGAACTTTTTTTTTGCGCCTCCGAAGGCAGCGCATAAGACGCTTGGATCTCAATATTCTTCTATGAAAAAATTATGTTATATAGATCAAATATAGCCAAATATATTCTTAATTTTCCGAATCATTTAATTGAGCACTTTTCTTCCAAAAAAATTCCGAAAATCAACCAAATTTTCAGCGTTCACACTGGTATAGCCCCTTAAGCAGCCCAGATCGGCTCAACGGATGAAAAACCGTTCAAGAGTAATTTCAGAGACTACGCGAATTTACCAAGGAAACACGGCGATTTGGCGCATCGATGCTGAATATAGGAATCGTCGATCGCACACTAATGGAACCTACTGCCATTTCGCAGTCAGCGAAATGTCTATTAATACATGAAGAAAAAAAAACGGTGGCGGTTCCTAAAAAACTAAATAATCCATCGACCTATATGATAATGGAAAAGGTCTACATTTGCATGGGGACTATTGCCGCGGAAACCCTAAAAATAAAAGTCGATCATCGGGCCAAGGATACCGCATACCTGGAATTGTTCCTTTGGGAGAATTCATTTCTACATAGAGGTACTCGGTAAACTTTGAACGGGGTCATCCGATAACAGTCTGCGCGCGAATACTCGGCTACGAACAACGCAGGGAAGATATTGAGCTATGAAATGTCAGCCTAGTCGAACGTATAAAAATGTTGAAACATAAATGCACAAAGTACACACAAAGTACATAAAAGCAGTCACCTATACTTCGAGATATAACTGCAAGCCGCAGGGAACACACCAATGTAATGTACGTCAATTACGTACAGAAGACGGTATCGCTACGTCCCATGGGACAGAGTGTATGCATAAGAGCCTTTGTAAATGTGAGGTGCAACGGGTTGATATTTTTTGTGGCAATGTATTTCTACAGAGATACTCGACGACGATAAACGACGTCAAACGAGAAAGGTATCGATCTATGAAACGGCAGCCTACCCAAACGTATTAAGGGGTGAGATGCAGTTAGAATTTTCAAAAAATCGATTTTTTACATTTTCTTGAAGTATGATGTTTCGAAAATATTCCCTGAAAATTTCAAGTCAATCCGATTAATAGTTTCCGGGATATCCCACAATTAGCAAAGGGGCGTTGGGTCCCCATGGCAGGTAGCGGCTGACAAACGCGCAAATGATAATACCCGGGAAGGCAGAATGCTTCGAAGACAACAACAAATTGATATTTTTGAAGCTTCCACAGCGGCAGAAGCCCTATTATATGGGTCAGGAATTGATGATTCGATGTAAGTAATTTTTTAATTAGTATTTCTATACACAAATCAAGTGTAACATTGGAAAACTCTTCCAGAAATTTTCAAAAATGTATTACTCAAAAACTATGAACTTTAGCAAAATTTTATAAGGAATACTTTCGTTTTAAAATTACCCAAAATGTTTTAAAAAAATAATTCATCCCGAAAAACTTTAATGTTTGAAAAATTGTTTTAACAATCGGCTATAAACAATTGAATGCTCGACTTTTCGGCAAAAAAATGTGATATTCGGATTCAACGGATCAAAATACATTAAAAAAGTTTAGCTTCATCTATCGAGCTCAAAATTTTACGAACATATAATACCGTATTCACATCGCAAAACTTTAAACGCGTTTTTCTCGAAACTATGTTTTTCAAGTCGGTGACCACTATAATTCAAAAACCACTCGATGGATTTTGATGAAATTTGGTGTGCTTATTGATAGCATTAAAAACTAGTCCTTAATTGAAGGATTTTCATTTTTGTTGAAAATTTCAATTTTTTAATAATAAACGAGCGATTTTTTGGTCGATAATCGAAAGTTATCTGTCGGAAGCTGCTATTTTGTTAATTTAAAAAAAGCTTCGATTAAGGACTAGATTTATTATTAAACTAATGATTTTTTTTGTTTTTGTTTTTTATTTCAGATGATCCAGTAAAATTTTATGATGGTCACCGCAAAGCACTACATGCCGAAGGGGGTCCGACAAAGATGGCGATATTTTTATAAATAATCAATGTTTTTCTTTGAAAATTTGTACAAGTCAAGTTGAAATATAATATAAAAAGTCTGTGTAACTACTTTTGTAAAACAAACGTAATTACTATATAAAAAAATTATGGAAAATTCTCGTTTTTTCACGCCTCTGACTGCATCTCACCCCTTAAACTGTCGGTTTATACAATAGGTTTATACCTAAGCTACGTGCAAAGTCAACGCCTCCATAGACCAACTTACGTCAATTACATATAGAAGACGGTATCATTGCACCCCATGGGGCAGAGTGTACGTGCTTTCCTGATTGTGAAATGCAGCTGATAAAATATTGATTTTCTATTGATTATCCATACATCCGCATTCGTTAAACATTCGGAAGCACGCACAGTGGGGCAAAATAGCTGAAAAACGGAAAAAATCGATATTTTGAGAATAGATGGTCCTATTTACCTGGGGTTCGTCCCATTCCACTTGGAATGAACAAATACATGTAGTTCCACTATTTGTTGCTGTTTAGAGTAATTTGGCATATTTAAAATTTCCGAAAATTTACGAGTTGCCAGAAACCAGCCTAAAACGCGTTATATTCACCAAAAATTACAATGCTAAAAAGAAATGTCGTATATATATATATATATATATATATATATATATATATATATATATATATATATATATATATATATATATATATATATATATATATATATATATATATATCTTAGACGATGATTCCCGTGATTCACACGTTAATAAAAGTTTCGTTCTTCTGCAGAAAATTCTGTCCCGGTGCGAGTTAGGATTTGATCGATAGCCTGTCTAATGACGAGAATGGTCAAAATTTGCCAAATTGTGGTCCAAAAAATAAATTTCGCCATGGGATATTGGCGTATCGAAATTCATATTTTTAAAAAAGGATATATAGTCATTTTATTTACAAGAATCCTGTCACTGATAGAAAAACGAACGAAGGAAGAAGGAACAAAAAATATATGTGAAAATGTTCGATTTTCAGACCAATAATTGTAAACCTTCTTCACTCATTGGAAAATGTTTTTTTTTTCGGTTCTGGTCGCAAACTTGTGATAAGCGGGTTTGAGGTCTCCAAAAGTTTATGGAATACATCTTCATTTGTCAGTGAACGGGAGTGCTTCCTGGAATTGGTCAGTCTGAAAATGTTATAGTCCTTGTTGCGGCTTTCTTGGGCCTCTTCGGAAAGCAATCCGATTGGTATAGCTGCAGCACTTATTATTTCGGACCCGTGGACGAGGATCTTATGGATCGTTGAGGGCATATAATACCACGGGTAGAGTCGAATAGCTAATTCTGCAGTTTCATTCGCGTACGATTCAAATTTATCTGGGTCGATATCGTATCTGCTGTTGATCACTTCTAAGATAACTGCGAATCGTTTGATCAGCTCTTCATCAATTTTTGTGATTTCTGCTGTCAAAGCTGGATTAGCAAAAAACCTGCGAGATGTATTGCCTGTGTTGGATGAGCCATATCCTTGTTTCACGAAATCGACTCGAATTCCAATTTTACGGACAAATTCCTGTTGAATGCGTTTCTTCTCAGCTTCTTTAAATGGAACAGTGTCCTTCGAGGTCCTCCACCTTTCGAAACTCAAATTGTAGGCAAGATGGAGTATGTACTCCATGCATTTTATACGCGCATGAAGAGGCGATACACCCAGCTTGAGAGCGTCGACATTTACCTGCTTCTGTTGAACGTTTTGTAAATGATTCATTTCAGATGGACGAGCCTGACAAATGAAGCAATTGCTTGCTGACGAAGTTTTCGTTACAGCTTGGGCGACCTTGCCGTCCAACATTGAAAAGATGAGAACATGTTTGACAGAGATGGTAATCCCGCTGAAGTCCATTTTCGTTATCTGCAAGTTGGCACATTCACTGTCCACACTTTCCTTTTCGGCACGGTCCAGTTCAAGAGTTTCTTTTTCGTAACGAAAACGCATTGGTCTGCAATATCGAGTGGATGAGGGTCGACAGTTTTCCCAAATCACCTCATTTTGAGGTTCACTTAAAGTCAACCTTAAAGGCACCAAGGATGTCATGAAAAAATGGGAATCCGATTTATCTTCATCCTCGTTCGAATAGCTTTGAGAATATTCATTTTGTCCGGAGGCTCCGTCAAAACCCCACTTCGAGGTCAATGAAAGTTCTTGGCCGTCTAATTTTTCCAGCTGATCCTGATTTTTTATTTTGAGGATCCTTTCAACTGTGTGATTGGGCAAGTCTTGTAGCGGAACCTGCGCAGATGTGTCCGTAATTTTGACATTGTTGGGGTAACAGTCCTTTTTCGCTGCTGTGATTTTTTTATAGCTGGGAAATATATTACACCCTATACTTTTAGCAGCTTTTCTGATCACCTCGTATTGGTACTTAGTCAATTTTGCTTGAGTGAATAGCGATAAAGCGCAGTTATTACTGAAAACGGGAACGTTCTCCTTTGATGAGGAACCTGCTGCGTCTATAAGGCTCTGCTGATATGAAGATCGCAGATCGTGAACTTTTCCTCTTCTACGTCTTTCACCGTTCTCCTCAAATTTTTTTTCTGGGCGCCCTCGATGATGAAAAGAAGCGTGTGCGTCGTCTGTGTTTTCAGAAAAATACACAGAAAACTCACCTTCCATCCACTCTGAATACTTCTTCCGAAACATAGCTCTATTGCGAGAAACATCCTGCAACTTTTTGTTGAAGTGTGGCACGAAACGTTTCTTTAATTGTTCTATAAGCTTCGAAACATTGTTTTCGCCTAAGTGCTGAAAATTACGTGAAACATAATCTTCAATGGTCTTCCCATCGAGCAGAACTTCACACAAGGATAAGTATGGTATTTTAATGGACTCCATCAGGAGTTCACTAAACTGCCGAACCGAACGTGTCGCCGAATCGTTTCGTATCCAGACGAAAAATGTTATGAAGATAATCGTTCAAAGAGATGAAGTTTGTGCTGCTGAACTCTCACCAGTTAAGTAAACAACGCCTCACCTTTCAACGAGTGCAATTACGTAGGCCTCCTCCCGCTCCGAATAGATTAAAAAAACGTAGGGGAAGTCCCATAACGCCGCGCCGGACGGCTCCTAGTATCGGACACTATTACGAGCGTCCGGCGCTAGGTGCCGCGGCGCGGCGTGCCTTCGTCCGGCGTTACAGGACTTTCCTCTACAGAGTCTACATTTGCAGATTTACGCAGCTGAAATTGACAGAGTTTCTTCTTGAATGTATATAGATGAGAAAAATTACCATGCCTAGCCGGAGGCTAACGGAGCTTTTCCTAAAACTCTAATTACAAGGAAACATTCACGAACACAGCACATTCGCTCTACCAAACAATTCCCATTCTATATTTTTGGCCTAAGCAAAGCAGTTTTATCATAATTGAGTATTACTCGATATTATTAATGGCTGGCCAAATCCTCTTTCACAAAATCTGCACTGTATCGTGTGTTTTCCATAAACACCCTCATTTTACAAGTGGACAAATTTCCAACTTTGAAGAAGAATTACTTCGTTTCAGACGTCGCTGATCGAAAAAGGCTTCCATATCTTAATTCTACGGCTAATTCACTAGTAGATGCAAGAATTCAATAATTAGAATTCTCACTTTCGGCAAATGGAATATTTGCCGCGTTTGCCCCACTGTGGTCAAGTTGAAATATAATATAAAAAGTCTGTGTAACTACTTTTGTAAAACAAACGTAATTACTATAAAAAAAAATTATTGAAAATTCTCGTTTTTTCACGCCTCTGACTGCATCTCACCCCTTAAACTGTCGGTTTATACAATAGGTTTATACCTAAGCTACGTGCAAAGTCAACGCCTCCATAGACCAACTTACGTCAATTACATATAGAAGACGGTATCATTGCACCCCATGGGGCAGAGTGTACGTGCTTTCCTGATTGTGAAATGCAGCTGATAAAATATTGATTTTCTATTGATTATCCATACATCCGCATTCGTTAAACATTCGGAAGCACGCTCTCAGCCGACTGCGTGAACGCGTTCGAACAGTAATACCAGATGGTCACTGCGATGTACCCTCAGAAATTATTTCGATGCCCCCTGAAAAGCCCCTAAACTATCCCTACCAAAGAGCCGGCGAAATGACCGTGGTTTTTAAATCTGATGTTCATCCTGAGAAAAGACCACGGTGCAGAAGACATTAATGGTGTCTTTATTGATGTTTACGCTACACCCCGTTCCGATAAAACCGAAAGGTTGATGTATCATCGACAAACCCATTGAGCCTAAAGTGCTGTCGAGTGGATAATGAGATAAAACGATGAATGTGCACTTAAGGTAATTCTATTGCCAGGCTTCAATCCATAGGATTTAAAAAAAAATTGGTGCTTATGTATTAATAATAATCGTCTTTGTAAAATTTCAGGGCCGGTTATCGACCTAATTACAGAGAAAAAATTAAAATTGCGTGTTTTTTTGTTAAGGAATTCCGAGACGACATACAAAAACCCAATTTCCGCTCGCTGCAAAAGTCTATATAATAGTGGGAGTCCGTTAGATTCTTAAAAATAATCAGATTTATATACTTAACACTTGTAGTAATCCAATGGTCTCAGAACAAATTACGCTTATTGACCTAATTTTTATGTAATATCAAGTTTAATTTGAACTTTCGGTATTGGATTCATTACCACTTGCTACGATGAAGAGACGTGACAGCAAGGCGACAGCTGGTTGTACTCCGAGCCTCATCTCACTCGTTCGAATTTCCACACATATTTCATTTTCAACTGACGTATTTCGCCGACACAAAATTTCCACGCTTTTTACCAGTCGTGGCCCGAATACAATGCTTTATATTTCCCGCACCTGACATTGTCTTGACAGATCGACGTTGAAAAGCATGGAGGTTAAACTCGCCTGGTTGAGTAAAAAGAGATGGAGATAAAACCAATGTTGCCAAATATCAAACCTAGAAACACTGCGCGAATCGTTGGAATAACTATATTTTTCATTTTTCTAATCAAATGTGGACATTCATTAAACAGTTTACATATGGAACATTTTAGTTTTTACAAATGATTTTTTTGCATATGTTAAAAATGTAAATTGTACAAGTCTCAAGTATGATCAGTGGTATGACTAGTGTGGAGCGATAGGATTAACTTAAGGGGTTAGGCCACAGTAACGGGTGTAAACTCATGTGCGAATTTAACAATTTTTTTCGTATGAAAAAGTCATTCACTCATAAAATTAATTACACATCTATTTAACATGAATATAAAGCTGTTAGAAATATATATATATATATATATTTCGATGTACAAAATGGCCGACTACTCGAAACTTCTCGAAACAGCTTTTTTCCAATTGGCGTGACAAATAACTTAAAAAATTTTCACTCGATTTACTTCAAATTTAAAGGTTATGTTCGTAATTGCATTTCGCAGAGAAGTACGTACGAAATTTCTGATTAATCGAAAACTTTTCATTTTATGAGCAGTTTATGAGCAGTTATAACGAAATTTTTCACTGAAAATTCATTTCTTAAGATCAAATACCTACAACTTTTGAATAAAACAATATTTTTTTAATTCCGTACGTACTTCTCTCGGTATTCTAATGTAGATTGACGAGAATTTTTATTTTGTGTTCTAGGTAAAAAAATTGTGGATGCTAAATGTCACGCCGCGGAGCGCCTAAAAAAATATATCAAAAGAAAATATTAGTAGTCGGCCAATTTTTACATCGAAAAAATATATATATATATTTTCTAACAGCTTGATATTTATACTAAATAGATGTGTGATTAATTTTATCAGTAAGTCACTTTTACATACGAAAAGCCTGACCCCTTAAGTTGAAATTACACATCGACTGAGGCACCCTGAGTGCTAGAGATAGAGTTATTTCAGTAATTGGATTTTTTCTTATAACCACAGGGCTGAGACGACCGATATTTCCAACACTAAAAGCGTTTGGGCCGGCATCAACGAGATAGCCGATGCAGCGGGATATACAAAAAAATCGACCATATCGCAAAGCTCATTCTCGGGCTTCGTGGTTTGCCCTTTTTGAATGCCGCGGTCGAATGCGCGTTTTCCATCATAAATATTGTCAAAGTCAAGCTGTGAAACGAAACGTCGGTTGTAATGGTTGAAGCAATTTTACGGATTCGCTGCACTCTCGATGTTGAACCCTCCAAATTTATACCAACAGCAGCAATGCTCAACCGCTTCAATTCCGAAATGGTGTATGGGATTATTAGCGAGAATAACAATCTGTACATGTTCGAATCCGAAAAAAAATAAATAAAATACATTTAGGTATAATAATAACCATGATACGAAAAATAGTTATTTGAGAAGTGTATGTGATAGCTGTGTGTATTATATTATGAAAAGTGAAGTATTTAAATAGCAATCAGATTTGACTTGAGTTGTCTCATTGGCTGCCATTTTATAGTTTTGGCAATATCCAGTCAGCGTTAAACCCACTTCCCTATTATATAGTCTCCTTGTGGTCTCCTTGGTTACACCGTGAACGATGGCGTTGTAGATGGAAGGGGAGTGGAGGGCTAACGCGTGGACTAGGCGAAGCAAAGATCCAGCACAAAACGGAGAGCGCGATAACATATATAGGTATAGCAAGAGTCGAGCCGGTCAGCTATAAATATAGTAGGAGCGCATTAAAAAAAATAACGTTAAAAAATCGAAATCTCGCAAATTATGACACGTCGCCAAATATCCTTTCAGGGAATCTCTTAAGATATTAAAAGGAACGTCTGTGCAAAATTTCAGCCCGATCGGAGGTTGGGCCTTTCCGGAACTTCACCCAAAAATCGTGAACCCCGATTTGAAAAAAAAAGTTTTGCGAATAACGCATTTAAAGTTTTACTAGCAATTCCATCGTTGTAATCATAAGTTTACCTTCAATCTGCGATTCTTGCACCGTATATTAGACCTTCCTCTTCAATTTAAGTTGTCTCAAGCGACTATCGATTATATTTTTTTAAAAAGAATAACCTTACTAGTACAGTCGTGCTGTCGCTGACAAACCCCGTAAACGGAAAATATTAGAAGAAGGCTAGTTATTTGACAGGTGATTTTGTAGGTGCCGCTGCTGGAAATCCAAGTTTGCCTAAAAATCGGGGTGTAGGGTTTTTTTAGAGGATGAAAGAAGATGGGGTGGATTAATGCCAAACTACAACCCCTACGAGACTGGCACTGTGAGACAAAATGTGCAGAAAACTACGGGCTTTAGTTGTGTCCACAGCGCCGAAGTTGTGGAAGTTCATTTTGGGGGTGAAAAAGTGGGGTGAAATTTTGAAAAATCAGTTTTACTTCAATAACTCTTTAGAAAAAATTCGTACACTTTTTGTTCAAATGGGAACGTTGTAGCCCTTGATAAGACGCGTCGATCGAGTATTTTATCATCACTCTCCGATAATATCTTCACCCCCAAAAAAATAGATAAAATACATTTAAAAAAATTGATCATTGAAAAACTCAAAAATAATCGATTTTTTGTGTATGGTTCAAATGTACGAAATGTAGAGAATAATTTTCTCTTTATTTTCGTATCTATGGACAACCCTTGAATTTTGATTTTACAACCCCTCTCAGGGGTTGGAAATTCAAAATGAAATCCTGGGAAAACTATTGACCGTACGAATTCGCCGCCCTGGAAGAATTTGTAGCTTGAACCCTCAGCTACATTTTCGTCCACAGCGCCAAACTCGTATTTCTTTATTTTCAGTCAATAGTTTTCCCAGAATTTCATTTTGAATTTTCAACCCCTGAGAGGGGTTCGAAAAAGCAAAATTCAAGGGTGGTCCATAGAAACGAAAATATAGAGAAAATTATTCTCTACATTTCGTACACTTAAACCATCCCCGAAAAATCGACTGTTTTTTAGTTATTCAATAAACAATTTTTTTGTTTATACTTCAACAATTCTTTTGGGGGTGTAGACATCATTGGAGAGGTATGATGAAATACTCGATGGACGCGTCTTTTCAAGGGCTACAACGTTCCCATTTGAACAAAAATTGTATGAATTTTTCCGAAAGAGTTATCAAATGAAAACTGATTTTCCAAAATTTCACCCCACTTTTTCACCCTCAAAATGAACTTCCACGACATCAGCGCTGTGGACAAAAATAAAGCCCGGATTTTTCTGACCATTTTGTCTCCCGGCGCCGATCTCGCGGGGGTTGTAGTTCGGCATTAATCCACCCCCATCCCCTTTCATCCCCTAAAAAAAACCCTACACGCCGATTTTTAGGCAAACTTGGATTTAGCACCCGCGGCACCTACTAAATCACCTGTCAAGAAACTAGCCTTCTTCTAATTTTTTCCGGTTCCAATATACAGCACGACTCTACTATACCCCGCTGAGTGTATTATATTCATGTTAACAGGTGTTGCGTCTGACAATTTTCTAAATAACTATCTTGGCAAGATGGGATAATAGTCCTAAGATCTTTTCGTTTTATCAATAAAAAAATAACTACCTGTTTCTGTACGTAACACTCGCTGTAAGCAGGTGCATATGTATCTTGTAGTAAAATTGCTTCTGCTTAAAGAAAATGTATTTTATAAAAAATGTATTTTATGGAAAACTTGCTTATATTTAATGAAAATAAATTTCTTGTAACATTACTATTAACTGACGTTTCTCCCCGTATTTGCCACTAATATTAGTCTTTAGTAAATGAAAAACAAATAGATAAATTAAAAAAAAGAAAATATGCAGTTAGAAAATATTTTGTAGTAAAAATGCTTCTACTTAAAGAAAGTGTATTTTATAAAAAATGCATTTTATGGAAAAGTTGCTTATATTTAATGAAAATAAATTTCTTAAAATATTACTATCAACTGACGTTTCTCCCCGTATTTGCCACTAATATTAGTCTTTAATAAATGAAAAACAAATAGGTAAATGAAAAAAAAAGAAAGTATGCAGTTGTAGAAAATATGCAATAGATAAATGAAAAAAAAAGAAAATATGCAGTTCGAATATGTATGTAGTAGTACCGTGACAGTCGATCGTACGACGTTGACGGAAAACGTGACGATAGACGAATTCCACCTACGAGGTTCGCCGTACCTTTACGGTACTGGTACAATCGCAGTGTAACATACTCGACCAAAGCAGCTAACAGACAATCGCACAAACGAGTAGGGTTACCAAATGCGAACCTCGATAATCGTTCATTACAGTTGTCGTTATCAACTGAGCGTGTTCTACCTTATCATACGGTCGTTTCCTCGAGTGCCTGGCGAACGCACTCGGTCCTTTGTTATTCCTTGGCCCTGCTCAGCCACAAATATTTGAGGTTACAACTCGCTTCACCGCATATAATTTGCTTCTTCGCCCGATCGACTATTATTTACATTTCTATTGCTGTGAAGAGTTTCGTTATCGTTCCAGCAACGTAAATAATTGAGCATGAGGCTGACCCCGGCACTTTTCGTCCGTTGGAACCCGTTATCCGTGAAATATTCGAATTTGCCGGATCGATATATAAAACGTGCAATGGAACAGGCAAGTTTCACAAAGCATTATCTGTTTTTCGATAAATTACGCGCTTCTCGATATTTTCTATCGGACCAATGAGTACTTCAAGCTGGAACGGATTTATGCAAGAACGTAATGCACGTTGTCAGGTTTACTGGAAAACACCGCGCGGCAAACCAAATTATCTGCCTAGAACGATAGAGCGGAAGGAATTTCGCTTCACATCCAATCCCCCGTGGACGAGATCTTTCTGGCTGCAAAATTCTCCTGGAACTCGTCTTCCCATGGTTCATGTCGAACCGATACGAGACTGGAGTTTCTTCCGAGGCGACAGAGTAAGGAACGAAGAAAATGATAAAATACAAGCAACCAAGGATCGCTGCGACATTGCCGAAAGCGCGAATTTTACCATGTGGAACCTTGCATCATCGGAATGCAACAAGAGATTCATTTTATTGGAATAATGCCAAGTTTTTCAGCTGATTTAGGCTACTAAAAATGAATCTAATTGGAGATCATACAAAGTGAGTCGACACAACAGATTTTGGATGGTGAATCGGAACGATAAATTTCATTGCATTCCGACGATGCAAAATTCAGCGCCGTGGGATTTCTTATGTCCCAAGATGCGGCAAATTGAATTTTCGCTGTTTCCAAACTGGACCGTGCAAGTACATCTTACCGCAAAAGGCGCCGTGGTATGAGACGAGATCATGTGACGATAGAAAACGAGGCGGTTCATAAGAATTCCCCTTTTCTTCGATTGCGTTGGTCTGACGCTGAAAACTGGCTCTGTAGTACATGAAAAAGTTTGGCGCAAAATTGCTTTGTGAGGAACCCAAAAATCAGAATGCTTAGACCTTCATCGGTGAAATCCGAAAGTCGCCTAACACTAGAGAAAAAGCTTGATCCATTTATCAGCTGATAAATCTACATTTATATTTTTTGATTTATTTATTGACACATCTTTTAACCAATCTATTGGTAGATTTTTTTAGTCATAAATTTATATCCGCTATGAACAAATATTTATATTCTTCCACACAGCACAAAACAGCGAGTTGCGTTTCTGTCCACAGGTGGAAATTCTGGTTGGTATAGATAAGGGCAAGCAGGGATTAGTAACGCAGATAGTAGCGGAGAGAAATTGGGTCTACGTAAACGGACTGAACACTCATTTGCGAATGATAGGCAAGGAGGATGACGGATTTCCTGGAGTTTGCGTCCAAAGCGAAGCACCGCTGCTCGTGACGACGGATGTCAGACTCGTGGATCCGAGTGATTTGTCAGTCCTTTTTTCGATCGTATACAGTCCTGTAGCTTTGATTCCCATTGAATATATACGATTTCTCGTTTATTCTTCTTCACCCGATCGATAAGTGCTTCTTTCTGAATGGTGCAGAAAAGCAACTACTATAGAGTGGCGGTACACCAGCGAAGGTGACCGTGTGAGGGTCTCGACGAGGACAGGTCGCATAATTCCGATTCCCGTTGCCAACCTCGAAACGATAGATTACAAACTTCCGCATCTCTACAAGGAACGCCCTAAAGATACCCTCAAAGAAGACGTCGAGGAAATCACGTTTAAGGTAAAGAGATCTTATAGTACGAGGGCCCACGACCAAAATCGATAGATTAAATGACCGTAATCCCGACTAAGTGGGCAGTAACGGTAAGAAACGTAGCAACTCTGTGGGGACACATAACAAAAAAATTCTGATATTGGAGATGTACGTACATTTTCTTATTTTACTACCAACATTTTCGTTTTCACACATTTTGCGCGTAGCATTTGACTTGAGCGCATTTTCAAAAACCTCAACAAATTTAATCAAACTGTAACATAGCTATCGAGTCCACTAAAAAAATTCTATGGCTGCCGACATTACCAAAATACTGTTTTCAAACATTTTCAATGTCGCCTGTAATTTGTCTGATTAGTTTGGGACTCCACCCAATTCGTCTGATGTCAATTATTTCCGAACATGGGCAACTTAATTTGTCATATCCAACCGTTTTCAAATGGAATGCTACGTTACCGATCAGTAAAATTTGTTAACATTTTTTAAATGCACTCAAAATATAAGGTGCTCGGACTTTTTTCTGAAAATTGATGTTTTTTACATCAACTGACCCATATGTACTTATAAAAATGATTTTCGTAAGGTATACTATTATTTTCCTTTTTTGTCTCATTTTTTAATTTTGTCGAATGGTCTCCTGGGTACGCGCTACGCTATCAGCGTCTGACAAACGTGTCGGTCTCGGTATCTGAGGTCTATCATTTAATTACATTCCGGACATCAGACGGAATGCTTGCGATATAGTTTGGTAAACTTGGTTCACATTATTTAAAATGCGTTCAGGTCAGACGCTACGCGGGAAAGTACTGAAATTAGCATTTTTTGGTTCAGGGTCTTTGAACGTATCGATTCTTAACGGTTTTTGCCGTAATACTATGAAACTAAAATGTTGGTCGTAGGGTCTCCTACTATTATCAAAGTATGACAGATTCAAACGTTTTTTCATTAGGCGGCAGCCAAGTTGATAAATATACTCTCTCTCTCTCTCTCTCTCTCTCTCTCTCTCTCTCTCTCTCTCTCTCTCTCTCTCTCTCTCTCTCTCTCTCTCTCTCTCTCTCTCTCTCTCTCTCTCTCTCTCTCTCTCTCTCTCTCTCTCTCTCTCTCTCTCTCTCTCTCTCTCTCTCTCTCTCTCTCTCTCTCTCTCTCTCTCTCTCTCTCTCTCACACACACGCACACGCACACGCACACGCACACGCACACGCACACGCACACGCACACGCACACGCACACGCACACACACACACACACACACACACACTTTCTTGGAGATTTCAAGCTTCGTGCATGCCTTCCTTCTTCCCTCAAAACGTAACACGTGACGTAAAGCAGCATTATTTTTCAGCCTGAACACAAAACTTTCGAGATGGACCTAATGGATAAAATGGGCATAAAGGAAGATCGCGTGCCGAAAAAGTACTGGTGGTACTAGAGTTCCCGTTGTAATAACGTTTAAAATCCGAGCTTTACGATTATAATAAAAGAAGAAAGAGAAACTGAAATATGAGGTTTTTGGCAATTCGTGGGTTTTGTTAAGCTTTCTCAGCACCGAAACTGGCAATGAAGCGTCACCGAAATGATGGACATTTGCTAGAAAAAAAAAGTGAGGACGTAACTGACTGTACGCTGTTTGCTCTAATGGTAATTATCGTGAACACTGTCGCGCGAATCATAATCCTGGAACGTCACAGCTCAGTCTGGTGGACCGACGCGAGATCTCTTTTTTTCCATAGCCTCAAGTGCCCACTTTAATGGGCAGATTCTTTTCACGAAGTTGAACATCTTTTCATCACAACTTTACACGACATGCACAGCCTAGCGACGAATTTTCGCGTCTTGTCAAAAATGTCTTAACATTTTAACGGATAATTTGTTCCCGTTTTTTCATTCACATTCCTGTTAAGCAGTCTAGCGTTTTGATTTTACTACAATTAAATGTAAAGCGTTTCCAGACTGTTTCTCGGCAGCGAGAGTCGGGATGAAAATACAATGGGTTTTCGGCAGAATACGAACCTCTTGCGAATAAAATTTCATGTAAAAGTAAATTATTGTTTAGCACTTTCCAACTTATAATATTGTTGAAAAATGTATCTAAGCTGGGAAATTATATTGATAGCTACAATTATTGCAATTATATCTCAATATATTGAAATTTAATTTATGAAAAAATAATCGATAAATATCGATATATAGTGGAGTGACTCACTCTATCGAGCCAATTGAGGAGGTTGGAGCGGTCCATCTGAGTCAAATGACGGTTTATGATTTTTTCTCAATGAACCTCAAAAAATGCATCCGAGGTATAGATTCATTCTGTAAATGTCAATTTTTTATAAAATATATAATTAAAGGGTTTTTAAAATATATTTTGATATTTTGATATTTTTATTGTGTAAACAAGAAAAACTTTTGTGTCACTATCAACTTGAAAAAGTATAATATTATCGATGATTATTATGGAAAAACTGCGTCAGCGAATGTTTTATACAACGTAGAATGTAATTTTGACTCATTGATAATTATGCCTGTTGATATTTATGCCACGAGATTATTTATTATTACCATTGATTAATATTAAGTGTTGCCGAAATCCGGCAACTTCGTGGACATTGAGGTTGGCAGCAATGCTTTTTATTCGCCAGCCAAGATGCGTTATTTTTCATCAAACCTTGACGGTTCAATATTGAATATATATGGTTTACGATGGGCAAGATAGGTTGTTTAAAAATAGTCAAAAAAATTACATCACCCGTAGCGTGAACCTTTTTCCCATGTAACCGCACGCACAATTACACACATTAAACTATTTTTTATCTCTGGGGTTTTGTGGCGAAATTTTTTTCCAATTCACAAAGACTCAGTATAATCTAGACATCAACATACAGGGTATCCTGAAATTAATGGATAATCCTGCAACTGTCGATAGATCAGATCATGTTCTACTACATGCTGGAATTTCAGTTGAGTCAAAGTCCCACAGTTTTCGAGATTTTGGACTTTATGTTATTTTTTTAAAACTGATCTGTTTTTGGTTTTCCGCATGACATTTCTGCAAATGATATGAATCGACAATAACAGAGCAACTTTTGAAAGTAATTGGAACGATATGCGTAGTACATTTTTTTACACCACAAGTTAACAAAGTCAGCCGTTCGAATTGGTTTGTATGAACATTCTGCATAAGATCTTTTCTTATAAAGTTTCGTTAACATTTAAGGTTAAAATGAAGACTTTTCTAGATGAAACAAATAACCAAGAGTATTTTTCTTTTAACTGGGTCAAAAAAATTATTATTTGTAGAAATGGCATGCGCAAAAACCAAAAGCAGATGATTTCTTTAAAAAAAGAATATAAAGCCCAAAATCTCGAAAACCGTGGGCTTTTACTAAGTTGAAATTCCAGCATATAGTAGGACATGATCTGACCTATTGACAGCTGCAAGTTTATCTATTAAGGGGTGAGATGCAGTCAGAGGCGTGAAAAAACGAGCATTTTCAATAATTTTTTTATCGTAATTAAGTTTGTTTTACAAAAGTGGTTACACAGACTTTTTATGTTATATTTCAACTTGTAGTGTTCTACTTCGGCATGTAGTGCTTTGCGGTGGCCATCATAAAATTTTACTGGGTCATCTGAAATAAAAAACCAAAAAAAAAATCATTAGTATAATAATTAATCTACTCCTTAAAGCTTTTTTAAAAAAAATAACAAAATGGTGGCTTTCGACAGATAACTTTCGATTTTCGACCAAAAAATCGCTCGTTTATTGTTAAAAAAATAGAATTGTCAACAAAAATGAAAATCCTTCGATTAAGAACTAGTTTTTAATGCTATCAATAAGCACACCAAAATGCATCAAAATCCATCGAGTGGTTTTTTACTTGTATTGGTCACCGACTTGAAAAACATAGTTTAGAGAAAAACGCGTTTAAAGTTTTTCGATGTGGATACGGTATTATATGTTCGTAAAATGTTGAGCTCGATGGATGAAGCTAAACTTTTTTTTTATGTATTTTGATCTGCTGAATCCGAATATCACAATTTTGCCGAAAAGTCGAGCATTCGATTGTTTATAGCCAATTGTTAAAACATTTTTTCAAAAGATTAAAGTTCCTCGGGATCAATTATTTTTTAAAAACATTTTGGGCCATTTTAAAACGAAAGTATTCTTTATATTTGGTGTACAACTTAGTTCGGTCCGTTTTCAAAAGATGGCTCTAGGTGCTATAAAGGGTTGATGGCAACAGCTGATTTTTGCTGTATCGTGAAGTATGAACATCTCTTAACCAAATATCGTTTACAGACCTTTGAGTTTTGCGCATCAAGTTTAATTTTTACTGCGATGAAAATGTCGAATTTCGTCCCAAATAAGCACCATTTGCGGGAAGTGTTGATTCTCTGTTTCAATTGAAAGAAAAGTGCAGCTGAAGCCCACCGAATGCTTGTGGGACAATCACGGGAGACTTCTACAGGCAACAATTGATCCGTTTAAAGCGAGCTATAGCCGAAAAGCGTCCAGAATATGCGACCAGACACGAGTCCATAATCTTGCAACATGACAACGCTCGGCCTCACGTTGCTATTGTGGTTAAAAACGATTTGGAAAATAGCGGGTGGGAAATTCGGGCTTACCCGCGTTATAGCCCAGACCTTGCCTCTTCCGACCACCATTTGTTTCGATCGATGCAGAACGCTTCGACTGGAATACGCTTGACGTCACAACAGGGTATCAAAAATTGGCTCGATTCATTCTTGGCTTCAAAAGATGAGCGCTTCTTCCGCGACGGAATTCATAAATTACCAGAAAGATGGGGGAAAAGTAGTGGCTAGCGATGGACAATATTTTGATTAATGTATTAATTCATTTTACCATTCAAATAAGTGCGTATTTTAAGCGAAAAAACGGACCGAATTAAGTTGTGCACGCAATAAAATTTTGCTAAACTTCGTACTTCTTGAGTAATACATTTTTGAAAATTTCTGAAAGAGTTTTCCAATTTTACACTTGATTCATGTATAGAAATACCAATTAAAAAATTACTTACATCGAATCATCAATTCCTGGCCCATGCAATAGGGCTTTTGCCGATGTGGAAGCTTCCAAAATATCAATTTATTGTTGTCTTCGAATACTATTTATAGAACATAATATAATGGGGGGGGGGGGGGGGGGGTCAAAACCGGTTGCTTGCAGCTGCCGTCCGCTACCTGCCATGGGGACCAGACGCCCTTTCACTAATTGTGGGATATCCCGGAAACTATTCATCGGATTGACTTGAAATTTTCTGGGAATATTTTCGAAACATCATACTTCAAGGAAATGTAAAAAAAAACGATTTTTTGAAAATTCTGACAGCATCTCACCCCTTAATTGCAGGACACCTTGTATGTTATTGGGAGAACAACTACGTCTTCGCCGTTTGAAAAAAGATGGTCGCACCAGGAGGTTATGGTTGAAATCGTCAGAACTAAAACGTCACATCGTAAGGTTGGACATTTGGCTAGACCATAACCTTGAAATATTAGCGATTTTGTATCAGCATCACATAATTGTTCTCGTGTGAACATGCCCAATTTTGAACCGAATAAGCGTCATTTCCGGGAACTTTTGATTTACTTCGTTAATTGAAAGAAATCTGCAGCTGAGGCGCATCGATTGCTTGTAGAAGCATATGGTGATGCTGCTTTAAGTGAGAGAAGTTGTCGTGAGTGGTTTCAAAAGTTTAAGAACGGTGAGTTTGACGTCAAAGACAAAGAACGTAGCGGAAGGCCGAAAGTGTACGAAGACGCGGAATTGGAAGCATTATTGGAGGGAGATTCGTGCCAAACGCAAGAAGAACTTGCACTTACATTAGAAGTGACTCAACAAGCAATTACACATAGTTTAAAATCGTTGGGATTGATTCGAAAGCAAGGAAATTGGGTTCCATGTGAACTGAAGCCGAGAAATGTTGGCACCCGCCGTATTCACCAGACATTGCTCCCTCTGGCTATCATTTATTTCGATCGATCTCACACGGCCTGGCTGAGCAGCACTTCACATCACATGAAAATATCGAAAATTGGGTCGATTTGTGGATAACCTCAAAAGATGAAGCGTTCTTCCGACGCGGTATCCATATGCTGCCAGGAAGATGGGAAAAAGTAGTCACTAGCGATGGACAATACTTTGAATAAAACATAAAGTAACGTTCTTTCACAATAAATTCCCAATTATTGATAAAACACGGCAGAGACGTATTTGTACTCCCAATATAAAAATTTAGTGTTGCATTATGGCTAACGCTCCAACCCCCTTAACGCGGCGTTGCCACGTTTAACCTAAAAGTTACGTTAATGTTCGAAAACATACCAGTCGTGGTCAAATCACATCTTTTTGGAGTATTATTAAGGATGTATGGCAGCTACTGCAGAGTCGTTACAGAACTGATTATGCAATTTGCAAAAATCGCATTTAAAGACTAAATAAAATAATTGTAGTATTCATTGAAGCTAAAAAGGAGATTTACCACAGCTCAAAGTAAAACATGCGGTACAGAAAGAAGAATTTTCAATTTTCAACTGCAAATTTAGTTGCTGATTTGATGTACGTTTTCCCTGACGTTGTCGTGGTTACGACATACGAGCTAAAGAAATACGAAAACGGTCCCATTTAACTCGCAATATCTCGCAAAATATATGGGCACATGTCGATTGTTTTTTTTTTAACGTATCATGCATATTACAGCGATACCGCACAAAAGTTTTTTTTACAAAAGAGTACTCCGGAAATACCTTTTTTGCCAATGTAAAGGGAATTTTGGACGTACAGTCCTATGTTCCCCGTGTTAAATGACCCAACTTTGAATTCGTTTATCTCAGCATTCACGTGGGCAAATTTTGTTTTTTTAATCTCGAAAAGTTCTCGATATTTTCCTTTACAATATCAGTGAGTTTCAATTCGAACAGTAGTAAATAACTTAGTTGCCATACATCCTTAACTAGTTTCCGTACCCGGCTTCGCTTTGGTGTAAGTTGATGGCGGCGTGGCGCGGGCTCGCTCGCGCACGTTTACGCGGTCAATTTTCTTACTGCGCGTCTCACATTTTTGTTCACTGCTCAGCTCCCAGATAACCTACCGTGATGATACGTAGCTTAAAACCTGCTCCGGGAAATACACCATACACTGGTGAAAAGCGCATCCAAATCAGACCATTGGTTCCGAAGTGTATCGGGTACAGACGAACGGACAGACTCTTCCGTTTCTAAGTGTAGAGAAGATGGACGAAGTAGAGATACCCCTCAATATTTTGACACGATATTCCGAACACTATAATCACGGTTTTCTTAGTTTTTTAAATTTAAATCTAAATGTTGTATTAGTCTCTACCGCCCTATAACTAGTGTTTAGGTAGTGACATCGGTATTACCAATTGGATAGAGGTACAACTTGAACATGAACAATTTCCGAAACTATGGTGTAAAACTGATTGATGTTTAGACAGTTAATGCACGATAAATTAATCTCTCGGTTATATAAGTGGCAATCAAACCTAGATAATTCGATTTCAGTTCCGAAACTCCTTGAATATACCCAGTTGTTTGTCATTTATAAGTGAAACAAGATCGTCGGCCCGACAGAACATGCGTGACGACCTAGTGCGCGTCATAGATAGTAACCAGCAAGTAAAAGAAGCTAGAAAATATTTGAACACGTGAAACTAGAAAAGAAGCTTTCTTGTCGTCTTCTTTTTCAAAACTAGCATACTTTTGCTTGTTCGAATTCACGATAAAAGAAAGGGGCGTACTTCCGAAAAGCCGAAACCAAATTTCGATCTGAAATTTGGTACAGACCTTCATTTTTATATTTTAAGAGATCCCGTCAATGGATTTTTGGTGACGCGCCATCATTTTCGAGACATCGATTTTTGAAAGTTCTTTTTTTACCGCGCTCCTTCTATATCTGCAGCTGACGGGCTCAACTCTGACTATACGTATATATGTTATCACGATCTCCGCTTTGTGTGGATCTTCGTAAAGTTTGAGCGGTAAAAACCCTTCCTCCATCGCTGCAGCGGCCGGTTACCAAGCAATTATATCGAGGTACGGTCGAACCTCAATATACCGAAATCCTCGATATAATATAATGAAGATTTGTCCATTCCCTTCCGATACACACCCGAAACCGTCATACAACAACATTATGATCCAATTTCTAATTGCTTGTAGAAATAGCTCTAATTTAAACCTTTCATTCTTTAAAAAATAGCCCTATATTTCTATTACTAATACATTGGAAAAAATTAAAGAATATGTTTTCGATATAACGAACTTCCCTGGAAATTCGTTATATCGAGGTCCGTCCGTACGATATCAAATCCGAAAAAAAAGAAAATCTTAGAAATTAAAAAAAATGAAACCAAAAGCGTACAAAATGCCAAGAAAAATTTAACGGACAAAAAAAAGATGAGAATCTAGAGAAGAGAAATAATATTAAAAACCCAATAAGATTTAAAGGTAATCAATGAACTCTATAAATCTATAACACTTGCAATAAAATGAACTGTGGAAAATAAAAAACAAAAATCTACGATGCTCTTTGTCTATCTCAATATTCCACGCACATCCGAGGTGGCCCGCGCCCACACTGGTGTTTCACGCACTCCACCATTCGCACAAAACGGAGAGCGCGATAACATACATAAGTATAGCAAGAGCTGTGCCCGTCAGCTATACATATAGTAGAAGCGCGGTAAAAAAAAATCACATTCAAAAATCGATATGTCGAAAACTATGGCTCGTCGCCAAAAATCCTTTCAGGGGATTCCTTAAAATGTGAAAAGAAAGGTGTACGCCAAATTTCAGATCGCAATTCGATTTCTGCTTTTCGGAAGTTTATCCAAAGAAAGTTGTCGACGATCCCGTGGTAGCGATCTTGCGACCTTTTAAGTCACCAAATTTTAATGCCATGTATAATTTATTCTGAATATTAGGCTACACGAATATTTCTCGCCTCGACAAAAACCAGCCAAAGGTACAAAAAAATCTTCCATATTCCAGACAAGCGCTATCGCAACGATTATACGTATCATCCTATGCTTAAGTTATCTAACGAATATTACACTCAAAAGTGTATTAATTAACGAAGCAAAGAAGATAGAAAAAAAACGTCTGCACCAATCGTTTACGCATTTTCGACGCCGATTTATACCGCGTGTGCACATACATTCGCATACATATCACAGCACAATTTATGTTTATTCCGCATCTATTTTGTCGTCACGATCCTGACGAGACCTCAAGCTTATCGGACGCATGGCGATTATAATTTAAATACTCCAATAATAATAATCCTTTATTACATTAACAACATATATTTATATTAATCTACGCGTATGTCAGGCTCTTTCCGTTATCGCGTACATTCGTTCCTTTTTCTCATTTTACTCACTCCTCGGTTAACATCGTCTCCACATATGTACAATTCCATTCAGAGCTCCGAAGCATATTAGTACAACAACAAACAAAAAACCCTTAACCACACGTTAGGAAGGTGCGGCCATGAAACTTAAATACGCAAGTATTAAACATCGAAAAACTGTGATGGTAGGCAAAATAGGAAAGTTTGGAAAGAAGCAATGAAAAAAGTCACCTTCGTGCGGTGGCTAATTTTCACACATACACGAACACGCTTATGTGTGCATATATATATATCTATATATCATATGTATATTATTGCACTGCCAGCACTGTTGGACTAACTATAAGTTATATGAATAATCAGTGATGGACATCGCTCGAATGAAAAAAAAACCATTTCGGATAACTTTGTAAAAAAAAAAGAAGCGGAAATTACAAATGATTGTTGGATCAATAATTTAAGACGATTACGTTTTATTCATAACAACTTTAGATTTACGATTGAAGTAAAGATATATATATATATATATATATATATATATATATATATATATATACTCATTACAAAAATTAAGGGAACAGTAAAACTTCAAAAAAATTTCATTGATTTTTGAATAGCTGTAACTTCGTGAAAAATGGTCGTATCGTAAAGAAAAAAATGCCGTTGTAAAGCTTGAAATCTCTAGTTTCCGAATTTCACCGGTGAATTTTTTTTTGAGTAACACGCTCGGCGTGAATCTACGAAATAGCGCGAGGCAAACATTTTCGATTTTTTTTTTTCAAAATCGTCCACGGGTACCAAATTTTTTTGTTGACCTTAATCAATACTGGGGTCATCTAGCCTGATTCTTCAGCTTAAAAACGGTATTTTTTGCACCTCTGTACGACCATTTGTCTCTGAGATATCGGCGCTTAAAGAAAAAAGGAGCTTTTTCTCAGATCATCAATATCTAATGAACAAATAATCGTACAGCGAGCTAAAGGTGGGTTTCGTAAACTGAAATAAATTCTCTAAAAGCACCTTTTGGTACTTTAGAGATTTTTTTTAACCTTGATATTGATTTGAAAAAGTACGAAAAAATTACTTTTCCCGTTTTGGAAAATCCACGTCAACTTTGCAAATATTGCGAAAATGACTCATGTTTCCTGTTTTTTTTTAGTTCAATACATGCCCAAAGATTTTTCAAATCAATATTAAGAAATATATTGAAGAAAAAAATTTCTCTAAAGTACCAAAAGGGGCTTTTAGAGAATTTATTCCAGTTTATGAATTCCACCTTTAGCTCGCTGTACAATCATTTGTTCATGAGATATTGATGATCTACGAAAAAAGCTCCTTTTTCTTTGAACGCCGATATCTCAGCGACAAATGGTCGTACAGAAGTCCAAAAAAGACCGTTTTGAAAAAATGTTCAGCCCGTGGACGATTTTGCAAAGAAAAAAAAATTCGAAAATTTTTCCCTCGTGCTATTTCTCAGATTCACGCCGAGCGTGTTGCTTAAAAAAATGTTTACCGGTGACATTTGTAAACTAGAGATTTCAAGCTTTAAAACCCCATTTTTTTACGATACGACCATTTTTCGCGAAGTTACAGATATTCAAAAATCAATTATTTTTTTTTGAAATTTTACTGTTCTCTTAATTTTTGTAATGAGTGTGTGTGTGTATATATATATATATATATATATATATATATATATATATATATATAATCTCGTTAGAATAATATTGGTAATGGCTGCTCATTGGAATGGTGCCCATCTCGTGTCGAGAATGGTATTATGGCCATCGTAGAGTGGGTACAAATATTCTTTTGAACAATTCGCTTTAGTTCGTGTATTGTCTGAATAAGGGAAGAGGCCTCTCGGGCCTAAAACCATAACCAAATAACAACGGATAATATTTACAATAACACTCTGAATTGTAAAGCTATTCAGCTAACATTATTTAACGTTGAATCTATACATATAGGTATATATATATATATATTAATGAATGACTACCATTCACGATGACTTTGTGGCAGGATGCCTGACTAGGAGATTAGCTTCCCCGTCGCTTAGTTTCTTCATTAACGACCATGCCTCGATTCTGGTCATCCGCGTCACGTCGATACCATTGACCTCGATTAATTGATCACCGGCTGTAAGGGAAGCAGTTTTCTCAGCAGCACCGCCTGTATAACGAAATAAGATGTGAATACAAGTCGGGAGGATCGCATGAATTTTTCGTTGGCTTTGATTGGGAGTGAATTCGAGAACTGACCAGTGAATATTTTTTTAATGACCAATGGACGATCGCCGAGTGGACTGTCGCGACCGCCGGCCAAACTGAATCCAAGACCTGCGCCGTCTTTGAAAATCGTTACTCTCGTTGTCGGGCCCCACGCGATATCATCGAAAGTTCCGCAAATTTCGGATCCTGCGGGTAACATAGACAATACGATAAATAGGATGAGTATAAGATAAATATTTTGGATACTAGTGACCCGGTCGAGTTTTCAGCTTGCAACTCGCATGGAATGGTAAGAATACTCCTAACGAGTGCTCCTTTTATAACTACACGCACTATGGGTAAAGATATACACGTGTCGCCGTCTCTGACACGAAAGTCAAGGCTTGTGGGTGGCCCGCTAGCGCGCGCTCATCTGAATTAGTCCAATCGGAATGAAAATTTGAAATAGCAATTTTTCAATACCAATATTTTATTTTTCTAGTCGTTGGGGGGGGGGGGGGGGATTGGTGTCTTAATCCAGATTTTCGACCAGATTCCGCGGTACCTTCGGCCGCCATCTTGAATTTGCGGGGAATTTTCTTTTGTAAAATAACTTGTCCATTTCCAATTTTCGCCTAAAATGGTCATTAATAAACGCGTAGGAAATTTAGCTCTCCACAACTTTATACCACATCAGAAAAAAAACGCGCCTGGAATTCTACTACCCCTGCAGTGGCGCGGGTAAAGGTTTTATTTTGAATGAAGATAATTCGGGTTCTATGTTACAGAAAGACATGCAGTTGTATAATGGTTCGTGAAATAATTTTTCTACACCCCGTTTTTCCTTTACCGTAGGCGTTAGTACGAACATATGTACCCCAGGGAAAAAATAAGGTAGAGACAGAAGCTGTAGACAATATTATTCCCTACAAGTTTGTTCGTATTTGTTTATGCGCTAATGTTGAAAGTAAACGAAATAATGCAATCATCTGATTTTAACCACCTTTTCCAGGTTTAGGTTGGAAAATATCGATCGTATGCAAAAATTGTTATAACCAAAGTTGTAGGAAATTAAATTTCTTATCAGTTTAGTAATGATCATTTTCAGTAAAAAGTTGAAAATGGGCGAGTTATTTGTCAAAAACAAATTTCCTTTGAATTCAAGATTGCGGTTGAAGCTATTGCAGAATCTGGCCGACCATATTTATTTAGACTACCAATGGCCCCTCTAACGATTGGAAAAAGAAAATACTGGCATTGAGAAATTGAAGTTTCAGGTGCCTTCTTTTGTACAGAATGAGTGCGCTATGTGGGACAATGGCAGCTGAAACGGAAATCTCGCAATGAGCGTACTGAGGCATACCTACTAACATGAACGAACATCAATACTATAGTAGCACAAATTTATTTTCTACTATTCGGTCATAGTGGAAAAGTAAATATTGTAATGAAACAATCAAATATTAAATTATTCTGAGTCCTCGATAGTTCGATGGAATAAATAATACTTAAAATAACCTAAGATTTGATTTTTTAAAAAAATAATTGGAATCCCCCAATGACGGATTTAGTCAGTCAAGTTTTATTTTCTCCAGTGTTTGTCTTCATCTTGATATGTCTTTCGTTTGACTGTAGGCAAGGACGGATGAGAGGGAGTGGGGAGGCTACTTCCCCTTCTGGAGAAGAGAAGAATTTATAGATGGGGAAATGATAGGGAGATTGCAGTGTATATCCAACAGCGATCTGAGTATAGACTTAATCAAAAGTTCAACTCGCATAACCGAGAACCCTTCCTACTTTTTGGTATGTCTTTTGACAGAAACTTTCTATCTTATAGTAGCATGGGAATTAAAAGGTAATACAGGCATGTACTGTATGTTAAAAAGTCTTGTGAAAAAATTTGTAAAGATACTTGAAGATATGTCGAATAAAGGCCATTGACCGGAATTCTGTTTATCAACTGGATCCCCATAAAAAATTGTCAAAATTCATCTTCCGTCAACACTGAGAGAAATGTATTGTGCTCAACTCTATTTTAACTATAGTTAATATTTCCCTGAGGGGACAATAATATTTTATAGCCATAGTTACTGCCAAAAGTATAGTACTGCTTATTGCCATTTTAGCAGTTGCATACATTATGCACATATGTTAATCGCAACCACCAATCTTACAAACATACGTTTATTCTTTAATGCTATATAATATAGTAGGTTTTCATAAAATGGATATGCCCTGATATTATCAAAAATTTACTTCCCCAAGATTTTAATAGTGAACTGAAATATATATGTATACATTGATTAAAAATGTTGTCTGTGATTTGCGGCGATGTTTATAGTCATTTTTATCATATTATAAGACACCACCTGCTATATGCGTATTTGGTATGTTATTCAAGTGTCGGTACAAGGGATCAATGCCAGTATACTAATAAATGCATAGAATATTTCATAAATCCAAATTAAAATAAAATACGCAACTGAGAGTTCTACCTCGATTATTTTCTATCATAATTCGCCATTCCCTGATCGCCGGTAATGATTTATTTCGAAGAAAATATTTCGCCTAATCAGAATCGTACTTAGAACCTAACTGCCTACCTTCTGCTCATCCTACGCACGGTGCCACTACGCTACCGAGTACTTTTGGCATCTTGAGAACATCTATTACATAAGAGCCAAAAGTAATTCCGGCTGTACTTCCGAATAGCTGTTACCTGATTTAGGTGATCTTTTGCGCAGATAATTGTTTTATAATATCAGTCACTGTTCAAATAAATTTTTGGCGGTTCGCAATAGTTTTGTACTATATAATAGTGGTTTATACCATGGTATATGATACAGCCTGCTAAAGGCATAGTAATGCGTGCACTACAAGAACGGAAGGTGAACTACAAAAAGAAGTGTTGAACTGATATTTTACTTTTGCAATGCAACAAACATACTATGCAAGAGTTTTCCGGACATGCGCAGTTCTTAAAACTATTAAGCTGCGGTTGCTCGAACTACAAATGATTTACGTCTTCGCTATAAGTAAACTTTACTATAATTTTTTGCGAAAAATCACTTTTCATAAGGTCTTCTAACAATTTATACTCGATAAACGTTAATGTTAAGCATATGAATTGTACAAACTTGAAAAAAATAGTAGATGTTTGACTGAACTAAACCTAACATACAGTATGCAACATTACTATTTGTACGCCGATTTTGTTATAGCACTGAATTAACCATATCCATATTGTCAAGCCTTTTACAATAGTGAATAATCATTTCGGGGATAATGGATAGTCAAACACGCCACCCAAATCGCATGTTTAGGTATACTTGTCGCCTATAGTCGTGTTAACCACATTATAATTGCTGTATTAATAAACTATAAGGAGGCGTACACAAATTACGTAAGGCAAAATTTCCCAATGTATTTCCAAAAAGCCAACTAAAGCCTAAATAAACGTATACCTCGCTGGCGTACCTTCGACGATGGTTTCGACGCTCTCGGTCCTCGATCGAAGCCTCGGTCCCTCGTCGAGTCTCGATCTCGAGACGACGAGGACAATTTCCGACCTCGGCTGTTTGAGTACGGCCAAGCTCTCCCGATGTGTCAAACCCCTCGTGCTGCGTCCGTTTATGCTGAGAATACGATCGCCCCTCTGTACTCGGCCGTCTTTATCGGCGATCGAGTGTCCGAGTACGCGATGCACGGTTATTTCCTTGGCCTCGCAGTCCGCCCCGCCGGCTAGGGTTATGCCGACGCTGCCATGAGGGTTCTCCTTGTGGAGGAGCACAACGACGACCTCGTGATTGCCGCGCGAGTCCTCAAGGCCGCTCGCCTCCTCGACCAGTTGGGCGAGTTCCTGTTGTGATATGAGGCTCGTCGAGCTCGCCAATGAGCTGATACTGCCGAACTGTTCGCCGTTGAATCGTTCCGTCTCGTTCACGGCGACCGTACGCGTCGTCGTCGTTTCCTCGACGCTGCTGTCCAAGCTCGGAAATCGATGATGAGCCGTCACGGTATTGTTGCCGATTGCCGAGCCACCGATAGAGTCTGTTCTCTCGAGGGCTTTTTTCATGTCGTTGACACTGACGCTGCGTCTCCCGAGGGGCCGTTGAGTCGGTATCTTCGAGACGATGCGCGACTTCTCGTTCGACCTGTTCGAGCAGTCGTCCACCACGTCGGCCATTGTACGACTCATTTTTTCGGGCATCGGTATCTTCGAGAGGAAGCCTTTGTCCTCCTGAGTCCAGGCTGGTTGTCCGAGACTGGCGCGTCCGTTGTTGCTTCTGGGCAACGTTGCCGGTGGCAATTTGGCCGGTTGGCCGGTAACCGATCGTCTGTTACCGATCGAGTCGATCGTTGAATTCTGGCCCCGCGCCACTGAGCTCTTGTCCTCGACCTTTTTGCCAACCAGGATGTCTTCGAGGCTCATCTGTCTCGAAGAACGACCGAAGCTGCGTTCCTCGAGATTGATCGGCGCTCTGGAACGAGTCTTGGTCGTCAGGGTAGTCAGAAGATCCTCGTTTATCGTATCCACTGTTGTCTCCTTCGTGCTCGTCAGGCTCTTGTTGCGCCTGTGGCCTCCATAGTTTTCGATCGTATCATCGATCGGCTCCTCCGCACTTTTGTTCCAGGCGTTCGTAACTACCTGATTCGGCTCGTCGTCAGGGTTGTTCGGCCGTGATACACCGCGAGTCGTCCTCGTCGACATAGACGACAACGACGACGATGACGATGATGACTCAAAGCTGGTTGGCTTCGTGTTCTCCGATCGTGCCGTTCTCGGCGCGTCGGCCATCAGCGCCTTCGCCTCGGTACGGACCCACATTTTGAGGCCGTTCGAAGCTTCCGGCAGCTCGGGATTCTCAGCGTCATCCACAAAAGCCGCGACACTCCTCTCGAAGGTTGCCGCGCCGTTGTCACGGCCGTTGTTCCGTTCCTCGGCTCGGTGATCCTCCTGCTCCTCAAAGCTCTCGGTTATCTCGATGTAAGCGATCTTGACGTCATTCCTGTGGGATGACGTGCCACCGTTGTTACTACTGTAAGTCACGCCGTTTTCCTGCGCCAAACTCGAAATCGGCAGTTCCTCGTCACCGGGGAACTTTCTCTGTATCAGCGGGGAACCGTTGAGATCCCGACCGCTCCGACATTTCGCACTGGCCAGTATGTTCTTGCGATTGATCGCCTCGACACTCTGGGGCTTGAGGACCCGACGCGAGAGGGACTCGGCACTGGCTTGCGAACCGGAAGTCAGTGTCGATGAGCTGCTGCAATTCGTCTCGGTACTGCTCGAACGTTTCAAGGCTTGTCTCTGGGGTATGTGGGAAGTTCTTGGCGTGATTTCCGGCAGAGGTGAGCGCGGGTTTGGGCTGTCACAGCTGCTACTGCCGCTCGACGATCTCTCGTTGCTCGGGTAACACCTCTCGCTGTACAACGAGGCTCGGGCCAAGTGTTGGTTCCTCTCGGGACGTATGGAAGCCTCTTTGATCGCGTAATGCCTCGCTGGTACGTCCATTATCAGGGAAGCGTGATAAGATCTCTCGGACGATAGGCTCGAACGTTCGGACGGTACCGGCGACGTTGGCGGACTGAATCCCCTCGATATACTGCTCTGCGAACTACTCACCGCCGAGTCGTTGTCCGAATCGTCGTAATCCGCTCGTATCTTGTTACGCGGCAACGGCCTCGCGCGATTATTTCTCATCGTTTCCGGCGACACACTCGCAGACGTGACGTACTCGAAGCTGTAGTCGCTCCTCGTCGGACTGCATATACTCTCGAGACTCTTGGGCGGATCCGTCGGCGTTCCCGAGTAACCTTGGGTCGGACTACCTCTCGCTGTTGACGTTGGTGTATTCGTTAGCGAGGAATTGGACGTCGAACTGCCGTAAACCGCTAAGCTCTTTCGCTTGAACGCCGGCGAATATTTTGACATTATCTGAGGCGCCGGCATCTTGAAGGACGTTGTCGCTTTCACCGGCAAACTCGCCGTACTCGCGTTACTCGCCAGAGAACTCTGCGAACCCCACTTGTCCTGGATACTTGCTTTTGGCAACTACGAACACACAATTGGATTTCTCGTTGGTTTTGGCGCGGTTTTCATTCACAGAAAAATACTGGTTCGTTATTGATGGCGGACAGGTTAATTAAGTTTTTCGCATTTTTGGGAAATATTAGGTTGGTAAGAAAGTCTTGCGACGCAAACGACGTCTTTTTTAAATAAACGTAATATTTTATTGAGATAATATTAATTTGTAAGACAGTATCCCTCTTCATCTATAACCCGTGGCCAACGCTCTGGTAAACTTTAAACGTCAGCCGTCCAGAAATTCTTAGGTCTTGAATTGAAAGATTCTTCAAGGGTATTTTGAAGATCAGTTTGATTATCGAATTGTTTATCACGTAAATAGTTTTTCAAAGGATAAAATCAATCCGGCCGGGGTAAAGTTCCGACGCCTCCCCCCCCCCCCCCTCGTCGATCGAGCAGAAATTTTGCACAAACCTTCCTTTTAATATTTCAAGACTATCCCTAAAGCGATTTTTAGCGTGGCGCAATAGTTTTTGGGTTAGGATTTGTTTGCGTTTGTTTCGGTTCGATTGGGTTTGCCTGGGTATTTTGTTTGGTCATTCGCGGTTTTCGAACGCCTTGATGCCATGCTGGGAAATCTTAATGTTCTGGCCGAGAAGACATTGCCGAAATGTATTTCGCCAACAATCCCCCAGGTGGCTACAAGCGAAGAGCTTCGCGTAAGCAAGGTACCGTCGTACGAGGATACAAGTTCGTCCTGTGAGTTTTACCACGTACAGAAATGCTATGCTTACAGCGTGCACTTACGCTTATGATTTAGCGATACTTGTGAAATAACCCTTTGCACTCTTGGCCTCTTTCGTTCGGATAGTGATCTGTGTACGTTTGTTTGTCTCTTTGCTTATCAGGAAATGCCAGCAAGCGTATGTAATACACTCATATACTACCTTACCAAGTAGATAACCAACAAACAATATGTTGTCGAAATAGTAAATTGAATACACTCCCGATTTGACCTCCTCAAACATTCCAGAAACGCTGAAACGTCATTTTTAATTCCCTCGTTTGTTCCTGGTTATTTCCCGATCTATTATTGACTTTCCCGGTCATTTACCGCTTGTTCACCAGCCCGTTCCTGATCAGTTCCTCAGAGAGAGAACGGCGCATCGGGACCGAGCCTTAGGCCCGTTACATTGCGAACCTATTCTACACTGAGAAAAAAAAACAATTAAATCAAAAATATATATTGGTTGATCCCAATAAATGTGCTACTGCGGAGGGCCACCGATATATGAGATTGTTACAATACTATAAAATATTGGAAAATGTGATTGATTTAAATAATATATTATTAATTATATTATACATATTATATGAAAAAGCTCTTCTGTTTTCTGAATATCTACACTATCCTTGAAATAAAATTATATTCTATTGAAATCATTCTAAGTACAATCCGTAGTTGTATGGATTAAATAATTAAGCGGTTGCTACTACATTTTTTGTTTCGTACAAAAATATAATCAATAGAATTAATTATTTCTTTACTGCATCGAAACGAATATTCCATGAGACGTAAGTTTTTCAATTTGTTTTAATTTTTTAATAAAAAGTGAGTATTAGAATGATCATCCACGATAATAGTGGAGAGAATATCAGATATTCAACTGATAAGAACAGATACTACAATTTGACCTTAGGGGCCATTCATAAAACACGTGACGCAGTGAGGGGGGTGGGGGGGTTAGGCAAATCGTGACACTTTGTCACAGGGGGGTGGGCGGGGGGTCGAGCAAAAGTCACGAGACGCTATAAGCATATTCAATCTAGAAAAGGGTGATACGGAGACGCTGAAAATTTTCTGTACTGCCCACTCAAAGTTCCGACTACGAGGAAGTCGCAACTTCTCTGATATCGATTGAGACTCACCTGAAGCATCCTCGGGAACACATCGCATTCTAGGTGCATCGTAATAAAGATTATCAAATTATTTATTATTAATGTACGTGGGGTCGTCCATTAAGGCCTTAGGCCACTCTAGAGGCCCAAAAAATAGCCTTTTTTCGGATTTTTTTTTCAGAAAAACTACAAAATAAATCGAGATTACAAAAAAGGGTGTTTATCATACATATCGGTGACTGTATACAATAATTTTTTTGAAGCGATTAATTTCAAAATGGCGCCTGTGCAGCGTTTATCTCAAAACTGCATTCTTTAAGTTGGCCGGAAACATAACTCAGACAATTTTCAACCGATTCACTTGAAATGTTGAATATATATTGAAAAATACATTGTTTATAGAAGTACGTAGGATTTTTTTTATATTGCATAGTTCATTTGTTATTAAAAATTATCTGACGATTTTTTAGGCAAATTTTTGGAAAGTGAAAAATTTCGTCAGATAATTGTTAATAACAAATGAACGATGCAATATAAAAAAAATCCTACGTACTTCCATAAACAATATATTTTTCAAGATATATTCAACATTTCAAGTGAATCGGTTGAAAATTGTCTGAGTTATGTTTCCGGCCAACTTAAAAAATGCAGTTTTGAGATAAACGCTGCACAGCCGCCATTTTGAAATTAATCGCTTCAAAAAAATTATTGTATACAGTCACTGATATGTATGATAAACACCCTTTTTCGTAATCTTAATTTATTTTGTAGTTTTTCCGAAAAGAAATCCCCAAAAAGCCTATTTTTTCGGCCTCTAAAGTGGCTTAAGGCCTGAATGGACGACCCCACGTATAAATTGTACGTTTTTATATATTACATATATATTGACCTAAAGTAAACAATATAAATTGTTCGTTCTGAAATAGCTTATTAAAATGGTTTTAGTATTTTACTTGCTTCTTTTTGTTGAAAGAAAAACGAGAACAGAAGGGGGGGCGGGCTCCATGTCACGTAATTTTCAGGAGCGGCAGGGGGGGCACCGGCACCCGTCACGAAACGTCACAGAGGGGGGGGGGAGGGGGTCGAATATTGATAAAATTTGCGTCACGTGTTTTATGAATGGCCCCTTAGCCACAGGCCGAGTAGCGATATTCTTTAGAGTTTCTCCGGCGTTTAAGTAGATTTTCGGTTCGCGCTACGCTTACGAGAAACGAGCGCGCGTGCGGCGCTAGCGGTTACTCCGAGAACTACGGGTTTCCTCACACCTATAATTTCGGTGGCGCTCGGCCATGATTTGGTTGAGTTTTTTTCAACCAAATGCGCAAAAAACAAATTCTATTTTGGCATAATTTTTTAACCAATTCAGACATTTGCTTAATATTTTTCAATTTAAATAAAATATTAATATTTTAACGAATAATGTACTTGGAAATCAATATCGGATATGGTGAACAAAATAAAATGACATATTTACTCAATAGAAATTTTATCTGAATCAAACGAGCGAAATTCATTTTTTTTTGTGTACTCGAATCAACAATATTCATGTTATGATTTGAAACGCTTTTTTTGTTCGTTGCAGAAAATGCATTCAAAACTATATAATTTGTTCGCGATAATTTTTTAGGTAGTTTCAATAATATATTGTTCTCGGCCAACAATATATGTTTTGAATGAAAAAAATTTTCAATTTTATCATGTTTTCAAAGTCCATAGCGTTTTGTTTGGACTAATAAATCCGATTATTTACACCAACAATTTTACAATTGAATCAACGAAATTTCATTCAATAACACCAATGATATTGGAACAATGATTTTTTTTCTCAGTGCAGGGTGGAAGGCCCGATCAGAGCCTGATATTATCAAGGGAAGGCAGATCAGGGGCAGTACTTTTTCCCGACTCAAATTTCTACACCGGTATTTTCTCCATACCTGATGCAAAAAGTAGCTTACCTGATGCAAGAGTATGGAGTCCCTCGACTTGATTTCCGGCAAATCGATGATCGGCTTGTCAACCGCGACGCTGGTCTTTTCCGGTATAACGAGGCCGCGCAATTTCGATATGCCCTTTCGACGTTGCTCGATGAGTTGATTCAAGCTCTGTCGTCTCATGTCCTCGTTGTTGCGACGGAAGGTCGAGGCGAGCGAGTTCGTTCTCGAGATTTGGCCGTTGTTCGAAATCGTCGAATTGGCAGACTGTGAAAGATCGTTGGCGAACGTGCTTTCACCGGAGAAGCTCGTTGCCCTCGTCAGGGTTGGTTGGCTTGTGCGAGAATTGTTGCAACCGATTTCCGCTGGATAGCCGATTTTTTGCTCCGAAACGAGGGAAGTATCGTCCTTACTCGTGATCCGCGAGGTCGTTTGAAGCTTCGTTCCCGCGGTTGTCTTAACGTAAGCGTCTTTGAAGTCGGAATTAAGAAATTCCCGACTGGATTTTTGATAAATTTCCGGAGTTAACGGGCTGGCCTTGTTGGCATTGGACGTACGTGACAAAGCAGTCTCATCGGGTGGTAGAGTCTTTGGTAAGGTCGGTGGCCGCTGACAATTGGCCTTGGTCGATTGATCGTTGTACGAAAACTTGCTGGAATCGGTGAGATCGACGAAGCTCTGAGTCCTCTCGATCGTACCGTAGTCACGAGCGTCGCTCGTTTTTTCATCGTTAAACACGTCGTCGGACGATTTGTACTTGGCGAGCTTTCTCGCGTTACTCGTGATCATCGTTGTGACTGTTGTGACGGGACCGGAAATTGACGTTTGCGCGGGAAACAATGGAGATTCGAGGGAACTTTGAGACGAAAACATCGCTATCTTGTCTCTTACCGATCTCTCGGATTTGTCATCCTGACGACGCGAATCACTGCTCAACGAGTATTTCCGGTTGATGATCGGTTCCGGCAGCTTTTCGACGCTCTTGCCGATACTAGAAAGGGACGAGCTTTCGATCTTGGGTGGTCCGGTTAATGGCAGAGGCGGGGGTGGACTGTCCGGATAATCGGACTCGATTTTTTCAAACGTACTCTTCGTTTCTCTCGTGTTCTCGTGAGAATTCTTCGTCTCCCTCGGATTGAGAATCCTCTCGAACGCAGCGGGTTTCGTGTCTTCCGTATAATAGCTCGAAATCTCGATGCTCCGTTCCGTCAGGACGACCGGAAGTTCGGAATTTTTCAGCTCCGAGCTTGAACTGTTCGTGTAGGAAGTGCTCGTTTTCTTCGCGTCCTCGACGTATTCGCTTCTGTCAGGCACTTCCGGTTTTGAGGCGTTTTCTCGGTTGCGAGCGCTCGTCGCGTAAGGGGTCGAGAAATGATTCTCAGCTTGGGACGTTTTGACGTTGCTCGTTTGACCGTAGGAGGCCGATTTTTCGCGACACTCGCGATAAGACGCGATCACATCGTTGTTATTGTTGGCGGGATTTTTCTTCGTCGTCGATTCGATTCGGAGCGTTTTCAACGACTCGCTACCGGTCTTTTCGGCAAAAATTTTCGCGTACTTTGCGCTGCCGGTCGCCGTCGACGTTGTCGTCACACACGATGTCGTGCTTTCGTCGATCTCCTCGCGCGCGATACTCTCGTCATTCGATTTCGCGTTGTTGATGCTTCTCGGCGTTAATCGCGTCGATGTACCTACGTACTGATATTGCTCGCTCGTGCACGCACTGAACTCTTGATACGTGGCTGGAAATTCGTCCCCGTCCGGGGGCAGGCGCTGATCGCCTCCGCAGTTCTCCATTTTACCATTTACTTGGGTATCTGCGACACGGAGAACAGAAAAAAAAACAACGAAATCATACTTTTTATTCGACGGGAAAAAAACAATCCGATGCTGAATCGGATCCACTTGTCAAATCAATTTTTTTTCGCGGTCGATATGCAAATTCGATGCACACCCAAGAACGCTGCACATGTACTCAAGAATTACGAAATAAAAGGGAGCGCAAAAAACACGAGCCCTTCGTTGAAGTTGTTATGGGGTTAAGGGGAGGTACCGGAGTAAACGGCGAGAAAAACAAGTAAACTTCGGGAATTTTTATCTCAAAAACTAATGTTTCGATTGGATTCGGGTTTTTTTTATTGGCAAATATGTACATTGAGGTATGTTTAGGATAAAAATAAATAAATTCGTTGACTGGAAGCGATTCAAACGCGATTATCTCGAAACATAGTTTTCAAAGTCGGTGCCAGATGTATCTCGAAAACGGCTTGTCCGATTTTGTCCAAATTTGGATACAATATTCTTCCATAGTTTTTCTCGTTCACCACGTAGGGGTTTTTTATTTGATTGAACCATTGCTTTTTTATGCAATGTGTATGCAATCCAAAATCGTCGGAAATTGCGAACGAAAAACGAATGTTAAATTAAAACGGTGGCAATTACGTCAAAAATGAAAATAAAAAAAAATTCCTACGTGGCGAACGAGAAAAACTATCGAAGAATATTGTATCGAAATTTGGACAAAATCGGGCAAGCCGTTTTCGTGATACATCTGGCACCGACTTTGCAAACTATGTTTCGAGATAATCGCGTTTGAATCGCTTCCAGTCAACGAATTTATTTTAAACAATTCCTAAACATACCTCAATGTACATATCTTCCAATAAAAAAACCCGGATCGAATCGAAACATTAGTTTTTGACATAAAAATTCCCGAAGTTTACCTGTTTTTCTCGCCGTTTACTCAGGTACCTCCCCTTAGGTCATCATGTTACCACCGAGCTGAACTTTTTTTTCTGGACCTTTTTGCTGATCATCCTGCGGTTTAAATACGATCCACAGTACCGTTTATTGTATTAAAAAATTCGGCTACTCGACGTATTTTGTGGGCTAATTACATTACGCTTATGGAAAACTCCCGATCATTTTTCAGTACATTATTAATATCTGCTAAGTGAATGTTACCACGGAGCTGGAAAAATAGGTACGGTTCGACTAATTATCGGACTAACCCTTGGTACCGTGAAAATGAAGATTCACAGTGCCGTTATAAAATTATTAATGTTTTTGATAGCGAGATTGTGCGAAAGTCAAGCACACAAAATATCAGGCTGTGTAATCATGGCAACGTCGTAGACGGCACAAATGCTACCTATCTTATTGGTATTCGGCAATTATGTCCAGGAACCTCAAACTACTCGGACAGGATAATTAACAACGAATATTATTGGTACTTATTCTCTAAATTGGTAATAATTACTTATTATTAATTTGATAACTATGTTCAGAAATTGTACATTTCTAGGCAAAGACAAAAAACGCGGATTCTTTTTTCATACATACATTTTTTTTTTGAATATCGGAAAATTATTAAATTTTTTTATTTCTTGGAGATTATAGACAACTTTAGGACACACTTTTTCTTTCCAGCGTAATTTTATTACTCAGACCGACATTCATTTTTGACAGCTCCTTGAGCCGATATTGAGGTTACGAACGGGGTGCATGTGTCTCCAACTTTGCGACACTTCAGCCAGCCTGGGCATTATGATATACCACGATTTACGACGTTGCCAATTCGTTTCGCGTAAAGTGAGCAAGAAAAAGGTATAGAAAATAATTACAGAAAGTAATGAAAACATTTAATGTAATCACCGAATGTTCAAAAATGCATATTTTCACAAATAGATGTAGAGAAATAGTTCGAAAACGTTTAATATGACGATTATTTGAAAACTAGTAGTTGGTAACAGTCAATCGGCTCCGTGCAAAAGCTTAGGGCGCTCCTCTCGTACTTCACCCACGACGACTAAACCTCATAACAAGCTTAAGGGCTTACACTAGACGAATTTTCATGAAAATATCGTTTTTTGGTTTTCGACGGATTCTCAAAATATAACATTCCAAAAATATTCTCCGAAAATTTCTATTCGACCCGATCCAAATTGCGGGAGTTATAGGCGTTTATAGGTAGGTTCCGCGAACCGGCGAACTTTAAACGCGTTTTTCTCTAAATGACTTTTTCAAGATATCCACGATATCTCAAAAATCACTGCACCGATCAACTTCAAATTTTACGAACTCATTTTACGCCTCAAAAGCAGCGCTCGAACGAAGGAATTCTTTTTTCGATGCACTTTTTTTATCAACAAAATAGAAGGTTTTTTTTACCGAAAATTTATACTTTCACTTTGGACTGCGACCCTTTTTTCGAAAATAAATTTTTCATTAAATCCTTCGTCCAAGCACTCAATAATTTCATGCAAAAACTGAATGCGTTTAATTTTTTCATTTTCTCGCGAACTTTAAACGCGTTTTTCTCCAAATGACTTTTTCAAGATATCCACGATATCTCGAAAATCACTGCACCGATCACTTTCAAATTTTACAAGCTTCTTTTACGCCTCAAAACCAGTGCTCGAACAAAGGAATTTTTTTGTCGATGCACATTTTTTATCAACGAAAATTAAGGTTTTTTTAAACCGAAAATCGACACTTTCACTTTGAACTGCGGCCATTTTTTCGATAATAATTTTTTTATTAAATTCTTCGTCCAAGCACTAGATAAATTCATGCGAAAATTAAATGCATTTGATTTTTTTTTATTTCAGATGATTAATTTCCAAGCAGCAGTGGTCACAGCGAAGGACGCTTTTCAATAACAACCTGCCACACTTATAAATATTTTTCGATGCAAAAATTGTAAAAGGTACTCATTAAACCTCATCATACCATACTCGTTCAAATAAAAAATAAAAATTTAAAACCTGCACGCGTTTACGCAGAAACAATTCACGAAAATTGCTCTTTTTCCGGGCACTAGTTGGTGTGACCTGTCAAAATTTATACGTCATACGAAAATCTAGATTCAGAGTCTCTCTCTCTCTCTCTCTCTCTCTCTCTCTCTCTCTCTCTCTCTCTCTCTCTCTCTCTCTCTCTCTTGCGGTTATTGCGAATCGGAAAAAACTCGACAATGGGTCTTTCCTCGATGCCATTGTGTGTAGACACATACACGCGTGCACACATTGCGAGCGAGTCAGCTCGTATTTTATCACTCGGGGAATGCCGCCTCTTATCGACGAGGAAACGGAAAAAAGGAAGAAATTCTATCGACTTAGCCAGCCTGTCGTCCGACCGACCTGATAAGCATCTGCCTTGAGCATGTGATTTTTTTTCGTTTTTTTTTGTCGGACATTCCAGGCCGTATCGCAAAAACCTTCCGCGCAAGCCTCGCATTGCAACTGGAATCCCAAAAACCGCGCAATTTTTTGGCACTTTCTTCCCGCCCTTCTATATGGTGTTCAATTTCTCAAAATTACTCAACGAAAATTCGCGGAAATTGCTGTTAATCTTGAGGGGTTATGTACAGTTACAATTGTCGAAAAATCATTTTTTTTTATTTAATTTTCGTAATGTACATATATTCAAGTACACACACAGAAAATTTCTTGTCAATCCGGCGAATATTCTCGAAGTTACACGCCTATTTGTACTGACGTGTCAGAGCGTTCGAAAGTGCTTTTGAAACTTTAAACGCGTTTTTCTCAAAACTGTTGTTTTTAAGGGGTTACCCCCACTTGCGATTTTGAAAAAATCGATTTTTTTATTGCATTTTTTTGAAGTATAAGTATTCGGGCCCATACTTCTGTATGGGCCCGGAATAGATGACTCTATGTAAGTTTACAAAAAAAATATTTTCTTCGTGTAAACTGAAAAACTAAACGTTAAAATCGAACCATTAACTTTGACTGTCGGCCATTTTGTGAAAAAATGAATATTTTTTAAAATCCTTCGATTAAAGACTAGTTTATACTTATATTTGACTAAATCCATCCGCATTTTTTTTCAGGTGATCCACTTCACCGCAATGTTGGTCACCGCAAACCGTGTATATAAAAACATTATTTCATTGACGGCCATTTGCCACTAAACAATGTAATATTTTTCAATAAAAAAATTACTGAAAGTTCTTCAAGATGTGTTCTTTAAGATGGTATATTGATCGATTAAAAAAGTTTTGTAGTTTTCTTTAAAAAAATTCATGAAAAAGGCCTTTTTTTGCGCTACAAGTGGGGGTAACGCCTTAAAGTCGGCGAGCAAGATTTCTCGGAAACGGCTGAACCGATCAGTCTCAAATTTAAACACAATATTTTCAAGTATATTTTTTTGTAATTAATCGAAGGTTTTTTTCTCCCCGATAAATATTTTCTATTTTATACACAATTTAAGGCCTAAATTTTTGTAAAAATCGATTTTTTTAGAAGCCGCCATTTTGTCAAAAATCATTATTTTGCTTATTCCTTCGATCAATTAAAGATAATCTATTATATTAACGAAATATTTTTGGTTTTTTTTTCATTTTAGATTATCCAGTCCAGAGATATCGTGCTCACCGCAAGACGCCGTTTTTTAGAGGTGCTCCCGGAGATCAGCTATAGCAGCTTTCAAAATAATTATTTTTACAAATAAAAAATGTTAAAATACAGTTAACAGTTACCATAATATGCGTACAAATGTTTACGTTAATAGATTGAAAGGTCTTTTTAAGAAAAATTCTTGAACCGTCGATCTTTTTGGGCCTCCTGACTGTATATAACCTCTTAAATCTCGAGGAAGAAAAAAAATCATTTTTGGGAAAAATCTATAACGCGATTCGAAGATTATTTTAAGCTGCAACGATCATAAACGCACATTGTTCTGCCCTGAATTCGAGTGACAAACATATTCGCGCTATTTATCGCAATAGCATAATGGCTTGCGATCATTCGCAATCCGTCTTTCTCGTGCGATCGAAAAATTCCCGACGCAGCCAGTTACGTCATATTTAGAGTGCTCTTTGTGCTTTTTCGTAGATTCGAAGATTACGAAGGCAAAAAAATACCACGAGATAAACGTGAAAATGTCATTTCACACACGTCCCCAATACTCGGGTGTACCGAGGGTTCTCGTTGTTTTGATTGAATTGATTCATAAAACCGGCAAACACACTCGCGTATCAGAGCAATTAGAGACAATCGAATGTGCTCTATAAATAGTTTTATCGTCATAATCAGTTTTTAATGATTTTGTCGCTTATTCCTCAACCTATTGCATTTCGTTTGATTGAAGCGAATTCTTTTATTGCCAAACAATTGGGTACAAGAAATTACGAGATAATTATTTGAAACGAATCATTCGTGTTGGAAAGATAAGGTACATAGTAAAAAAAAAAGAAAAAATATGTAAACGGATGAAAAGTATACCAATGTATTTCGATCGGATCCCACTTTTATTTAGGGTTTTACGAGCAACGTGGCCTCAAAAAGCGCGCGAAGGTTCGTTATCTCTGTGCTAACGTTTTGCCTGTACAGTCGCGCCCGAGAATTCGAATCGATGCAAATTTTTGTAAATACCCACGGAATGATGGATTTCGCAAAATATACGACGTATTAAAAATATTGGTAGCTTCGACTGCGTACGATAATATTATGAAGATGCAAAAAAGAAATGCGACGTAACACTACATTGCTTACCGGGGCTCAAAAACTCTTGCTTTCTTTTTGAATTTTATTTATGATATATTTATTGGCGCGGGAAAAGATAATTCGATCGAAGGAAATCTTTGAATCGTCGTTACCTTTATCCTCACGAAGATCCAGCGAAATTGACAACTTTCTCTGAATTTCGCGAAACAACTGTCTGTATGACCTTAATTGCGGGACAGGGGAGGGGGCGATTTCGCAAAACATTTTTTTTTCTTCCCGAGCAATGTCGTTCTGACCGGCTGAACAAACTCTACGATGTACATAACCCGAGACTTATTATTCGCCAGCTGTGCGTCTCGGCTCCTCATTTTAAAAAAGATAATAGAATATCGATGTCCCGAAAGAAAATTTATTAACGATTGGAAGCCTCGGAATTTCTTGTACAAAATAAACGTAATGATTTTTTTTTCTTCTATAAGCTCGTACGGCAGATAGAGCAAAATGTTTGCGCTCGTCTTATCGTTGTCCCTCGACGAGCCTACACATGCGTACCCGTTTTACTGACTGAGTGCGTATTAAAAGTTCCTGAGCCGAATAAATTAAGAGGAATGCGGTATACGTGGGCTCGGAAAGTTCTTCGCTCGCTCGAATATTCTAATAATAATAGCTTTCCAATAATATTAACAATAATGATATTTAAATAATATTATTGCGGTATAATAATAGCCATTGTCAGCAACTATAACCCTATAGGAGTTCTAAAATATTATTAATTTCATTATAATTCCCATTATTTTTTAACGTGGCTTCAATCGTTTACCAACTGCGCAAAGAACCTCGGGTTTTTTTATCTACGCGATAAAGACATTTACATGGTAAGAACGTGCATTTTCGTTTTGAAACGTAGTTGAAAAATCACTTTTCGACATCAAAATAAATTCTTCCGCGTCAATCAGGGTTCATGGGAATTAATTTTTTTTTCGAATCAAACTTGGCTCGCACCACGCATTTTTTTATGCCTAGGTAGCCAATCACCGCAACCACTTGTACCTATACATATAGCCGGTGAAAAACTCGTTTCTGTTTGCGATGTATGTATAAAGTGTATATGTACAAACGATGAGTGGCATGAGTTTGCTCGATGAACGACGATTGACATTCCTTTGGGCATCGTGTGCTTTGCAGTCGATCCCTCTAATCGCAAGGTTATATATATATATATATACACACACACACACACACACACACACATATAACTATATATAGACCATGGTATGATTTAATACGAATATGTGAGTAACGTCGAACGCATAGACATTAAATATCGATATATCGTTAATTTTTTTGGTCATGTGTTGGTTAGAGGATGAGTAAGAGGGGAAAAAAAGCCGTAACATCATCCTACTCTGTTTCGATATCAGCGTGCGTCACGTTGACATACGTGTGCGCGTGTGTGTGCTCCTGTCTATTTTATCCACATATACGTATTTTCGTCATCGGCCATATGTTTAAGCCGCTGCCTTGCCTGTTGTATTTTCATTCCGCTGACAGCGAAGGCGACAAAAAATTGCTGTACGTCTGATTTTTATTTTTTTTTCTTTAAATTCAGCCCAAAGAATTTTTTCTCGCCAGTATCATTCGAGTACCAAAAAAGCAAAACTTTCTCCCATTCCAGTAAAAAGTGACATATGGAATTTGAATACTGCATCCGGGAGGAATTGGAAGGTTTTTGCTCGAAGCCCTTTTTTTCGTCACATTGGAAATTCAATGGGAACTTTGAATTACAATCGAAGGTGCAACCGATTATTTTTCAGTAAGTGAAATTGCAAGAAATCAATATATTACAAGCTGACTGGGGAGATCGAAATGATGAATAAATGAAGGATTGAAGCTCGAAGAAATCTCGATAAATGCAATAAAACATATCTCGAGATTGAAATGTTTAATGAATTAAGGGACGAAGCTCGACGAGAGTTCGATAAATGCAATAAAACATTATCGAGTAAATGACGGAAGATCGAGCGCAAATATTTGACCCTGAATAAAAATCGTCAAAGTGGAATAAAGACGTTTACTTCCGAGTACGATTTTTTGAAATACCTGCTTTTCAGCTGGAAAATTGTCCGTGGCCGATGACAAGCTCAGACGGAAAAAAAGGACGAGGCATCCGGCCAAAAGATGGAAGAATGTATTTGCGATACTGCGCGCGATGTAATCCTCACTGGCCCGCACTTTTTCCGTTCAAATTGACAGAGTCGTTTGGCGGGGATGCTCACGTTCTACGATCACCGTGAACACTGAACATTACGAAATTACCGTCGACAGTGTCGCGAGCGTTCCCGAACCATAATTCACTACTTCGAGACAGCGTTCGACACCGTTCGCAGCGCATGAATTTTTTATTTCGCACCGGTGTACGCGAAGTTTCTTTCTTTTGGCAATTTTCAAGGATTTTCTTCTCCAACCGAGGAGAAAATCTCGCGCTCGCCGGTCGGTGCGAACTTCAGGTAGAGAGGCGTACAAAGACTGGTCGTCGCCTGGTATCTTGCCGGTGAGGAGGCTGCGCCGAGACTGGACGACATTGCTCGTCGAGGCCAGCTTCCGCTCGGTTTATACCTCTGGCAAGTTTACCGGCAAGCCACCTCAGCGAGTTCGCATGAGAGACGCGGAAAAAAAGGACAGACCGAGAGAAAAGCAAGCAAGGGGGAGAGGGATGAAGAGAGGTGTAGTCGTGCGATAACGCACGGCAAACCTAAGATCACGTACTTGAACTTCAACATACCTACTCATATTGGTATACGCGTAGGGTTGGGCGAATGGCAAATATGTCGACTTCAACGTCACTCTCCACGTTAAAGTCGGAACCTGAATTAGAAGGTCTGAAAAATCGTTTTTTTTTTAATTGCTTGAATCGATAGATAAACTATCCATGAATATATTTACAAATTTACAGAGGCCAATTGTAAATATTTTCGAAGATACAAGGCCAAAAGCGGAAAAGCAATTGACATTTGATATTGATATTTTGAAAATTTTATTTTTCATTTTCACGATTTTACCAAAATGGCGGGCGTGATAGCAAAAAAACTAAGCGACCTATTGAATCAAACCAAAGTTTATTTTCTTCAGTATGAAAATGTCTTCTAAGTGAATTTGAAAAGTCGTTGAAAAAGTATTTTTAAATCATTTTTATAGCACGTTAAAGTGTTTTTTCTAACACATTTTTTTTTTCAAACCTGAAAATGTTATAATTTCACGATTTTTTCAGCTTTTTCTTAATTCACACAGAAGAAAAATATATGACAATTGAAATTTTTGTTGGTTTTTTTGTTTTAGTCAAAAATTACGAGCTGCATCTTTCCCGCCGATTGGGGACTGCAGTGGCTAGACGCACATGGAGTAGGCTGATAAATCTGCGGTCATTTAATGTTTCATGTTGAACTTTTTTTATACATTTCAAATTCAAGCTCACTTGTTTTTTTTCTCTTCTAAAAAAATCCCGAAAAACGCTTTTTTGGACCATCTAATTCAGGCTCCCACCTTAATGTATTCCTTCCGAGGAGGATCGTATTTTGTGGAGGCATTGGAGGGTCCTTCTGAATCATTGGTAAATAATAGTGGTGTTTAACCCTCCGTTAACACATTGGGTAATTTTGACTCGGGCGAAAATAAATTGCTCACTTTCTCAAAATTGAAAGTCTTGAATATTTTTTTACAAAAATTTGATTTTATACTTTCTGAATTTTAATTATGTAGACATATGAAGAAATATTTTAAGTGTTTCGCGGATTTTTCGCAATAAAAACCAACCGAAGGGTTGTTAAGGGCAGGTGGATGAAGTAATATCCGGGTCAAATTGACCCAGTGTGTCAAAATCGTCGCCAAATATAAGTGTGTCAAGGAAAGATTCATAAAAACAAGTCACTATTAATTAGTATACCCAACGATAAACTGGAATGGTAAATCTCGCACATATTCAGTAGATTTAGATACGTTTACATTTTCTTTGAAAATCCGCGGCTACAAAAATTCTTTCGCTAGTCACATTTTCCTGAGTTTTATCATTGATATTTTTTTAAAATATAGGGTGAATATTTAAACACTATCAAGTATAGGTGTTTTTATTATCGTTACGGAATCTTCAGATTTTTTATATGTGTGAGCAGCTTATTTCAGGCATCTAGAGTTATTTAGTTTATTAAGGGGTCTTCTCACTTTAGACGCTGAAAAAAGGCTATTTTCATGATTTTTTAAATAGGTTTATATCATAGATATTGATGCAATAGTTATTACACTTAATAAATACACTTTCGAAATACATTTACAAAAAAAATGTTTGTATTTATGTAACACAAACAAACTTTTAACGCGGTTTTCTCGAAGCAACGTTTTTCGACGGCTTGTTGAGAAAAACTTCGAAACTACTGAACCGATTCGTATGAAAATTTAACCACATATTCTTTACAACTATAGCTATAGCGCATATCATTGATTTTTTAATCTTGATATTTACTTTTTTTTCCAAACACGGTGAAAAACACGGTTTTTTGTTTGTTTTTTTTTCGAAAAATGTCGGCCATTTTGTTATTTTTGCATAGATAAAAAATCGTATGATATGCGCTATAGCCATTAACATACTGAATCTAAAGTCGTTGGATTTTTTTTATTTCGGATGATCCATCTCCGAGATTTCATCAACAGCGCAGACCTACCTTTTTTTTAGGACATTTTTTTGCCTACCATTTTCGTCTACAAATAGTGACTTAAATAAATAAATAATTTTAAAAAATGTATTTCGAAAGTGTATTTATTAAGTGTAACAACTTTTATATCAATATCAATAATATAAACCTATCAAAAAAATTCATGAAAATAGCCTTTTTTAGTGTCTAAAGTGAGAAGACCCCTTAAGTATTGAGTAGAAATGTGGCCAGCGTGTAATCTCCACGATTTTTAGAGTCGTAATTTTTCGTTGAAAGTTCGATAACTTGGCTTGAAATCTTAGCAGTATACTGGAATGAATTTTTACTTGATTATGGACAAAAATCGGTTAATTGTTATATATTCGGGTTCGTAAAAGGAATACTTTGAAAGACCAGCAGTCTCCCAAACACTTCGCCCTGTCCCTCAGAAGCCACGACAATTTTAATATTTTATCCTCACTGGGGCTCCGCCCAATAGCGAATTTATTTTTTATCAAAATCAATATTTGCTAATTTTTACACTCGTTATGGCGAATGCGATCGGAAGTCTACGATTCGGATGTGAATTCGAGAGTGCGACACTGCCACCAACAGTATTGCGGAGGGTAATTGACGGATCAATGCGTACATCGTAATCGAGTCGTCGACTCCGTCGATCGCCCTCGGGAACAATGGAGAGTGAGAGGCGATTTGTTTATTATTTTTTTTCGTTCGTGTTTTTTTTATCGTTTTTTCGTTCCGATACAACATGGAGACTGGGTCCCGGCAGGATCGTACGTTAGAACCAGAAATAGGACGACAGAATGCGGAAACACTGGCAGCATCGACGAGTGCTTTGAGTTTGCATAGAGCCACATTTGTTGGGTTTGCTCTTGTTGGGGCTCGACGGCCTCTGATGTTCGATGCCGTCGTAACTATGTGTGTGTGTGTGTGTGTGTGTGTGTGTGTGTGTGTGTGTGTGTGTGTGTGTGTGTGTGTGTGTGTGTGTGTGTGTGTGTGTGTGTGTGTGTGTGTGTGTGTGTGTGTGTGTGTGTGTGTGTGTGTGTACACTATATATTATGAATCACCCTATATATATATATATATATATATATATATATATATACACATACATACATACAGGGTGTCCCTCTTATCTCTGCCACCCGAAATAACTCGGTAATTATCAACGTCACAAAAAAATGTTCCAGACAAAAGTTGTACGGTGTGAAGGGGGCCATCAAATGCGACAAAATTTTTTTTATTTCGGTGGAGGCGCTGACGCACAGTGAAGGTCACCTCCACTTTTTTAAATGGCCTGGAACATTTTTTTTCAACCATCTTGTGGAGCACCTCAAGCCGCATAAAAAATATTCGGGACTCAAAGTCTTTCAAGGTCATTCAAGGTTACCTATTTAGATTTTGTACCATCGATACTGACCTTGAATGACCTTGAACGACTTTGACCCCCAATGTTTTTTATGCGATTTGAGGCGCTCCACAAGATGGTTGAAAAAAATGTACCATTCTATTTTAAAAAGTGGCGGTGACCTTCACTGTGCGTCAGCGCTTCCACCGAAATAAAAAAAATGGTCGCATTTGATGACCCCCTTCACACCGTACAACTTTTGTCTGGAATATTTTTTTGTGCCGTCGATAATTACCGAGTTATTTCGGGTGGCAGAGATAAGAGGGACACCCAGTATATATATATATATGTATATGTCATTCATTTAAATGATAATCGTGAAATAATTATGATTACTTTAAATGTAGCGTGTATTTTGATTAATCGTCAAAAATGGAATTTTATGAGAGGTAAATAACAAATTACAAGCTAGTAAATAACAGAGCTAAAAAACATCAAAAAATAATACTAAATGAAGCTATTTATTTTAGAATTTTATTCCGTTAAGATTGATTAAGATTCTAGAATAGCTTATTGTATTAATTTAGAAGTCATTTAGCTCCGTTTAGTACATAACGGAGCTAAATGACTTCGAAAAGGAATGAAAAATAAAGCATATTTATTTGAGATTTTCCATTCGTCAGGATTTACTAGAATTCTTGAAGAAATATCTTATTGCATTTATAAAATGAAAAATTAAGCTATTTAGTCTAGAACTGCATTTCGTCAACAAGTAGTAAAATTGTTAAATGAATAGCTCATTTCATTTCTAGAATCAATAATTTATTGCATAGTTTTTCGAAGTAATTTAGCTCCGTTTAGTAAACAATGGAGATAAATGACTTCGGAAAACGATAAAAATCAAACTATTTATCTAAGATTGCATTTCGTCAAAATTTACTGACATTCTAAAATAAATTGCTTCTGAAATGAACAGCTCATGCCATTAAAAAAATAAACAGATAAACGCATTATTTTCCGAAGCCAATTAACTCTGTCCAGTAAACAACAGAGGTAAATGGCTTCGAAACATCTAAGAACAATTTTAATAAAAACGATTTATCTAAGAATTTCATTTCGTCGAAATTTAATGAAATTATAAAATAAATGGCTTCTGAAATGAATAGCTTATGCCATTTCAAAAACAAACAGATCGTTGCATTATTTTCCGAAGCCAATTAGCTCTGTTCAATAAACGACGAAGGTAAATGGCTTCGAAAAATCTGAAAACTATTTATTTCAGACTTTGATTTCGTCAAATAATTACTAAAATTCTAAAATAAATCACTTCTAAAATAAATGGCCTATTGCATTATTTTCCGAAGGCATTTAGCACCGTTTAGTAAGTAACGGAGCTGAATGACTTCGAAAAATAATTTAAAAAAAAGCTATCTATTTTAGAATCTCATTTCGTCAAAGTTTACCAAAATTGTAAAATAAATAGCTAAATGCATTATTTTCGAGATAATTTAGCTCCGTTATTTATTATGAATTTCATAAAATTTCGTATTATTTCCTTCTCATGGAACTCAATTTTTGTCGATTCATCAAAATGTATAGTCTACATTTGAAACAATTATGATTATTTCAAAATGATCTTTTGAAATAATTATCGATCAAGAAAAAAAACTCTTAGAAAATTGTCAAAAGGATTTCGCGTCGAATATCGTTCCTGCATCGACTGTTAAAAAATAATCAAGTCAGCTCGATTGAATCGCTAAAAATAAAGTCTGAATTTAACTGTAAACAGAGAAAAAAAGTAGCGAAAAAACGTTAAAAATCGGATTGGACGCTCACCAAGTTTGTCGTCCAGCGTACCGGCGGTTTCCTTGCTTATGCGCCTCACGCGATCGAGCTTCGTCACATCACCGATCGTTCCTGCAACGCGAATAACGAGGGAACGTCAAGTTTTTTTTCATCGCTCTGACGAATACAAACAGTAAAGAAAACGGAACCTCGGGGGAGCAATTCTCGCGCGTACACCGAGATACCCATCCCGAACGTTTCAATTAAGAAAAATTAACGCGTCCAATTCATCGGCTCGAAAGCGCCGACCATGCGACTCGTCCCAAGTTGTCCCAAGGTCGAGCACAAATATTTTTTATAGGTGCTGCACGTTTTTAAGTGTTTTTCGCTCCAATCCGTCGAGCTGATTTTTCAAAACTACATCATTTTTTGGACAGGTACTTTGGAAGATTAGCCATATGGAAACATGAGACAAGAAATCGGGATGAGGTGGTCGAGTATTTTGCGATCGTTATTTCTATTCGCTGGAGTGGACACAGCTGCATTCACGTGGTTGACATCAGTTGACCCCCGTTTATTGGACATATATACATGGGGCATTCCATGCCATTTTTTGTGAAAATTGTACCCCAGGAAGGGAACACCCACACCAACTTTTAGATTTTTATCTCTTCTCTTTTCCAAAAAATATCGCTCTCAGAAGTTTTGGAAACGTTCAAACGCTGATAACTCCTGAACTAATTGAGATATCGACAAATGTCACCATATATAGAAAAAATTATCATTTATCAATGTCGACATTTTTTTGCTTCTAAAGTGAAAAATATTTTAAAATAAATGATTGTTTCTTTTAATTAAAAAAAAAAATTCTCTAAAATGGAGTGACCCATTCTATGATTTTTAACAATCGTCTCATCGTAGACCCATATTTGCGTATTAATCATATTTTTTTCAGAAGACATCATTTTAGTCTCCAATAATGATATTAATGATTTGTGATTTCCAATTCGGCTTCGTCAGGCCTGAAACGGTTTATTTTTAATTTGTGCTGAATTTCCCAAATTTGTAAAAAAATATTGTTGAAATGTTGCTCTTTTATGTGCTTGACATTTTGAATAAAATAATTTATATATTATATTTGTAAAAAATAGAGATAATATGCTTTTTTTGGCTTCGAAACCCACGTATCTCCTTAAAGGTTTCTGATAGCAATCTCGAGGCATTTAGACCTAGTGTAAGTATCTGTTTTTTATTATCTTAACTTTAGTGACACATCCTATCGAACCACCATTTAAAACTTTTTATCAAAACGTAAGGAATTTTCATTACCGTTTAGTTGGTAATCAATTTATCGCTTAACAGTGCATTTCAAAACTATTGAGCAAGTAAAAAAATCCCCCCCAAAAAGAAAAATTAAAAATGCTTTTTTCTCGAAAACTAAAGTTGAATGTAGAACATACGTAGGGGCGATTCGGATAGCTGTAGATACGAGGCATTTAGATTTTCATTTTGAACATCGCTTTTCTCGCCACCCTGTATGTGTATATATATCAATTTACAACGTTAATACGCATCCTCGCAGCATCCGCATCAATGTTATACATATAGCAAAACAGTTTCGATCAATCGACTTCAAAATGTAAGTCGGGCGCCATCATCTTTTTTCCTTACCTCCCTAATTGAGTATAAATAGCGCTATGTCATAAGATCCCTTGACTGGTCCATCGAGTACGCGTATACAGGGTGTCCCTCTTATCGCTGCCACCCGAAATAACCCGCTAATTATCGACGTCACAAAAAAATGTTCCAGACAAAAGTTGTACGGTGTGAAGGGGGCCATCAAATGCGACCAATTTTTTTTACATCAGTGGAGGTGCTGACGAACAGTGAAGGTCACCTCCATTTTTTTAAATGCATTTTGAAATACATGGTCCATTTGTTTTCAACCATCTTGTGACGGATCTCAAGCCGCATAAAAAACATTGAGGGTCAAAGTCGTTCAAGGCCATTCAAGGTCAGTATCGATGATACAAATCTAATTAGGTGACCTTGAATGACCTTGAACGACTTTGACGCCCTAATGTTTTTTACGCGGCTTGAGATGCTCCACAAAATGGTTGAAAACGAGTGTACCATTCCATTTGAAAAAGTGGAGGTGACCTTCATTGTGCGTCAGCGCCTCCACCGAAATAAAAAAAAGATTGGTCGCATTTGATGACCCCCTTCACACCGTACAACGTTTATCTGTAACATTTTTTTGTGACGTCGATAATTACCGAGTTATTTCGGGTGGCAGAGATAAGAGGGACACCCTGTATACACGAGACTCGAAGGAGACTCCGGTTGTTCGAGTCTTTCGGGTATTACCGGTACAACAGAACGGATAAGTGTTTTCTGACGCGGGCATACACGGTGTGTATGTGCCTGTACGCTGAACGATCGCCCGAGAAATTCGCTTCCGCATTTATATGAATATATGGTGACTATTAAAAGTCAAAGGGGCTTATCCTCGGCTCGTTTTATACGTAAAACGATGGGTGAGATGTGTTCCTCCGGCGTTTAGTACTCGTTTTAAATGTGTACGGGGCGATCCGTGTCAGGGCAGTGAATTTCTTTCGAAAATTAAGTGTCGCGTGTTGATAAATCGAATTGTGAGTAAGGTTCCAAAAACCCCCAACCTCCGATTGAGCTGAAATTTTGCACAGACCTCTCTTTTAATATTTTGGGACAACTCCTAAAGGAATTTTTGGCACGTGCAATAGTTTTTGGGTTTGGGTTTGTTTGTCTGGGGTTATTTGGGTATTTTTATAGTTGCTAGAACCACCTGCACCGATTGGCCGTGCAGCAGCGGCCGCACTATCTTCAAATAATAATAACTCCATTGCTTACCAATATTTATCGATGAAAAAAGAATCAAACCGGGCAAGACTATGTATTAATTGTGTGTAACATCCCGACCTCGTCATCCCAATGCGCTCATCAGAAAAAATATCGAAATCCCACCTCTCTATTGGGCCCCGAGCTCACGCAGACCCCTTAATTGCTAATGTTTCTACGAGTGGCCCTTGCTCGCAAACCAGGTCGCGATCACCCATTCGAGCAATTTTTCAACCGGAAATCTCAATGAATTTGCCTCAAGCCATCGCCGTACGAACCCCGAGCTTGCGAAACTCAAAACTCCATATCAAAGTATTACATGTATGGAATATTGTATCTTACACGGTAGCGAGAATGTTACGATTTTCCAACCTATCAATCGGGAGTTTAAAAAAATGTTAATTAGCTCGCGAATGTTCCGGATGTATCGAACGAGTCTGGATAAAATTCGCAAGAATTTGAGGATCCATCGGTATGGAAAGTCCCATACAGAAGTATACGTATATACTTTATCGGCCCGGGGTGGTTGACCACTGGCTGGACGATGCAAGATTCGAATATTCGCAAGATAAATCGATGTCCGGTTCGAGGCAAGCGCCCTCTCCACTCGTTTTGTTTCCGTCTCTTCCTTTTCTCTTTAATCCTACGGGATCTCGTGCAATTTCGATGGGCTTTCGCGGAGGTCGAAATCGAGGATGACAAAACAAAGATTATACTGAGAAAAGGAGAGAGGTGGATGGCGAGGAAGAGCGAGCGAGGCAAAAGAGAGATAGAGAGAGAGAGAGTGAGAGAGAGAGAGAGAGAGAGAGAGAGAGAGAGAGAGAGGTAGACAGGCAGACAGACAGAAAGAAAGATAGAGAGAGATGAAAGGAAAGCTCGAGTCTTGGCAAAAGGGAGAAAAAGCGAGCAAAGGGAGCTACAAATAATAATAATGATAACATTATCGTTCTCCTTGTTTCTCTCTCTCTCTCTCTCTCTCTCTCTCTCTCTCTCACACACACACACACACACACGCGCACACACACACGCGCGCGCGCGCACACACACACACACACACACACACACACACACACACACACACACACACACACACACACACACACACACACAAACGGGCTACATACACAATCTTTTCTCCTTTTGCACTCTTTTTGTTCGTCCATGAGGGCATCGCGAGCAAGCTAGAGAGCCAAGAAGATCTTGGGGAGCGGGTGGCCTTGAGCAGGTCATCACCTCCGCGACTGCAGCAGCAGCATCGGAGTGAAGTTGCTGTTGGTGGTTCTCCGGGTTGCTGGACCGTCGCAACTTCTTTACTGTAGGTTGCTTCTTTCTGGTCCTTATTGTCATGAGCTCTTTCGCCATCTCCTTACATTTTTGTACGCCATCTTGTGCTCGCTGAATTATCGTCGGGTTACACAAGATGACAAGATGAGGAAAGAAGAGACAGACGGAAAAAGCCCGAGGTAGGGGAAGATAGATCGAGTCTTCGTAGTATAAAAATTAAGCCGAAGTCTTAACAAATAAAAAAAAGTTGCTGATACGGGTCTTCAATTTTTTAAATATTTAAATCGAGCTTCGGCCGTGAAATAATGACCTTTCGCATTTTTAGTGTATATTCTGAATATAGCACTGCTGGTTTCTTAATTGTTACGATTTTTTTGCAATTTTCACCCCTGATTTTTCCCCTTTCTGACCTATTTAGCGCGTTCAAAAGATCATCGGTTTTCGCATGCGTAGTTTGTACACGAAAATAATGTTCATAGTGGGGTCAGCCGATTTTTTGTCAAATCGTACCACTTATAATAATATTATTAGGTATTAAAAAAATAAATGGCGAATTTGAGCTTTTTAAGTCGAATCTGAGTTGTTCCACATTTGATTTGCCTGGAAAATAAGCTCTTTTCGTTCGAACTTGAATAACTCAACAAATACTAAATATTTCTCAAATCCGTTTGAAGATTCTTCAAGTTAGCGTTTACAACTTTGAATGTATTTTTTATAATCTCGAAAAAAAATATTTTCTGCATTTTAAAATCCAAACCATTATAGTTTGCATATACAAAATATATCCATGTGTTTCAAGCAAATTAAAACTATTCTGAAAAGGCGTTTGTTATTTTTGACACGAAACGATGCACTTTTTTAACAGCTGCAATTCTTACAAAAAATAGTTATATCGAGAGTTTTAAAAGCGGGTTTTGAAGCCGTGAAGATCAGTTTTGGGAATATCAAACTGGATATGAAAAATATCAATTACTCGTTAAATAATTCATTTTTACATGTGAGAAGCGAATTTCCCATGTAAATAGAAGGCAGCACAAAATTATGAACCGCCATCATTCAGATTTGAATTGGAGAACTGAAATTTGCCACGTGTTTCTTTAAACCTAATAATGTTATTTGGCTATTGTTTAAGTAAAGATTAATTTTTTTTCGACAGGCTCTGACATGTATATTTCTATACTTATAAATTTACGAAGGTACATGCATTTCCTGCAAAACAGGAATGTGTTACCCTAATGTGCTAACCAAATCCATGATGCTAAAGTTTGCATCGTTGGTTTTTCTTCTTTTTCCTCATCGATTTATTTCTATGATTATTTTTTTAAAATCCGATCTCGATTATAGATTTTTGATAAGGCTTCTGAAAAATGTTCCAGTAATTTTCGAAGTTTGAATGTGCCAAAAAAAACGGGATTTCGAAGAAAATATATTTTCGTTGCAGTTCAACGGTGCAAACTTCAATACCATCCAAATTCACTCTTTCTCCTACCTACTTTTTAGCCGCAATTTTTGCAAAATACGTTTCACATGCCTATGCACATTTCCGAAATATTTTTTAACCGGACATCGCCCACACACATGCCCATTAGTAAACACGATATTCTGCCTGTCAAGAATTCGTTTTCTCCCACCGATTACGCGTATTTTTGTGCAAAGGGCCGCAGGGTCGAAAAAAATAGATAATCGATAGTATGGCAAAAATGCATAATCGGACGTGAAGACGAAACAGGGTGGTGTGTAAAATGCCTGGACGTGTGTGTGTGCACATTAATAACGAGAGCAAAGGGATAAATCTGTTTGCGGAAACGCAAATTCTTTTTGGCTTTTATAGTTCGCGGGGCATGCGAAAAGAAAGAAGGAGAAAAAGATAGAGAGAGAAGGGAGATGATGCAGAAAATCGAGAGTAAGAATGAGCAAGCGGGACTCGCAGAGGTGGGGATCTCGTATGCCGAGACTTAAGTGAATGAGAAAGATAAATATAATAATTACGGCAAATTGCTGACTGCTGGCTCGCTGCTGTTGAAAGAGCAAGAAAGAGAGAATGAGCGGAAAAACACGATAAAAAAATGAACGCCGTGGATGAAGAGGGCTAAAGGGGGAGAGGTTCCAGAAAGGGAGGGAAGGGAGACAGAGCGAGAGAGAGAGAGAGAGAGAGAGAGAGAGAGAGAGAGAGAGAGAGAGAGAGAGAGAGAGAGAGAGAGAGAGAGAGAGAGAAATCGTGCGCCCTGGGCTCGTTGTGCGCGAGTACAAAATGCATCCGAGAGCGCTTTGGTGCGTGTGCAGGACGAGATCGAGTTCTACATATATGCGTGGACCCCTCGCGGCTGTTTTACGCACCGAGAGCCCAAATATAGAAGAGCCACCCCGGTACCACGTGTTTTTTCTTTGCTTTTTTTCTCTTTCCTTTCTTTTTACCGCGGTCAAACGAGAATTCAACGAGGGACTCCGAGGAAAAACTGTCGGGGTGAAGATCTCCGTCTCGAGCGTATACCAAAAACATGCGCCAACGAGCCTGGTATTTGGTTTCCTGTGGTTTTTTTTTCACTTTTTTTTCCTCGTGCTTCTCAGACCACGGGCATATATACGCTTGTAAGTATGTAGCCATCATCAACGATATACTCCGGATGTATGTACAGGGTGGCACGGAAGGTGACGTCCGGAAGAAAATCAAGATGCCTCCTATCAATACCTACCCGAATGACTCCCATGTGCGTTCTACGATCTTTTATAGTTTTTGAGAAAAAAGCATTAAAAATTTTTTTTTCGCGTTTTCCTCTAGCATAGGGGATTTTTGTATTTCCAGTATGTACTTTCCCCATGGAACTTTTTGTGAAGCAATTGAGGGTCATTTAGAGTAGTATAAGTATTTTTTTTATCATCTGAACTTTAGTGACTGATCCTCTCAAATGTATTTTTTTAACTTTTGATCAAAACCTAAGGAATTTACATTAGCATTCAGTTTGTCATTCATTTATTGCTCAACAGTGCACTTCACAATGATAACACAAGTAAAAAATCGGGAGGCAAGTACATACACAAAAGAGGAAAATAAACAAATACTTTTTTCTCGAAACCTGAAGAAAATACATAGTACATGCATGGGGGTGATGCGAATAGGTATCGATACGAGACTTCTAGACTTTCCTTTTGGAAGAAACTTTTCGGGCCACCCTCTATATGTTCGTCGAAGACGGGTCTCCCTTGACAATACAGGGTGTCCAGTAAACCTTGGACAAGGTGAAGGAGAAATTTTCGAGATTTGACTACTTTTAAGGGGAGGTACCTGAGTAACCGACGAGAAAAACAGGTAAACTTCGGCATTTTTATCTCAAAAACTAATGTTTCGATCGGACCCGGGTTTTTTTAAATTGGAAAATACGTACATTGAGGTATGTTTGGGCATTTTTGAAAACAAATTCGTTGACTGGAAGCGATTCAAACGTGATTATCTCGAAACATAGTTTTCAAAGTCGGTGTCAGATGTATGTCGAAAACGGCTAGTACGATTTTGTCCAAATTTGGATACAATATTCTTCGATTGTTTTTCTCGTTCGCCACATGGGATTTTGTTGAAATTTTCAGTTTTGATGGAATTGCGACCGTTTTACTTTAACTAAAAAACTAGTCGTAAGATGTCGCCACTGGAGAATTTTTGGTGGCCTGGCAAAAAAATGGCACAACAGTGAACCGCTGTTACTGTTCGCCGCCGTAAAACCCTATTTTTTGTGTTTAAAAGTGTTGTTTTCATTCAGGTAAGTCAAAATGCTTTATGTTTTTGTTATTTTTTATGAACTGTAGCATTCATTTTACTTAATAAATATATAATGTTTCCAAAAATAGCAAGATGTACAAAAATATTACTGTTCATATTCGGCCATGTCAAATCTTAATATCGGATACTTGTTCGAGCCTAATACTGAATATCCGTTTGTGCCAAAATGTTCCTCCCTAATCAAATATCAACTCATAAAGACTGACTGTTTGTTAATAATTACAAAGTTAAAACAATTCCCAGATAGACAGTGATGATCATCACGCCGTGCATACAATTGATGAAGCTAATTTTACAGCACATTGACTACACGTCACGATGCAAAGCCGTGAACCCATTTAGTATCGAGAATGTACAAAGCATTTTGATCTCAATATGTCGTTTACAAATGCATCGTACGTTTGGAGCACGTTGAACTCATATCGCTATGCTCAAGTGTCCACAATTAATATCTGCAAATGTAATGTCATATGGAAGTCACCCAATGACTGGTGTTGATAAATTCACTGAGACTTTCTATACCGCAGTGAGACTTTCTATGCCGCAGTGATGATGGACATATGATGCCAATATGAGGTACATCCGTCTATTTAGGAATACATTTTTTGTTTTATTTTATATAAAAATAGTCTCCTCATATCAGATATAAGAAAAATGGAGTTTGGGCCGTTACATCAGATATCCGATGATAGGCAACCTTTTTGAAAACCATGATTTCTGTCATTTTTTATAAAACATAGAACTCAATATATTGAAATGTAATGTGTAAAATAATTATTAGCATCTTGTTGTATGTTACACGTATATCATAAAATCGTGAGATTTGAAGGTCTTACAACGAACATCATTCAAGTGTCCGCCTTCGATTTTGTTGAAACTCATATATGTAATAAAGCGTTGAAAACTATTATAGACACGTATTTTTCTTTATGTGCGCAAAAAACGGCTATACGAGCGGGAACCACCCCTCAAGAAAGGTGCGTCGAAGGGGGGTTTTGCAGTTTCACCCACAAGCAGTCTACCAATCTGATTGAAACAAAAACCAAAATTCCTCTGATGTAAAGCTATGCAAAATCCACTATATAAAAATTGAACAAATAAATTAAGAGAGGGCACAGTTTGCATGTGGGGGGGGGGGGGGGGGTCGTTTCACCCTTAAAACCGTTTGTCCGCCGATTAAAAAAAATACGTATCTAAGAGTTTTCAATGCTTTATCACATGTATGAGTTTCAACGAAATCGAAGGCGGACACAAGTGATGTTCCGTGTTAGCAATTGTTTACTTTCTTTTCAAACAAAAGTATCCGATATATCGTGCCCCTCCCTTATATTCCTCGGTTCTCCACCTTTTGATATTCGGAATTTTATCTTCCTATTCGAGCATCTTACAATAAGAACCTCGCGTATGTGGAGATTGCAAATGACTTCCTCATTTTGTCTTGCTCACGAGGCAAGCGCATTGCAGTCGCCGTTTTTATCTATCATGATTTTGCCACTTTTTGGTCGCTTTGAGCGACCTAGAACCCAACGAAAGCATCAAGGATAATGTATTAACATGAATTGGAAGCTTTTTCGACCAGGAAGCGGAAAGTATTTTGCAGTCGATAAACTGACGTTTTTTTACTTCCCATTCCGAGACTCTTGAAAATCGTTCTTAATGGCGTTGTAAAGGCATAAAACGCTGGGCGAAAGTTTTCATTTAGTTCAGATCCGGTCTGCGCGCGTCCCTATCGAGACGCGGTCGGACCGCGGCTCCTCCGTCGAGCTCCTTTTAGCGTAACTCATTCCCACCCACGCCGAAATGGCCTTTGCTTCCTTTCCGCTTCTCTTGGCCCCCATCACTCGTTCTCTCTCTCTCTCTCCCTCTCTCTCTCTCTCTCTCTCTCTCTCTCTCTCTCTCTCTCTCTCTCTCTCTCTCTCTCTCTTTCTCTCTCTCAGTTTTTGCTTTTTCTGACTCCGCGGCCGTTTCGATTGCACCGGTCAAAAAATGCCTCGAGACCCTCACATTTAGTCCTCGCCGGTTAAATTTCTTTGTATCTACACACGTATAGTCCGAGAATTGAAGAAACGAACGTGCGAGAACAAAAGCCTTTGATCACATGTAGAGAAATACGCGTGTACTCTTAACTTTTTCGAAACGCCACTGCTGAGGCGGGAGTGCCTTTTTTCATTAATTTTTATCGACAATTCTCCGCTTCCCACGGCTGATTTTCCGCCCCGCGGAAATAAATCACGACGAGTGCTACATGATAGAGAAATTTTACATGTTACATTGACTAATAAAGTACTTAATGTATAGTCAGATTTTTCGCACGCGGTCGAGTAAGCAAATAGAATTCAATTAGCAATATTCAATATTCATATTGAAGGCAATTTGTGATCGATTTTCGCTCGAATCAAATTTTTTGTGCACTCTGATTTGGATTTTTTGTCTCTTCCTCTCTCTCCCTCCCAGCTTTAATCTCTCACATGCGACTAAAATTTGGTACCCGTCGATTGGTAAAGAATTGAAGATACGCTTTCATTACGCCGCGTAAAATCATTTTATGCGATCGAAAATTGAATCGTTACGATAATATTTTCGTTTCCTTCTTCAAACTCGTGGCTCGGGCTGTGAGTCACGATTTATAGGACTTTTATAGATGTACGTAGATACATCATGGCGAGAGAGAGCGAGAGAGAGAGAGAGAGAGAGAGAGAGAGAGAGAGAGAGAGAGAGAGAGAGAGAGAGAGAGAGAGAGAGAGAGAGAGAGAGAGAGAGAGAGAAAGAGAGAGAGAGAGGGAGAGAGAATGTTAACTGGCTTGAAAGGGATCTCGAACGATGCCTGAATGACGATTCTATTCATACAGTATGATAAAGAAGAAAGACGGACATAGGAAGGAGACAAAAGTCTCGCTGATCTCTCGTACTCGGTAACAAGAATGGCGAACGGCCGTCACGTCGTTGGTGGTCAACTCGTAAATGCGATATAAAGTTTGCGGAGTCATCAAAACTTCTCATTTTTTCCCAAACTATCTTAGTACTCGGTGGTAGTGTGCTACATAAAACACGCTAGTTGGAGGATCATAGAAAATGGAAAGGCGTAGGAACGAACTCTTGTTGGCGATCGAAAGTAATTTGCGAGAAAACATTTTTTTTTCGGGCATCCCGATTGTTTGTGTATTTGTTGTAGCTCGTTCAAAAAGAAAATGGAAAAGGTGCAAGGGAGTTTTGCAAAGATCATCGAAGCGTTGTGAGGATCGACCTCGACCCGTTAACCCGAGGCTTAGGCCTGGGCCTCTTCGCGAGGATTCTCTCAACGCAAGAAATGCTCGCGTATTCCTTGCTCACGGAATATTCCGTTTGTTTCGACGATGGATTGAAAAAATCATCAATTAACACCGTTAAGCGATCAATTGTGATGATTGAAATTACTGTTCGGACGATTCGTCTTCGTTCGGACGTAATGGCCTAGGCATACGAGTTCCGCAATCAATTAGTCCTGGCGCGTTGTACAAGGATCGCCTGATGATTTTTTACGCAATTTAACGAGATCGAGATACTCATCAAAATTCGCGAAAATGAAAGTGTGATGCGATTTCATAATTGGACCTTGGATTTCGACTAATGCGACTATTCGTAGAGCAGTAAGCTTCGAAAGTTATGTATAAAAACCATTATTCCTTTGTTCGGGTATTTTTTTATTTCATTGGGGGATTTTTTACTTCGGTGGGCCAAAGGAAAATATTTTGCTGCATCGGGAATTTTTTTGAGAGAAAAGTGTACTCTATGCTCCTGGCATAGCAGATTAGGTGCAAGTATGAAACTTTTCATTTTATTCGCACATAAACTTCAGTTTAACTTTAAACGCGTTTTTCTCAAAACCACGTTTTCCAAGTTTGCGAAAGTGCTACACGCCCTGCATGAGCAATCGTTATGATCCAAAAATGATCCAAAAATGTTCAAACGCTTTTATTTTATGAACAAAAGACTGCAAAAATTTTTGGTAAAAAACGAGACGTCCCCTTTGATCGCGCACTATTTTTTATTTTTAAATTTTTCTTCGCGATTCTCGTTTGATTGCACACAATATTGCACAAAGTAAAAATATGTTTGATTTTTTTGAGTTTCTTCCACTCCCAGTACCATGATTTGTCAAACTTAAAAAAATAATATCATAGTCGATGAAGACCGCTTAGTTAACATACGAAATTTAAACATTCTATATTTTATATTCTTCGCATAAAAAAATAATGAATAATCGAACATTTTTCGGCCCAACAAAGTACAAAACCTCTCTTAAATTTAATTAATAAATAAAAATGAGAAACTTCTCTCAACTCCCGTTATCAATTTTTTCCGCTGTGGGGTCAATTTCCCTTGTTCCTCTCCTGCCACATAAACATCGAATTTTTTAATGTTCAGCGTGACAATCCGCCACGTGGCTCAATAAACGACGCTTAAAAGTACATTTTAATTCAATTTCAACACTTGATACTTGCAATCGCTTACGATCATTTGTTCTTGTACTAATGACGTACTGGATGTGAGCAATAAGCGTACCGGTATTATACCTAATTGACGGGAGAGAGAGAGAGAGAGAGAGAGAGATAGAGAGAGAGAGAGAGAGAGAGAGAGAGAAAAAGCAAATCTCGACTTGGTAAAACTTGATCTGGCATCTCCATATAGTTGAACTTCCAGTTTATACCGTCGTAATGTGTGTTATATCCTAGTCCAGAATGCCTCATAACTATAATAAACGCGTTCTCAGATTGCTCCTACATCCCCATACATACATATGTATGGCCACGTATATACTCGCAATTATGATGCCAGTCAACGGACCGTGTCCTGTACTAAATACGAGAGTCAGATTCTTAACACCGCATGCAACTCTCGTCTATGGTCGCGCTTGGACTATGTGGCGCCTGTTCTCTTTTGATGATAAAACCAGCCAATTCACAACATATACCCACATACATGCGTGTGTATATATATAAAATCTGTAGGTATGTTTTTTAAATTCAATTAAAGAGCAAATTAATGTTTCACCTATTTTTTAAGTTATCTTTATATATGTGTATATATATATGTATATATGTGTGTGTGTGTGTGTATATATATATATATATATATATATATTTTTTTTTTCTATTATTTAATTACTTTTTAATTCATATAGATGGTATTTGGCACATGGACCGATACCATTTTTTGGGGGATTGGGGGAGGGGTCATATGTTACTTTTTTTCACCCTTAGATCCTATATCCTAAGTAACACGGTAATTAATGGGTCTTCTCACTTTAGACGCTAAAAAAGGCTATCTTCATGAATTTTTTGGTAGGTTTATACTATAGATATTGATATAAAAGATGTTACACTTAATAAATACACTTTCGAAATACATAAAGAAAGTTTTTTAAATGTATTTATGTAACCCAAACAAACTTTAAACTCGTTTTTTCGGAAAACAACGTTTTTCAACGGCTTGTTGATAAAATCTTCTCCACTACTGAACCGATCCTTATGAAATTTTAACCACACATTATTTTCAACTATAGCTATAGCGCATATCAAGGATTTTTTTAAATTTCGATATTTACTATTTTTTTGCCAAAAACGGTGAAAAAAACGTTTTTTTTGCTTTCTCGAAAAATATCCGCCATTTTGTTATTTTTGCATATACAAAAAATCGTATGATATGCGTTATAGCCATTACTATACTGAATCTAAAACCGTTTTATTTTCCGTTTCGGATCATCCATTTCCGAGATTTCATCAACAGCGCAGACCTACAATTTTTTTAGGACCTTTTTTAACTACCATTTTCGCTTATAAATAATGACTTAAATGAATAATTTTATTTTTACTCCATTTCGAAAGTGTATTCATTAAGTCTAATAACTTTTATATCAACATCTATAATATAAACATATTTAAAAAACCATGAAAATAGCCTTTTTTAGCGTCTAAAGTGAGAAGACCTCTTAAGAAATATTTTCTCGTTTTTTAGATTACCCGAAATTTTGCCTTTAAATCGTCATAACTTTTTTGTTTGTCGTTGTAATAGCACAAAATAACTTTTGTTGTATACTGCAATGTATGTTTATTATAAATAAATCATTATTTGATACAATTGGTTTCAAGAAAATGACTCAAAGTCTTAAAAATGTATAAATATATAAAAAATGTGAACTTTTCAATTCATCATAAAAAAACTAAAAGCTATTTTGAACTTAGCTTTGTTTTAAAAAGTTCTCTAGGTTATCTCCTTCCCAACGGTATGCTACATGTCATAGAAATAATTCATTATGTGGTAAAAACAAAGAGAATAAGTTTTTTTTTTGTAATGATTTTACGAGTTGAAATTTTTCATACATTTACACATTTTTAAGACTGGAAGCTCAAGAGTCACTTTTTTAAAACCAAATGTATCAAAAAATGATTTATTTATAATAAACATACATTGAAGAATACAACGAAAGTTATTTTGTGCTATTACAACCACCAATAACAAAGTGATCACGATTTAACGGCGAAATTTCGGGTATTTAAACGGAAACGAAAAAATATCATATCTCATTCAGGACATAGGATTGAAGGGTGAAAAAAATCGCAAGTGAACCCCCTCAAGCCCCCCATAAAAATTTCATGCGAAAATTGAGGTCCCTAATTCGAGTCTAAATGGTAGCGTTCGATTTCCCCCCCCCCCCCCCCAATTGATGTAGACGAGAAATTTCCTCTCAAGGCTTCAACTTGAATAACTCCACGACTGATTAACATTTGACAATTCCAGTGTAAGATACTCATAACCGACGTTTTTAGATAAAAAGTTTTTTTTTTAATCTACAAATCGTTATCTTCATTCAAATTGTACCTACCGGACAAAGTTCTTTTTAATTTTGGATTCTAATACTAATACAAACAAACCCAAACAATAGCTGAAATTTGTGTAAAAATAATGATACCGAGATTTGGAAAAAAAGTTTCTCAAAGATGTAGCGGTCAACTGTGAGAATTTTACTGGATTTTAGCAATATTAACTGGTTGATGAGTTAGTCAAGTTTAAACGTCAAGAACGAATATCCATTGTTAATGAAGTGGGGAAAAACAGTTATTAGTGTCTTCTTTTTTGAGGCTCTATAATCTATATCCAAAATAATGTATCCAGAAGACCAGAGAGAAAGAAGTACCAAAGGTTGAAATTGAATGAAAAAAGTTACGGAAAGTGCTCCACTTATTTCGCATTTTGATATTTTCTCAGTTCTTTTGATTCAAGTTTTCGCATTTCCATCTAAAAACTCTGCAAAATTGAAACCTAAAACGTCGAGGTCGAAGACGAGGATATAAAATTTGTTTTCTCTGATAAAAATTTCTATTTGGCATGCTCGATTAAATTGAAAGTTTACTCATTCATATATAGACAGCCTTGGCCAAAAGTATTAGGCACCCCTATAAAATATTTATATTTTAGGAAGTACAAAGACCATTACAATTTTTTTCGCCGCGATATCCGATTTTTTGTCTGGCTAGAAAATTTACAGGGTGCTTAATACTTTTGGTCAAGGCTGTATATGAGAGAATTATTGTTTTCCCCACTTAAATCTCAAATGAATATTAAAGATTGCCAATTCATATTTTCACATCGTACTTCGAAAATTCAATTTCCAAAAACGTACACGTAAAGCGGAATTCCCCAATGCGAAAATATAAAAATACCGTCATAACTTCCGTATTTTATATCAGTGCCGGTGCATGTCTTTTTCATTCATTTTCTCGGATTTTTTTTTACTTCACCCCATCATCCCCCACTTGTTGCACTCCTTTAATAATCGTGCGGAGAGTCTCGTGCGTGAATTTATTAAGTGCACGCGGTCAGTTAGCGATATCTCCCGCGATGAATGGATTAATTGTGCCACGCGCTTCTTCTTATAGCTCCCTCATGCTTTTACTTCTTCCTCCTCTCGCTTATTTTTTTTTCTTTTTTTTTCTTTCAAGAGCGCCAGTTTATTCTACCGCGACTGACGTCGGAGATTGCGTAAACTCGTGAGACACACAAAGGGAATACAAGACGAGTGATGAATAGAGAGAGAGAGAGAGAGAGAGAGAGAGAGAGAGAGGAGCACATTCCGTCCTCGGAGAACTCGTTCGTCAGTATGTGTGCACCTATATATATATATATATATATATATAGCTGCAATAAAAAATTCCGCTTTAAATGCAGAAATTCTCGTCTTTCATTTCTTCCCCTTCAAAATTGCATAGCAATGGCAATTGTTTTTTTTTTCTTTTCATTTTTTAAAGTCTGCAAACAAAAAGGCTTCCAACGAAAGAGAAAATCATTTTTATGGCTTTTTGATGAAAGAAGACGTACATATATTCTTAGAAAAAAAAAATCCTGGAATTTTATATTTAGCTTCCACTTTGAAAGATTCTAAGTACTGAAACAAAATCATCGTCAGCAAAAAAGTCTGTGCATGTAGGTGTTGTAACATTACAATACTCATATACTTTCAAAACGACTCGAGCAATTTGGCTCACAACCAAGGCGGGGTAAAGCGCCATTGTCGGTTCAAAATTTCGTCGGGTCTGGTCCAGAAATTCCTAAGTTTACAATCTTTCTGTACGTATAACGGAGAAGTAACTTATCCGACGAAATATTTCTCGGATTTGTAAAAGCCTCCAAATTCGCAATGGTATATAACGAAAAAAAACAGGGATTAGTCGGTGACGCTTATCCGTGGACGTATAATACGATCTCACGTCTTGTACGAAGATTTCTCGGTTCCGTCAGGCGGTATAGAATTATGGCAGTCGGAGACCCGGAAAGAAGTAGCTGGACCGAGGCTTATACGTCACGTAAAAGCAACTATTTTTTTATCGCATATTCAGTGCCCACATAAGATAAGAGAACGGGTGCGGCTTGTACACGTCATAGGCGCAAAAAGCACATGTCTTGTTTAAACGAGCAAAAATAAAAGACGATCGCGATCCCAAAGATTTGCGAGATTCGATCGTCGTGTTGAACTTTCGAGATATCTTTATTGTTCGTCCAGTGCAAGAACTCGAGGTGAAAAGATTTTATAATTTGGTACCGTTTGGTACCAGTTTATCGAAACGTTTCACTCTATGCGTTATTGTTCGGACGATCCTGAAGATTTGTAAAATCCGATTGGTGTGAAGAATGTCCAGAATACCACCAATGTTTATTCGATGCGAAAACTCGAGGTGAAAAGATTTAAAAATTGGTACCGGTTGGTACCATTTTTTTGAAACTTTCCACTCTATGCGTTATTGACTGGACGATCCTAAATATTTGTACAATCCGATTAGCGTGAAGAATTTCCAAAATACCACCAATATTCATTCAATGCAAAAACTCGAAGTGAATATACTTCAAAAAATTGGTACCGTTTGGTACCATTTTTTCGAAACTTTTCACTCTATGCGTTATTGATCGGACGATCCTGAAGATTTGTAAAATCCGATTGGTGTGAAGAATGTCCAAAATACCGCCGATGTTCATTCGATCCAAAAACTCGAGGTAAAAAGATTAAAAAATTGGTACCGGTTGGTACCATTTTTTCGAATCTTTACACTCTATGCGTTGTTGATCGGGAGATCCTGAAGATTTGTAAAATCCGATTGGTGTAAAGAATGTCCAAGATACCATCAATATTGATTCGGTGAAAAAAGTCGAGGTGAAAATACTTAAAAAATTGGTACCGTTTGGTACCATTTTTTCGAAACTTTTCACTCTATGCGTTATTGATCGGACGATCCTGAAGATTTGTAAAATCCGATTGGTGTGAAGAATGTCCAAAATACCACCAATGTTCATTCGATCCAAAAACTCGAGGTAAAAAGATTCAAAAATTGGTACCGGTTGGTACCATTTTTTCGAATCTTTACACTCTATGCGTTGTTGATCGGGAGATCCTGAAGATTTGTAAAATCCGATTGGTGTAAAGAATGTCCAAGATACCATCAATATTGATTCGGTGAAAAAAGTCGAGGTGAAAATACTTAAAAAATTGGTACCGTTTGGTACAATTTTTTTCGAAACTTTTCACTCTATGCGTTATTGATCGGACGATCCTGAAGATTTGTAAAATCCGATTGGTGTGAAGAATGTTCAAAATACCACCAATGTTCATTCGATCCAAAAACTCGAGGTAAAAAGATTCAAAAATTGGTACCGGTTGGTACCATTTTTTCGAATCTTTACACTCTATGCGTTGTTGATCGGGAGATCCTGAAGATTTGTAAAATCCGATTGGTGTGAAGAATGTCCGAGATACCATCAATGTTGATTCGGTGAAAAAAGTCGAGGTGAAAATACTTAAAAAAATTGGTACCGTTCGGTACCATTTTTTCGAAACTTTCCACTCTACATGTTATTGACTGGACGATCCTGAAGATTTGTAAAATCTGATCGGTGTGAAGAATATCTAAGATACCACGAATGTTCTGTTCGGTGCAACAACTCGAGGTGAAAAGATTAAAAAATTGGTACCGGTCGGTACCATTTTTGCGAAACTTTCCACTGTATGCTTTATTAATTGGACGATAAAACGAGAGGCCCTCTACTATATGCGTATAAAACTCGTGAAATTTATTATTATTATGGTCGATTTCTCGACAGAAAATGCTCTCACTTCGCTCCAAAAAAAGTTCGTACATATATATATATATTCGCAAGCACAGACAAACGAATTGTGGCCTCGCGGATATTATCCGCGTGTGGGTGTCACTGTACGAGGACAGGACCCCTTTTGGCGATGTCTACCTCGTAAAATGTACTGGATATGTGTAATACTGCGATTATCTGCAAGGACACAATACGACTGAAGTACCATCGTGACGAAATTTTCGAATCGCCTCTCCAGCCTCGATAATGGGCGAAGCGTAAAAAAAAGAAGTGAAACAAACAAAACCAATGGAGAACGAACAGTGTCCCCGACATTAGCATATCGACCAGACGCACTTTGCCAGTTCGTTGTTGCGCTGTAGTAATCATATCGAGTGGAAAGAACCAACGAAAAAAAAATCATTCCTGTCAAAAAATGTGTCACCGGCTCATTGACGTGACGGAGGACCGCGAGACGAGAGAACGAAAAAAAAGATGGGTCGTTTCTTGAAGCGCGACTTTTGTGACGTGACAAGTCGATTTTTCTGACGTTTATAATCTACCGGCTACTATGCGAATGAATGTCCTTTGGTATCGTGGGGACCGTAGGTCCGCTCGCGTGGATGAAAGACGAGACGGAGGGACGAAAGAAAAAGAAGAGAAAAAAATGAGTTCGGAAGCAGGTGTGTGTAATCCATTCCAGCAAGCCAGCTGCCGAACATAGTGCATATATGTATAGTGCAATAACCATATAGGATGTGCCAACTATGGAGGCGTGTTTTAAGGTGTCTTCTCACTTTAGACGCTAAAAAGGCTATTTTCGTGAATTTTTTGATAGATTTATATTATAGATATTGATATAAAAGTTGTTACACTTAATACATAAACTTTCGAAATACATTTTGAAAAATGTTTTATTTATTTAAACTATTATTTATACACGAAAATGCTAGTTGAAAAAATGTCCTAAAAAAATTGTAGGTCTGCGCTGTTGATGAAATCTCGGAGATGGATCATCCGAAACAAAAAAATCAAATGGTTTTAGATTCAGTATGTCAATAGCGCATATCATACGATTTTTGATATATGCAAAAATAACAAAACGGCGGACATTTTTCGAAAAAAAGTGTTTTTCCATCGTTTTTGGCAAAAAAATCGTAAATATCTAAATTTAAAAGAATCCTTGATATGCGCTATAGCTATAGTTGTAAAGAATATGTGGTTAAAATTTCATGAGGTTCGGTTCAGCAGTTTCGAAGATGTTATCAACAAAGCGTCAAAATAGTTGTTTCGTAAAAACCGCGTTTCAAATTGCTTTAGGTTACATAAATATATATTTTTTAAATGTTTAATGTATTTCGAAACCGTATTTTTTACGCGTAACAACTTTTAAATCAATATCTATAATATGAACCTATAAAAAAAATCATGAAAAGAGCCTTTTTTAGCATCTAAAGTGAGAAGGCCCCTTAAGACGAGGCTCTCCCTTTTGTGCGCTAAAAATATAGCTTGTACACATTTTTTTGCATTTTCTGAAAAACTCGAGTTCATCGAATGCGTGGCGAAAATTTTAGATTGAAATTCGAAGTTGACGATTAGTTGTAATTCAAATTTGCTTGACTTTATACTAGTCTTGAAACTTGCTCTTGTTCTTGAAATGTTGAATGAATTTTTCTCAAAATCACTTTTTGGAGTCTGCGGCAGTGCTCCGGAGGGCGAAAATTAAATATTATTATTCAGCAAAAATCTACGCCTGAACGGTTCGCAAAAACTCTCTTCGTGAAGTAAGCTACAGTTATAATTTATAGTTGGATTTTTTTATAAACAGAAAGGTAACAAAATTTTCTTTTAATTTTTTTTTACTTCGACTTATTACCTCGAACAAAAAAATGTATACAAATTTACGATTGTAGCTCACTTCACGTATAAATTTAAACGGATTATTTCATTATTTTCCGCGTGTCAAATAATTTCCAAAGCAGGACAGACTTTCGCAGTGCATATCTCATCCGCGCGATGTATCAAAGGCCATTTCCTGCCCACTGGCAATATAAATCCCTTTAAAATGATTAAAATCTAGACTTAAGATTCACGGGAATTTTTCGAAAATTACGAAAGTCATTTCGCACATTTTCGTCGCTTTTTAATCAGTGGTTGATGGTTGCTTGTAAATCCTCATCAGGTACAAACGAAACAAAGATTTGAAAAGCTTCAAGAGACTTTTTGGAATATTCAAAAATGCGAAGACGAATAATCACACGTCATAAACATAATTATTATTAACCTGGGAACGACATGACGAATTATTCAGAGTCCTAGTCTAACTGCAACGAAGCTCGGAAGCTTTTTTGAAATGTTGTGAAAAAACTATTCTTCCGCGAATTTCGTTAATTTTGCAATGAAAATTGTAAGCAATGGATTGATCATTCTGATCCTAGTTGAACATACCATTTTTTGGCATAAAAATCATCAATTACATTCGAGTGATACCAGCAAAACGGCCTTGGAGCAGCTTTCTACTCGGTCGGATTGGAAAATCATGCATTTTCGTATATTTTTTCGTTTTGACTTTATAAAGAATGCAATTGACGATTACAATGCCAAAAAACAAGAAATAAATGGCATGTTTAACAAGAATCAGAATATATTAACAATAGAAACTAACAATATTAATTACAAAATTAATGAAATTATCCGTAGAATGGATTTTTTCCAATATTTGAAAAAAAACTTTCGGGCTTCGCTACAGGTAGACTAGGCCTCGTAATAATTCGTCATAATGCCCCCACATTATTCATAATTGCATTTTTATCGAATGATTGTTCGTTTCCGCATATTAAAAAATGGCAAAAAAACTCAAAGCCTTTCGAAAGCTTGACGCTTTTTAACATTTTTGTTCCATTCTTCTTGAGGCATCCCAGGCAACCATTAATTGCTAATTGAAGTTTATGGAAAGTCATCACATGACTTTCGTAATAGAAAAACGCCCGTGAATCGCGGTTTTAAATTGTAACAATTTTAACCGAACAACAAATGCATATTTGACTCCAAATATATCAAGATGTGTACGTTCGTAAGGCACACGGAGGATGTGAAAAAGTGCTCAGGCAAGCCTGCGGAAGCCCTTCTTCTTCGGCAACTTTTACAGTGCCCCCAGACAGCACAAAGACGTGGATCCGCCACGCGCTTCTCGGCTTACCTCTCGTCGAGGTATATTTTTAAAAATATCACGTTCAAAAGCCATCTGTCGAGCATCCCGAGTCTATATATTTCTCGTCCTCCTCTTATTCCCTCTCGTCCTCTCGATCGCTTCGAGGGCCGTCAACCTCGAAACTCTCGTTGTCCCAAGAGTCAAGGTCGCACGCGCCATCTTTATTTTATAACATATTCCAGTCTTTCGTGTACTCATATATTTCGAAATAGTCGACCTGTCGAAGTCTCCGTGTGTGACGGAGCTGTCAGTTACTCAATCTGAAAACTTCGTCTATCTGGACAGTTTCGTTTTTTCGGAAATCATTTTGAATTCCACTCCCATACTCGTATTATCTTCGAAATTCGTTTTTTTTCACGTCTCTATTTTATTCCATCAGTTTTCAGACTCACGACAATTATCAATTGATTAATCCGAGAAATATGACATATCTCTTTCGAGGGGCTGATCGAATTCGACCTTTGCCAAAATATTCCTATACTCGATCCTGCAATTTTGCCGAGTTGGGCGCACACGTAGCTGGCATTTTACTCAATAGTCCAGTATCATAGTCGACACATCTACGGATTTGGACGAAGTATGTACAGTTGGCTACCAAGGTGAGCCATAATTCAATGGTCTCGGTATATTCGTGACTGCTCACCCCACCAGATATCTCGTTTCGAACGATTTTGGCGCTTCCATAGTCAAGTAAATGCCCTGCTCCGAATTTTTCAAATCTTTTTCCCTTTGTCGTCAACTTTTCTTTACGAACGAGCCTCTGGAGGGGTTCTTTATGAACGACATTTCTTGAAATTATCTTTATTTTTTATATTTGATGAATTTTGTTTTTTTTTATAGCCCTAACATTTTATACATATTTACAGGTTTTTATAGATTTAATTAATATTTATATAAGTTCAATTTAATTAAATTAAATTTATATAAATATAAATTAAATCTATAATAACTATAAATTTTATATATATATACACACACACACACACACACACACACATTGTGTCCCTTTTTCATCTCACACATGATTTATCTCGGAAAATACTGCTCCGATCAGGTATTGAGTATAATGACATTTTTAAGGTGCAAAAGGGGACATCAAAAAAATCCTTTTTGTTCCAAAATTATAAATGGCGATGTTAAGATGACCGACATGTTTTAAAAAAATGGGATCATGAATTCTCGTTTTCATCAAAACATTTATCAGGCCAAAAGTAACAACTTTTGTAGAAGAACTTTTTTGATAACGTTCATAATTTTTAGGTTAGAATACCATTTATCAGCCGAAGTGACGAGTCTCAGAGACCTAATCCTTGTTTGGGTTTGTTTGGGTTATCGAACAAACCCACAAAACTGACACCCACACACATACGCTTATACTAGGGATGTTGAAGAGTTTACCTCCTCCTGGTACATTCTGGGTGGCACTAAAATAATCTAAAATGGTATTCTAATAAAAAGATTATGAACGTTATCAAATAACTTTTCCTACAAAAGTTGTTAGCTTTGACCTGATAAATGTTTTGGTGAGAAAACTTCGTGATCCCATTTGAAAAAAAACATGTCGGTCAACTTAACATGGCCAGTTTGAATTTTGGACCAAATTTTTTTTTTAACTCTCCTTTGATACCTAAAAGTTTCATTATGCTCAATACTTGATAGCAGCAGTATTTTTCGAGATAAATCAGGTGTGAGATTAAAATGGGACACCCGGTATACATACATATATACAATTTTATATATTATAATACAAAATAATTATTATATATATATATATAATTAATCAATATATTTATTCACCCAGCGGAAAATGGCAAGAAAAAAGAAGCAGGGAGAAAGAGATAATTAATACACCGGAAAGTGATATTTTTCTTCGTTTCTCTATTTACCGAGGTGTATATACCTGTACAGGCACAAAAGGTGCAAGTTTTGTTTGCGCGGAACAAAGCGAAACGCTTGGCACTGCGTGTTTATACATCGATGATGAACATAGAGGATGAGTGACATCGTAATCTCGATACTCTTGAAACTGATCATACACTCGTGAAATCATTCGAACGACTGCGCAGTCATTCGTAAAGTGCGAACAAAAGAAATACTCGAGCATCAGTCGATTTTTCGCTGTAGATTGACCACATTTTGAATTACCTTTTTGTCATGAGAAATTCCGGAAAAATAGCGCGTTCGCACAGATTCACAGAGCACAAAAATGGCAAACTTACGGATATATATATATATATATTTTTTGAAAAGACGCGCGCGCTTCAACGCAAAGGTACGAACGAGGCGAACGAGTACGGAACAACTTAACGGCGAGTGTACCCTGCGTTCAAGACGATGCAAGAGAGCAACGATTTGACTTGAGGAGAGTCGACTCGAGACTGGCAAACGCGACCAAACTCGACCGAGAGAGTTGCTCTTGCGCGATATGAGAAACACACGATCGGCGAACAAAAACGACCGAGCGAGCCCCGATCAGAGCGCGAACTCGGTGCAAAGTACGAGGGAAGAGAGAGAGAGAGAGAAAGAGGGCGCTGTTCTCCTCTAATCCCTTTTCAGATACGCAGGGACTTTGTGCTGATCGTCGTTGTTGGAGTTCCCCATTGGGCCTCGAACACACCACTGACTTTCCACCACTGTCGGCCCTTTTTCCAACCCTTTTATCAATCCTTTCGCGCTGCCTGGATCTTTGACTGAAATGTTGAGAAACTGGGCGCACTTCGTTCCTTGCTTCACTAACAACATTGATTTCGGATACTTATGGGGTTACACCTAGTTGGCAGCACAAAATTGGAATTTTGGAGGCTGCTACCTCTTCAGGAAGGTTTGCTGGATGGTCCGGGCATCGATGATACCATTTAGAGATAATAAATTACATTTGATCCACGTATACATCTGACGTAAAACTCTAAGGCCTTAGCCCACAGTAACGGGTATAAAATCATTCGCGAATTTAACAATTTTTTTCGGATGAATAAGTGATTCACTGATAAAATTAATTACACATCTATTTGGTATGAATATCAAGCTGTTAGAAAATATGTTTTTTTGTCGATGTACAAAATGGCCGACTACTCGAAACTTCTCGAAACAGCTTTTTTCCAATTGGGGTGACAAATAAATTCAACAATTTTCACTCGATTTATTTCAAATTTGAAAGTTATGTTCCTAATTGCATTTCGCAGAGAAGTACGTACGGAATTTCTGATTAATCGAAAACTTTTCATTTTATGAGCAGTTTATTAGCAGTCATAACGAAATTTTTCATCGAAAAAAATATATATATTTTTTCTAACAGCTTGATATCCATACTAAATAGATGGGTAATTAATTTTATGAGTGAATCACTTTTTTATACGAAAAAAATGGTTAAATTCGCACATGATTTTATACCCGTTACTGTGGCCTAAGGCCTTAAACGCGTTTTTCTCGGGATGACTTTTTCAGAATCGGTGACCAAAATATCTCAAAAAGAACTAAACCGGCAATCAAAAGGCAATCCTCAATGGAAGGATTTTTTTTCAATTTATACTCTTTTTATATCAAGGAAAATAGAGTGTTTTTTTTTTCACCGAAATTTCGACGATCACTTTCAATCGGCAACCATTTTTTCAAAAATCATTATTTTATTGAATCCTTCGATTAAAGACTAGATAATACGGTACAAAAACGGAATTCATTTGGTTTTTTTTTTTGCACATCGGTCTGTGCAATTTACTGTATTTCCGTCGTTTATAAAATTTCCCAATAAGAAAATTGCCAAAGATACTTGAAATGATAACCCTTACTATGAAAAAACAGTTAAAACCTGCACCCATTTCCCCAAAAAAAAAAATTCACGAAAACACCTTCTTTGCGGCTGCGAACTCGGTGTAACCCGTTAAAAACGAAAATCGCATATCTCGAAAGGGTAACTGTTCGGTTTGTGTTCTTCAGCGGGAGGTTGATTTCTTAGGGTTTTTTCATTGCCTAATCGTTAAGAAATGCATGAACTAGGAATTTCAAAAATACGATTTTTAAAAATAGATTCGTGGTGTGGGACCTTAAGGGGAGAGATGCCTTTAGGCGAGGGAACAATTCGCTTATTTTGATGTTTTTTTTTAAGGAAATATTTTTTCACCATTTTTTATACTTAGGGTACGTTTTATTACGACTTTTGGCTGTTACATAGTATTTTCTTTTAAATAAGGGGCCAGTCCACTTTGAAAATGTCAAAAAATTGGAAGCAAGCAAGACTTGAAGAAATCGACGATGATGAGCAATCAGAAAGGATTTTGTACGGTGCAGGAATTGCTGATTGAGTTTAGGTAAGAGTTTTTCATAGTATAAACTTCAAAGGCGTTTTTCTCGAAACAACGTTTTCAAAATCTAGCTTCATCGTATCGCTTAAATTAATAAACCGATTCTCTTGAAATTTGAACCACATATTGTAATCATGATTCGCAACAAGATGACCCTCGATGGTTTAAAAATTTTGATTTTTACTCTTTTTTGTGAAAAACTGTGAAAAAACGCGTTTTTTAAACTTTTTTTCGTTTTTCATCTGCCATTTTTTTATTTTTTGATAAAACTTTATATTCGAGGGTCATTTTGTAGCTGGTATCATACTGAATCTAATGGACTCTGATTTTTTTGTTTCAGACAAGCCGTTGCCGAGTTGTGATGGAGCTACCTACCTCACCTATTTTGAGGCGTTACGTTAAACTATAGTTTTTGTCCTTAAAAATGGATAAAAATGTTTTAAATGTATTTCAAGACGTTATTTATCAAGCCCAACAACTTTTATATTCATATCTTTTATAAAATTCTCAAAAAAAATCGCGAAAATAGCCTTTTTTTCGTGGCTCCAAAGTGGACTGGCTCTTTAATCTTTAAAAACGGCAGAGGTATGGCACGGTTTTCTAAACTGCATTTTTAAAACTGGCGTAACGTATATCTAAAAAATTAATCGACCGATTCTAATTAAATTTGGTATAAGTCTTCCTAACCTTATAGTCTAAAACATGACCCAGAGTGTTTTTGAAAATGAAAAAACAGTCTTTTTTTTATTGCAAAATGTAGATATTTTTTTTCGTAAAACTCAAGAATTTTGTTTCAAAGCGTACCATGTCATCAATTTTCAACATTTCTCACTTTTTCTTGGTTCATATTCTGTGTATGAGTGTTAATAAAAGAAAAATCTTTGTTGGTTTTTTTTCAGATTAATCCCGCTGACGCTATGTGGCACGCCGTCTGACAACATCCGTCGCAACCGGTCTAAAAGACCGTGCCATACTTCAGCCATTTTTAAAGACTAATAAAAAAACCCATGTAACAACCAAAAGTTGTAATAAAACATATTCTGAGTCTCAAAAATGGTGAAGAAATCTTCCCTTTTAAAAAAAATCATAAAAATCAGCATTTTTTACTCTCTTAAAAGTATCTCCCTCCTCGTCAATTTTCAACAAGGGTTTCGTAAGAATTCCAGTGAAGGACCGAGTCATGACGATTTTTGTGACAGGTCAGCTGCGATTTCTCTTTTTTTTCTTTTGCGTTTTTCGTCGTATCTCAAAACCTATTGGTCCGATTCGCGTCAAACTCGGACGAAGCATAGTTTATAGCATTCTCCATTGTATGACCAGCTGATTCTGTCATGTGTTTATCTATTTGTGAATAACAACTAATTAAAGTTGCTTTTTTCGATAATCGAACTGTTTCTTCTACAACTTGCCATGTTCGTAATTTTCAAAATTTCCAAAAACTATCCGATCATACGAAAGTTTTATTATTATACTAAAAGTTAATTTTTTATTTTTCACGTCAGGCCACTCTAGTTACCAGAACTACCTACACCGATTCGCTATTCAGCAACCGCGGCCCTTCGATATAATAATAATGACTTCGTTGTTTATCAATATTTTTTATTTTTTTTAAGTCATTCTTAGCGAGACCATGTAATAATTGTGTGGACTATCCATCCTCGTCGCCCCAAAACTTGCGTAAAAAATTAAAAATACACCTGTTTTTCACGGAAGGACAAAGTCATTGTTTGGAAAAGAAGCAACAGGAGGTATCTTTGAGAATTGCTGGCTGAAATAATCATATGAATCTTATCTCGGCTTGCTGATAACGATCTAACTTAAAAATCCATGAAGCTCCTCGAGTCTCTTATATGCTATCTACTTAGAGAGAGTACTAGCAAACAAGTTAATATTTTTTTACCATTCTCGTCCAACGTTCTATAACAATGTTTTTAATCTCGCTGTGAGTACGACCGCGCGAAAAAAATTCATGAAGTACGTTAAAAATAGCACTTGTTTTTACTCGTTTTTTAAATTCGTTACAGAAAAGTTGCCTTTTTATTTTTTTAATTCTTCGCTTTTATTCTATACCGATGTATTTCGATGCACAAGTTACGAATTAATGAAAAAGATCCTTCAAACGTATTGGCAGTTTTGTTGGTTCTTTTTTAAAATCTGAACATGCAATAAAAGATTATCATGAACAATTCTCGTCGAAAATTCTGTACGGATGTATTTTGTCTCGCTGATGACAAATGCACGAAAAAATTCACGAAACATGTAAATCGTGGGGTATTTTCTCTTTTTCTTTTAAGTAAATGCGATAAAATTGGTTCTGTTCTATCAAAATTCTCGTCTTAAGTTTCATATCGATGTACTTCGTCCCACTGACGACAAATCCATAATAATAAAAAAATTTAACACATTGGCAATGGTGTTTATTGTTATTCGTCCAGAGAAAATGCATGAAAACGTTCTTTATTTGCCAAATTCTTATCCAAAATTAGATGTCGATATCCACTGTGTCGTTATTTACAATCGCGGGAAAAACAAATACAAAGCACATTAATTATTGGGTATTTCTCTTTTTTTAAGGGCTCTGTCTACTTTCAAACTTTCAAAAAAGCTAAATCGCAAGAAATTGAGTTATAGGAAGAGGCAGAAGGAATTATGTATGGTCCAGGCATTGCTGATTGAGTGTAACTCAGATTTTTTTGCGATTTTTTAGAAATTAAAGCTTCAAACACGTTTTTCTCGAAACAACGTTTTCGGACCGCTTGTTGAAAAAATCTCAGAAACTACTGAACTGATTCTTGTGAAATTTTAACCACATATTCTGTACACTTATCGCTATATCCCGTACCAGAATTATTGCAAAATTTTAATTTTTACTATTTTTTTTGGCACAAAACATGCAAAAAAACACGTTTTAAAAGTTTTTTTGTCCGCCTTTTTGTTATTTTCGCATATAAATTAATATTAGAGGTACGGCATATAGCCACTGTAGCACTAAATCTAAAACCATTCATTTTTTTTTAGATGGGCCGTTGTTTAGATTTTTTCAACAACGCACACCTGCCTACTTTTTGAGGACTCCAGTTTACCTGGCATTTTCACACGAAAAAAGTGGTTAAAATCAATAAAATTTTTTTTTGTAATTTACGAATGTTTTTGTTAAGCCTAATAAGTTTTATATCAATAAACATAACAGTATTCTTAAAAACAAATAGCGTTTTTTTCATGCATCCAAAGTAGACAGAGCCCTTGAGTAACTGTAATAAAATAGGGTTTTTGCTATTAAAATGCTCCCGTATAAATCTCGATCCATGTACTTGGTTCCACTAATTACGAATTACAAAAAAAATTAAACAAGCTGACACTCGCATTTATGGACCTCCACACTCAGAAAAAAGATTTATTATGTTTCAATAAATTGGCACATTAGAACATAATTTCTTAGAAATTAATAAACGTTTACTCGTATGGAGACAGTTTTTATGTGATTGTAACTACAGAATTTATTCGGCGTCACTAAATATGTCTCTTTACGTGCCGATTTTTCGCATCAATTAAAAGCCATATTTAAAATAGAAAATTTGAATAAATATTTCCTCAAATCAAATAAATACTACTTTCTAATCACGAAAACCTCTTATTTCGCGACTATGATACTAATGCGCGCATGCGCACTTTGCCCTTCAACGCGACGAGTCCGACAGCAGGCCGCTCGTCAGATGTAGCTCACGCATACGCTTACCATGTAGCTTCTTCCTATGCCAATGCTTTTGGCACAAGTGTCAGTGTTGCGTTTCGGAAGTGAGAAACTCGACAGTGAGGAATGATTTGAGTGTAAGTAAGAATATTAAGTGAGAAAAAAACGATCAAGTGAAAAAATAATGACGGACGAAATGGCACAATTCCTCGAAGAAAACCAGCTGGGGGATTATGAAGAATCCTATTAGATGTTAAGAAAAACTCTATTTGTCGGACATAAAAGACCTATTTCTTCTAACTTATATATCGTATTAGATGTTAAGAAAAATTCTTAGTAAATTTTAAACATAAAGTTAAATAAAAAATGTTCTTAGCTGTTAATACAATCGTAGTAGGCCGACATACGAATAAGAAAACTTATTCGCCGGGAGACAAAATTCTTTGTCCTTAATAAATCTTTTTTCTGAGTGCAAGGAAAATACAAAAAAAGGTTTGTCCTGTGCCAGATTATTGTATAAAGATCTATATCGATGTATTGGGATGTTGAATAACTTCTCGCTGTTTTTTCGTGAAAATTAATGCTTTATTTTAAAAAAGCATACCCAATGCTTTTAACCGTTTCGAAACTGTTGTGTGATTAACTCCTAATGATTCTGCAAGTTCAGCTAACGTCTGACCTGAGTCTTTATGAAGTAATGCCTCCAGATCAACACATCTAAACCAATCTAAAATCTAAAAGCGTCTAAACCAATCCCCGCATGTTGTTTTCGACAGAGTATGGTCGCCGTAAGTCTCAACAAGAATTCTGTGTGCTTCAGCTGCAGATTTTTTAAAATAAAGTAGTGTAGTAAAATTCCCCGCAAGCATTTTTTTGCACGAAATTTGACATGTTTAACATTACGAAAAAAAAGTTGTCCACACTTCGGCGAAATGGCATACACTGAATTTCAAACCTGCTTATAGTACTTCTTCATAGGTGCGTTACCATCTTAAGGAGGTTGCTCAGCTATCGCAAAATAGTAAGAATTTGCTGAAATTTATTGAGGATATTTGCGAACAGGTGTTACGACTCTGTGTAAAATTTCAAGTACTTCGTCTGCGTGATTGTTGAACAATTAGTTATTGAAATTAGGCTCTTATACACGGGCGACATGGCAACAGTTGCATGAGAACTCTAATACGATTGTCGCAACACAATAAAAACAGTAAGAATTGAATGGAAATAGGCGGAAAAAATTCTTGAGATTTTTATGAATAATTTCAACGAAGAGTACTGCATTTTGTCTGTCTCGTTATCTAGATATTCGTGAAATGAAACAGGAAATTTCAGCTGATTCGCGTAAAACGATAAAGCGCCCTACGGCACGTGGCAACGCTCCTGTCAAGTCGGCCATTTTGAAAAAGCGCCAAAATTTGAAACGCACAAACTATTGCTTCCTTGCTATAAATTTCTTACCGCGGTTTCATAAAGAGTATTTAAATATTTTGAATCATTGTTTACAGAAGCTGCAGTGCATGTGTTTCGACATAACCTTCAAATCAATTATGCGTCCTCCCTCGACTGCGCATTCATTTTCCGGCTCAACTACTTTTGTCCGCCGCTTTCCAGGTTGTACTTGCTCCAACCGTCGATTGTACTGTTTTTCGGTTTGCATTTGCCCTACCATCTTTTCATTTTCGCCGAACAAAAAAACGGAATTCGCGAAGGATGTTTGACAGCTACGCGCTCACGATGTGGCGTTCGTATATGAGCTCACAAGGGGACAGTATGGCAGTCGGATTTTTGTAATTTTTCGTACTCATGGTACGTGAAGTTCAGAGCTCGAATATTAATATCCCAAAGCAGTTCGACGCCATATTCAGAAATTTTCGAGAAAATTGACTTTGAAGTTTTCGACCGTACTTTTATCCCACAAAGATGCAACGATATTCGAACCGGGCTCGTGGTGTACCCGGTAGCGCTCGAGTCTAATAATCGCGGGGTCGCTGGTTCGAGTCTCACTTCGATTTTTTTTTTTTTTTCATTTTTTTTAATTCGCATACCTCCGTCATTTAAATATCCCGATAAATTTTTGTTGTATATAATCATATATTATTATATATAATTATTAGGAGTACAACTTTGCAGTGACCGTTTTACTTAGAGAGCCACTGCGGCCGAAGTAGTGGCCCTAGCTCAATAAAAAAGTGGCATTTTAAACTAGAGGCTCTGCCAATGTAAACAATTTAAAAAAGCTAACGGATACGTGTATGCATTATAAAGTTATAGGCACTCAAACATAGCAACCTACGAACCGAATTCTCAGCATTTGCGGGAGGTCATGATTTACTTCTTCAACATCAAGAAATCTGCGGCTGAGGCCCACCGTTTGCTTGTAGATGCTTACGGGGAGGATTCTATTAGTGAGAAAACGTGTCGGCGGTGGTTTCGACGCTTCAAAAGTGGAGATTTTGAGGTCGAGAACAAGCATGGTGGCGGAAGGCAGAAAGTTTTTGAAGACGGGCTGACAGCTGGGCGTTGTGTACTATGAGCTGCTCAAACCATCCGAAACCATCACAGGGGAACTCTACCGACGTCAGTTGATGCGCTTGAGTAAGGCACTCAAAGAGAAACGGCCACAATTCAACGAAAGACATGACAAGGTGATACTGCAGCATGACAATGTCCGACCCCATGTTGCAAATACCGTGAAAAAGTACTTGGAAACGCTGAAATGGGAGGTTTTATCCCACCCGCCGTACTCTCCAGACATTGCCCCTTCCGACTATCACTTGTTCCGGTCAATGGCACACGATTTGGCTGACCAGCACTTCGGTACTTACGAAGAAGTCAAAAATTGGGTCGATTCCTGGATTGCCTCCAAGGACCAAGACTTTTATCGACGCGGGATTCGAATGCTACCTGAAAGATGGGCCGAAGTCGTAGCTAGCGACGGGCGGTACTTTGATTAAAAAATATGTAGCCACTTTTTTATAATAAAGCCTTAAACTTTTGAAAAAACGGTCACTGCAAAGTTGTACTCCTTATAATATAATATATCTATATATGTTTATATATGGACAAAATCCATATATAGTTATTTATGTACAAAATTCATTATAGTTTTACATAATTATATATTTTCTCATATATGATCATATATTATTTATATATAACAATAGGTGATTATTTATAAAAAAATAAATAAATAATCCCGGGATAAAAATCATAAAATCTATGCTAATTCACATATATGTAATTATAATTGTCAATGATAAATGCAAGTCTTATTTTTGATTATCTCTTGCTTGAAATTGCGAATAGGCGACGTAAAAATATCCAGTAATAATATTTACATAAACTCCCTTGTAGATTAATAGGAATATAAATAGAAGAATAAATGTTGAAATATGTGAGTTATATTCACATATTTCAACATTTATTCTTCTACATATATTATGTTAATTATATATAATAATATGTGATTATATACAACAAAAATTTATCGGGATATTTAAATGACGGAGGTATGCGAATTAAAAAAAAATGAAAAAAAAAAAAAAAAAAATCGAAGTGAGACTCGAACCAGCGACCCCGCGATTACTAGACTCGAGCGCTACCGGGTACGCCACGAGCCCGGTTCAAATATCGTTGCATTTTTGTGGGATAAGAGTGCGCTCGAAAACTTCAACGTCAATTTTCTCGAAAATTTCTGAATATGGCGTCGAACTGCTTTGGGATATTAATATTCGAGCTCTGAACTTCACGTACCATGAGTACGAAAAATTACAAAAATCCGACTGCCGTACTGTCCCCTTGAAAGTGCAATTTGAAGTGCAGTTTTCTTTTGATGCCCGGAATAGATGACTCTATGTAAGTTTAGAAAAAAAAAAAATATTTTCTTCGTGTAAACTGAAATTGAAACTTTAAATGCGTTTTTCTCAAAATGGCATTTCTGAAATCGGTGACCAAGATTACTCGAACACTAATGAACCGATCTTCTTGAAATTTTTCAGGCTTATTTAATACATAAAAATGTAGTCTTTAATCGTTCGATTTTTTTTTCGAAAAAAATGGCCGTTTTATAGCCAAAAAACGGCTGATTTTTTCGTTAAAATCGAACCATTAACTTTGACTGTCCGCCATTTTGTGAAAAATGAATATTTTTTAAAATCCGTCGATTAAAGACTAGTTTATACTTATATTTGACTAAATCTATCCGCATTTTTTTTTCAGATGATCCACTTCGCCGCAATGTTGGTCACCGCAAACCGTGTATATAAAAACATTATTTCATTGACGGCCATTTGCCACTAAACAATGTAATATTTTTAGTGGCAAACTAATATTTTTCAATAAAAAAATTACTGAAAGTTCTTCAAGATGTGTTCTTTAAGATGGTATATTGATCGATTAAAAAAGTTTTGTAGTTTTCTTTAAAAAAAATCATGAAAAAGGCCTTTTTTTTGCGCTACAAGTGGGGGTAACGCCTTAATAACTTATTCGCGACGTAAATAAACAAAAAATATTAATAACACTTCTAAACAGTCAATTATATGCATTCCACATATTTATTAGCTGAAATTTATTTATTATACGTAACCGAAAGTTTGATCATTCGGGGTTGGCAGCCGTTACAGGCGCCCGTGTTTAAGCATATGCGTTCCCCTCTTGCCGCCAGTGCCGCAAAGACCCTGAGCAGCCTCCTTAAACTACACGCACGCAGTTCCGATAACGCCATCTGTTGGAAAACAGCGAGAACTTATTCAACGTTCCAATATTTCTCGTATCGTGAGTTACAGATGCACGAGAAGGAAAAGAAAAAAAATCACGCTGTCTGTCACGTTTGTTCTGGATGGTTAATGGTTCGAGCGCGAGTGAGGCCGATGACTGGATATTTTGCGTACGACTTTGTCCATTGTACAACGCGCAAGATATTCCATGCCACTTTAGGTATCCGGAGGTTACATGTTGAGGGTGTCTGTGGCTGAGAACGACGGTATGACGCGTACAGAGAGCGGACACAAGAAGCAAACGAGCAGACGACAACTCGAGGGAAGAAAGAAGCGCACGTAAAAGAAGGTTGGTTGCACTTGGGTATAGTTGGTGCGGCTCTTGTGTACAACCTTGTGTATCCTTTGGCATAACTTGCGACGAGCCATAACATCGAGAAGAGAAATGGAAGAGAGACGAAGAGAGAGAGAGAGAGAGAGAGAGAGAGAGAGAGAGAGAGAGAGAGAGAGAGAGAGATCGCACAATTCCTCCATTGGTGATATAGCGGCTCGTCTTCTCCGTTGCTCGGCTTCTCCGTTGCCGTCTCCTTCACCCTTTAAAGTCATCCGCGAAGCTTCCTCGTGCACGGGGACGTAAAAGACGAGGGAGAGAAGGAGGAAAAAAGCACATTGCGGCAAGATAGAAGCGTCAAAAGAAGCGCTCAAGAAATTCTTTTTCTCTTTATCTACCGGGAAACAGCATTCGAGCTATGCGCAACCACACTTTTCTACTACGTACATATGTAGTACAGAAAAGGGAACCGATTTTCATAAGTATCGCAAACTGTGGAATGAAAGCTCGTTTACCGATCGTCATAAGCGCGTGCGCAACAACATTTCCGTTCATTCGTGCCCTGTGCACCGTGCCAGGGCCCGTACAGAAATTTATCGGCCAGTCCCAAATCCCACCCCATACCTATAGACATTTGATACGGCCGCCGCAGAGTCCACGTTACAATCCAAATGGATTCTGCGCTATTTCCCGATTGACGTCGTCGAATTTGTCGGATCTCCCAAAGAAAAATATCCTTCCTTAAGGTAATCCTATCGCTTCGCACCAGTCATACCACTGAGCTTATTTGAGACTAGTCAAATTTATATTTTTAACATATGCAAAAAAAAAATTTGTAATAACTAACATTTTCCGTGTGTAAACTGTTTAATGAATGTTCACATTGAATTAGAAAAATGAAAAAAATAGTTATTCCAACGATTCGCGCAGTATTTCTACGTTTGATATTTGGCAACATTGGTTCTATCCAGGGTTGCAAATAATGCATTACTATTTGTAATGCATTAACGTTTTCATTACTTATTAGTTTACATTTTGTAATAAAAAAAAATACATTACATTCAGTAATGTAAAAAAATTCCATCACTTATTACATTACATTTTGTAATGCAAACAAATGCCATTACTCATTACTTTGAATTTTGTAATGTAACAAATTTTCATTACCCATTACAATGTAATGGGTAATGGAATTTTTTGCATTACAAAGTCCCATGTAATGAGTAATGGAAATATTGTACATTACAAAATGTAATGTAATGCGTAATGGATTTTCTTTACATTACAAAATGTAATGTAATGAGCAATGAAATTTGTTTACATTACAAAATATAAGGTAATGAGCAATGGAATTTGTTCACATTACTCATGCAATGCAATGTAAAAAATCTCCATTACTCATTACAATGTAATGAGGATTATAATTCGTTTCCCATTAGGGGCAGCGGTTTTTGCACTGGGTCGATCTGACCCGATCGGAAACGAATAATAATTCATATTACCTTGTAATGAGTAATGGAGATTTTTTACATTACATTAGTAATGTGAACAAATTCCATTAATCATTACAGTATACTTTGTAATGTAAACAAATTCCATTACCCATTACATTGGTCTTTGTAATGTAAAAATGTCCATTAGCCATTATAATGTAATGTGCAATGAAATTTTTTGTCATTACACATTACATTGCATTTTGTAATAAAAATGTTTCACATTACAAAATGTAATGTAATGAGTAATGGAAAATGTTTACATTACAAATTCCAATGTACTGAGTCCCGAAAATTGTTTACATTACAAAATATAATCTATTTTTTACATTACTGAATGTAATGTAATGGGTAATGAAATATTTTTTCATTGCCCATTAAAAAACTAATGAATAATGCATTACTTTTTCGTTACAAATTTCGCAACCCTGGTTTTATCTCCGTCTAATTTTACTCAACCAGGCGAGTTTAACCTCCATGCTTTTCAACGTCGATCTGTCAAAACAATGTCGGGTGCGGGAAATGTAAGCATTGTGTTCGGGCCACGACTGGTAAACAGCGTGGACAATTTTTGTCGACGAAATATATCGGTTAAAAATGAAATATGTGTGGAAATCCAAATGAGTGAGATGAGGTTAGAACTACAGTCAGCTGTTGCCTTGCTGTCACGTCTCTTTATCGTAGCAAGTGGTAATAAATCCAATACCGGAAGTTCAAATTAAACTCGATATTGCATAAAAATGAGGTCAATAAGCGTAATTTTTGATGAGAGCATTGGATTACTACAAGTGTTAAGTATGTAAATCTAATTATGTTTAAGAATCTGGAGGATTCCCACTATTATATACACTTTTTTAACGACCGGAAATTGGGTGTTTGTATGTCATCTCAGAATTCCTTCACAAAAATACGCAAGTTTAATCTTTTTTTTCGCTGTAATTAGGTCGTTCACTGACCCTGAAATTTTACGGAGACGATTATTAATATATTTAATGAAGGTAAAAAAAAAATTATAAAAATCCTGTGGATTGAAGCCTAGCGATAGGATTACCTTAATCCTGTGCACAAATTTGTTGGGGAGTACCAAGATGTACCCACATATCTATAGGGATTTGTTAGGGAAACTGAACGCAGGGAGTCCTCATTGGGATCCAATTGGATTCTGCACTGTTCCCCGATTACCCAGGTAGGAAATCAAAAGGCTGACGATGGAAACACGCTTGTGCGAGCCTTGTTTCACCGAGCCTGAGTGAGACAGACCTGGCCCAGGTTTCGTTGCATCGTTTGGAGCAGCCTGGAACCAAGACTGGCTGCTTAGCCTAAACTCAGGGTTATTTCAAGCTTTATTCAGCCGGTGAATTTTGAGGCTGAAAAATCAAGGCTGGATGCAGGCTTGTTTCAGGTTGTGATAAAATAAAATAAGTTTAAAATAATATTTTTTCTGTACTTTTATGAAAAAAAAAAATTTAGCAATAAATTTGTCGGGTACGAAGACACGAAAAACGAAAGCGAAGGAGGCAGCTCAGAACATTTAAACATATGCTCTTATCGATATTTATGAGGTACCCAAAAAAGTATATACGAAAATAATAGTACGCAATAAAATAAAGTTTTGTTTTTTAAAATATTTTTTATATATATTTTGTAACAAATAATATAACAAATAATAAATATATATAACAAATCAAATTAATTCTTTACAATTTTATTAAATTTACCAAAATGTAGAATATAGAAAACTAAAAACGGGCCTCATATAGCCTCGGGAAGAGTTTGGGAAAAGCCTGGTCATAAATGCTCGTGAAGGCTTCATTAAGGCTCGTTTTGAGCCTTGTTGTTTCGTCGTTTCAGGCTTAGTACAGGCTTTTCTACCAGCCTTTGGTCAAGCCTGTGTGCAAGAGCCTGAAACCGCGTTATCATTCAGAGGTTCAGCTAGGCCTGAAATCAGGCTGGTGCTCAGCCTGAATTAAAAAAATGTGAGCCTTGTTTCAGAGCTTGGCGAGCCCTTTTTTCATCGTCAATTCCTACCTGGGTAACGCCGTTTGAGAATTCTCACCACGTTTGAATGAAAAATATGTGAAAAGACACGAGAAAAAACTCGGCTTGTTAAATCATAACTTGCCTGCTTCGTGAGCGTATACCTGGGTGGTGATATTATGTCAAATCGCAGTAAAATAAATTTAAAACAAACGATAATTACAGCCGGTTTTTGGTGTTGTGATTCAAATCGATTTTTAAGGAGGTTCGAGCGTTAAGTAAAATTCGAAATTAAAAAAAAATATATTATATTGTCTAAACTAAACTGAATCTCAACGAATCTTGTGAATTTTTTTTACCACAAAATACCAGAGATAGAAAATAGTTTAATGTATGTAATTTTTCGTGCGGTTAGATGGGCAAGACCAAGCACCATGGTTAACTATTTCTAACAACGTATTAACGAGGCCGGGTTGAAATTTCGAACCGTGAATGCTCCGGCGGTTTAAAATTCCGAATTTTGATATTCCAAAATTCCAGATGGGGCCGGGTTGAAATTCCGAACTTTGAATGATCAGAACGATCAAAACGCCGAAAGAATACTACCCCGAAACATCAAAACTCTGAAAGAATTTTACACGAAAGACCAAAACTCCGAGAATCTGAACACCGCCAAAATCATTCGGCTATGGAAGTTTTAAAAATTTCAAAATTTTCAACAAATCGACGAATTATTTCAAGAATTTTTTTTATTGAGAAATGACTTCGGCTCACTTTTGAAATTTGTCTAGACAATGTTATACGTTCTCGTATAACATACGATTTAATTATATATTTCATGAGAAATTAGCACCTACAGAATAAATCTATACTTCGTGGGCATTTTTTTGAGGTTATATAATTGAAAAAAAAATCATAAACCATCATTTGACTCAACTGGACCGCTCCAACCTTAAGATATCCTGTTTTTAAGTGATTTATACTTTTTTTTAAGATCCACTTATTTTGTAAATTTGGTTTATAATAACATCGTACAGAATGCGCTAGGATAATGAATCATATCGGATTCTCTTCGATAATATGGATCTTTTTCCGATCATTTTTCACTGAGTTACAGCCGTTTGAAGAAGGGCTAATTTTCGTAGAAAAAAAGTGATCCTGTAATTTTTGCGCTTAGTGCAGTAAAGATATTGATATAAAAGCTGTTACACTTAATAAATACACTTTTGAAATACATTTAAATTTTTATTTTCATCTATTTAAGTCACTATTTATAGACGAAAATGGTAGTTAAAGAAATGTACTAAAAAAATTGTAGGTCTGCGCTGTTGATGAAATCTCGGAGATGGATCATCCGAAACAAAAAAATCAAACGGTTTTAGATTCAGTATATCAATGGCTATAGCGCATATCATACGATTTTTGATATATGCAAAAATAAAATGTCAGACATTTTTCGAAAAAAACGTGTTTTTTCACCGTTTTTGTCGAAAACCGTCGAAAAACGTTGTTTCGAGAAAAACACGTTTAAAATTTGTTTGGGTTACACAAATACATAAAAAAATGTTTAATGTATTTCCAAAGTGTATTTATTAAGTGCATTTATTAACATCCCTTAAGCCGCTATTTTTTTCTACGTATGAATATCGCGAAAAAGACGAACTTTACTCTCATTCCGACCCAAAGATTTTACACGCACCAGTTTGATTGTTTTTCGTTGCTCCGCGGTTTATTCGATCCCTAGTGAATTCGAGACCACGCGAAGTTTCGCATTTCTTCTTTCCTCCGACCAAACGAAATACCGTCGTTGCGCGCGGAGGGACGTTTTACGATCTTGGAGTTGCGGTGCCTCAAAGTCTCGCTTTGTCTCTCTTTCTCTCTCTCGCTCTCTATCCCTCTCTGTTGGTGTCACGCCTTTCTCACGAACATCCACGAGCCTCACCCTGACTACAGGTATACGTACCTATAGTCATGTCCGTGGACTAAACGAGCGAGCCACGTGACGTGAAATTCGCAGAAAAAAGCACCTAGACGCCATTTTGGTGCCGGCGAAGACCTTTGGTCACTTTGCCGATAAAGTATGGAACTTATGTTATAACGCGTTCAGCGGGCGAAACCACAGACGCTCACCGCGATAATTACAGCTAACGCGATTCGCACATTGGGGACTGTTCGACAGACTGTTTCCTTCGATAATTGCCTCGGTATCGGCCAAGAGCATTTTCACTCGTGTCTGTTGAAATTTATGAATGGACAACACGTGGTTGAAAAATAAAAACAATAGTAAAAGTGCCGAAGGAAAATATTTGCAATGGAGAAATTCCCCAGGCGATTCGAATTTTCGAGCAAGCTCCAATATTCTTTTCTATATTAGCCCCAATATTCTCGAGAGACTCGTATCGAAGGTGATACGAGCACGTACTAACTTCCGGATGAGCTGGACACTTGAAATTTTGAACATACCTCAGATATGGATGACAGACAACTAAACAGACGGGCAAGTCTGTCACATCGAGAGAAAAAGAGAAAAAAATAAAGAAATAAAAAACATAGTTTAATGAAAGATAAAAGATTTAAAAAAATTAAATAATAATATTGATAGTGAATAGTGCATTGGTGACAATTTCTACGATGGCCAAAGAGACAGCCCCCAACGCAAGCGACGCCTGGAGAAGGAGAAGCAAAATTTCACACACACAAGACTAAAAAGCCGAAAATAAAATTATTCAAGGCAGTTCGGAAGAAAAACCGGAAGTCAAACTGACAAGTTTAACGATTTTAATTTTTTTCTTTTGAATGTTCCAAATACATAGAATTTAATCTCATAAAAAAAGTATTTTTATTTTGGTACCCAGAAGAATGAAAATGTATGATGATTTTCATAAATACTTACAATCGACATTGGTTATTGAGGGCTCGGTTGATCATTATCGACTTTACTAGTAAGTTCATGTTTTAAGCAGTTGGTAATGCTACATAACCTCACTTTAGAAAAATTCAAACATCAGGTCTGCTTTTGTTCACGCAGATAAATAATAAGAGATTAATTGGGCAGGGTTTAAAGTTTTATCTTCAGGTAAATATACAGAACGAAAACAGAAAGAATTTTAAAGTTTTCTTAATAAAAATGTTTACAGGCTTTCTTCATATGTATATTTGAATACATAATAATCAATTTAAAAAAATAAGATCTACAATCAACATAGTTTTATTAATTTTTTATCCTTAGTTTTATTATTACTTTTATTCTATTCTTATTGCATTTAGGATGATTTGTAGCGTAGGCATTCGGCAACATTCATATCGCATTCTGCGTGAATTGCCGTCTAGAAATTTCCCCTAGCAATCACAGCTGACGCTCCGATCACCGTTTAGAGAGAGACAGATGCTGCATAGCAAAATTCAATAAAATATTGTGAAAAATTACACGGTAGATCAGCTACAATTTTTGCAGGTGAATTCCATATTAATCGAAGATTCCAATAAGAAAATTTGTTTGTTGGGTAAAACGACTAAATTTTACGTAAAGTTGTCATTTCCGGTAAATTTTTCGGAGGTTACGTTTGAGTGCGTGTATTTTAGGCCAACTTTCAACGTTCATTTCTCGGAAATGGTGCGGTGGAGTGGCTTAACATTTTTTACTTCAACGTGGTTAATGACATACTATCTCTTTATCACAAAAAATAGGAGGTTAAACGTTAGTCGATTTTTTAATTGTGTCTTCCGTACCAACTTAAATGAAAAACAAAATTCAACCACGCTTTTAAAGGGACTAAAAAGTATAAAATAATTTCTCCTAACCCCATACAGATTTATAACCCAGTATAGATTCCTAACCGCATACAGATGGTCCTGAAAAATTGTGATTGAGAATTTTTAATAGCTATGAAAATACTCGTAAGATTTAAAAAGAAAAACGTGGGGCGCCTGCAATAGATGGAGTGTAGGGAGTAGCTGTCGTTGAGATAACTCACACAACAGTTCATATCATTTGCAGTGCAATAAAATTGTTAGTGACTTAGGTGAACTATTCGTGCATCAATTGTCTATTGCATGCGCTCCACGTTTTTCGTTTCAAATCTTACAAGTATTTTCATAGCTATTAAGTTGCTATACCAGTGTGATACTGAAAAAATCGATTTTTTGCCTTTTTCGTCAGCTCATACTTTCAAGAATATCATTATCATTTATATCAATATCATTTTATCTTGCAAAAATCGATGGTTAAATCTTTAAACGCGTTTTTCCCGAAATGAGATTGTTCAAATTTGCTGACATTGTAACTCAAAGAGCAATTGTCCGATTGACTTGAAATTTGAACTGAGTACTCTTGAATATATTTACTCTACAATGGCGTAGGATATTTTTGATTGGATGAAAATGGACGATTTGGCATAGAAAAAAACGACCATTTTATAGGCAAGAAAGCAGACTTTTTTTTCATAACTACGCTATTTTGTTAGATTTTGATATTTTTCGAAAATCCTACGTCATTGTACAGGAAATAGCTTCTAGTTGAACGATATTTTTTTTCATTTTTCGGTTTCAGCTACTCAATCGGCCGGAATCATGTCAGCAGTGGAGGAACTTTTTTGGCGTCTCCGAAGGCAGCGCATAAGTCGTTTGGATCTCAATATTTTTCTACGAAAAAATTATGTAATATAGGTCAAATATAGCCAAATATATTCTCAATTTTCCGAAATATTTAATTGAGTACCTTTCTTCCAAAAAAATCCCGAAACTCACCCAAACTTTCAGCGTTCACACTGGTATAGCCCCTTAAAATTGTACAATCACACACAATGTACAATGTTCAATGTACAATGTACAATTTTCAGGACACTCTGTACGGGGTTAGGAATCTGTATTGGGTTATAAATGTGTATGGGACTAGGATAAATTATTTCATACTTTAAAGTCCGTTTTCCAACCGTGGTTCAAAATTTGTTTGTTTTATTTAAATAGTTTGACATGCTAAAGTAGGTTGAATAAGTAGATCCAAAGTCAGCAGATTTAGCGTGGTTCCTTGGGAAAAGACATCATTACCGTTCTCTTCTTCAATTTTATTCGTATCTTGCTATGAGATGAATATAGGCACGAAAAGTGCAATGCGTTGCAGATATTTTGCGGATTGAAATGGTATTGGAAAAAATTAGCGGTCACCGGAAGTTTGGGTCACAATCCTGTCGTTGATAGTGATTTTGTCTGCGAGCATGGGACTTACTCCGAACCAGGGTAGTGGCACCATGCGTTCGAGACTAATAATTTCTTAACCAAGCGAAAGTCTACACAGTTGACTGTAAATGATGTAGAACATACAACATTGTCTAGACAAATTTCAAAAGTGATGTAAAATCACTTCTTAATAAAAAAAAATCTTAAAATAATTCGTCGAATTATTGAAAAATTTGTAACTTTTAAAACTTCCATAGCCTTTCTTTTCTTTCTTTCGTTATGGTCTTTCGAGTGAAATTTTTTCAGAGTCTTGATCCTTCGAGGTCGTCTTCTTTCGGAGTTTTGAGCGTTCTGATCATTCAAAGTTCGGAATTTCAACCTGGCCAAATTTTGAATTTCGGAATATCAAAATTCGGAATTTGAAACCATCCGATTCACTTTTAATTCTAACAGAGTACAGCCCATAACATTTTTTATCGTATGACCAGATGATTTTTTCATATGTTTATTCATTTGTCAATAATAAATAATTAAAATTGTTTTTTTTTTTCGATTGAAAGGCGATTTTTTTTCTACAACTTGACATTCCCCTAATTTTTAAAATTTCAAAATGTATCCTTTCATATTGAGTTTCATCATTATACTGAGAGTATATTTTTAATATTAATAATGTTTTTCATAACAATAACTTCCTTGTTTATCAATATTTTTCAATTAAAAAAGAACACAAGCTTAGCAAGACCATGTACCATTTGTGTGTAAAATCCCAATAGTTTCATTAGAAGAAATATTGAGAATCGACTTTATTATTGAACCCCAAGCAAACCCGTCAAATTGTTTAAAACCTCTCACATATTATGTTCCAAGTTAGAATATTCTCCCAGTCATAATCAATACGTCTCAATATTTTCGACTGCGAAGTATAGAGTCTCGTAATATGGGCATTCGCTCGATCGAATTCGCATTCGAGTTCATAGTCAAACTCCCTTTCGACCGCGGTGTTTGAACGCCATCAAAAGCGCCGGTGCGAATCAAAACCAAACGCAACCATTAAAAGCATACCTATAATTACTTTTTTTCGTTCTCCTTCATATTTCGAGCTTATCCTCATTTTGTCTTAAAAATCTATCTCGCGTGTTTTCTCGCTAACATTTATCCATCAAATATTCGGCGCAGGAGTCGACGTTGTCCTTTCTGTGCTACTAATCTTTAGGTCAGTATAATACTAGTCGAAGGAAATGTACAGCGCAGGGTTTACTTCAGACGGCGAATACAGTCAAGGATCTTCTGCTTCTCTCTCTCTCACTCTGTATCTCTATGTACCCTACATATTAATCGATACACACACGCATATATATATTACCCACCCTTCTGAGGAATGCAGTTCCTTCGATTTGCCTCCGGTTATCGCGCTATCTTATAAGCTCCTCTCGTGTAATCATCTACATACCGCGAACTAATAAATATACGCCATACATAAACGCAACGTTTATCCGCACCTTGTGTGTCCAATATGTGAATACAACCCTCGAATCGTAATACGAATACACACGCACATGTACCCACACACACACACACACACACACACACACACACA
>OX101787.1:36988161-37374960 GCA_944452715.1 Ophion slaviceki | reverse complement strand
CAAAAAATTATGAAAATAGCCCTTTTTAGCGCCTAAAGTGAGGAGACTCCTTAAACGCGTTTTTCTCGAAACACTGTTTTCAAAATCGCTGGACACGATATCTTGAAAACTGCGTGATGGATTGTTTCTAAATTTACAGGAAATACGACGAGAAATATTTACAGGTAGTTGACGATCTCACTTTTTCAAAACCGATCTTCATTTTTTGACAGTTACGTAAAAATCACGACTCTTTTCATCGATTTTTCAAGCTCGAGTTTCAATTCGGCGCCACGTTGTTGAAAAAAATGATTTAACAAATCGGAGATCGTCAACGACTCGTATTTATTGTTAACTTGGATGACCTCTTTGATTTTTAGATTTCGGATGGACCGTTTAAGCTGGAGAGTGTCCACCGCTAAACGTCGCAAAAAAGAAATCTGCCGGTGGCCATGTTTTTGTTGTTTTTCTTTATTTTTTGGTGATTTTTTTAAGGCTCCCAATATATGTACCTTTGTGTTGAAAAACAACAATTTGAAAGGAACATAATGCGTTTCTTTTTCACGAACCGTTTCCCAGAAATAAAAATTCGTAATTTGGTCTTTTTCGGGCTTCTAGGTAGATGTAGACTCTTAATTCTCTCGTTGATATATCAAGGCACCACCGAACGTGCGATCTAAGAACTTTGGACTCGCTCTTGTCGAGGTGGCGGGCGGAGAAAAAATTTGCATTAGCAAATAAAGCACACACATCGAAAGTGCGAAATCGATAAGTCGGACTATTGGGGAACTCACCTTTCTGGAGCAAATCGAGACGATGTTGAACTTTACATTGTTGGCATGTAACAAAATTACTATTTTCGTTTATTTTCGACTATCATTCAAATTTATTTTTGGTAATTTAGGCTGTCGATCTGCAGTGAAAGGCCCAAAACGTGCGAGTGATTCTCGTGGTCTGAATCTGCCAAGAAGAATAACTCTTCGGACAAACTCGAAAGATTAATTCCCATTGCACTCCAACGGTGCAAGCTTCAAGATCGTGAGCCGGAGCGGTCTATTTTGTCCAGCAGCCCTAAGCTTCCCTTTCAACCTCCTGAGGCCCAGAATAGCGAAGGCTAGATTGGCGATGGACCCATTGTACTAATATTAGAAGAAAATCATTTACTCATGTAAAAATATTATAGGGGGAGATACCTTTAGCCGAGGAACACGTTTGCTGATTTTCATGATTTTTTTCAAAAGGAATGATTTCTTCACCTTTTTTGAGACGGGTATGTTTTTCTACTAGTTTTGGCTGTTATATGGTATTTTTTTTATCTCTATTAAGGTAGTCGGCCGAGTGGTCGTCAGGGTCCTCGTGATCGTCATGTTTACGCATTAAATAAGTATTTTAAGATAAAAATCAGTCCTTCGGGCAGATCTGTGGTACATTAGCTTCCAGGAGATATTTACTATGTTGTCGTACATTTTCACACCCGTAAGTATACGTATAAAAGAATAATCAAATTAAATATATTCCGCTACGACATCTAGCTGTCATTTCGGCCGAATCCTTCATTAGGAGGTTAACGTGAACGATGTCACATCTCGGGTGATTTGAGAATGCCTGTAGACTTGCGTGAAGTAAGTTTTCCTTCACGTGATTAACAAATATTTTAGTTTTGCGTTCAGCATAAAAAATTATAGTTTTATGTTAATTTCAACGAATTTTCATATATGACGATTACCGGTTCAGCAACATAAACACTCTGCCGATTAATCGCCACGGCTGTCGATAACTGGGACAATGTTAGCAAAAAAAGAGTCTTACGAATCGAATATTAGTTTATAGAAAATCAGAAAAAAAATATTGGGTCCGTAATTAGCATTGTCTGAAGCATCCACGGACCAGTAATCGTCATACACATATTCGCGATAGTAAAAAGATATACATATAAATAAATGTTGTCGATTACTGGCTCGTGACCATGTCGATGACTGGGTGTGTCTTGAACAAAGGTGAACAGCACTCGATCGAAATAAAATTAAAAATTATTTTATGAAAAAATAGTTGTTTATAATGACTACAAATAAATAAAAATTACAATTCTGACGTAACAAGCAGTAATTAGTTTTATTTTTGAAATTAATCAAGTTCCATGGAAAAGAAATTTATGTTTCAAACTCTTTATCAAATGTTTTAATAAAAATCATAAAGTTTGTGACAGAGTGCATAAAAATTATTCTGCCGTTCTATATGCAGACATAATCGAGTCAACAAAGTCCTACGAACCTTTGCATAAATGGTTAAGGCCTTATATACCTTTGGATGGTCGGAAAACAAGGCTTTTTGGGATTTAAAAAAAATACTAATAAAGCGATCAAAATGAGATTTGGAGGGTTTATTTCACATATCTGTAGGTACCTCCAATGAGCTGACTCGTTGGAGTCGCACATGTGTACCCAGAAGAATTTTCTTTTCCCCGTAATCTGCATGAGTTTTGCTACCGAAGTACACACGATTATTATAAAATATTTATTTTTGTACATCTAGCCCGATTTTTAAGAAAGTCGCATTTTCGACTGAAACAACGGCCTTCGTTCGTTTTTAAAAATCGCAATTGTTAAACGATTGTAAAAATCGTGTGTACTTCGCTACAAAATGTATCTAAAAAGTTATAATTCAAATTTGAAGTCAATCGGTCAAAAAATGCAGGACCTACGAGTCCGCCCGATTTTGAAAACATTTCTTCATGGAAAACGCGTTTAAAGTTTTAAAAAGATTTTTCTACATGTCTTAAAAAATATGTCCACCTAAAATAACTTTTGCATATTATTTTCGACATGTTTATACGTAATTTAAGTCAATTAAAAAAAAAAATTTCAAAGGTATATAAGGCCTCAAAGCAGTTTGAACGCATGTGACGATTAGTGGGACGTTGCCATGGCGATTACCAGACCAACTGTCATGACGGCATGACGATGACTCGTACAATAGCATCTTATAATCTTTGTAAAATATTTTCTCGAAAACTGTACCGAGCACGGGAATTTCACAACGACCTTCGTCTTCGCAATAAAAAACTGATTAAGAACGACTTAAAATAACTTTTACTCACTTTCCTAGTTCAGCTATAAAAATTAGCAAAGTCAAGCGATCTGCTTAAGGTGACGATTACTGAGCCATCTACCTTAATCTTCAGAAATGGCGGAGGTATGGCACGGTCTTTTAAACTGTATTTTCAAAACTGGCGTGACATATAGCTAAAAAACAAATTGACCGATTCTGATGAAATTTGATATAAATCTTTCTAACCTTATTATCTAGAAGATGACCCTAAATGTTTTTGAAACTAAAATAAAACGTTTTTTTTAATTGACAGATGTAAACATTTTTTCCGTAAAATTCAATCTCTTCGTTTCAAAGCGTACCATTTCATCGAATTTCAACATTTCCCATTTTTTATTCTGCGTATGAGTGTTAATGAAAGAAAAATCTTCGTTAGTTTTTTTTCAGATTAACCCCGTCGATGCTACGCGTCACGCCGTCTGACACCATTTGTCGCAACCTGTTTACAAGACCGTGCCATACCTCCGCCACTTCTAAAGATGAAAACGAAATACCATGTAACAGCCAAAAGGAGTAATAAAATATACCCTAAATCCAAAAAATGGCGAGGAAATTTTTCTTTAAAAAAAAAATCTTCAGATAAAGGTATTTCCCCGCTCAATATCCTCGTAACGAAGAAGTATTTAGGTTTGATATTTAGGGGGTGTTTTCATATTGACTTACGGATGCAAAAACAGAAGATAAGCCTCTAAATATTTGGTTGGGTAAACAGACTAAGCAGAAGTATTAAACTGATGTGCTACGTAATTCAAAACATCAAACTTAGTTTGAAAAAGAAATTCCAAAACTAGGACATTGGGTTATGCTTCCAACGGGGTAATTTGTAAACTGATTCTAAAACACTCTACGATTTTCTCCTGAAAGTAGTACGCCGGGCCTCCGGACGTTGAGTAATCAGCAGGTATTTGTTTCCAAAATTTCCTGATTTTTTTCCCAACACATCTTATCAGTTCCACAAGAAGTTCCTGCGCCGTCTAACGAATGTCACAACTCTCAAGCAAATGATGTTTCAACGTTGTGATATCGTCATTGTCGTCAAGCAGACTTTGGCGTTTAGATTATACCACAATTGCAGGTAAAACGCATGGAGCCTAGATACCAGGAGGTTCAGCGAGGCCTTTCAACTCGTCCCCAAAACGAGAAATGATGGCGCTGGGGTGCTCCGGCACCTATATGTATATAAATATACGCTAAACATGGGTGCGATCTAAGACAGATCACAGATGATGTACCTAACCGTCATTAGTGTTAAGGGATAACACCACTCTAGGATTTTGGAAAGACGTTTTCTTTCCTAAAAATACTTTGGTGTCGTAAAAACAATATGCAATTGGTCCTGTAGCAATTTTTTTTATTTAAAGGTTCAATTATCGATTTGGCCGCAGAGCCTTGGAACGCGCGCTGAGCTGCTCGTACAACTTTAAACGCGTTTTTCTCGAAACCACTTTTTTCGATCTCCGAAGACGGATTACTCGACCACCTTTGCATGCATCGACTTCAAATTTTGATAGCAGCTTCACAATCATATTCTTTATGGGAGTACGTAGCCGTTTTTTGATTAAATGTAAACTTTTTATAAACAATTTACTGCTTTTTTGGCAAAAAATGGATTTATTTCCTTCAAAGTGCGCTATTTTTGCAAAATTTGAAAGCAAATTTCTAGGTAGTCTCATAGCTAATAATATATAAATTATCATTTTTTTGGTTTTTGTTTCAGGTCTTATATTTTACGAGAAAACCGTTCTCCCGTGAAGCTATATGTAAAAATAACACGTTTTTCTAGATGGGCTGTATCGCCGCCATTTTGAGTTTGAGTTTGAGATCTATTCTCGCTTTTGCGTTTTTTTTTCCGAACCGTCATGGGGAAATTATGAATCGGCGGATATTTCGACGTTTGACGTCACGATCGGTCTGTCGTGAGGTTAGAAACTCATCCGATCACTTTCACCTCGTTGACCAATATATTACTATATATGTAGGTGCCGCTGCACCCTAGCGCCATCACTTCGGGACATTTTCGGGGACGCTTTTTTCAGCGCCTTTGCATTGCCGCTGAACCTCCTGGTATCTAGGCTCCATGGTAAAAAGCCTCATTTGCGTAAAAGTTAAACGAAACAAAACGGTCGCTCTGACGGATCATCTGACGATCTCGGGTGCTATAAACAGTTGTGACGAGTAACGAAGAAACTTACGCATTTGTGTATTCCAACGAGGAGGTTTCCTCCTCTTCGCCGATAGTCGCTAAATTACTCTGCCAGTAATAATCATCGCCATTGTCCTCACTCTCATCGCTGGTCGAGTCTCTCTCGACGTCAGGATTTCCAGCAGTCTCTTCCTCCTCATCGTCTTCCTCGCTCTCACTCAGTGTTCCGTTGGGCTCGGTGCTCTTGAAATCTTCCTTGATTTCGTCCAGCGATCGATAAGTTTCGTCATCGTCGTCATCGTCGTTTTCGTTATTGTCGATCACATTCGACCCGGCAAATTCTTTCGGATCCGACGATTCGTCCGGACCATCGTCATTCAAATCCCCAAGTCCGATGGTCGAATGGCAATTACCGGAAGACGTTTCACTAAAGTCCGGATGTTCTTTGGCTTCCTGCCAAATTTCGGAACTTTCCGATTCCTCGGAATCATCGATATCCGTAGTTGTGATGCTCTCGCGTTTTTTCTCCAGCATCTTTCTCTTCTCCCTCGGCGCTGGGATGACGAGGATTCCGTGTCTCTCCGGAGAGGAGACTATAGGTGAGTCCGTCGCGCGGCTCATTGGTGACATACGTTCCATTGAGTCGCCAAGCGCCTTGATCTTCTTCATCTCGATGATCTCCATAACTTTATTCGTCCTGGACGTGGTAAGGCTCTTCATTGGGCTGTCCAACGGTGAAGAATCGTAGGCTTCACTGCAGCTCGTGAATGTGTCTCCACTTTCGACGGCCTCGAATTTCTGTTCCTCGTCTTTCATTGACGACGTGTCGTCGTTATCGGATCTCGTTGCTTCGGGATCTTCCGCGTTGCCATTGGGAATTCGCACGGGGCTGGATGTGACGGGGATTTTGATGACTTCCGGTTGAGGCCTTACGGGGACCGGAGGGGGTGGTCCGCGTCGGGGCGGTGGTGGCGGTGGTGGCGGCCTCTTTCTTTTCAGCCGTACGTCTTTTCTCGGCAGTGGCTTCGGCGGCAAAATCGGCGCGACTCGATCGGTCACATCTCTCGGCATCGGAACTTCCCGAGAGTGATGAGTCTCGCCGTCAGCCTCGTCCAATGCCGCGCACGGATCCTTCTGCTGATTTATGGATATTCTATTGACGTGATTACGGACCGGTAGCGTTGGTGCTACCGGTGAAACTGTTCTTTCGTGAGGTTTGTAGGGACTCGAGGTTTCGCCGTTCACGCACTCGACTATCGAGGCCTCGTCCCGTATGGGGCGAAAATGGGTCGTTGAATCGGCAGCTAAATCGGCCGTGTAAACGAGGCCCGGTCTCGTCTCGTGGCCGTAACTCAATGGGGCGTCCTGAAAGCTCAATGGCGGCTGTATAGTAAGCGTTTCCTCGATCAGTACCATGTTTGGGGCTACCACTGCGGTTATCTTTTCAACGACACCACCTGCCTCGCCTCGCGACTCCACGTGCGTCACCGCTTCCGAATTCGCCAAACGTTTGAGCAAGTATTCCGACGGATTCGTGAGAAAATCTTGCTCCAGATGCTCCAACGTCGGTAGCCTCGTCCTCGCGTCGCAATGGGAATCCACAGCATCTTCCGAGCTTTCATCGACCACTCGATCGCTAGAGCCATTTTGCTCGGTCGCGCCACCAGAGGTCGTCGAGTTCGTCGAGACAGTGGAAAAACGATCACTCATGGAGAATCTGTCGACGGCCGTGGACATCGAACTTCCGGTGTCGTCCGACGTACTTCCGTGGGTACTCGAACCGTCCTGCGATCTCGCGTCGAGATACACCATAGCTTCCGGTGGCTCCTGTAATTTTTTAGTTCAATCGTCAACGTGATCCTCCAACTGGGGACAAATTTATATTACAATATGCGATACGTCAGTTCTTTATATCCCATTTTTCTTTTGAGGCTAGAATTGTTCTAGGCGTTAGAAGATTGCGCGACGGGGAAATATAACGCTGACATATTGAGGGGTCTTCTCACTTTAGACCCTAAAAAAGGCTATTTTCATGATTTTTTGATAGGTTTATACTATAGATATTGATATAAAAATTGTTATACTCAATAAATACACTTTCGAAATACATCAACATTTTTTTAAATGTATTTATGTAACCTGGACGAACTTGAAACGCGTTTTTTTTTCGTAATAACGTTTTCAACGGCTTGTTGATAAAATCTTCGAAACTACTGAACCGATCCTTATGAAATTTAACCACATATTCTTTACAACTATAGCTATAGCGCATATAAAAGATTTTTAAAAAATTGATATTTACTTTTTTTGTCAAAAACAGTGAAGAAAACACTTTTTTTCTTCGACAAATGGCCGCCATTTTGCTATTTTTGCATATAACAAAAATCGTATGATATGCGCTTAAGCCATTAACATACTGAATCTAGAACCGTTTGATTTGTTTGTTTCGAATGATCCATCTCCGAGATTGCATCAACAGCGCAGGCCTACAAGGTTTTTAGGAAATTTTTTAACTACCATTTTCGTCTATAAATAGTGACTTAACCCTTTGAAGCATAGTGACATACTGGTATGTCACCTACTTCCACTCTGCATTTCTTGAATAAAAAAAATTTTTAGTGCACAACGACGAATGTAAATGTATATTTAGGATGTTAGGAGATAAATTGTTAATACAATATCACTATTAAGGGCTTATGTTGCACTTAGTGGATGTTGATTATCATCACAGTACAAAAAAACACGTTATTTAGACAGTGAATGTAATTGTGCCTAATCTAGCAGGTAAACCACAAAAAATGAATTCAGAGACGTTTTTTGAGTCGCTGATTATGAATTCGAGCTCAAAATTCAGAAATTCAAAATGGCGAATCCAATATGGCGGACCAAAACCGGAGATTTTACTGGAATTACTAAAACATTGGAGTTGCTCAATATGTTGATTCTGTTATACTGAATTTCTAATAGAATTACGTTTTTAGCATTACCCGGAGCTAACGGCGAGGACGTAGCGAATTTCTAGCTCCATATTTTTTTTTTACTTTCTTATTTTTTAAATTTATTTTTTTCCTTTTTTATTTTATATATTTTTTATATTATATATTATTATAATATATTATTATAATATATTATAATAATATATTCATATATTAATTATAATATATAAATAATTTTATATATTATTATAACCTAAACAAACAATTTTTGCATTGGTGGTCCGCCATATTGGATCCGCCATCTTGAATTTTCAAATTTTGAGTGCAGATTTGTAATCAGCAACCCCGAAAACCTCCGAGTACAAAGTTTTGAGCTGATTGCACGTAAGGAAAAATGTATGCTTCAAAGGGTTAAGTGGTTAGGTCACAATAGAATTTTCAAAAAATCGATTTTTTTTTCTTTCGCTAAAATGGTGCTTTATCATCATAAGAATAAGTTACGATTCCATTTATAGCAAGAACATTTTTTTTCACCGATTTTGAGCGTATAACGTAAGCCCACCTCTGGCACAGCCATAGAGTATGTAAAACTTTAAACGCGTTTTTCTCGAAACAGCTTTTTTCCAATTGGCGTGACAAATAACTTCAACAATTTTCACTCGATTTACTTCAAATTTAAAAGTTATGTTCCTAATTACATTTCGCAGAGAAGTACGTACGGAATTTCTGATTAAGCGAAAACTTTTCATTTTATGAGCAGTTTTATACGACATTTTTCACTGAACATTCATTTCTTAAGTTCAAATACCTACAACTTTTGAATAAAACAATTTTTTAAAATTCCGTACGCACTTTTCTAGGTATTCTAATGTAGATTGACGAGAATTTTTGTTTTGCGTTCTAGGTAAAAAATTGTGGATGCTAAATGTCACGCCGCGGAGCGACTAAAAAAAAGATAACAAAAGAAAATATTAGTAGTCGGCCATTTTGTACAACGAAAAAAAAAAAATCTAACAGCTTGATATTCATACTATATAGATGTGTAATTAATTTTATGAGTGAATCACTCTTTCAAACGGAAAAAATTGTTAAATTCACACATGTTTTTATACCCGTTACTGTGGCCTAACCTCTTAAATAAATTTAAAACATTTAATGTATTTCGTAACCGTATTTTATTACGTGTAACAACTTTTATATCAATATCATATAATATAAATTGATATTTATATAATGATATTTATGATATAAATCATGCAATATCATAAATATCATATTATATCAATATTATATGATTTAAACCTATCAAAATATTCATGAAAATAGCCTGTTTTAGCATCTGAAGTGAGAAGACCCCTTAACAATACCCCTTAAGTAACCCCTGGAAGTACAATGACAGCTGGTAACATCATTTTATATGTATATCAGGATGCTCGGAAAAAGCATCCGTTATTCGTGCGAGCAATGTTTTAAAGTTAAAAAAAACTCAGTCCAAATTTGAGCCGTCTAACTCAAGACCAAGCGGTAGCGCTAAATCGTTTGTTTTCCGCCTTTAGTTTGCACGTGAAATTGACTTAGTACGTCAAGCTTGAATAAGGGGAGGGTAGGGGTTCCAATGGTACTTGATTTCAGATAATTTCTATCTGAGATACAGTGAACATCGCAAATCGTGTTTTTCAAAAGGCGTTTTTGGAAAAGCTTTGCCACCGGCTTGTCTGTGGATATTTTCGCGTACAAATTTCACGTAATGTTCGTGGAATGACACTTAAAAATGTACAAAAGGTTTCAATGAATTTACTCTATCCATATAGAATAAAAAAATTCGCAAAAAAGTGTTTTTTTTCACGCTGAAACGTCTACCCTTCCCATAACGCAGCAGGTAATTAATATTTACGAAATCCGGTTGAAGATTCTTAATGCTAACGTGTTCAGCTGTAAAGTAGGGTATGCTGGGGTCAATTGGAACGTTTTTGAGAAAATCGGTTAGTGTGCCTTCATTTTATACCCTATCTGTTTGGCAATGGGCTTTAATTATAGCTAGATTGGCTATATGATAGCATTATTGATGTTGCTTCTTATATGCCCTTAACTCAGGTAGAAGCTACTCAGAAACCCTTGGAAACCGTTTCATTTGACCCTGTGTCAGGGTCAATCGAAAACGTGCTTGAGGTTAGTTGAAATAGGTGTTTTCAGCTGATTGAACTAATGTTTTTACTAAACCCAGGTACTGTTAATTATGTGTATGAAGTGACAAATTGGTTAAAAAATACTTTAAATTAAAATAATCAGTTTTGTTGATTTTCAATCCAGTTTGAGTATCGCTGAAGGTATATTAAGGTTCTTTAATATTATTTTACATTCCGAACGATTTCTTGGCTTCTAAAAAATAAAACAAGATTTGGAAAACTTGCTTGCGTATGAAATGTTTATTCGGGGTCAATAGGAACACGTTTCAATTAACCCCGAACCGTTTGTTTCAACTGCCCCCGCACCCTCGCTTCAAATAATTTATCAAACAGCTAAAACCCTAAATGTTGTAGGAAGGTACTGACCACAATAAACTCAACTAGGATATTCATAGTAACGATGATTGTAAACAACGCTGATGAAGGAATAATAGTTTTGGGGCAATACGCAATACACTAATGGTCACAAAACTTACTTTTTATACCGAAAAAGCTATGCACCCGCATAAAAATGTCCGACGCGCTCGGGGGGCGACGCGCATTGAGCAACAGGATCCGATACGCAAAGCAGTCCCTTCTCCCCTCGGGGCCTCGCTGATGTCACTAACCGTCTTCGAGTTATTCAACTTATTTCATTTGACCCGGGTTTCTATCGAACCCAGCTTGCCCTACTTTGAAAAATGCTGTCTATCATTACGTTTACACGAATCAGCGATATTTGAAAAATACACAAGTCCCTGCCGATAAAAAGGTATTTTTCAAATAACTGCATTTTTTGGAAAAATAAGAATATCGAGATTGAAGAAGAGCATTTTGGTCAGCATGGTGAGCTTTGAGAACTTCTAATGGATTTGAAAAATATTCCTTCGTTGTTGATTTATTGAAATTTAAACGAAAAGAGCGATTTTCTGTCTAAAGCGAAGGGGATGAAAAAATTATCCAGCGCGACCTTTTGGACTTGAGTCAAAGAGCTCAAATTAGGCACGATTTTTTTCTCATGCCTATTAATATTGCATGAAAGCAGTATTGCTTTTTTACTTTTTTTTTTAAATCTCGTAAAATCTCTGGTGACCCCAGAATTTCTTCGTATGAAGAATCTTTTTTTGGTGCAATCCCGTTAAGGGGAGGGTAGGGGTTTCAGCGTGAAAAAAAACACTTTTTTGCGAATTTTTTTCATCTATATGGATAGAGTAAATTTATTGAAACCTTTTGTACATTGTTAAGTGCCACTTCAAGAACATTCCCTGAAATTTGTACGCAAAAATATCCACAAACAAGCCGGTGCCGCGTTTTTTCTCGAAACCACTTTTTCAAAGTCCGTGTTCACTGCCATTTGAAAACTACATGACCGATTTATTTCAAACTTGATACACACTTTTTACATATAAAATATCTCCCCCCAACGGTTAGTTCGAGATTTATTTTTTACATTGAGGGAGTTTTCCACACCCAAAATGGCGGAATTTTTCGAGAAAAATAGCACTTTTCACTTTACATGACCACCAAAAATTTAGAAATGAAAAAAAAATTATCAAAGATCGTTGGGGGGAGGATTTGATGATACTTTGACTAAATTTTAATGGTACTTGATTTCAGATAATTTCTAGCTGAGATACAGTGAACACCGCAAATCGTGTTTTTCCAAAGGCGTTCTTGGAAAAGCTTTGCCACCGGCTTGTTTGTGGATATTTTCGCGTACAAATTCCACGGAATATTCTTGAAATGACACTTAACAATGTACAAAAGGTTTCAATAAATTTACTCTATCCATATAGATGAAAAAAATTCGCAAAAAAGTGTTTTTTTTTCACGCTGAAACTCCTACCCTTCCCTTAAAAAAAGAATTTTTTGAAGTTAAGATATTTGAAGTCAAGGAATTTTAACCCTTTGCGGCATAGTGTAACACTGATGTTACACCTAATTCAATTCAGATTTTAACGATTCAAAAGTGTTCTTCAATTAAATATGGCGGTTGTAAATGCTTTTGAAGGTTCCTAGGACTTCAATTACTACTAAGACATACCCATTAAATTTTTATCTTTCACCCAGTGGGTGTTATCAATAACGAAAGTGCAAAAAAACGAACTTTTTACATCATAAATCTGATTACGAATAATCTAGCAGGCAAACCATAACCAAAAAATAGGTAAAATCTCGGTTTTTGATCCACTGAATATGAACCCGAAGTCTAAACCGTCAAATTGAAAATGGCGGATCCAATATGGCGGCTGTAAATAGCAACAACTATAAGATTTTTCCAAATTTGATGATCTATTTTTTTCGGGGAGCTTATTTCCTGTAACAGCGACCCCGGAAACCCCCGAGTAGCAACTTTCGCTATCATCAAACAACGTTTTCCATTTATGGTCCGCCATATTGAATCCGTCATTTTGAATTCTCGAATTTTGAGTCCAGATTTGTAATCAGAAACCCCGAAAACCCTCGAGTACCAACTTTCGCTATCATCAAACGATGTTTTGCATTCATGGTCCGCCATATTGGATCCGCCATCTTGAATTCCCGAATTTTTAGTGCAGATTCGTAATCAGCGACCCCGAAAACCCCCGAGTATAAAATTTCAAGTCGAGCACGTAAAGAAAAACGTATGCTTCAAAGGGTTAACAGCCCACGTGAAATTTCTAAAGGACGGCAGATCACCCCGGTATTCGTGTTGATGAAAAAAAAATATGGTGCTTTATAAAATTCCTGCTTGTCCTGCCTGCGTGTAAAGTAACAAAAAAAAGTTCCATGACAGAGACCTGTTTGGATTTCCCGAATTCCGGCGATCGTTCGTTCGTTGATTTTTTCGACGAGTCGTTTGGTGATCCTTGAGAATTTTTTGGTGACGCGGATTCCTCGCTAGCCGATTTTCCATTTCTCGGCGATCCAACGATCTGAAACTGTTGCTTCGACTGTGGCGAATTGGCTTGCGTGGACGAGCCGCTCGATACGGGACTACCGTTCCACGTCTTTTTCGCGGGAATCGGATTAGCTTCGCCATCGCCGGAACCTCGAGCGTGACGTAACTTCCGCGGTGGTACAGGCGGTGGACCAGATGGCAATTCCGGTGGAATCTTTTTTTCACATTTCGCAACAGCCTCGGGAGGCGATTTGAGCTCGGCGCTCACGACTTCCGGTCGGAGAGCGCCCCGGCATCTGACGAGTAATTTTATCACTACGTGCGATTCCTTGAGACGTCTGACACAGTCTAGACGGCTCATGTGGGTCACTGGAACTCCGTCGATCGACAGCACCTGTGGAATATGTCGGTGGAAATCTCTATTAATCGGTTCACACTGATAACCGAAATTTTCAACTGAATTCGGATATGTTACTATTAAGGTTTGCAAAAAAAACATCACTTTTGGATTCATTAATAAACATTAATTGACATCAATCAACATCATTTTTTCCCTCGTCTCACGGCCTACTGCCATTACTTGAAATAAACAATTAAACGAGTCTATTAAACAAATTCATGGTCGATCAAAAGACATTCTTGTTTTCAATGTATAAAATATATATTTGAATTGAAAATATCTTTACTTGCATAGAGTAAATCCGTGTTTAATTTGAATATATTGTTATTTGAATGCACGGAAAATATATTTGCTTCGATAGTATTTTGTGTTGCAAAGAGCCAAGATTATCACATTTGGAAATAGTAGGTCGATTAATAAAGAAGTACATCGAAATGAAGACAAAACAGTCATTCAATTCAGATGAAAAAATTTAATAGATGCATCCAGTTGGTACGGCTAAATAACTATTTTAGTAAATAATGCAAAAAAACATAGGCGGAAGTATAATTGTCGTAACTCAACGAAATCAAATAGATGTTGATTTACATAAAAACATATATATGAGATGCATCATTGCTATAGTAGAATCATATAAAGGAAACTTTGAATTAGCGGAAATTGAAATTGAGTAAAAAATATTGAGTCCTATAAACGAAACAAGTTGATTTGAATAGACATATTTTATCACGATAACTTCCGTCATTTATTGCACAACTCCAGAAATTTTATTTGAATTTCATATCAAACTGTCAAACGCAAAGAACAGAGGCCAATGATACTTATTGGCAGTATGAATGAAACTATGCAAACTGGAAAATACTATTGAAGTGAAATGTACATTTTCTATTAAAAGCAGTATCGTTTAATGGGTCTTCTCACTTTAAACGCTAAAAAGGGCTATTTTCATGATTTTTTTTGATAGGTTTATATTATAGATATTAATATAAAAGTTGTTACACTTAATAAATACACTTTTGCAATACATTTTTAAAAAATGTATGCATTTATGTTACCCAAAAAAAGTTTAAACGCGTTTTTCTCGAAACGACGTTTTTCGACGGCTTGTTGATAAAATCTTCGAAACATCTGAACCTATCCTCATGAAATTTTAACCACATATTCTGTACAACTATAGCAATAGCGCATAACGATGATTTTTTTAAATTTTGATATATACTATTTTTTTTTGCCAAATACGGTGAAAAGAAACACGTTTTTTTTTCGTTTTCATTAAAAATGTCATTAACAAAACATCGAACTTAGTCAAACGGAAAATTATAATTCTCCCCGGGCAGACATTTGTTGGGGCATCAACATTGTCCACATTCGAATGCAAGACGTCATTAGAGAATGTTTAATTGAAATTCGCAACTGGAGTTTGTTATATTCCCAAAAAAAAAATATCCTTTCGTGATCCCGCGCACAAATTTGTTTGACAGTCCCAAGATACACCTACATCTCTATAGGGGTTAGTTAGTGACACCGCACATAGGGAGTCCTTATTGTGATCCAATTGAATTCTGCACTGTTCCCAGATGAACGCCGCTTGAGAATTCTCACCACGTTCGAATAAAAAATATGTAAAAAGTAACGAGAAAAAAACTCGGCATGTTGGAACATACCCCGCACACTTGCAAGGAACATCCCTCAGGTGTCGTTCTTCGATATTGTTGGAACTTGTATATGTTATGAAGCATTGAAAACTAGCAAGGAACATCACTTTGGTGTCCTCCTCCGATTTGTTGAACCTTTTTTATGTGGAACAGTATCAAAAAAGACACTTATCTTTTTATCAGCGGAAAAACGGTTTTAAGGGGTGAAGCGCGCCCTCGAAAGTAGGGGTGTTTTTCGTTTTTCGTCGATAACGTTATCGTTCTAATCTCCAATGTATAGTACACAAAAAAATAAACGTTGTTGCTATGTAAATTTTTTTTATATCTCCTACCCTGAAAACGTTATCGACGAAAAACGAAAAACATCCCCATTTTTTAGTGTGTGTTCTCCCCATAAATCTGTTTTTCCGCCGAAGAAAAAAAATACGTGTCTCTTAGTTTTTGATACTCTTCCACATAACTTTAAAAGTTTCAACAAAACCGGAGGAGGACACCAAAGTGATGATCCTTGTAAGCGACGAAACAAAAACGAAAATTCTTCTAATCCGAAGCGATGCAAAATCCACTAGAGAGTTATCGCAAAAAAAAAAGAAAATTCAGAGGTAAATCACCCCTATTCGAGAGCTGGTTTCACCCCTTAAAACCGTTTTTCCGCCGATAAAAAGAATACGTGTCGCTTAGTTTTCAATGCTTCATAACATATATGCGTTTCAACAAAATGAAAGGACGCCATCTGAGGGATGTTCCTTGTTAGTGAGCGTGTACGTTTGTGGCGCTATTATGCTAAAGTGCAGTACAATAAATAACAAACGATAATTGCAAGGGATTTTCAGTGATGTCATTCAAATCGATTTTTAAGATATACTTAAGTACTGTTTTTAAGCGATTTATACTTTGTATGATAAGATTTATACTTTTTTAAGCTCTACTTGTTTTGTGTATGTATATATCGGTAATTCTTCCGAAATGACCACTTTGCAAGACAACGAATTATTTCATTTTTTCATTTAAAAATTGCAATTGGCTTCCGCTTTAATTGATATAATTTAATTTCCTATGGATGACACTGATTTTTCAGTTTTTAGAGATGTATCATGATCGAAAGGAATAGTAGGGCCAGAGGATGATGCAAATCTTTTTCTATCAAGTTTTTATTGGTTTATTAATATCTCCGTCTCCTTTTCTTTGACCATTGAAGGCGCTTTTTTTCAAATTCTCTCTTTCGTATCAAAGGCACTACTCTGGCAAGCATGATCAGCTAGCGCTGGCCGTCACACGATATATGAACTGATTTACAGCTCTTCAGAGGAATAATTGAGAAAAACGGTTACGAAATTTCGTTATTTATTGTGAGATACCCGTGCTTATTTAATTTTTTATTTTTCAAGGAAGAATTAAATAAATGTGCTATGGATTCAAAGAATGTTTTTGATTTTTTAAAAAAATTTTAGGACCTTTTCAGCTTGCTAGTGTATATGAAGTCTGGATAGTCACACTCCAGAGGAACGATTTTCATAGTCAAAATATAAGGAAAAAAGGATAAGGATGATTTTTCTGCCAAATATGTTCTGTAGAAAGATTTCAAAATATTTCAAACTGTTATATCAAAAAAAAACTTCAAAGTATTCGAATAGCATCATTTCAAAAGTCAGATTACATGCGAAATGATCATTTCTGGAGAATTACCCATATCTTGTTTAGAAAATTGAACACACAGGATGCGATAGGATGCATCAAGATTCGGATTGGATTATGTTAGACAATGTGGGAGTCCATTAGGATGCGAATTGTATTCGTGCATTTGATTCCAAAGCGGAATTCCGATGAGAATCCAATGTGCGAGCTTCATGTTTTCGTATAGGGATCCAAAGCAATGGCCCATTGGATGCCTATTAAGAAGTACGGACAAGTGAGGAAATCCAATTGGATCCCTACGACAATTTCTGCACGGGTGCCCCTGCACAGACGGAAAAATTCTATTTATATTAACTAACTGCGTCTATATGATTTTTTTAATTCGAATTAACTAGATTTTTCGTGCAATGGAATTCTTCCTATTGCATTCCATTATTGGAACTATTTATTTTGAATATATTTATTTATTCAAATAAAAAACTATCTAATTTCGTCTAATAACTAAATATTTTATTTAATCCTAATAAATCTGTGATTCGGTTTCATCTGTTCAAAAAACCATTTAGTCGAATCCACTAAGTGTATGTATATTTTTTTCTTTAAATTTAATTTAAATAGAAATTTCGTAGAGTCAACCATTTTCTTATTTGATTGAACTAATGGTCTGTCTTTATTGCAACACACATACCAAAGGAGAGTGGGGGTAGAGAGAGTGGAGAGAGAGGAGTTTTATATATATATAGGTTTGAAAAATCTATAGCATGTTGTTCGATAAAACTTTCTAATTATCATAATGATCTTCACTAATTGATACAGTTTATGTGATACAACAAGTAATTATAGGAATTCATTTGGTTTCGTATGCCATATCTGCGACCAAATGTGTGTATATGGGAAACGTACATTTTGGACCTTTTGTGTTTCTGTAATGTCGACTATCAGGACATTCAGCTGCTTTCAAAACTACCTCTCCGATAAAGGTATAGTGAAACTTTTAAGGTTCAAAGGATGATTTTAAAAACATTTGACCCAAAATTCAAAATGGCGATGTTAAGATGGCTGAAATTTCATTTAATGGGAAGAACTTTTTAACCAAAAAATTTGTCAGGTCAAAACTAACAACTTTTGCAGGAAGTTTTTTTATAAAGTCCATAATTTTTATGTTAGTTAACAATATTTGTGACTATTAAAGCACTCGGTACGATAGGAGCAGCATGCGTAGCTGTGAGTAGGTAGGTTCTACGTTCGATTCCATATGGGTGGAATATTTTCCTCGAAAAAAATCATTTCAGAAGGCCGGGGAATTACGTATTACGATACAAAATCGTTGTGGTAAAACTGCCAATTAAGTGTTTCATTTCATTTTGGATTTATGAAATATTTCATGCATATAGTACACTTAGATTTACAGTATACATTGTAAGCGAATAAATTTATGTGAATCGAATCTTTATTTATTCAATTGGAATATATTTACTATTCGGAAAGAATAGCGGAAATAAATTTTAAAAAATTATTTGGAACGAATAAGATCGTAGTAGACGGTGAGACAAGGAAAAAACCTATTTGATTTAAATAGATTCTATTCAAATAAAATATTTTTTTTTTGGCCGTGCGTCTCCAATTACTTCTGCACATGGAAAACGAAAATATTGTTTGACGAAATTTGACTGACCTCGTCTCCTTCGCCAATGGCGCCCCAAGAGCATTTGGCTCTGCTCGCCGGGCTCTGTTCCGCGCAGCTTTGTACAAAAAGTCTCTTGACTTTTTCCGCATTTTTGGCGCCTCCCTCGAACTTGAGGCCGAAGCCAAGTGGCTCGCCGGGAAGTCTGAACACTTCGACCTCCTCCTCCGGATGTACGTCCGAGTTACCGATCACCGCAGATGTCTTCGTAGGGTCGATCTGACAGTCATTTTCGTCGACCGTGCCGATCGACAGTACGGTAACGAAATTGTCAACGGCCAACTGTTGTTGATTATTCCCAACGCTCACTACCGTCACAAAGTCGGACTCGTTTTTCCCGAGCTCTTGTCTGTAGTTGCACATCGTTGCGGAAGCCATTTCTCGTCTTTCCACGAGTCTCGCGAGCGTCCTCAATCCAACGTGGCATTCATCGCACCTGGATGACGCTCTTTTCTCCAACCTCGTCGGCTCTGTGATCTTTGTAAGACGGAATCCTGCTTCGCCACTCCCTGCAATCGAGGACACGTGTGTCAAACATTTTTCACTACTTTTGACGCATCTAAGATTTCATATCCTTCGACAAACGACGATAAATTGCCGTAATCGTTCGACTAATAGGGAGTCGAGCGAAAATAAAAAGTGTTCAAGTCGAACGAGACGCGTTTGCGAAAGTAGTCGAGCAACAAGCAAAATTGGGCTAAACCTCGTGCCAGAGGCGATCGATAAGTAGAAACTGCCGCAAATCCTCCCCCCTTTCCATAGAAGAAAAATAGGTATTTGCTTGTAGTCCAGCAAAAGAGGTGAAAACCTAGCACTTTTAGCGTAGAATATGAATTTTTGACTGAAGGTTCATGGCTGCATACCGAAAGTAGCCCTAAACAAATGTTGACCTTCAACTCGCCCCAACCCTGAGAGATAGGGGTTGAAAACTTAAAATCGCCGTATCTCGATCATTAATAGCCCGATGAAAAAATGTTTCAAACGAAAGGTGTTTGGAATAATAAAATACGTAAAAAGTTATCTGACGTCCAATCCCCTATCTTTGAGAAGAGCGGCACAAAAACACAAGAGAATTTTCGAATCGTTTTTGTGCCGCTATTCTCAAAGATGGGGGATTAGACGTCAAATAACTTTTTACGTATTGTATTATTCCAAACAACATTAGTTCGAAACATTTTTTCATTGGGCTATTAATTAACGAGATCCGGCGATTTTTAAGTTTTGAACCCCTCTTTCTTAGGGTTGGGGCGAGTTGAGGGACAACATTATATTGGGGTTACTTTCAGTATGCAACCATCTACCTTCAGTCAAAATATATGCTCTACGCTAAAAAGTGCTGGGTTTTCGTCTCTTTTACTGGACTATTGCTTCGCGGCCTTTCCAGGAACGCTTCTCGCATTAAAGTGAAACTAGAAAATTTCCGCACTCTCTGGGTCGTATGGTGAGTTTTTCTATTACTTTGCTGAAAATTTGCGCCATTGATACCGCACGAATGATTATGGTCGGGAGGAAAAAAAGCTCTGGACGTTGTCGAGTATAAATTGCAAAGGAACTTTCGAGTTGTCCGACCTAATGCGCAAGAGAGAGCCAGGATTGGTGCTCATCGTGTCGGAAGAGCATTGAATGCGACGAGACTCTCGTTTGGTCAACATATAAGCTCAACGAGATACAACTCGTACATATGTACACTCGATAATCGGAGTCTGTGAAAGTATCATATATTTTTTGTCTCTCGTAGTAGCTTCTTCTCGTATAAAGCGCATCCGGTGGCTCTTCTCATCTGATAGAATGTGAGAAGTAGAAAGTATGAAGATTGACCCGTTGGGGGCGCGAAAGGGGCCAGGAGGGTCACTGTCAAGAAATCGATTGGATCACGCGGTCGTGCCGGAGAAGTTCACGTGAGAGATCGTTTACGTCGAACACCGTGTCTACCTCCGAAGAAAATGCCTCAAGTAGTTACGGACTCGTCACCGTTGATTATCGAACGCACGCGAATATTCGTTCTTCGGCGTCTCACCAATGGCGAATATTTTATTTTCTGACCCCCTTTTACAGGAGACAATTTTTAAGCTGTCGAGGTATGATTTCGAATATAATTCTTAAGACCTTTAGGCGAGGAAAAGTTTGCTGATTTTCATGATTTTAGCATTGAAAATGCTTTTAAAAATGTGTATGAGGTATTCCACATGAATCCGGTGGACTTTTTCCCTGACCCCCGTTAATTCGATTAATTTAAAAAAATCTGATTCCATTGACTATAAAGGACACCCTGTATTTTTTTACATTTTTCGAAACAACCCTCAGTCAAAAAAATGTTTATGTCCGAAAAAATGTCGCCATTTAAAAATCTGAAAAAAAATCCCAAAAATGCGTGTATGTAAACATTTTCAAGCTATCACCCGCAGTGGAAGTATATTTTTTTTGTGCTTTCTGAGCGATTAACGTTAAAAAAAGATCCGAACAATTCAAGAACCGCTTACTTCGGGCGGATACTTAAATATTTTGGTACCCACAATGAATTTGTCGGGTTTTTACAACTAAGGAGTGTTTCGAAAAATGTAAAAAATGCAGGGTGTCTTTTAGACGCAATGGAATTACATAGAAAAAAAATAATCGAATTGGCGGGGGTCAGGGAAAAAGTCCACCGGATTCATGTGGAATACCTCATGTTTGTTGAGATTGGCTGGGTATGGGGGTCTGAGTTAGCTGAATGTCACACAAAACTAACGTTACCCCTACTCCACGGCCACTGTGCTGTAGTCGAGTGGGAGGAGGAATGGATGGATGGATGGATGGATGGATGGATAGATGGATGGATGGATGGACGGATGGACGGACGGACGGACGGACGGACGGACGGATGGATGGATGGATGGATGGATGAATGGATGGATGGATATTTACATGTACCTGGTTTTTATTACCCGAAATGTTGCACTTTGTGTAATATCTGTAGATTTTTTTTACAGGAAAGATTTCTTCGCCATTTTTTAAACTCAGGGTATGTTTTTTTACTACTTTTGGCTGTTACATGGTTTTTTTATTTATCATAAAAAATGGCGGAGGTATGGCAGGGTCTTCTAAACTGCATTTTCTAAACTGGCGTGACGTATAGTTAAAAAAGAATCGACCGCCTCTGATGAAATTTGGTTTATACCAAATTTCATCAGAGCCGGTCGATTATTTTTTATATATCTTTGTAATCTTATTGTCTGAAACATGACGCTAAATGTTTTTGAAAATTAAATAAAAGTATTTATTGAGTGCAAAATGTAGTTACTTTTTCGGAAAATTCAATCTTTTTGTTTCAAAGAGTACCTTTTTATCAATTTTTAACATATCTCACGTTTTCTTGGTTCATAATCTGCGCATAAGTGTTAATGAAGAAAAAAAATCGTTTTTTTTCGGATTGATTCCGCCAACGCTAGGTGTCACGCCGTTTGACAACATCCGCTGCAACCTGTTAGAAGGCCATGCCATACCTTCGCCAGTTATAAAGATTAACATAAAAAACCTTGTAACAGACGAAAGTAGTAATAAAACATACCCTAAGTCTCGAAATGGTGAAGAAATCTTTCTTTAAAAAAATATCTCCCCCCCTTAAGGGAGACGACCGGTCTAGAGTCCGGAACAACGGTGAATTTCGCCATTTTTATGGATACCCAGTTGATAGAATTAACATTCCGTTTAGTGGCCTTTATTATACATAACTTCAAGTATCTTCATCAATTTTCTCACAAGATTTTCCAACACTATAGCGGCGCTGGAGCTGGATGAAGTGGGTCATCTTTGTCTGACAGTGTCCTGTGACCAGCAACATCACATCGCCAATTCTTGGCTGGTCGACTTGAACTTTAGTTTTGATTCCTTATAACAATATTTTACATCGAAACACGTAGGGAATTTTTGATATGTTGAAAACTTTTATCGAGAAAATTATTTATGCCGATTGTTTTTACCAAAAACATTTTTTTCTTTCAAACATCTGCTATTTGATAAAAAAATCTATATTTTCCGAATTCCCTACGAACTTCGGAAGTAAATCTTATCTAGGATTCTAATTATTTTCAATTTTCGTACCCGGTAAAAAATTGGTCTACTCTTGCCGGCCGGCGGATACTGGGAAAAGGTGACTTGCTTCATTCAGCTTCAGCGCGGCCATTTTCTTACTAAATTTGGTGAAAAAAATGTAAAGATACTCGAAGATATGTAGAATAAAGGCCTTTAAACGGTATTTTCATTCCATCAACTAGGTATCCATACAAATTGTCGAACTTCAGCTTACATTTCAAGCTTCAGGCTGGTAGTCTCCTTTAAGGGTTAACACCATTGTAGAATTTTCAAAAAATTGAATTTTTTTTTAAATTCACTTAAGAGATGCTTTGAATCATCTAAAATAAGGGGGAAAAAATACTTGTAAAACAGCCGTGCGCGAGGCATCGACAGTTTTGCTCGAAACACAATTTTTCAAAACGGCACGCAAAATAACCGGAACAATTTTCATTATGTGCACTCTAAATTTTGAGCACATCTTTAAAATAACATTCCGAAGAGAAATACGTACGGGATTTTCCATGGGTTAATTGTAACATTAGTTATTAACAATTAGTTGTCCGGTTTTTTCTATCGAAAATTGAGTTTTTACTTTGAATGCTTGTCAATTCCAAAGAAACGCATATTTCCAAAATCCCCTACGTATTTCTCTAGCCATACTCATGTAAATTAAGGTAGTTCCTCTGCGAAAATCTCAACCAAAAGTTTACATACCATGTTCATGTTTAAAAGATTGATAATTGGTTTAAATAGTAATAAATAAAATTAAAAACTACGCAATATTGACTCGGTACTAGTAGATAATACGATGGATATCATTTATTGCCGTAAAATATATTTTATATTGTGTTTGTGATCTACCATTGCCAGTAAACTTTTTGCCGGGACTGTCCAGGCTTTGCCCCAATTGTTTTTTTTCCAGGCTTTGCCAGGCTTTGCACCAAAATTATGAGGGCTTTTCATGGTTATATCTTGGAAACTAGATGGTGAATCATTCTCATTTTTTTTCACATTATTCGTGATATCTTACTCTAGCTTATCCTCGTTTTTTATCAATTTCTTAATTTTAGTTTTGACGGTAAAATTAATGATGCTCTGTTTGCCAATCATAACGCATTTGTTGCGTGTAAACCAAGCCAACTTTAAGTGTAAATATCTCAGGTTTGGGGTGGTCAAACTTATTCAAATTGCACAGATGTTTGGATAATGTATTGAATAACATATATGTCAAATTTCAACCATTTCTTAATTCAACTCTTCGGTGGAGGTACTACCTTAATAGAATTTTTGTTTCAAATTCAAGTTTGCGGCAGTTATACTGCGTCCCGTGCAGAAATTTTGGCAGGGATACAGCTGGATTCTGACTTGTATCCCGGGCTCCCAGTCGGGATCTAGTCCGATATCGGATCAGATTCTAAGACTAAATGTAAGATCCGTAAACTGGATTCCATTAGGGATCCAGAACCGGATCCTTTAATGACTCTAAATAGATTCCCCATGGAATCATTGAGGAATCTTGGAAGGATCACGGGTAAATACAGGCTGAAATAAAATGGCAAAAATGGAATTATTGCATGTTAAATTTATTATAAAAATAATTAAGATTTATACATTTTTGGTGAACTAAAATATCAATTTAAAAAATGAAGGGTAAGAACACCATAAAAAATGGAAAACTACGACTGGGTTATCGTTTTTTGGACTACTTGGCGTCCTTTGCGTCCATCTCAGTCTTTTGCGTTGGATATGGCATTCCCTACAGCTTTTAACACAGCATCTGCGTTAATCGGAGTTCCATCCTGCTGCGTTTAGCAGTTTGTGAGCGCAGCTGTAAATAAATCGAAAAATTGTAATATATATATCTATATTTATATTATATCATAGAAACACAGCAAAACATATTTTGAACAGCTTGAAAGACATACCTATTATGCAACTTCCGAAATTTGTTGTTTTCAGCAACACCTTTGCTTTAATTTTTTAGCGTTGAACCTGAGCACCAAGTCCCGCGTAAAAAATCTCCTTAGAATATACATTCTAACTTTCGTGAGAGCGTATCAGTGCGCGCAGTCCCGCATACATTATCACCGGGGTTTCTCACCGATAACTTGAACATTTTGTAATATTTTTATTACATCACTGCTGTACATACAAATATCTATTTCAATATTGATAAGCGGGAATGAAGCGTTAATAAGTTGTTGTGACAATTAACATTTTTTGTATTTTTTTATTCTATTTAGAAATGCAGCATCGGTATTGCGAAAACTCGCGAAAATTAGCGGTTGGAATACATCTGGGTGCATTCCAACCGCTAATTTTACAATTTTTTGTTTAATATCGTCTAACGAAAAAATTATCGTTCGGCTCGAAACGGCAGAATGCAATTCCCACATCTCGAAATCCCTGGATGAAGTAGGATATTCAAATGTTTCTCTCTTTACTTTCCATATAACCCTTTTAAACTGAATATCGTTTAATAATTGAATGATAAATCAAAACAAATCAAGCGTCTTAACGCCAAGTTATTTGATGATTTACTATGAAACTAAATTGTTTAATAATATTATTTAACGCACTATATTTTGCTTTAAAAAAATTATCACGATGTTGAGAATGTAAATATAGAAACAATTTGAAAAGAATAAACCGCACTGGCGTTGCACGTGTAACTCCCTTGAATCTGACTGGATTCGGCTGGGTACTACACCCCACGTTCACGTACACAGCGCATCTAACGTCCTGTGGATGTGGCTGGGCATAAACAGGGACTCAGATAGGAATCCGATATATACGCCAGAAATACATGTGGTTCCAAAGCGTTCCATCTACACCCCGCGAACGTCGGTGGATATAAACAGAGACTTATTCCCCAAAACCGGCATCCCGGTTAGAATCCAACGTAATTTTGAAAATTTTAGCGTCACGTGTATTTTTCGGTATCACTATGAAATTCCTATCTATAGATAGGAATTTTATAGATAGGAATCTCTAAATGGAAATTCCTATCTATAGATAGGAATTTCATAGTAATACCGAAAATACACGTGACGCCAAAATTTTCAAAGATATGCCATCGTCGTCATACATATTCCGATACGGATGCAAGTTGGATTCTAGCCGGGTTACCGGTTTTGGGGAATCCATGACAAATCCTGATCGGGATTTGATCGGACATAGGGTATCCCTGTCAAAATTTCTGCACGGGGTGCCGCTAAGCGTCTCAAATTCAACATGCCTAGGGTTGCCAACCGGCCGGTATTCCGCCGGCCCAGCCGGTAATTTTGGTCAAAGGCCGGCAGTCGTCATTTTTGGCACAAGGCCGGCAAAAATCAGTCGACCAGGAATTTTACTTTTTTTTCAAATGACATCGATAAAAATTAGAAAAAAAAAATATTTTCAATGAGCAGTGGCAGTGAATGATGATTTTTTTTCTCGACCCGTCTGTCACAGTCACAGCTTACTGGCAGTACCGCCACAAGCCACTTTTTACTGGCGCCATCTGCATGTAGCGCTATAAGGCTACAACTGCTACAAGTACAAGAGTACAAAACCCAAGTGTCCAGATGGCGTTGCAGTCATCGTGCCTATTGCTGTATTCACGTTATTTACATTCGTGAAAATTGTGACAAAGCATGTATAGCAGTTAGCAGTCTAGCACTAGCAGTGTCAAGTGTTTAATGTAGCTAAAAACATAAACTGTTTTTTAATTCTTCCGTGCGAGAGAAAGTGATATAATTGAAGAGATGGAGAAAAGTGAGAGTGGCGACGATTCTCCAATTCCTCATAAAAAAAGTCGAAAACGTAATTGCATTTTCAACAAGGATTGGATAAAAATGCCTGAATTTAAGAGCTGGCTAGCGAGCAACGATGATGAAAATTGCGCCCGGTGCATCGTTTGCAACAGTTCATTTTCCATCAGATTCGACGGCGTCAATGCAGTCAGAAGACACTCAATTGGCGACAAACACAAAAATCGCATAAAAGCATCTTTAATTTCGAAGTCCGTAACAACATTCTTTCCCAAGAAGGATTCAACGCTACAAGACAAAATAACAGCAATAGAAGTAACCAAAGTGTTTCATACCGTAAAGCATGGTTTGAGCTATAATTCAAGTGACTGCGGTAAGTATTTTATTATTAAAAATATTACGTTTTGCATTTCGATTTTCGATCTCTTATTTTTGCATGACTCAATATCTCACGATGTTCCCAACGAGTTTTTGTCATCGTAAAAATGAATGAAATATTTTTTTTTGTTAATCTTGATGACAACAGTAATACGATTACCACGATATATATTCATTTCACTATTTTATAGGGGCAAAGTTGGATCGTGAAATATATTCTGATTCAGAAATCGCTCCCAAGATTCAATTGGAAAGGATTAAAATGGAGTCTATTGTTAAGAACGTTCTATGTCCATATGCAATCAAGTCCATCGTATCAAAAATTCTGGCAGGAAATTTACCGTTTTCTATCGCGACGGATGCATCTAATAAAGGCAGTCGGAAATTTTTTCCACTGGCCATTCGATTCGTTGATGAAGAAGGTAATTTTTATATTAATATTTTATAATCTAAAATTTATTTTAAGTAAATACGTTTCAGCAAATGTAATTGAATATTGTGTTTTTAATTGAAAATGAAATTCTTGCTTATCCAACATAAGGTTCGCGCGATTACCTTCTGGATTTTTACGAAGAATCAGATGAAAGTTCGGAAAGTATTAAAGATACGATAGTAAAAGCTCTCGGAAACTTGGGTCTGGATTTGCAGAACGTAGTTGCATATGGTGCTGATAATGCTTCGGTCAATTACGGAAAGAATTGTTCTGTATACCAGAAACTGAAGATATTAAATCCAACCATCGTAAAGGCCAACTGTAACGCACACATATTACATAACGCGGCAAAATACAGTCTCAAAAAACTCAGTTTTGACGTGGAAACGTTGGTCTTGAAAGTCTTCAGCGAATTTTCATGTAGCGCTAAAAACGTCGCTGCATTGCAAGAATGTTTTGAATTCGCTCAAGAACAATACCATCAAGTACTTCGACATATTCCGATTCGGTGGTTGAGCCTGCACAATGCGGTCGAACGCTTATTGAAGAATTGGAATGGCATAAAGGCTTATTTCCTACAAGAAGGTATATATGAGTATACGAATGAAATAATTAATTACTAGAGTACTATAGTTATATAATAATTTGAAATCTTGTTACGAAAATAATTTCCAATGTATATATGAAATTTCAGGCGAAAAAAATTGCGATCGACGTATTTGGATATTTATAAAAGACCAAACCGACGAATTGAAGACACGGTTAACACTTCCAGAGTGTTATATACACTTCGTCCACCATTTCCTGACCATCTTCCAAAGTGCCATAAAAAATCTGGAGAAGAAAACTCTAGAAGCTCCGGAACTGTATCAGATAATGCTCAACGTGAAAAATCATGTCGAGACGCGCAAGGAGCAAGAGTTTTTTGGATTCAATGTACAGCAGGCTCTGCCGTATTTAACTATTTCCGAACAACAAACGATTCGTAACGAAGCCTTAGATGCATACGAACGAGGATTGGAATATCTCAAGAAATGGTTCGATTACGACAACTCGATTTTCAAAAAATTTGATACGTTGAGACTGAATGGAATATTGCCAGTCTCGATGACATCGTCGATATTTCTGCACATTTCGGAATCAAGGTTTGATGTTTAGACTTTACACATCCAGTTCCAGTATAGTTTCAAATAAATTTGTTAAGATTTTTGGTCAATTTCAGCTACATGCTTTGACCACAGTCTTTTTTATAGTGTTTCAGGCTACATCAATTGTGTTATTGTGTAGAATATTCGAAAGTTGCAAAATTTGAAAAAAAAAAAAAAATACGCTGCAAATTGCTTCTTCGAGATTTAGCATGATGCTCAAATCTTCCTCTATGAGGAACTATATTTTTAATTCTGGCTTTCTCATAGAGGAAGCTTTTAGTGCCGCACTAAATCTCGAGATGCTTCCTTCACGAGGATGCAAAAGGCGAATCGTTACTCATTACATGTATATATAAATATATATGTACGCTCGATGTTTGTTAGATCGACGGTGACGCTGTTTTCGACGAATTGTCTGCGCTTAAACAGGTTTCTTCTGCATTGACGGCAGATGATACGGATACTCGAATTTCGACGAAATGGTGTACGTTTTTACGACGAGTTGACGCACCCAATTTGGAAAAAGTTATCAAAACGGTTTTTGCAATTCCATGTAGTAATGCGTTCGTAGAACGTGTGTTCAGTATAATGAATAATCTTTGGACCGATGAAAGAAATCGGCTGTCCTCTGACATGGTAAAAGCAGAACTGTGTGTGAGATTGAACATAGATAAGTCATGTTCAGAGTTTCACAAAAATATCAGAAATAATACTCAGTTACTTCAAGCTGCAAGATCTGAGCAAAAATACAGTTTTAAACCAAAAAAAGCTTAAGAAACAAACGTTTATTCTATGTTTTTAAATTTTGATGTTTCTATTTTCGTTCATATATAAAGTTGTTTATATTACTGTGATATATTAAATATAAATAAAGATTTATTAATATATTAACAATATTCATTTATTACTTTATTACCCATCATTCCCACTAATCCATTGAAGGTAGTTCTATCGTGACATTCAAATCGAACTTTGATGTTGCATACAAATGTATGTAAAGTTTTAGAAGGGTTCGCCAAGTAGAAGCCAAAATATTTATTGATGAAAATACAACCTTTAGCATGGGCTCTTATGAGAGACTACCGAAAATTATGATTTTTACCAATAAATATCTGAGTTTTCTTTCAAAAATTCATTACAAACGTGTATATGACATCAAAAAAGATGTATCCAAATTTTCAACAAAATCTTAAGAAAACGATATAACGATAGAACTACCTAAATCTGTAATCCTTCAGGGCTATATATCCCCCCTTGTCCCACCTTTCCACCGGCCGGCAAAACATATTCTGAATGTTGGCAACCCTAAACATGCCTCGCGAGAATGGCTCCAGCGTCAGAAATTTGTGTAATTTTTTGAAATACATTTTTTTTGTTCGCTTGAAGATGTGACTAATAACATCCTTGAATATAGTTATCCTCTCACTTGTCCTTCCACCAAAAAAAAAATCGCGAAAAATCACATAGTTCTAGACGTTTACAGTGGTGAAAGCCCTTAAGGGTGTATTGCCCGTACATTCCCTACCAAAAGTGCGATTCGGTGAGAAATTTCAGTACTTTGCGATAACATTAAAATCTGAAAAAATCAACCGTATTGAAGATGCTAAGAACATTGGTTTTGAGTAATAAGAATGCGAAAAATTTATAAATAAATCGTTTAAACAAAAATTTGTTCAAAAAATCTCCGGTAAACTTGATTTTTTATGACATTAAATGAATTCTGATATTTTTCTGAATACATATGACTTTTTAATGAATTTTCTCTCTATTTCGAAAATCTCGTTTTTGGAATTTTTCAGAGGTTGTACCTATGACACTGTTCGTTCAATACCTCTGACACTTCTTGGATTTAATATGGAACATTGCTCCGGAAACATATCGAAAATTTGTGGATCTTCGACCATTTTTTTCAAATTAAAAACATTAAAATGAAAATAGATAGAAAATTCTAAAAAAATGCATACCTATTCAGAAAAATCTACGAATTCATGTTATAATATGAAAAAAGTAGTTCACCGGACATTTCTTGAACAATTTTTTTCAACAATTTTCTTATAACTTATTTGGATTATTATTACCGGAAATTAATGTTCTTAGCATCTTCAATATGGTTGATTTTTTTTAATTTTAATTTCATCGCGAAGGCCTCAAAATTCTCGCGGAAACTCACTTTTGCTAGGGAATGTACGGGCAATAGATCCTTAAGGGGTCTTCTCACTTTAGACGCTAAAAAAGGCTATTTTCATGATGTTTTTTGATAGGTTTATATAATAGATATTGATATGAAAGTTGTTACACTTAATGAATAGACTTTCGAAATACATAAAAGAATTGTTTTTATTCACGTCGCCATTTACAGACGAAAATGGTAGTTAAAAAAATGTCCTACAAAAATCGTAGGTCTGCGTTGTTGATGAAATGTCGGAGATGGATCATCCGATACAAATAAATCAAATGGTTTTAAATTCAGTATGTGAATGGCTATAACGCATATCATGCGATTTTTTATGTATGGAAAAATAACAAAACGGCGGACATTTTTCGAAAAAACAAAAAAACGTGTTTTTTCACCGTTTTTGGCAAAAAAAAAGAAAATATCAAAGTTTGAAAAAACTCTTGATATGCGCTATAGCTATACTTGTGAAGAATATGTGGTTGAAATTTCAAAAGGATCGGGAGTAGTTTCGAAGGAGGAGTAGTTTCGAAGATTTTATCAAGAAGCCGTCGAAAAACGTTGTTTCGAGAAAAACGCGTTTAAAGTTTATTTGGGTTACATAAATACCCAAAAATGTTTTTTTTGTCAATACCTGTAATATAACGCTATCACAAAAATTCATGAAAATAGTCTTTTTTAGCGTCTAAAGTGAGAAGACCCCTCAAACGTATCTTTCCGTATTATTGTAGAAGCACCGCAATAACCCGGCTGTATAAACTGCATTCTTGGGTGACTTTAATTTCACTTTTCCAAAGAGTCGAATCAATTGTGTCCACTTCACTCTATTCAAACGAGCCCAATCAATCTGTTCAAGCCCACACGATTCTCTCATCGTACAAGTACATTTTCATGGCAAAAGCGACAGTATCATTATTCAAGCTGGAGAAAACGCGTAGGCCAGAGAACCAAAAAGTCCAATAAAATATGCAGCGAGAGAAAACAACGATCGAAGGAAAAATGTACGTAGTCGTTGGAATTTCATACCGCGCGCATTATTTTCGTATTCATTCACATACGCTCGTATACGCGTTTACGAAGTTGTATTTGTATGGAGATTAATCGACGCATATGTGTGTCTGTATGCATGTGGAATAAAGTTCCCCGGTCGCTTTGGTGGCCTTTTGCGGATCTCACGGGCAAGGAACGTTAAAAAAATTCAAAGAAAAATTTCGTCGTGAAACACGCGGCGCGATACCTGTTGGTCGAGAGAAAAGGAGACAGAGAATATGAGAGAAGAACGATCGTACAAGTGCGCGAGCTCGCGTGTAACGGAATCCATAGCCCCGGGAAAGAGCGGGGGGGGGGGGGGAAGAGCTCGGAGAGCGCCACATTCTCGATGCGAAACTCTCTCGGGAGAGAACACGGTTCTTCGTCTTCTCTCGAGCAAACCGGTGTCTGTGAGCCCCGATCAACTGGGAACCAATCTCCATGACCGAACACGCCAATGAAAATATCAAGATTATTGGGGCCTCCCAAAGAAAATACCAAAAATCGATCAACACCAGCGCTCGAAGCTTCTGCTTCGAAACGATTTTGCAACGTCGATGAATGCCGCAAAAATTGGACATCCGTCAGCCCAATTACAAGAAAACTACAGCCACAAAATCACGTCAATTACATTTTTGAGCACGATCTTTTCTTGTTCGTTGATACATCGGTAAATTTAATTGGAGTTAAATCTTTGGAGTTCGGGGAAAATAAATGTTTTTGTTTCATTCGTCCAGATATGTTTGGCTAAATGAGTAATTGGACGTCGTGTAAAAATGTCGGATACCAAATATAGAGCAGCGTGATGCAGGTAATAAAATATCCACCTGGAGAAGACAATGGGCAATTATGATTTTTTTTGTCTATTTTCATTATCGGGTGCATTGAGGTGGGAGCCTGAATGAGAAGGTCCAAGAAAAGCGTTTTTTCGGGAATTTTTTAGAAGGGAAGAAAACAAGTCAGCCCAGTAAACGTTGAGGTATCTTTTTATGTACATTTAACATGTATTTTTTTAAAATTCTACATGAAACAATAAATGACTGCAGAATCGGCGGGAAAGATGCAGCTCGTAATTCTTGACTGAACCAAATAAACCAATAAAATGTTTAATTGTCATATATTTTTCTTCTAGGTGAATTAAGAAAAAGCTGAAAAAATAGTGGAATTTAAACTTTACTCAGGTTTGAAAAAAATGTGTTTAAAAAACACTTTAACGTGCTGTAAAAATTATTTAAAAAGACCTTTTCAACGACTTTTTAAATTCACTCAGTAGAGATTTTCATACTGAAAAAAATGAACTTTGGTTTGATTCAATAGGTCGTTTAATTTTTTGCTATCACGTCCGCCAATTTGGAAAAATCGTAAAAATGAAAACTGGAGAAAACGGGCTTCAAAGTTTTCAATAGGAGGAAATATCAATATAAAATATCAATCGCTTCTCTGCTTTTGGCCTTGTATCTTCGAAAATATTTACAATTGGCCTCTGTAACTTTGTGAATATGATCTTGGATAGTTTATCTATCGATTTAAGCAAAAAAAACGATTTTTCGGACCTTGTAATTAAGGCGCCTGCGTCAAACCATACTAGCACTCGGACACACACGGCAAGAATTTTATTTAAAATACATAGACGCAATCTTGGTGATAATAATTGTTTCTTTATTTTCTGGAATAAAGCTTTTTATTGAAAAACTCATAACTCGTGTTGCTGGAAAAAATGTTACGCATTGTGGACATTTTTTCGGAGCAAATTGAACCTGAGACGGCGGCCGTTTCATCAAAGACACAGCGATCACCAAAGTCAGTACTGCATTTGCCCACACGTTAAAAACGATTGCAGTCCCGTCCGTGAAACTTGTATAACGGTAAGTGGCGCCGGCCACGCTCCGACTAAGGTAACGAATCTCGATATGCGCATCGAAGGAATTGTACAGAAAAAAGAAGAGAATCTTAAAAACGATCGTTTCGAGATCGTTGTTCATCGATATGACGAGGAAAGGGACCAAAAGAGTGCAAGTGGAGCACAATGGTTCCGTACAACGCTCGTACAAACTCGGCCGTGCGAAAAATTACGAAATTCCGTCAGATCGTTCGACGAGAACGACGAGGACTTCTGTGTGTTTCGATGAGGATATAATCAAATGCGGAAAGGATTTAAAATTTCCCGTTTAATTAAACAGCTATTTAATTAAATGTATTATCCGCCTTGTAATTAAGTCAGATTTCACTACTTAATTGATGTTTTTCTTCATATTTTATTTATGGAGGTTTTGATCCTGACTTTTGTTTACGTTTTTCACCCCTATATGTTTCGATCGCATTTAAAGATTTTCCATACGATTTCATTCGATTTGTATTTTCAATTAAACGATTTTTTCATTTTCGCTAACCAAATCTGTATTTCCAAATGAAATAACATCGAATCACGAGACACTATTTTTGTAAAAAAATTAATCAATCGTTGAGCCACTTCCGTGCTATTTGTTCCCATTCGCGAATGTGTAGATCATTTTTCTCGAGTGTCATTACTTTGTCACCAGTGTAGCAGTTTTTTTTTAAATCGCGAAGCTTTCTCCAGGAGGAAGCCAAATTGCGATCATGTAATTTGTATTTTTCTTCATTTTCTAATGAGATCGATCGAGACTTTTCGTTACCGCAGCCCAGGAAACATTACGCAAGAATGCACTCTGCCGCGAATATAGAACCGCCAGTTGTATATCGTGAAGGAAAAATATATGTTCCGCGCGCCTGACGAGCTTGTGGATTCCAGGCCATACGGAGCGTAAACTTCCAATAAGAAGCCCTCGATGCGATCTTGTATAGTTTTAAGTACTGTGCTCTCGATCTGGATATATATATATAGGGTGTCCCTCTTTTCTCTGCCACCCGAAATAACTCGATAATTATCGACGTCACAAAAAAATGTTCCAGACAAAAGTTGTACGGTGTAAAGCGGGCCATCAAATGCGACCATTTTTTTATTTCGGTGGAGGCGCTGACTGACAGTGAAGGTCACTGTGCGTCACTCCACTCTTTTAAATGGAATGGTACATTTTTCTTCAATCATCTTGCGGAGCACCTCAAGCCGCAAAAAAATGGGGGGTCAAAGTCGTTCAAGGTCATTCAAGGTCACCTGTTAAGATGAAATACAAATCTAAATATCTCAGATCACTACCAAATATTTGGCAGTGATCCGAGATATTTAGATTTGTATCATCGATACTGACCTCAAATGACCTTGAACGACTTTGACCCCCTAATGTTTTTCATGCGGCTTGAGGTGCGCCACAAGATGGTTTTAAAAAATGTACCAGTCCATTGAAAAAAAGTGGAGGTGACCTTCACTGTATGTCAACGCCTCCACCGAAATAAAAAAAAATGGTCGGATTTGATGATCCCCTTCACACCGTACATCTTTTGTCTGGAAAGTTTTTTTGTGACGTCGATAATTACCGAGTTATTGCGGGTGGCAGAGATAAGAGGGACACCCTGTATATGCGCTCATAGAAATAGATATACGTATGTGTGTATATACATAAACATAATTAATCGTAACTATGGTTCACGAAGACCATTAGAATGGTTAATTGAAAATACGTAATAAATTGCCTCATCAATACTAGAAAATGAACGCTATAATTATAACGCCTTATGCATTTTTGGGCACCGATAAGATTAATTATTAATTATTAGAAAAAGATAAAAAATAAATCCGATGAAATTAATCATCAGTTATTAATCGAAGTTTAATAAAAGAGTATGAATTTGTCAACCTTGAAAAAAAAAAATTGTACACATCAACAAACATCAAACACTATCGCTGAAAAATGTACGTGGTGCCCAAAAAAAAATTCTACATTGTCAACCAAATCATTTTTTTACCATATGTTTAACCAAATGATTCTTATTTACTGAACAAATATTAAAAAATATGTAATTACGGTAGACGGTGAAATTTGCTTGAAAGTGATGATTTTTCAGGCGGTACTAATGTACGAATGTACGTGGACGTTACATACTAGGCGAATGCGATATCCGTTCCATTTTCAAGTCTCATTGTTGATGGAGGAAGCGTCTACCTGTGTGGAGTACTGTGGCACGGAAAAAGAGTATACGTACGGAACGATAGATCTCTAGCTTCGTACTATGTAATGGAGCAGCCTCTGTAAGAATTCCGATATTTTCTCAGCTCATCAAGGATATAGTTGTACAAAAGCGGTACCATGAAAATAGTGCCTTTCTTTCGCAATGTTTCAACAGGAGTCAAGCTCCGACGATTTTTGACATCGTCTATTTTCATTCGGACAACACTACGTTTCGATCTGATGTCGAAAAAAGAGCATAGTGACGAGGTTGGAAATATACTAACTGGGAAATGTAACGAGGTTGATAACTGCCGGCTCTCTTGACCGCATCATTATCCTATTCCGGAAATGATCATTTTACTCCCTTTCGTCCTACGAGAACAATCAATGTTGTTGAATTTTGCATTCAACAACATTGTTGAATGCAATCATAGCATGCAATCATAGATTGGAAATTTCACGTCCGATCGACCCGGACGTAATGTTCGTCTACACTTTTTCCACGGGTTGGAAAAATATTTTTGATAATTACAAACGTGCTTTTCCTTTAAAACCGTTTCGAACTACGAAAAAAACTGAATTTTGGACTGGCCGCAACGAGTCAGCCTGGATTGACCTGTATACGCGTATAAGTGGCTTCCCTCGTGCGGATTCGAACTTTCTCGCTATTACGAATAATTGCGGGAGTTAGCGAGAGCGTATAAACACACGTATGTGCACGCAGAAATGTATGTCTCGCGTGTGTAACCGCGGAAAATCGGTGAGCACTGTTATATACTAATGCACACTGTGGGCACCCCGGCGCAAATAGCCATCATGTCTTTCTGCCAGCCGACAGTTAGCGAGTGCGGAATATTTACTGCGGTCACGAGGCCAAGAATTCGCAGCTCATAAAAGGCGGAAAATGTCACGCTTTAAAAAAAAGGATAACCTCCTCCTCCCTCCGATCTCGCTGAAATTTTCCAAAAACCTCCCTTTTAATATTTGAAGACAACCCCTTAAGGGATTTTTGGCGACTCGCAATAGTTTTCGAGATATTGAATTTTTAATTTTTTTTACGAGTAAGTTTCCGAAATCTCCCCCTCCCCCTCACCGATTGAGCTGAAATTTTCCACAAATCTTCCTTTGATTATCTTAAGGGTGAATACCTTTGTAATTTTTTTCCATTTTTTTTCCTACATCTTCCAGAAAAGAAGAAGAGCAAGAGAATGTTGAACTAGAAAGACAATTGTATGGCCCAGGCATCGCCGTTTAAAGGTAAACACGAAATTTCCATGATTTTACAGTACTTAATACTTTAAACGCGTTTTTCTCGAAACAATGTTTTTAGACACGGGCGTATGCGTAGCGCCTCGAGATTTTGATCGATTGACTTGAAATTTTAACTGTAGTTTCTCGACAACATTTTCTAGTCCAGTGCGTGAGATTTTTTCGATAAGTTGAAATTAAAAAATTTTATGATCGATATTCGACCGATTTTTTTACGATTCATTTTTCTTCGTATTAACGCCATTTTTTTTAAATCAATATTTTGAAAAACCTTTACGTACCGGACTAGTTTTTTATATCTACTTTCAAAATTTTGTTGGTTCTAGCTTGAAAATTATGATCTGTGCGAATACGCCCGTAGAGGACTATTATAAAAAGAAGTTTTGTTTTATCGACCACTGCGCCGCCATTTTGTTTCAAAATAATTTTTTAAAAATTCTTTTACTTTAAGACTTGTACTAACATGTATAAAAACCGAATTAAAAAATATTGTTTTGTTTTTCTTAAATAAATTGTCAAAAATGGCCCTTGATTATGCCCTCACAAAGGTATATTCTCCCTTAAGACAACCCGTAAAGGGATTTTTAGCGACTCGCAATGGTTTTCGAGATATTGAATTTTTCAGATTTTTTAAAATGCGCGCCGAGTCTATATATATATATATATATATATATCTGCTGTGTCACCGTTCATACCTATATATGTCATCGAACTCTCTGTTTTGTCCAAACAAAAATACCTAAACAAACCCGAACCCAAAAACTATTGCGCGTCGCCAAAAATTCCGTTAAGGGTCATCTTACAATATTAAAACAAATGTTTGTGCAAAATTTCATCTCGATCGGAGGGGGTGGGGTCCGGAATCTTACCCAAAAAAAGGAGAAAAAAAAACATTATTTTATCCCGAACGTCAATTACTCCCATACTGTTTTTTTCGACTCGTCACAAAGGAAACACATTTCAAAATGTCAATTGTTTGAGTTCGTGTTGATATTTTTGTTCTCGGTTGAATTGTTTGTCAATGTGTGTCGATGAAATGTGTCCGATGCGATTAACCTGAGGCTTGTTTGCTCCCGATAATACACCCGGAAATATCTGTCCTCGTGCGAGAGACACAACAACCAAATGACGTCGGGAGAACCTCTCGAGAAGCCGTACGCGAATGATATACGTAAAAGGATAAAACGCACGGACACGCCCCCCCCCCTCACTCCCCTATCGCGATAGAGCTAAGTCGCGACTGCATTCCGTTGCACTCTCCGGTACAGTACTATTTGTATATGGACAAATACGCGATAGGACAATGCAGCGACTCCAATGCAATGACGAAACGTTCGAACTGGCATTGTTTCATTTCAGGAACAATCGAAGAGTCGACGCTCGATTTTAGAAATCGCTGTTTTTACGCTGGAAAGACTAGGCTAAAGATAGACCCATTGTACTGATATTAGAACGAAATCATCAAGTCGTCATAGACCCACACATAAAAGTATCGATATTACGAAAAAGTATTTGTGTTTGGTAGAGGGTGTTTTTATATTGAATTACGGAATGCCAAAACGTAAAAGAAAAGCCTCAAAATATTCGTTTCGGTGGACAGACCAAACAGAAGTGTCAAACTAATGTGACAGATAATTGAAAACTTTAAATTTAGTTTGAAAAGCAAGGAGAGAGATACCTTTAGGCGTGGAAAAAATTTGCTGGTTTTCATTTTTTTTGTTGAAGGAACGATTTCTTCACCATTCTTGAGACTTAGAGTATGTTTTATTACGACTTTTGGCGCTTACATGGTATTTTATTTTTTTATTAATCTTCAAAAATGGCGGAGTTATGGCACGGTCTTTTCAACTGCATTTTGAAAATCGGCGTGACGTATTGCTAAAAAACTAATCGACCGATTCTGATGAAATTTGGTATAAATCTTTCTAACCTTATTGTCTAAAACATGACCCTAAATGTTTACGAAAATTCTTCAAAAATATTTTTTTGGCAAAATGTAGCTATTTTTTCCGGGAAATTCAATCTTTTCGTTTCGAAGCGTACCATTTCATCGATTTTCAACATTTCATACTTTTTCTTGGTTCATATTCTGCGTATGAGTCTTAATAAAAGCCAAATCTTCTTTGGTTTTTTTTTCAGATTAATCCCGGCTACGCTACGTTTCACTCCGACTGACAACATCCGCTGCAACGCATTTAGAAGACCGTGCCGTATCTCCACCATTTTCAAAGATGCATTTTTAAAAAATTCCAGGTAACAGGCAAAGGTAGCAATAAAACACACCACAAGTCTAAAAAAAGGTGGTAAAATATTTGCTTTAAAAAAAATCATACACTGAGAGAAAAGTGTATAGTATTTACAAAAAACGCGCATGGTAAAAGAGAGCATAGTCGAATTCCCTACAGTTTATTGTCACCGCAATCATAATATGGTTAATACAACTATAAGCGAAAAGTATACGTAAACATGCGGCTTTGGTGGCGTGTTTGACTATCTAGAATCTCCGAAATTACTATACACTATTGTAAAAGGCTTTACAATATCGATATGGTTAATTCAGCTATATCACAAAATCGGTGCACAAATACTGCACTGAGAACAAAGTACATGGTATTTATGAAAGACGCCCACGGCAAAAGAGGGGATAGTAAAATCACGTACAGTTTATTGGCACCGTAATCATAATATGGTTAACACAACTATAAGCGAAAAGTATATCGAAACATGAAACTTTGGTGGCGTGTTCGATTATCCATTATTCCCGAAATAACTACTAACTATTGTAAAAATATTAACTGAATGAACTATATCGATATTGTAAATTCTGTCACAGTACTTAAAAGTTATTTCGGGGATACTAGATAATAAAAAAACATTACCAAAATGGCATGATTAGATAGACGCTTATAGTTGTGTTAACCATATTATGATTGCGGTGTCATTAAACTATAAGGAATTTAACTATGCCCACTTTTACCATGGGCGTTTTTTTATAAATTCTATGGACATTTATCTCAGTGCAAGTCTGTACTACTCATATGGTTACTATCAACACTTTTTAGGTATATATTGTTACAAGATCTTACGACAAGTGGCTATACGAACAAAATTATGGCAATCTTGTAGTGAAGGCATAAATCATTTGTGGAACGTGTTAATAAAGTAGAGACAGCGGTAGCACGCTATGATCGATATAGATATATCAGCGCATTGATTTATCTGTTTTTAAAATTCGACATTTCGAAAACTATTGCGTTGCGCCAAAAATCCATTTAAGCACCCGTGCAGAAATTTTGGCAGGGATACAGCTGGATTCTGACTTGTATCCCGGGCTCCCATTCGGGATCTAGTCCGATATCGGATCAGATTCTAAGACTAAATGTAAGATCCGTAAACTGGATTCCATTAGGGATCCAGAACCGGATCCTTTAATGACTCTAAATAGATTCCCCATGGAATCATTGAGGAATCTTGGAAGGATCACGGGTAAATACAGGCTGAAATAAAATGGCAAAAATGGAATTATTGCATGTTAAATTTATTATAAAAATAATTAACATTTATACATTTTTGGTGAATTAAAATATCAATTTAAAAAATGAAAGGTAAGAACACCATAAAAAATGGAAAACTACGACTGGGTTATCGTTTTTTGGACTACTTGGCGTCCTTTGCGTCCATCTCAGTCTTTTGCGTTGGATATTCCTATCTATAGAAATTGGAAATTCCTATCTATAGATAGGAATTTTATAGATAGGAACCTCTAGATGGAAATTCCTACCTATAGATAGGAATTTCATAGTAATACCGAAAATACACGTGACGCCAAAATTTTCAAAGATATGCCATCGTCGTCATACATATTCCGATACGGATGCAAGTTCGATTCTAACCGGGTTACCGGTTTTGGGGAATCCATGACAAATCCTGATCGGGATTTGATCGGACATAGGGTATCCCTGTCAAAATTTCTGCACGGGCAGTGACATATATTATCAAAAAGACGATCTGTGCAAAATTTCACCTATATCGGAAGTAACAGCTATTCGGAATTGCACCTGGAATTACTTTAAGGGGTTACGCCCACTTGCGATTTTGAAAAAATCGATTTTTTTTATTGCATTTCTTGGAAGTGCAATTTGAAGTGCAGTTTTTTTTGTATGCCCGGAATAGATGACTCTATGTAAGTTTACAAAAAAAAAAAATATTTTCTTCGTGTAAACTGAAATTGAAACTTTAAACGCGTTTTTCTCAAAATGGCATTTCTGAAGTCGGTGACCAAGATTACTCGAACACTAATGAACCGACCTTCTTGAAATTTTGCAGGTTTATTTAATACATAAAAATGTAGTCTTTAATCGTTCGATTTTATTTTCGAAAAAAATGCCCGTTTTATAGCCAAAAAACGGCCGTTTTTTTTCGTTAAAATCGAACCATTAACTTTGACTGTCCGCCATTTTGTGAAAAATGAATATTTTTTAAAATCCTTCGCATAAAGACTAGTTTATACTTATATTTGACTAAATTCATCCGCATTTTTTTTTCAGATGATCCACTTCGCCGCAATGTTGGTCACCGCAAATCGTGTATATAAAAACATTATTTCATTGACGGCCATTTGCCACTAAACAATGTAATATTTGTCAAAAAAAAAATTACTGAAAGTTCTTCAAGATGTGTTCTTTAAGATGGTATATTGATCGATTAAAAAAGTTTTGTAGTTTTCTTTTAAAAAATTCATGAAAAAGGTCTTTTTTGCGCTACAAGTGGGGGTAACGCCTTAATCTGTTATGCCAAATCTATGATCAAAATAACATAAGTACCCCGTGGCATAGTGGCAGCGTGTGTAGTATAGATAGGTAGGTCGTACGTTCGAACCCATGTTCAGGCGAAATATGTTCTTCGATAGGAATCGTTTCAGGAGGTCAGAGAATGCCAAGTTAAGATAAACAATCATACAGATAGTACTCTGAATTGAGAATTTTCGTATTTATGAAATATTATATACATTTAGTAGACATACCATTCAATATGGTAAAAATCACTATTTTTGATAGTGCAAGGAAATATCCATTTTATGAAAACCTACTATATTATATAGCATTGAACAATCAACATGTGCTTGTAAGATTGTTGGTTGCGGTTAACATATGAGCATAGTCAACACAACTGCTAAAATATCATGAGCGGTACTATATTTTAGGCAGTATCCATGACTATAAAATATTGTCGTCTCCTCAGGGTAATATAAAATATAGTTAAAATATGGTTCAAGTTACCATACTCCTCAATATCTACCTCTCAGTGTGAAATTCAATATTTTTTTTCTCGCCTAATCGGATCTCCCCCCTAAGTGTTAGTAGTACATTGGGTTATGGTTCCAACGAGCTGATTTGAAAACTGAGTCTATAGTTCATGATTTTGTTGAAAAATAGTATGATACATAGTAAGATTCACGCAGACCCGAATCTTACTATGATCACGATCATTCCTGCTCTTCGTTCTCACCTTCCTTCGATTTCATGCATCTGTTTTTCGAATCGTACGGTTCGCGTGTGAAAAAAACTATGCGAAATCCGCGTGAACCGAAACCGAGTGCTTAATTATGAGTTGCAAAACTTACGGGGGCAAGCAGGGGGGGCCAGGGGAGGTTTACCTTCGCGGGGCATTAAATTTCACGTACGGAACATAAGACGAGTGTGTAGGCGCGAGGGAAGGCAGCGAATCGGATACTCGTGAGACCCGAGAGAAGAGTCGAGATTGCACACGCGAGAAAAATCCGAGACGACGAGAGAAAAAAAAACAGAAATTCGAAAAACGAGTTAGTCCACGTGATGACCTCGCCCCTGACGAAGCTTCAAAAATATTAGCAGCAGCTCGGGTGATCGGAAAAATTCCGCATTCTGCTTTTTTTTAAACTAAAAAAAAGACTAACGATTGCCTCAATCACTGATAATCAACGACGAACGTCAATTGTTATTTTCGATAAATTACAGCGCAATACCGGCTCTCTCGTCATAACACTCGTCGTTATCCCGTTCGCGGATACTCGAAACTGACGTAAGATGAAAGAAAAATGCAGACTCAAGATAGACACCTCTCGCCGGTAGCAATCTCGCGCGCAATTTTTCACACCGCGCGATATAACGTTAGTTGTTTTTTTTCACACTTTTTTCCAACTCACCAAAGATTATTACGAAACGGAAATATATCGCGTGAAAATATACATATGTTCACTTATATGCAAGTGCATAAACAAGTGTATATATGTACACATTTATTTGTAATTTGTTGCAAAATGTTTACAACAGTTATAATCCGCTCGTGTCGCACGTGCTCGTTCCTCCTTAGCTCGCACTTTTCTCGCAATCTTGTTCTCTCGCTGCAATTGGCTGTGGTCACACTCGAAGAAAAAAAAATCGCCGCTTTTTCAACGCGCCGAATAGATGTTCGTTTATTGTTGCAAAACGATCGACAGGCGACTAGTCCTTTTGTTTCTCGCCGACCATTGTCGATATTATTGTTAATAACAGCGTCATTTTTTGCACACATTTATTATAGTTATTCGCGCATCGTGATTTATCGTTAGGTCGAGAGAGAGAGAGAGAGAGAGAGAGAGAGAGAGAGAGAGAGAGAGAGAGAGAGAGAGAGAGAAATGCCGAGTGTTGGTACGAAAGACACATAAAACACTGTACAAAGAGACGTGCAGTCGAGAGAACGGGCGTCGTTGGACTGACGCGAGAGGCCCGAGCCGGTAGGCCTCGACTTTCTTCTTCCGTGCTCTCTGCCGATTCGATGTACTGTGTATATATATATATATATATATATATATATATATATATATATATATATATATATATATATATATATATATAATCCCAGAGATTGCTCCTATATATTAACCACTAGGGAATTGCCTCTTTGATGAACACCGCTCTCCTAAGTCGTCGTCATCAGCGATGATGGCGGCCAAAATTTTTCCCACCATCTCCTGCCATATTGACATTTTCTTACAATCGTACATTAGGATCATGAGATCAAATATACCGGAACGTACACTAGGTTTGCCTAGCTTTCATGTGATAAAGATGACTTCAAGGGTATTCTCACTTTAGACGCTCAAAAAGGCTATTTTCATGAATTTTTTTGATAGGTTTATATTATAGATATTGATTTAAAAGTTGTTACACTTAATAAATACACTTTCGAAATACATTTAAAAAAAAATTATTTATGTCACTATTTATAGACGAAAATGGTAGTTAAAAAATGTTCTGAAAAATTGTAGGTCTGCGCTGTTGATGAAATCTCGGAGATGGATTATCCGAAACAAAAAATCGAACGTTTTTTAAATTCAGTATATTAATGGCTATACCGCATTTCATACGACTTTTGATACATGCAACAATAACAAAATGGCGGACATTTTTCGAAACGACAAAAAAAAACGTTTTTCACCGTTTTTCGCAAAAAAATTGTAAATTTCAAAATTAAAGAAAATCCATGATATGCGCTATAGCTATAGTTGTAACGAATATATGGTTAAAATTTTACAAGGATCGGCTCAGTAGTTTCGAAGGTTTTATCAACAAGCCGTCGAAAAACGTTGTTTCCAGAAAAAAGCGTTTAATTATATTAGCGTATTAATCTATAATATAAACCTATAAAAAAATGCATGAAAATAGCCTTCTTTTTAGCGTCTAAAGTTAGAAGACCCCCTCATTGGTTCCGTTGATTTATTTGAGAATTATCGAAGTAAAAAATGAGAACTGCAAGAACTTGAGGCAACAAGTCTGCCGACTTTTATGGCAAACGTCTCGTGCACGTTTAGATTTCGATTCGTTAAATGTAGGATTCGAGAAAAGTCATGTATGTGCATATGGAAGGAATTTCAGTGGCCAAGAATTCCGGCTAAAGATTCGTAGCGTCAATGGTCGTTACTAGAAAATGTTGGAACGGATATCGAGTGTTTGATCTAATGGTGACAGACGGTAGAAGGAAGAACAGTAATAGTAAGGTTTGATGGTAGGGACATTCGACTTGAAATTCCCGGTGTATATATACGACTGTATACAATGAATGAGGTATATAATCGCGGCAGTCTTGGAACAGAGCACTAGCTCCGCTGCGGCTGCTGCTGCTGACCCACTCGTGCCTGTACGCAGCGTCCCTCTTGTAAAAACCTGCTCATGCTAGTGCTGCGATGGGAGAGATCCAGCAGAAACTCAGCGATGCTGTTACCTTCTCTACCTGTTTCTTCGTGCATGCCGATACCCCGCTCGCTCTCACTCTCTCGCACTCTCCGATTCTGACGGGAGAGACGTGTCCCATATTTGCCGCTGTACCACTCGTGTGATCCGCCAGTCCTTATATTTTTCTCCTCTATAACTTTGTTACAAACTTTTTGCAACGATTGTGCACAGCTACCGGGGAAGAAAGTTCGGTCCTGTGAGATATCGATTTTGTCGAAAAATAAAACGATCGATAATCATTTGGCAACTGAAGCCGATAGGTAGTGCGTTTAATCGAAACACGGATGATTCGTTTATTTATGTCAGTATACTTAGGATGCCCGAGTCCTCTGGAAACAAGAAGGCTTGGTTGTATGGCAAGGGAGGACACCACTGGAACTGCCCACTTTTGACCGTCGGCTTTGGAATTTTTTCGAAAGTAAGGGTTAAAATACATGGTCAAAAGAACTTTTAGGTTTTATTAGGTAAATATTGGAGTATGGGAATAAAAAAATTTGTCAAAAGAATACAAAATGGCGGCGCACGAATCGTTATAGCACTATTGGTTTTCTGCCAACCATCTTCGCGACACACAGTAGAACGGTCGTAAATTTGATCCTGGAACTAAGAGTGAAATATTTTCCCTATTTATCTTAGTTTTAGCAGTCAAGTACGGGGGGTAATTAAAAAATAATTTAAAATATAAATAAAAATGAGTGTGACAAAAAGTTGGTTTTTCCGACCATAATTTTCATATCAAAAGTAATGAACTTTTTACAATTTTCAATTAATCGAAAAAAAACGCTCGTACTTGACTGTTGAGGAGTTATATACAGTTAAAATTTTCGAAAAATCGATTTTTATTTTATTTTCGTAATGTACATATATTTAAGTACACACGCAGAAAATTTCTTGTCAATCCGGTGAATATTCTCGAATTTACTCGCCCATTTGTCAGGACGGGTCAGAACGTTTGAAAGGGCTTTTGGAACTTTAATCACGTTTTTCTCAAAACTGTGTTTTTGAAGTCGGTCAGCCAGATTCCTCGGAAACGGCTGAACCGATCAGTCTCAAATTTTAACACAATCTTTTCAAGTATATTTTTTAGTAATTGATTGAAGGTTTTCTCTCACCGATAAATATTTTCCATTTTATAAACAATTTAAGGCCTACATTTTTGTCAAAAATCGTTTTTTTTTCTTTCTGCGAAGCCGCCATTTCGTGAAAAATTATTATTTTGCTTATTCCTTCAATCAATTACAAGATGGTTCATTATATTAACGAAATATTTTTGGTTTTTTCATTTCAGATGATGCAGTCTAGAGATATCGTGCTCACCGCAAGACTTCTTTTTTAGAGGTGCTCCCGGAGATCAGCTATAGCAGCTTTCAAAATAATTATTTTTACAAATAAAAAAATGCTAAAATACAGTTAAAAGTTACCATATTATGTGTACCAATTTTTTACGTTAATAGGTTTAAAGGTCTTCTCAACAAAAATTCTTGAAAAATCGATTTTTTTGGGCCTCCTGACTGTATATGACTCCTCAAAGCAATCTAAGCAGCTAGAGTTAAAATTTCAAGTCGACTGGACGAAAATTGTTCGATTTCTGCTCCGTGCCGATTTCAAGAACATCGTTTTGAGAAAACCATTTTTTTTCGTGTGCACTTAAAAAAAATAAAAACGCGAAATAAGTTCAATGTATGCTTAATAACATACCTTTACTCCAAATCCCAAATAAATGATCCAGTAGACAAAAAAATCGGTAAAAATGACCTTTTTTCGACCTGTCACAGTGGTGAATTTCGATCATTTCTTATAGATACCCAGTTGACAGAATGAATATTCCGTTTACTGGCCTTCATTCTACGTACTATCAAGTATCTTTACAATTTTTTTTCGCGAGATTTGGTAACCAAATAGCCTCACTGAAGCTGGATAAAGCGAATCACCTTTTTCTGATAGTGTGCCGCTGGCAATATCGCCAATTCTTCACTGATTATCTTGAACATTTTTTCGTAACCCTGTAACAACATTTTATATCGAAGTCCGTATGAGATTTTCGATATGATGAAAACTTTTTCCGATAAAATTTATTGTCGGTGGTTTTTTTTACCGAAAACAATTACGTCTTTCTTGAAATGCTCCATTTTACAAAAAATATATATTTATCCATTTCCCTACGTATTTCGAAGGCAAATCTGGTTTGGGACGCAAATTATTTTGAATTTTCGTTCCAGGTAAAAAATTGAATAACTCTCGCCGGCCGCAATACACTATCAGACAAAGGTGATACGCTTTATGCAGCTTCAACGCCACCAATTTGTTGCGAAAAATTGTAGAAAATTTGTAAAGATACTTGAAGATATGTAGAATAAAGGCCACTAAACGGCATTTTGATTATATTGACTGGGTATCCATAAAAATGGTCGAAATTCATGTTTCTATCGGACTCTATAATGGTAGTGACCCGAAAACATTTTTGGCAATTTTCTTCTTCAACATACACATTTGAACAGTATTATTTTATTCAATACAACACCCAATGATTTTACAATATCAGGTTCTAACAATCTATCGTGTTACTACGTATTCGGTTTTTTTGCTCTGTGTTGTTGTCTATTCGGTATATGGAAAGAGCACGACTGGACGTTTATTCAACCTTTTTTTGACGTTTTTAATCGATTTCGATAGGCGATGGATAAAGATCTCTGCCATAAAAGTCAACAGCGATATTGTGTAACCGGCACCCACTAATGCTAGCATATGTCGACGAAGTATGATCATATTTTCTTTTTACTCAAGCTCACTATCGTTTTCGCTGTCGTTGTGTTCAATCCATTCGTTCGCGTCTTTGTGCCATTTTTTAAGGGGTCTTCTCACTTTAGAAGCTAAAAAAGGCTACTTTCATGCATTTTCTTGATAGGTTTATATTATAGATATTGATATAAAAGTTGTTACACTTAATAAATACACTTTCGAAATACATTTTTTAAAAATTATCCTTCCAAGTCACTATTTATAGACGAAAATGGTAGTTAAAAAAATGTCCTAAAAAAATTGTAGGCCTGCGCTGTTGGTGAAATCTCGCGGATGGATCATCCGAAACAAAAAAATCAAACGGTTTTAGATTCAGTATGTTAATGGCTATATCTCATATCATACGATTTTTTATATATGCAAAAATAACAAAATGCCGGACATTTTTCGAAAAAAAAAAAAACAAAAAAAACGTGTTTGTTTCACCGATTTTGGCAAAAAAAAGTGAGTATCAAAATTTTAAAAAATCCTCGATATGAGCTATAGCTATAGTTGTAAAGAATGTGTGGTTAAAATTTCACAAGGATCGATTCAGTAGTTTTGAAGATTTTATTAACAAGCCGTCGAAAAACGTTGTTTCGCAAAAAACGTGTTTAAAGTTTATTTGAGTTGCATAAGTACATTTAAAAAATAGTATGTATTTCGAAATTGTATCTACTAAGTGTAACAACTTTTATATCAATATCTATAATATAAATCTATTTTAAAAATCATGAAAATAGCCTTTTTTAGCGTCTAAAGTGAGAAGACCCCTTAATCAATCCACCATTGTGCATTCGATTTATGAGAATGTCAATGGCATATCGATAGGGTGATCGTTTGGCCAATCGGAATGCAACGCCGTCTGTCCAGAAACAAAGTTTTGCGATTTTCATCGTGGCGCGGTCATTTACTCTGCTCGACATAACGGCTACCTCGGCCCGCGATTTTTCCATTAAACAAGTGAAATTTTCCTGTTGGAAAGCACGCCGTGCACAAATAAACATACGCTCTACCGTCGTTTCACTTTTGTTCATCAAACTCCTCAAAACCCTCTCGGAGTTGGACACTCATGTAGGTTTTGCCGATCGAACCGTAACGGCCAATACTTGGACCAATGTTGGCGGGACAATAATCGATTATGCAATTGTACGCCAATGCTTGGCTGAGTATTGACTAGCCAACATTGGTTTGCCGATATGAGGACAATATTCAGCCAAATATAGACTCGCTAATCATTGGCTTGTCGATACGAGACCGATGTTTGGCGAGGTATAGACTCGCCAATCATTGGTTTGCGGATACGCGGCCAATGTTCGGCCAAATATAGACTCTCCAATCATTGGCTTATCGATACGAGGCCGACGTTTGCCGAAGGACAGCTTCGCCAATCTTTTTTTTGCCGATACGAGCCCAATGTTCGGCAAAATATAGGCTCGCTGATCATTGACTTGTCGATACGAGGCCGATGTTTGGGGAAGTATAGACTCGCCAACGTTGGTTCGCCGATACGAGGCCAATGTTCGGCCGAGTAACGCATGATCGTACCGCAAGTCGTATATTGACAATTCATTGTTACGCATTGAAATCATTGAGAGACGAGATAAATACTTTGTACGAGTCCATTGGACATTACTCTTAGGCCAGGTAATGACGAATTACAATACAAAAATAATGAATTTTTTTGGCCGTGTCGGGCCAATTTAGGTTATCTATATCGGGTCACAATTATCCGCCAAGCCTCGGTCGATAATCGGGCCAAGCTCGAGTGCCAATGATGGCAATCTTGACTTGTTGCTGGCCGATTCTCGAATGAACTCACACGCGATGCTCGGCCGATTCTCATAAGCCATCCTAGGGCCAATAGTGACTGCGAATATCGAGCCACACTTATCATCCGAGGCTCGGTCGATGATTGGGCCTAGCTCGAGTGCCAATGTTGGCAAGTTCGGCGTCGAGCATCGGCCAATCATTTGCCACTACCGATCACCCTACATGGGCAACGTTTTTTCGACTTTAACCGGACTTATCAGCTGTGTCAATCCCGATTTGTCAAGATCATCGAAAGACTCGAACGCCATTTCACCGGTAGCCCGCCAAGTTACCTTCGTGATCGCGGTATAAATGTTGGATGAGTAAATGGCCGAAATAGCGAGCAAGCAAGCGAATACAATGCGCTCGGCATGTGTGCTCGGTTGTTGTGACACAGAGACTCCAGAAAGTGCACGCACGATGTTGAAAGATCGTCACACGGAAACTGGGAAGAGCGGTATTTTTACTGCAATTAGGAATATCGTGACGATGACCAAACTCACGAAAACGGCCTGGCAGGAGAAGGCGGTGTCAAGTTCTCCCTGTATAGGCAGACTTCGTACGGGTGCACAAAATCCATCGATACGTATTGGAACGGTCCGCTAGCTATTGCACCTAGATGTGCACCTAGAATGCACAACTAATATCTAGTTGTGCATTCTCTTGATCGTGGTAAACGAAACGTTCCATATCATAGATATTTCTACTACCAAACATTGTTAAGCCAGGTGGACCACGCTACAGATGCATTCAATCTTTTAGCAATGAATTCGATCAGCAGAATATTAGGGCCACCATCAAACATAAGTAAAAGCGGCGGTAAAAGGTTTATTATCAACCATGCTTATTCCTAAGGGATCGTCCATTAATCACGTGAGGTTTTTTGGCCACTTTTTGACCCCCCCTCCCCCATGGTGATATGTGGTTAGGTTTCTGTTATCCAAATCCCCCCCCCCCTATTTGAGCCGCACGTGATTAATGGATGACCCCACATCACCATGGGGGAGGGAGGGGGTCACAAAGTGGCCAAAAAACCTCACGTGATTAATGGACGATCCCTAAAGGGTAATGCCACATATCACTAGTTTTATCAGGAACAAGCCATCCCTATTCTAAGCCTAGTCAATTCTTGTATATTCGTTCTTGAAGGGACTCACAATCAGTCAATGAACAATCGGTAGGCCCAATGCGTTATTCTACGATTTCGAAGTTCTTGAAGATTTCGGCTCGATCCATTCGAAGATTGTCAAATCGAGGAATTTCTTGGTCCAAGCGAATTGCAACGGATCCTTCATAGATCGTCGATCAGTACTCGAGAAACGAATAAAACCAAATATTTCGGACGGTAGTCGAATGATTCCATCTCCGCTACGGCATCGGAAAAGCCTCTTGATGGTAGGGTTTGGGAGCCCCATATGGCACCGCATATGGTGCAACTCTACTAAACGGTAGAGCTGGCGGATTTTCGAAGGACATGTGAACGAGAAGTGGCGATCGGGGAAGGATCGAGGGATGATCACCCGATGTACCATTTGCAGCGTTGTAATCTCCGGCTATGTTCATCATCAAAACATCGATTATCGGACTCGCGATGTTTTCGTCTTTCGCGAGTTTAGTTATTAGCAGCACTGGACGAGCTTCCGAATCTTCAATGATGTATTGGGTCACATTTACCAGTAAAAAAAATCCATCAGCTGCATTTTACAATTAGGAAAGCTCGTATGCATACACTCTGCCCCATGGGATGCGATGACGTCTTCTACACATAATTGACGTAAATTACTACATTGGGCTCTGTCGTGCAGTTTTCGCGGAGCATAAACGTTTTCCCTGGAGGATTATCCACGCGGAGTTGGTTATCGGACGGTCTCGTTCAACGTTACCGAGTACCTCTATACCAATAAGTTGTTGAAAAAAAAAACTAGTCCAGGGTGCGCAGTATCCTTAGCTCGATGGTCGACTTTTATTTTTAGTATTTCCGCGGTAGTATAGTCACCATGCAAATGTAGCCTTTTTCGGGTTTTGGCATATAGCTCGATGGATTATGCAGTTTTTTAACAACAGCTATCTTCGTTTTTGATAAATTGATAGACATTTCGTTGCACGTGAGATTGCAATTGTTTCACTTAGTGTGCGATCGAAGATTCCGACGTTTAATTTTGTAACTTCGCGCAGTGACTAAATCTTTGGAATTACACTTAAATCGTATCTTGACCCTTAAGGCAGAAGCCTGAATTAGAAAGTCCGAAAAATCGTTTTTTTTATTGCTTAAATCGATAGATAAACTATCCAAGAATATATTTACAAAGTTACGAAAGCCAATTGTAAATATTTTCGAAGTTACAAGACCAAACGCCGAGATGCGATTGATATTTAATATTTTCGCCTATTAAAATCTTTGAAACGCATTTTCTTTAGTTTTCATTCTCATGCTTTTTTCAAATTGGTGGGCGTGATAGCAAAAAAACTAAACGACCTTTTGAATCAAACCAAAGTTTATTTTTTTCAGTAAGAAAATCTCTTCAGAGTGAATTAAAAATGTCGTCGAAAAAATCTTTTAAAATAATTTTTATAGCACATTGAAGTGTTTTTTTTAACACATTTTTTTTCTAACCTGAGAAAAGTTACAATTTCACGATGTTTTCAGCTTTTTCTTAATTCACCCAGAAGAAAAATATACGACAATTGAACATTTTATTGGTTTATTTGGTTCAGTCAAGAATTACGAGCTGCATCTTTCCCGTCGATTGAAGGCTGTAGTGCAAGACGGACATGGAATAGGCTGATAAATCTGGAGTCATTTATTGTTCAATCTTGACATTTTTTACACATTTTAAATATGATTGTAAATATGATTCAATGTTTACTGGGCTGACTTGTTTTTTTCCCTTACAAAAAAATCCTGAAAAAACGCTTTTTTTGGACCTTCTAATTCAGGCTACCGCCTTAAGCAGATCGGGCCTGCTGAAAAGTGTGTTAACAGGCGATGCTCGTGTCAACCCCCATTTGAGTCCGCAGGTACATACACATACACAGAGGGCGTATTGCAAAAAAAAGGAATCTCGTACACCTTAAAACAATATTATTATGCATAACAATAATTCATCACAAATTTGAGCTTTTTAACACAAGTTTTAGTGATAGCGATAGATACCTTTCCCCCTCTGTTATTTCCCGTGGAATCTGCTCTCTGCTTTCGAACTTGAATAACTCAACAACGATTTATCATTTCACCAATTTTGTTGTAGATCCTTGAGGCTAACTCATACAGCGGCAATTTTTTTTGATAAATGTCAATATATTCACTTTTATCCAACGAAATAAGAGTAATTGGGAAATGTGCAAGTTGTGTAAAACTAATGATGTCACAACGTTAAAAAACATTAACCTGCACTAGTCAGTTTTAAAAACCTTTAACCGAATCTGATAAATATTGAGTAGTTGAATGAATCAAATGTGAACGTTAAGAGTCCATTCTCTGTATGGAGAGAAAAAACAATGCATATTCCTTATATGCATATGGGGGAAAAAATGATCGAGCGCTACCACTCAGATTACATGTATGGCGCTAGAATTTAGCATCAATATGTTTTATATCTAAAAATAATGTTTTGAGTGGTAAGAGACGATCGCTTCGTTAGACACCTATACATAAGCGAATATATACATATAAATATTCACACATGTAAAGTCATTTATGCGTAACTCCACGCTAATTCTTGGTCGTCAATATCTGACAATCTACGATGTAGATAGAAAGTCAAAAAATACGAAATGTTTGCGTTAAAGTGTTTCCTAGAGGAAAATCATAATACAAAACGGAAATAAGCGTCGGAGAACGCTGAGAAACGATTCAAAAGTTAGTTTACAAACAGCTACATTTTCTTCCAATCACCAACCTTTCATGCTGCATAAACAAACTTCGGAAAAACGACTGGCAAATAAGGCCTTGCAAAATAAATTGGAAAAACACTACTGGATACTCGCGGAGTCTTCCCAAAAATTTCGAACAGTATTTGCGGGACGAGAACGAACAAAACCCCTAATTAAGGGGTTACCCCCACTTGCGATTTTGAAAAAATTGATTTTTTTTATTGCATTTCTTTGAAGTATAAGTATCCGGGCCCATACTTCTGTATGGGCCCGGAATAGATGACTCTATGTAAGTTTACAAAAAAAATATTTTCTTCGTGTAAACTGAAATTGAAACTTTAAACGCGTTTTTCTCAAAATGGCATTTCTGAAGTCGGTGACCAAGATTACTCGAACACTAATGAACCGATCTTCTTGAAATTTTGCAGGCTTATTTAATACATAAAAATGCAGTCTTTAATCGTTCGATTTTTTTTTTCGAAAAAAAAAATGGCCGTTTTATAGCCAAAAAACGGCCGTTTTTTTCGTTAAAATCGAACCATTAACTTTGACTGTCCGCCATTTTGTGAAAAATGAATATTTTTTAAAATCCTTCGATTAAAGACTAGTTTATACTTATATTTGACTAAATCCATCCGCATTTTTTTTTTCAGATGATCCACTTCGCCGCAATGTTGGTCACCGCAAACCGTGTATATGAAAACATTATTTCATTGACGGCCATTTGCCACTAAACAATGTAATATTTTTCAATAAAAAAATTACTGAAAGTTCTTCAAGATGTGTTCTTTAAGATGGTATATTGATCGATTAAAAAAGTTTTGTAGTTTTCTTTTAAAAAATTCATGAAAAAGGCCTTTTTTGCGCTACAAGTGGGGCCTTAAGTCGAAGGATGCAAGAAAATCCGGATATGTCAATTTAAGGGGGGAGGTACCTTTAGGCGAAGAAAATATTGCTGATTTCCATGATTTTTTTTAATGAAAGATTTCTTCACCATTTTTGAGACTTAGGGTATCTTTTATTACTACTTTTGGCTGTTACATGATATTTTTTTTTGTTAATCCTTAAAAATGGCGGAGGTATGACACGGTCTTCTAATCGGGTTGCGGCGGATCTTGTCAGACGGCGTGACACGTAGCGTCGGCGGTATTAATCTGAAAAAAAAACCCTAGGAAATTTTCATTTCATTGACACGCATACGCAGAATATGAACCAACAAAAAATGAGGAATATTGAAAATCGATTCAATGGTACGTTTTGAAACAAAAAGATTGAATTTTCCGGAAAAATGGCTACATTTTGCAATAAAAACTAACTTTTTTTTTAGTTTTTAGAAACATTTGGGGTCACGTTTTAGACAATAAAGTTAGAGAGATTTATACCAAATTTCATCAGAATCGATCGATTAATTCTTTAGTCCAAGTCTCGAACATGGTGAATAAACAATTCCTTAAAAAAAAAATCATCAAAATCAACAAATTTTTTTCTCGCCTAAGGGATCTTCCCCTTTAACGGCTTGTAAAATTATGCAAGGTGCCATGTAGTTTATCCGGAAAGAAAAGCGTGACCTGAGTTCACATACTCTGTTGTATGGTAGTCCCTCGAAAACATCAACTTTCTTACGGGTATTCAATCCGAATTCTTACTGCGGTCACCCTCAACGCCCAATGTCTACTTTATGTTGCGTATGATCGAGTTACACGTGCGTAACAAATAAGTATATACAATAAATACTTACATGGATAAAGTACACTATATGCGTACGCCTGCAGGTCTCAATCCCGTGCATTTGCTAAGTTGATTATAATGGGGACGCACGATTGCTTGGCCGGAGCCGTCAAATTCGGTCATATAACGGAAATTCATTACCTGAGGTTTGCGCGCGTCGTGTATAACAGGTTGAACGTATCTGAGGTGAGAGATTGGCATTTACTTTAAGGAGTTATATACAGTTAACATTTTCGAAAAATCGATTTAAAATGATTTTCTTTTTTCGTAATGTACATATACTTAAGTACACACACAGAATATTTCTTGTCAATCCAACGAATATTATCGAAGTTACACGCACATTTGTGCGTGTCAGAGCGTTCGAAAGCGCTTTTGAAACTTTAAACGCGTTTTTCTCAAAACTGTGTTTTCAAAGTCGGTGAGCAAGATTTCGCGGAGACAGCTGAACCTATCAGTCTCAAATTTTAACACAATCTTTTCAAGTATATTTTTTAGTAATTAATCGAAGGTTTTTTCTCACCGATAAATATTTTTCATTTCATAAACAATTTAAGGCCTTAATTTTTGTCAAAAAACGAGTTTTTTGTTGAGAAGCCGCCATTTTGGAAAAAATTATTATTTTGCTAAATCCTTCGATCAATTACAAGATAATCCATTGTATTAACGAAAAATTTTGTGTGTTTCATTTTAGATGATCCAGTCCAGAGATATCGTGCTCACCGCAAGACGCCTTTTTTAGAGGTGCTCTTAAAATAGCTTTTAAAATAATTATTTTTACAAATAAAAAATGTTAAAATACCGTTAAAAGTTATCATAATATGTGTACAAATTTTTACGTTAATAGATTGAAAGGTCTTCTCACGAAAAAATCTTGAAAATCGATCTTTTTAGGCCTCCTGACTATATACAACCCCTTAAGCAAAGTCGCGCCGTGTTACGATAAATAAAACACCAAAGGAAACTACGTCCATTAAATTGAATATACATTTTTAATTGCCTTCAGTTGATGTGAGATAAATTTAAGAATTTGCCTCTATTATGTTTGCTATTACTATTTGCCTCTATTTATACCAAGGGAATATAAATTCGTCAATTTCTCCTATCGTTGCGAAGAAAGCCATGTTTCTGGCTTCGCAGTCTCTAACGATGTAAGGTGGTGATTGTTTTTCGTCGAAAAGCAAAAATATGTATTTGTCTTGCAGGAACTAAAAACAATCAACAGTGGATTCAACAGTAATTGTGTAATTCAATTGTTGTCCAATTTAATTGTTCACTTACAGTAACTGAAAACAATTAACAGTGAATTCGAAATTCACTTCTCTTCGGACTGAAGCTAAAGGAAATAAGGATTCTTTCTCTTCCAAAAAATATACGAAATCCCTTTTAAAAGCCTAAAAAACGTAAAAAAGGAACGCCTATTAATTAAAAAATATGTTCAAAAACATTATCGCTTGTTTCGCTTGATAAAAATATTTCGATTTACCTTATAATTATTTTTTACTTTAATTCAAGTAATGGTTCAATCTATTTATTAAATTAATCAGTTGTAAAAAAAGTGAGATAACATTTTTTAAACCAGCTAAGCCAGTTTACTAGAAATGTTGTACACAAAATTGTTACACCTTAAGAATAATATTTATTTTCATTGAAAAAAATCATATAACTTTTGTAACATAAAATGAATATCACCATTATATAACAGTACAACGTATGTACCACACGAGTACACTGGGAATGCTGTGCAACGACTTTAGTCCAGCCTGAATGTACATGAGACCTATTCTCGGAGGCCAGCGCGTCGCCGACTTTTTGTAGGTTCTTTCGGTTACCAGGAATGTACCCTAAAGTGTCCCAAGAAAATATGTTTTGCGAGCACCAGAAATTGTTTTAAAAAATCCCGTTTTTTAGTGATATCTTTTTTGGAATTGGCTTTATCGAAAAATGCTTCCTACAAAAGTTGTGTGATGTCACCTATAAAATAAGTCCTATGCAAAAATGACGTAGGATTAGTAGTTTAGCGGCAAATCACTGGTGAACAAAAAAAAATCGTTTCCATGTACGTCGTTTATTGAAGAACTGAGTGTTCTGAAAATCAATCAGCATCAAGAAGAATGTATCCTCAAAAGATATCTTGAAATTTGATTGACCTAGGTCATATAGTTAATAAGTAATTAGCGATTTATGTAAAACATGCGCCTCCTTAAATCGGGGCCCGATCAAGTTGCCTGACTGCCCTGGTAGGGCACTAATAAGGCAGCCTGAAAGGGCCCTACTAGGAAATGTAATGTTGTGTCACATATGGGCCTGACCTGGTTGCCTGATCAGGCCCCTATCAGGTTGCCTGATCAAAAAGAAATGCATATGATATTTCAAAAATCCAAAATGGAATGAACCACTTAATTTAGAGTTCCACTACAATGATTTTGTATCATGATTCGTCATTCCCTGGCCTGCTGAAATGTTTTTGTTCGAAGAAAATATTTCGTCTATATGGGAATCGAACCTCATACCCACCTACCCAAAGCTAGGCACGCTGCCCCTATGCTACCGAGTGCTTGTAACACCTTAGTCCCAGATATGGCATAAGAGACCAAATGAATTCCTATAATTATTTGTTGTATCACATAAAGTATATCAATTAATTAATATCATTGTGACAATTAAAGAGGTTTATCGAATAACATGCAGGTCAAGATTTTTGAAACTTAACCTTATATATATATTTTTTATATATATAATAAAAATAATTTTTAAAAATATATATATTATAATCCCCCGAAAAAACTCAGGAGAACTATCCGAAAAAAATACGGTGCGCTTCTGGGCCGGGATTCGAACCTGGGACCTTTCGATTGCCGGTCGACTGCTCTGACCAACTGAGCAACGCCAGCCCGCTTACCTCACCTTTCTCGGATAGTCTCTATATGGTAACGCAACGTTACAATATATATATTTTTAAATTACAATTCCTCTCTCCCTCTTCTCCTTACAAAGCTGCCGAAATCTTCAAACACGCATCCGAGTCGCATAACGTTTTTTGTCGTGACAGTCTATAGCACTTTTTTTTAAATAGAATTCAGGACTGCGTCGAAACTCCGAAGCTACGATGCTGTAAAATCGAAATTTCCATGTGGAAAATAAGAGGTTATGTGCATCTAGCGACTGCTGAGGCAGTTTATAGGGCAAGCCTATTTATGGCCTCATCAGGGAAGCTATAGTAGGGCCTATCAGGGCAAGCCTTGGGAGGGCCCTATCAAGGCAAGCCTTGGTAGGGCCCTATCGGGAAAAGCCTTAGTAGGATCTTATCAGGAACGGCCATTTTAATATAGCCTGATTTAGGGCCTAAATACTTCCGGCCCGATCGGGGCCGGATCAGGATGTCTGTAATAGGTGTTACCCATATCACACCCCGATCGGGGCCTGATCCTGGTCAGGCTAACCCTAAGAAATTTCAACTCGGGAGGTGATCTAGAACGGCCACATGGGAAAAAAATTACGTGATGGTGATTAGCGTGTACATTCAACATCCAATGCGACAAGTGCTTTATGTATAAAAAGTATTTTTTTTTTTCGATGATTAAAAACGTTTGCTTATAAACAAATTCGATTATGTACTTGAATTTTGGGGCCACTTGAAATATTGTTTCAGATTCTTGTAGGTCTCTGTGTGGCGCAATTTTCAAAAAAGTACCTCGATATTTTCATTACAAGGGGAGATATAGTCATTTTTACGTTTCTTATATTTATTATTGTTGTGATTCACATTTGCGCGTTTGCCAACTTCGTGAGCATTCCTAATACCTTTAGGCATAAGTTGTGCGTGATGACGTCACTATAAAATAAGTCCTATACCAAAATCACGTAGCGTTGTTAGTATAACGGCAAATCACCGGTAAAAGAAATAAACCGGTAAGAATTAAGATATAATATTATTAATAATAAAAATAGGAATTCATTCGGTCTCTAATGCCATATCTGCGAGTCAGATGCTACATACACTTGGTAGCGCAGGGGCAGCGTGCGTAGCTATAGGTAGTAGGTTGTAGGTTGGATCCCACGATGCCAAAAAATATTTAATTTAAATAGGATCTATTTAAATCAAATAGGTTTTTTTCCCTTATCTCACGGTCTTCTACCATTCCAATTTATTTTAAATATATTTTTTTTATTTGTTTCAGCTATTTTTTCTAAATATAAAATATATTCAAATCAAATAAACGAAGATTCGATTCGAATAAATCTTCATTTGCTTGCAATATATATTGCAAATCCAAGTGCACTATATGCATTAGGCTGGCACAATATCAAGCTCTATTTTTTCCTTATTGTCACCATCCAATTACCTTTATTTAAAAAAAAAATTGTCGCGGAAGCTGTGAGCGACCAAACAATATTTAAGGTCGCTCAAGCCTCTCAAAAATTCAAATTTCCATTGAAAAGACGATTCTTTTTCGTCCACTACTCACCCATGAATTTTACACTTTATAATTTTTCAATTAACCATGGGAAAGCCCTAACTGACCAATGAATATTTAGTAGTCGCTCAAAAGCTACGAAATTTCTAATTTTCGCCAATTTTTTTTACTCTTCGAACTCATAAATTTGTCGCTTTGTAAAATCTTCAAAACACTTAATATTTTTTTCTTTAGAAACAGATTTTTCGAATTTACCTCACACATCTAACTCAAGAATTATAATCTTTGTTCTCATAAAATAATTCTTTAAAGCTCTTGTGCGTAAACAGAGTTATAGGTCGGTTTAATCGTGGAACTGAAATGACGGAAACTGCGGAGCAATCGTAGCTGTACTCTGTGACGAGCGACGCCACAGTGCAATAATACATAATAACACGTATCTTCTAATTGGTGTTTGTTACAAATATTTATAATAAATCATCTTTTTTATTTTAATTTTTTTATATATGTATTCCTCAGAGGTACGTGGTCCTTCCCCTTTGACCATCCCCTCCTTTATTCCTTCCATTCCTTCCGACATTCACAATCCTTCCAGAGTCCCCCCCCCCAGAGTGTTGACCGCAGCCACTCTTTCCAAATGCACTACGATATCGCATTTGCACGAGGGCCCAGGGAAACTGCGGAAAACCTGGGCCGATACAGGCGGCTATATTTGGCTGAGTTTTAGTTGTATTACAATTAGAAACTCAGACAAACTGCTTCCCACTCAGAGGTTGACGCGCAAACCAGTGCACGGGCAAGCGGTCACCGCTCTAAATATTGGCAGCCTCCAATGCTGCTTAACTTCAGTGACCGCCGAGCCCGCACACCGACCGCGCCACCATGTCTGTCAGTTCATATTATAATAAATTATTCGGAAAATATAACACTTCGCTGTTTATTTTGTTTTTATGCTACAAGGAATTATAGTGCATGTGAGATTTTTTTTGGTGGAAGTTCTCAATTTAGAGATCCTTGAGCGACCTTCAAATATTTATTGGCCGGCTAGAGCTTTCTCGAGGGTCATTTAAAAATTATAAAGCGTAACATTTATGGGTGAAAAGTGGAGGAAAAAAATCGATTTTTCAATGACAAATTCAATTTTTGGGAGGCTTGAGCGACCTCTAAATATTTTTGTACCGCCCGCAGCATAGGCGACAATTTTTCTTTCTTAAGATAATTGGATGGTTAGAGAAATAAAAAAAAACAAAGCACAAAATTATGCCACCCCAATATGCATGAATCCAAAGGAAAATAATATACTCGATTTACAGTTCTACCACAATGATTTCGTATCGAAATTCGTCATTCCCTGGCCGTCTGAAATGATTTTTTTCGAAGAAAATATTCCACCTGCACATGGAATCACACCTACCACCTTCCGACCTATAGCTACCCGACTGGAAATTTAGTTATGGCGCTAATCACGCTCGGATCAGGTTGCCTGACTGCCATTATATGGCGCTAGTATGGCAACCTGATCAGGGCGTGAACAAAAATGTAACACTGTTCCTGATAACGGCGGGATCTGGCAGCTTCTTTACGCTCGAATCCGGCAGCCTGATTGGGCCGCTATCCTGGCGCCTTATGATGGCGTGTATACGGCTGCCTGATCGGATATATTATAGAAAATATACAGAACGAATGACATAAAACTTTTTTTGTTTATTAAATATTTAACACCAAGTTACATCTGAACAGTTTGACAACAAAACATATATTTCTGAACATGGGGATGGGGATGGGGAGACATGGGGATCTTCTTCGCTGCCATTAGGAGCTTCTCCGCTGGCATGGAGATCTTCTTCGCTGGTGTTCGAATCCTCTCTGTTGGCATTAGGATTTTGTTTGCTGGTAGCTTTATCAAGACTTTCCTGACCTTGAATTTTATCATTCGGTCCTCTTTCTGTAAATATTCAAATTTTTCATAAACAAAACAACGTGTTTCATTCTCATTTTTTAAATTATATTTTATATTGATATTATTCTATTTTTTAATTTTTAAAAAATATTTTTTATACTTTTCAATTTTATTTTTATGTTTTTTAAATTATATATTATATTGATATTACTCTATACCCAAGTGTATAAAAATTCATAAAGTTTGTAAAAGTTGAAAAAAGTCAGGTTCTACATACCTGGTACTTGTACCGATGATCGGGACGCGTCAACTTTTTTCTCCGAACGACATCTCCTAACACGCAGCCGTGTCAAATACCGCTTCCTCTCTTTGCGATTCATAACGTTTTTACTTTATGTGCTCCTTTTTATATGTCGTGAAAACTTTCAAGTTTTAACCCAAACACGATGTATACAATGATACACGTGCAAGCATATTTTTTAAAAGCAACACTGGCGCCACCACTTTAGCGCTAGCCTGAGCACTGGGATGCATAGACCTCCTAATAGAGCCATATTAGGGCACTGATAAGGCAAACCACATTATGGCCATTTTCACGTTTGCCATAAGTTTGCCTGACCTTGCCTAGTCTGAACAAATTTCCAGCCGGGTACACACGCTGCCCCTGCGTTACTGAGTGTTTGGGCATAAGAGATCAGATGAATTCATATAATGATTTCTCGTACCACATAAACTATATCAATTAGTTAAGATCATTTTGATAATTAGAGAGTTTGATCGAATATCATCCTATTTAAACATATAACCTATATATATATATATATGCGCGCGCGCGCGCGCGCGCGCGCGTGTGTGTGTGTGTGTGTGTGTGTGTGTGTGTGTGTAGATATATACAGGGTGAGGCACATAAAGTGTTACAGAGCAATAGCACTCAAACTATTGATCATATCCAAAAATATTTCAGACAAAAGTTTCAGTGTTCGAGGAGGCCATCATACTGAATGGGTAATTCCACCAATTTCGTGTCAAAGTTTTACCGGGTGGTCTGAATTTAGGAAAACTAAGAAGATCACCTGAAGGGTCATGTTAAACCAAGCATCCATAATTTTTTTCGAATTTTTTTATCCAATAGTTTTTTAGTAATGGCCGCTCACAGTTTACAAATTTTGTAAATCACCAAATTTTCAAATGCCTATAACTTCTCTCCAAATGTAGCTAGAAATAAAAAAAAAACGATTTTTTAGAGAAAAACATGAACTGTTTGAAAAAAATATGCTGAAATTCTGGGTTGTTTTAAAAATTACAAAAATCACGTTCAAAATACAAAAATCGATTTTTCGGGCCTTGCCCCGTTTTTCCCGGTTTTGAAAGTATTTTTTTCGAAAAGTTCAGAATTTTTTACATCGAAATAGATTCTAAACGAGATGGGATCTTAAAACAACTGCCTCAGAAAAATTAAATAAAAAATTTAATTTTCCATAACATTTATTTAAATCAACCTTAAATCTTTAATGGCATTTTTATTACGTAAATAAACATTCAAAGTTTTTATAAGGTAATGTCATGTCACATAAGCAAATTAAAAAAAAATTATCATTTAATTTTAATAGCTACTGTTGGTTTTGATGTTATAAAATCTCTCATTTACAAATTTATCATTTTTCTGAAGCTGATGTTTTAGAGATCCCATCTCGTTTAAAATCTATTTCGATGTAAAAAATTCTAAACTTTTCGAAAAAAATACTTTCAAAACCGGGAAAAAGGGGGCAAGGCCCGAAAAATCGATTTTTATACTTTGAACGTGATTTTTGTAATTTTTAAAACAACCCAGAATTTTAGCATATTTTTTTCAAACAGTTCATGTTTTTCTCTAAAAAATCGTTTTTTTTTAATTTCTAGCTATATTTGGAGAGAAGTTATGGGCGTTAGAAAATTTGGTGGTTTACAAAATTTGAAAACTGTGAGCCGTCATTACTAAAAAAAGAAATTATGGATGCTTGTTTTAATATGACCTTTCTGGTGATCTTCTTAGTTTTCCTAAATTCAGATCACCCGGTAAAATTTTGACGCGGAATTGGTGGAATTACCCATATGTATATGTGTTCACACACACACACACACACACACACACACACACACACACACACACACACACACACACACACACACACACACACACACACACACACACACACACACACACACACACACACACACACACACACACACACACACACACACACACACACACACACACACACACACACACACACACACACACACACACACACACACACACACACACACACACACACACACACACACACACACACACACACACACACACACACACACACACACACACACACACACACACACACACACACACACACACACACACACACACACACACACACACACACACACACACACACACACACACACACACACACACACACACACACACACACACACACACACACACACACACACACACACACACACACACACACACACACACACACACACACACACACACACACACACACACACACACACACACACACACACACACACACACACACACACACACACACACACACACACACACACACACACACACACACACACACACACACACACACACACACACACACACACACACACACACACACACACACACACACACACACACACACACACACACACACACACACACACACACACACACACACACACACACACACACACACACACACACACACACACACACACACACACACACACACACACACACACACACACACACACACACACACACACACACACACACACACACACACACACACACACACACACACACACACACACACACACACACACACACACACACACACACACACACACACACACACACACACACACACACACACACACACACACACACACACACACACACACACACACACACACACACACACACACACACACACACACACACACACACACACACACACACACACACACACACACACACACACACACACACACACACACACACACACACACACACACACACACACACACACACACACACACACACACACACACACACACACACACACACACACACACACACACACACACACACACACACACACACACACACACACACACACACACACACACACACACACACACACACACACACACACACACACACACACACACACACACACACACACACACACACACACACACACACACACACACACACACACACACACACACACACACATATATATATAGGCACACTCATTTATAGGTATAATTCCACACCAAATCGCCAACTTCATGGTCCCCTATCTCTTGGACAATCTACATTGTCACTCGAAAGTGAAAAGACACGTAATGTTAGACATAAAATATTTCCCACGAAAAAAAACCTAATATAGAAGCGAAATAAGCGTCGGAGAACTCTGAGACCCTTCACGCTGTATAAACCAATTCGGGAAAGATGATTGGCAGATCAGGCCTCGCAAAATAAATGCAAAAAAAAAACAGAATTGGATGCTCACGGAGTCTTCCCAAAGAACGCGAACGTTTGCGGGGCGAGAACGAACACAACCTGCGAGTCGAACGATGCGATAAAATCGGGATGTGTCAATTTAACTTGGAACGTCTTGCAACATTCTGTGAGGTTGCCATGTAATTCGTCCGGAAAAGGAGCATGTCCCAAGTTCATATACTCGGTTTTATCGTAGTCCCTCGCAAACGTGCGCATTCTTACGGCCATTCATTCTGAATTCTTACTGCGGTTAGCCTCAGCCTCCGATGCCCACGGTATGTTATGTATGATCGAGTTACACGATAATTACAAAACCGTATATATAATTAGTACTTACATAGATGAGTACACTGCATGCATACACCCCAGAATTTAATCCCGCGAACTTGCGCAATTTGTTATTACGGGGACACAAGGTTTCCTGGCAGAAGCTGCTAAATTCGGTCAAATAACGGAAATTCATTTCCCGAGGTTTGCGCGCGGTCGAATATAGCAGGTGTGAACGTATCGGAGGCGAGAGATTGGCATTTTTTCATCGAAGCCTGGCTGCACCACGATAAATAAAATAGTAAAGTAACGTACGTCTATTAAATTGATATTTACTGGAGGCCGTATTCTAGGGAGAACACTGATTTTCAAGGTGATTTTTTGGGAATTCCATTAAGAGAAAGCATTAAAACTACCGTGTTAGTATTTCACAGTTATATTTATACATATTTGAACTAGCATCTTAAATTTGTTCTAAGCATTCAAGGGGTTAGGCCACAGTAACGGGTATAAAATCATGTGCGAATGTAACACATTTTTTTCGTATGAAAAAGTGATTCACTCATAAAATTAATAACACATCTATTTAGTATGAATATCAAGCTGTTAGAATTTTTTTTTCGATGTACAAAATAGCCGACTACTAATATTTTCTTTTGTTATCTTTTTTAGGCGCTCCCCAGCGTGACATTTAGCATCCACAATTTTTGACCAAGAACAAAAAACAAAAATTCTCGCCAATCTATATTAGAATACCTAGAGAAGTACGTACGGAATTTAAAAAATATTGTTTTATTCAAAAGTTGTAGGTATTTGAACTTGAATTTTAATTTAACTTGAATTTTTAGTGAAAAATTTCGTACGAAACTGCTCATAATATGAAAAGTTTTCGATTAATCGGAAATTCCGTACGTACTTCTCGGCGAAATGCAATTAGAAACATAACTTTTAAATTGGAAGTAAATCGAGGGAAAATTGTTGAAGTTATTTGTCACGCCAATTGGAAAAAAGCTGTTTCAAGAAAAACGCGTTTAAAGTTGTAAATATGCCTCTGGTCGTGCCAGAGGCGGGCTTACGTTATACGCTCAAAGTCGGTGAAAAACAAAGTTCTTGCTCTAAATCAAATAGTAACTTATTCTTATGATGATGAAGCGCCGTTTTAGCGAAAAAAATCGATTTTTCGAAAATTCTACTGTGGCCTTACCATTTAATTTGAAATTGTACATGAAATCTGATGTTGTGCATGTCATGTCGCGGATTTTTTTCATCGTCGGGCGTTCTGCTTGCCGCCGTCCTTATGATCCGAAAGAAACGATATTTTTTTATTCTATCCTCTATGAATGTGAATATCGTTTGGCCCTCTAATGAAAAATCTTATGCAAAATTTACGAAATCGCGGCGTTTGAGAAAGAGTACTCTGATTTTTACAATGAAATCTTCACCTCTCGGAACCCGGAAAAATAGTAAGTATAGAGCAATAAAAAATATGGGGGTCGAACGATAACCACATTCGTAAGAAATATAATTTTTAACAAACCGTTTGCTTCGGATCACAAGGTCGGCCGCAATTACAACGCCCGACGATAAAAAAAATCCGTGACATGATCTGCGCAACATTAAATATCATGTACGATTCCGAATGGAATGCTCTGACAAAATTTAAGATGTTTCTTCCAAGCAGGGTTGCGAAATTTGTAATGAAAAAGTAATGCATTAATCATTACTTTTTTAATGGGTAATGAAAAAATATTTCATTAGCCATTACATTACATTCAGTAATGTAAAAAAAAATCCATTAGTCATTAAAAAAAAATTTGTAATGTAAACGATTTCCGTTACTCATTACATTGGATTTTGTAATGTAGAACATGTCCATTACTCATTACATCGGAATTTGTTATGTAAAAAATGTCCATTACTTCCCGAGTAGAAATTGTTCTAGCCTGTCTGAGTTACGACCTAGTAACTGGCTCGCCCAATTGCGCTCATACGAACTGACCAATGGTTGGCTCGCTATGAGCTAGTAATATTGTGAATATTTTGTTATCCAGCCCTTGTCTAGTCACTGCCTAGCTGATGTTGGTCACAAATGACAAAGTAAGGTTATGTGACTACGCCCGGGGAAAAAAGTTCATATCTGAATATATCTGAATGTATCTGAATCATATCTGTAGAATCAGATATGATCAGACAAGAAAAATGGCCAGGTCTGATCATGTAATGTTATGACAGATCATGTATGCTTATATCTGAGCATGTATGATCGTATCAGAGCCATTTTTATAATTTCGAGAGCAGACCCGTCCATATTGCAGCAGGTCTGACCAGTTCCAATCCGTAGGCAAGATCTGATCTTGTTGGACCAGATCTGATTTTTTTGGGCCAGATCTGATCATGTCGGACAGATCTAATCTTATTAGACCAAATCTGATCTTGTCAGACAGATTTGATCCTACCGGACCAGATCTGAATATATAAGAATAAAATACCGTGGATCCCAGTAGACCTGGACATCTATGAACAATAGACCTGCCCATATCACAGAATCATAGTTTATCTGAACTATCAGACCAGGTATGACTCCGACTATATCAGAGCAAATCTTACCCTGTTGAAACAGAGCAAACCTTATTCCTGAATCCTGAAGATATTAAAATGTTCACATATATAGAGCGGGTTTACACGTCATCACTCGACGGGTTAATAATTAACAATATTATAGTAACTCACATGATCCCATATAATACAGTCAGGTGAGATGCCGTATCTGATGGGATATCGTTTCATATATTTAGACCTTTTCATGTGTGAACAACTGAACTGCATATACGATAAGGTATGGGTGTATAAGACTTCGTATATTTTCCAGGTTTGGTATCGTATCTGATGGAATAGAATTTTATATGAACGTACCTGCTCATATATCACATCATATATGTTCAGATATGGTTTCGCGCTGCCAACCCGCCTTGGTACTTGACCAGATAAAAACATACATGAGATCTATATAGCAGAGTCTGGTACCGTATTTGATCAGATATGATCTTATATATGCATATATGATGTGGAATATGATCAGACTTAATCATATATGATACTGTAAAATGTCAGATATGAATATATCTGATACATATATGACAATATCTGAAACATATATGAACATATCCACTCAGACATGAAATTTTTTTCCCGGGCGTGTAATTCCATCGAGCGAATGACTCATGGCTGGCTAGCTAACTTGAGTTTGAGATGGCTTTGCAAAAGAAAAAAATTCTCAAGTGGGCATGACGCCATGGCCTAACCAACACTAGCTAACTGCGGCTATGCGCCCCTTGGCTAGTCACTGCCCAGCCGATCTTGGTCACAAATTACAAAGTGTGGTTATGTGACTACATGTAGTTCCATCGAGCGATTGGCTCATGGCTAGCTAAGCAACTTGAGTTACAGATGGCGTTGCGAATGCAAGCATGCTCATGGCGAGATACCTACTTGCAAGTAGGTATCTCGCCATGACCTAGCCAGCTATGCGGCTGTGCACCCTTTGGCTAGTCACTGCCCAGCCGAGCTTGGTCACGAATGATAAAGTGTGGTTATGTGACTACGTGTAGTTCTATCGAGCGATTGGCTCATGGCTGACTAAGCAACTTGAGTTACAGATGGCGTTGCGAATGCAAAAATTCTCAAGTAAGTATCTCGCCATGACCTAGCCAGCTAACTGCTGCTGTGCACCCCTTGGCTAGTCACTGCCCAGCCGATCTTGGCCACAAATGACAAAGTGTGGTTATGTGAATACGTGTAGTTCCATCTAGCGATTGGCTCATGGTTGGTTAAGGGACCTGAGTTACAGATGACGTTGCGAATGAATAAAATCCTCAAGTCGGTATCTTGCGATGACCTACACTCAGAAAAAAGATTTATTATGTTTCAATAAATTGGCACATTAGAACATAATTTCTTAGAAATTAATAAACGTTTACTCGTATGGAGACAGTTTTTATGTGATTGTAACTACAGAATTTATTCGGCGTCACTAAATATGTCTCTTTACGTGCCGATTTTTCGCATCAATTAAAAGCCATATTTAAAATAGAAAATTTGAATAAATATTTCCTCAAATCAAATAAATACTACTTTCCAATCACGAAAACCTCTTATTTCGCGACTATGATACTAATGCGCGCATGCGCACTTTGCCCTTCAACGCGACGGGCCCGACAGCAGGCCGCTCGACAGATGTAGCTCACGCATACGCTTACCATGTAGCTTCTTCCTATGCCAATGCTTTTGGCACAAGTGTCAGTGTTGCGTTTCGGAAGTGAGAAACTCGACAGTGAGGAATGATTTGAGTGTAAGTAAGAATATTAAGTGAGAAAAAAACGATCAAGTGAAAAAATAATGACGGACGAAATGACACAATTCCTCGAAGAAAACCAGCTGGGGGATTATGAAGAATCCTATTAGTTGTTAAGAAAAACTCTATTTATCGGACATAAAAGACCTATTTCTTCTATCTTATATATCGTATTAGATGTTAAGAAAAATTCTTAGTAAATCTTAAACATAAAGTTAAATAAAAAATGTTCTTAGCTGTTAATACAATCGTAGTAGGCCGACATACGAATAAGAAAACTTATTCGCCGGGAGACAAAATTCTTTGTCCTTAATAAATCTTTTTTCTGAGTGTAGCCAACACTTCCCAACTGTGGCCGCACTGGCCGGAATAAATGATCGGACAAATACAATTTAAGGTTACTTAATTCTATGCGATTATCGCTCTCAATGCGAACACAATTGAGTCATTGATTCGATAATGTTATTTACATTTGTTAATGTACCCATTTTTCAATAATCTGATATTGTGTAGTGTAACATATGTAGACGATTAGAAAATTCAGAAATTGAACAAGTAGAATTGGCTCAGTGGACAACGTCACCACTCATCACCCAGAGGTCCCGGGTTCGAAACCACGTTACGGCATATATAAGCGTTTGTCTGAGATAATTTAAAATTGAACCATTAATATATTTACAGCGCAAATATCATAACCCTAATTAATGAACGACGAAGAATATCGTAAAAGGGTCCAATGATGTAAATAATGTGAAAAAAAATCACGAAAAGATAAATATATAGCTGCAAATTTTTTTTATCTAATCGCCACCTAATTTTTTGTTCCCAGTCGCTAGCTGAAAAAACTATGTCATGGCTAGGTCAGAAATATAATACAGCCCTGGGATATTTCTTTCTATCTAGTCACCATCTAATTTTTTGTATTCAGTTACTAGAGGACCAAAGCGTTACAAGGCTGGGTAGTCAATCGCTAAGACGGCTAGCTAATGGCAATTAAAACATCACTTTACTAGCTTGTGGCTAGGTGGTGATGAGTTACGTTTTCCACTCGGGTTATTACATTACATTCTGGAATGTGAAACATTTTCATTTCAAAATGCAATGTATGTATGTATGTATGTACATCTTCATTGTTCCCCTAAGGGTTACAAGGCCTTCCGTTTCTTATAATACCTCTTAGCCCAACTTATCTCTACTTAATCCCATCCGCCACGCTTTTACACACTATTTCGCTCCGCCCCTCCGCCGTAGTCTAACTTATCCTTATTCTTATGCTACCTCTCTCCTCTCTCCGACTTCCGTTTCCTCCTTTCACTCCATTCTTCTTTCACTCTGAGTTTATTTCTCTTGCCTTCTCCTTCCTCCTTTTCTCTAACCTTTTCATCCATGCCCCTCCTCCTCCTTTCTCGTCTAGTATGCCCTTTTATGCTTTCCCCTATTCCTGTTTCTTCTCCTGTCCCCCCTCCACGCCTGTCTATTACATGCTCCCACGTCTCCCGTTCCTGCTCTGCCCCCTTTCTTTGTCCTTCCTCCCTTCTTAACTCGATTCTTCCTATTTCCCATTTTGCCCGCTCGCTCACCCCCCTTCTCTTCCTCTCCTTTATCTCTTCCCAACACAGCCTTGCTACCTCGCTCCCCCTTCCTTTGCTCAGCTTTTCCTCGTACTTCCATGCTTTCCTACCCGCTCGCGTTTTTATCTTATCCCTTTTCATTTCTTCCCTTACCATATATCCTGGCGTCCTCCAATCCCGTCCCAAAACCCACCTGATATACCTCTCCTGCACCGCCCCCATCCTCTCTCTTTCCTCCCAACCCCATATTTCTGCTCCGTATGCCATTACTGTCCACACCATCATGTCAAATAACCACATCCTCCTTCCTTCATCCTTCCCGAATTTCCTTTTATCTATTCTCCATACCTGTCTCATCGCCGTGCCTGCCTTTCTCACTCTGTTCCTTATATGCGCCTCCTGACCGCCGTTTCTCTTCAAGACGTATCCTAGATATTTGAACTCCTTCACCTCTTCCATCCTCTCTCCCTTCCATTCCCATTCCTTCTCCTTCTGCCTCCCTCCTCCTTTCCTGTACCTCATTATTCTCGTTTTCCCTACGTTTACCTCCAGTCTTTTTCCTTCAAAGTATCTCTCCATCCTCTTTATCATATTTTCCATGTCCTCCTCTTTTTCCGCCATCGCCACTATATCATCCGCGTATGCTAATGTATATATCTTCGTGCCTCCCAATTTCACTCGCCCCATTCTCCCTTCCTCATCTCTTTCTCCAGGTCCGTTGTCAATATATAGAATAATATTGGGCTTAGCGGGTACCCCTGTCTAACTCCTTTCTTCTTTCAGAAAGTTTCTTCTGCCCCCCCCCCCCCCACCAGCACCCTGTTATTTGTTTCCGCGTACATTTCTTAAATTCTTTCTCTTAGTCCCTTCCTTATCCCTCTTCTTTCCATTACTTCCCACAACACGCTTTTATCTACTGAGTCGAACGCTGCCTTCAGGTTTACGAAAATCGTGACCAGCTTGCCCTTCTTCTTCGCCACCTGTCTTTCTATCACATAATTTAAGACGTATATATTGTCTATGGTCCCCATTCCTTTCCTGAATCATGTTTGATTCTGCGGCACCTTTCTTCCTCTCTCTACCTCCTCTTCTGACCTCTTTGCCAATATCGTTGCATATATCTTGTATAGGGAAGGCATCAGTGTGACTCCCCTATACTCCTCTACCCTCGTCCCTACCCCTTTTTTCCTTATCGGCACAATGAGCCCCTCCTTCCACTCTTCTGGCCGTCCCTCCCCTCTCCATGCTCTTCTGCATATCTCTCCTGCCGATTTTATCGACTTCTTTCCCCCCTATTTCCACGCCTTAAAATGCTCCCCCAAAATGCAATGTAATGTGTAATGACAAAAAATTTCATTACACATTACATTGTAATGGGTAATGAACTTTTTCGCGACACAAAATCCAATATAATGGGTAATATAATTTGTTTACATTACAAAGTGCAATGTAATGAGTGATGGGAATTTTCATACATTACAAAATTTAATCTAATGAGTAATGGAATTTTTAGCATCACAAAATATAAGGTAGTGGGCAATGGAATTTGTTCACAATACTAATGTAAGGTAAAAAATGTCCATTACTCATTACAAGGTCAGATGGATTATTATTCATTTCCCATCGGGTCAGATCGATCCAGTGCAAAAACCGCTGCCCCTTATGGGAAACGAATAATAATCCTCATTACATTATAATGAGTAATGTCATTTTTTTACATTGCATTGCATTCGTAATGTGAAAAAAATCCATTGCTCATTACATTACATTTTGCAAAATAATAGCATGTCGCCTTTTAAGAGTTAATCCATCCTTTTTTCCGTTTACTTCTTGACACATACATTCAGAATGGATGTATTATACTTTTTCAGCAATTTGTTATTCCCTTGATCGCTCAGTTTTCACGACAGAGAACAGGCCTGCGATCTCCCGTTTTTATTTTGTGAATATTTTATTCGTTTCACGCGAGTTTAGTATGAGCCCCCATTGACGACCTCGTGAATTTTTGGCGATATATCTTGTCGCATTGTCCAACTACATAGGAGTCTGGATAAAGTTATGAGACATTTTGAGAACAAAAAGACTCAAAATATCCCAGCTCTTTGCGCTTTCTTTTCAAGATCCAATTTTTCTGAGTGAATGTTTTTCTGTGCTTAGCAATGCCGTGTGTGTGCAGTTTCAAACGCTTCAATTGAGCCGACTGAGGGCGTGCTGTCGAATATTTAGCGGATGAGCATCCACGGAAAATTGGTGCGAATAGCGAATCCATAGTGATTGCATTTGGTAATTGATTCTACCACAATGATTTTGTAACATAGTTCGTTATTCCCTGACCTTCTTAAATGATATTTTCCGATGAAAGTATTTCGCCTACACATGAAATCGAACCTACAACCTACCTACCTATAGCTGCGCATGCTACCCCTACGCTATCGAGTGTATGGGTGATCCAGAATAGGTATAACAGCGGCAAATCCCGGGTTCGGCAGGTTACTCCGAAGATTTCTACTTAGCCGTTTTGTGATCTGATTGATCCAATCGCCTTAGTGGATTCAACTTAATTGTTTTTTGGGCAGATATAACCGAATCACAGATTTATTAGGAATAAATAATATTTAGTGATTAGACCTTATTAAATAGATCTTAATTTGAATAAATGAATATATTTAAAGTAAATGATTCCAATAATGGAATGCAATAGGAAAAATCTGATTTAACGAAAAAACTACAATAGTTAAGTCAAATAAAAAAAAATCAAATAGACGCATCTAGTTAATATCAATAGAATTTTTCTGTTAGTGTAGGTGTGCTTCAGTATTGCCAAAGTTCTTTCTGGTCAGTGTTTCTTCGAATAAGCTTGTAACGCTAGTTCCTTCCTCCAGGCACAAATACCCGACATCCTCGAACTAAACAATCTGACAACTAACCGCAAATGATGCGGTAGGTATATCTGTCATGTCAGTCCAATCAGACGAAAAATAATGTCCGTAGACACACTCTAATAAGAGGCACAAAATAGCATTATGCATCTTATTAGAGTGTGTCTACGGACATCATTTTTCGTTTGATTTGACTGACATGACAGATATACCTGCCGTTCGAGAAGACGGTATTCGAGAAGACGGTATGCGGCACAAAGCATACTTTTTTCGATATTCCGATGATAGCAAAGCTTTCGCCAAAACACATAGATGCTTTACTGAGTAATACATTTTATAATTATTTTTCTGAAACTAATTTTCTGGGGTTTCATTCAAGATATATGTAACATCATTTAACTCTTCGATAAAAATTCAAATCCTTTTCGTTAATACAACTCAAGGCTTTGAAATTTTCTTTCACATTCATATGTGCCTAACGCCCGCCCTTCTCCCTCTTTCTCTCTCTTGATATAATAAGGATCGCATATACATAAAAAAAAATCGAAGAATTGGTATTGATACATTTTCTATTTAGGGGAGTTGTGCTTAAGATGACAGACTTTTTCTTTTACGATAAATATTTAAATAAATTCCGTAAAAATTCAAAGCCAAGTGTACATCTATAAGGTTTATTATTATAATTAAATAGAATGAGTTTCAGGACATTAGTTACTTAAATAAAAAATAGAAAAATGCAAAACGACATACAGGTCGACGTGCGTGAGACGACACACTTCAGTCTAAGAAGACACATGTATGTCATTTCACACACGTCAACCGAACTATGCTCAGATACATTATTTTCTGGGTTAGAAGTTAGCTTATAGCAACGAATATTTACTGAAACATTATTATAGTGACGATGAAGTGTTACCTGCAGCACGTTACAACGTTTCAATGCTGAAAGCCAACCCATTGTATTCTTCTTTACAGTTTCAATGGCCTTCGTCATGTGTTCTTGTGCACTTGCAGATTTTGTTTATTTGTTGTGGCAAAACCGTTGGAGTTGGAATATCCGTTGCGCAGTATTTGTGAAGTACAATGAGCCTAAATTGTCAATACATTGGTTCAACTAGAAAACATCTTACCCAACGGGTATTTTTAGCACCAGATCATGACGTGGTCAGTTTTTTTATCATTTCAAAATCACGAAAAAATTTGCTCCGTAAAAACTCGCATTCACTGACGGTTTTACTCGATTTCGCTACTAGCAACACTTATTGGCCAACCATAGAACGTCATCGTTACTCGTATAGTGCGAATTTTCGATTTTATGTGTTTTGATACGTGATCCACTACGACCTCACCTATCAACACCAATAGCGGTATTGTGTAACAGTTGATAGCTAATGTTAGAAAATGATGACGAAGAGCAATCATGCATTGTTTTCCCTAGAGCACTCTAACGTCCTCGCCATTGTTGCGATCGACCGCTTCGTACGACTTATTAAGGGGCCAGTCCACTTTGGAGCCACGAAAAAAGGCTATTTCCGCCATTTTTTTTTTAGGATTTTATAAAAGATATGAATATAAAAGATATTGGGCTTGATAAATAGTCTTGAAATACATAAAAAAAAATTAATTCATTTTAATTCATTTTAATTCATTTTTAAGTACAAAAACTATAGTTTAACGTAACGCCTCAAAAATTGGTGGGCTAGGTGGCTCCATCACAATTCGGCAACGGCTTGTCTGAAACAAAAAAAATCAAAGTCCATTAGATTCCGAATGACACCAGCTACAAAATGACCCTCGGATATAAAGTTTTATCAAAAAATAAAAAAATGGCAGATGGAGAACGAAAAAAGTATTTGAAAAAACGCGTTTTTTCGCAGTTTTTCGCAAAAAAAAGAGTCAAAATCAATGGTTTAAAATCATAGAGGGTCATCTTGTTGCGAATCATGTTTACAATATATAATTCAAATTTCAAGAGAATCGGTTTATTATTTTTAGAGATACGATGGAGCCAGATTTTGAAAACGTTGTTGCGAGAAAAACGCGTTTGAACTTTATACTATGATCGGCCGAGCGCGCTATACGCTCAGGTAGACGAAATGAGGTGCTGACATTCAGGTAAAAAAAATACTTAGAGAACTCGGATTTTCATAAAATTTTGACAAAATATTTCTGAATGTAAATACTTTTAAAAACAGTTTAAAAAAATCGATTTTTTGAGATTTTCAAAGCCGACTGGCCTCTTAATCAGTCCGGAATTCTGCACTCGTCTTATGACAATGTCTAGAGTTTTTATGACAATGTCTAGAATGATGACAATGACAATGTCTAGAATATGACTAATCACAATGTCTAGAATTTTCAAGGTATGCGACGGACCAAAGACCATCATGCCGGCAATGACCCGAGTAGAAATCTTGCTCCAGCTACAATAAACACCTGATCAGGCATCCTGACTTCTTTTTCCAGCCTTGATCAGAATTTTTTATCAAGCCCTGATCATTTTTGAAACACAATCCCTGACTTCCGTCTGATCAGGGTAAAAAATCAAGGCCTGATCAGGGTAAACCATCAAGGCCTGATCAGGGTAAAAAATCAAGGTCTGGTCAGTGTAAAAGATCAAGGCCTGATCAGCGTAAAAAATTAAGGCCTAATAAGAGCTTAATTTTTCACGGCTTGATCAAAATGAAAAATCATATGATTTTTCACGGCGCAGGATGACCGATTTTTTCCTGAAATAAAAAATACAACGCATACACAAAAGAGAAAAAGGTACCACTTGATAAATAACGCTGATCGTTTATTTTTTAATCTTAATATAAAATTTATCATATATATCTATGTGGAAAACAAACATCATTTTTCTTGTATTTGTAATAGAACAAAAACTCGAAATAAACTAAGATATATCACTGTATTATATTCCACTTATCATCCCGAAATTAACTAATATATTTTTTAAACAAAAACTTAAGAAACTTCGTGAATAAAGTAAACAGAGCTTAACGTTTTTATGACCAGACGTTTCTAGGAAACGTTACATTGGGCGTTCTGTTCGTTTTTTTACGCGACGCTCGAAACTTGTCCCAGTCTTTTGCTGAATTAATCAGGCCTTGATACCGCTCCAACAGCTTGTCCAATTTGCTTCGAAAGAACTTCTATTCCGTGTTCCCTATATTTCGAAATGACAGCCACTGAAAAATACGAAAATGTGTATCCCACTTAGAATTCAATGTCTACATGTATATCTATATAAGGTATGCACATTATTTTATTAGAGTGGCACAAATTTGAGCTCTATTTTTTTTTCCTTTTTCTCACCATCCAATTATCTACTTTAAAGAAGAAAAAAAATTGTTGCGAAAGCTGCGAGCGGTCATTTTTTAACGAAAATTAGAATTGAAGCAGGAGAGCCCGTACAGCGAAGACCATCCAAGTAATGGTGAGTTGACAGCGAAGTGCAGTTCAGTGAATGTAATGTCCATCGGAAGTGCATTTCTTATGGGCTAACTTGCACCGATGGAAATACTTTCACTTAACTGAACTACGCAGTCAACTTATCATTATTCGGTTAGCCTACGCTGTCCGGGCCCGTAGCGAAGGCTAACCAAATAATGGTAAGTTGACAGCGTAGTGCAGTTCAGTGAATGTAATGTCCATCTGAAGTGCATTTCTAATGGGCTAACTTGCACCGATGGACTTACTTTCACTTAACTGAACTACGCAGTCAACTTGTCATTATTCGGTTAGCCTACGCTGTCCGGGCCCGTACAGCGAAGGCCAACCAAATAATGGTAAGTTGACAGCGTAGTCAGTTCAGTGAATGTAATGTCCATCCGAAGTGCATTTCTTATGCGCTAACTTGCACCGATGGACTTACTTTCACTTAACTGAACTACGCAGTCAACTTGTCATTATTCGGTTAGCCTACGCTGTCCGGGCCCGTACAGTGAAGGCCAACCAAATAATGGTAAGTTGACAGCGTAGTCAGTTCAGTGAATGTAATGTCCATCCGAAGTGCATTTCTTATGCGCTAACTTGCACCGATGGAATTACTTTCACTTAACCGAACTGCGCAGTTAACTTATCATTATTCGACTAGCCTACGCTGTCCGGGCTAATCAGCACCGATGGCAAAACATTTACCAGATTGAACTACGCTGTCAGCTTACCATAATTTGGTTGGCCTACGCTGTCTCTTTTTCTCCTCTGACAAAGGAGACGGACCAAGTAAAGAAAAATAAAAGCGATACACAAAACAAATATAAATCTACTTACATAGTGGTAGCGCCAACACATGCCAATACTCAGGAATTTCGAGTTGTTCCTCGCTGAGAGGATCTGTTCCGGATCTGTCAAATGTATCATAATAAATATTTCAACCAATGCATATATAATTTGGCGTATGGTTAATTTACAGTCAGATTTAATCCAATTTATATTTATAGATTTAAGAATTGTAAGTCTTTGAAACAAATTAATTGTTATACTAACCTGCTGCTGTATTATTTCTTCGTTTTTTCCCTTATTTAGAGCCCGCTATTCACGCAGACACAGTCGTTGCGCAATCTTCCGATTGTGTTTGTTCACCTTATTCACAACGTACACGTTATTTGTAAAAATGTATAAAGTGATTAATAATATGTCTCGTGCTTCTCTCGTGTCTGTGTATCATTTGACAAGATGAGGTTAGGCACGTTTTTAGCGCCAAACTGTAGAAGTCCAGTTACATGATGATTGCTTGAAGTTAGCTGGATCAGGCGAATTGAAGTAAGCCGTAAGTCCAGTTGCTTGACATCGCCTGAAGCTAGCCGGGTCAGGCGAATTGAAGAAAGCCGTAAGTCCAGTTGCTCGACCACCGCCTGACCCCAGCTTGATCAGGCAAATTAAGGCAAACTTAAGTGAGGCCTTCGTACTACAAGCTGATCAGGCGCAGATCAAATATCAGGCCAGCCTGACAATATTTCTACTCGGGGAATAAACGTATGTCCGTCATAGCACTGTGAGTGTTCGAAGAGTAAATGGACGAAGTTGTAAGCAGAGAGGCCAGCATAACACGCAATCAACGGTTTACGCGATTGTGGAGACAGAGATGCCAAAGTATTCTCGCGCTATGGTGAACGGTTGCGACACGCGGATTGAGAGGCGCAATGCGCTCGCTACGATCGAGTTAATCACGACGATACCAAAACTCATAAGGACGGCAGAAAATAAGCCTGTTTAGTCAAAAGGTTCCGGAAAAGACAAAATCGGAACTACCGCACGCAATGCATCGACCGTGATCGTAGTAGTGCGCAACTAGATGTACTGATACTTGCATACAAATATGCTCCCATATCAAATTAAAATTTTTCGCCAATGTCAGAGTAGTGTGTATGGGTATTGAAAGATTTGAGATTTATTTCATTTGGACGCTAGTCCGAAATATATTTCAAAGAAGCATTTAGTTCCCAAGTAATCAATTGAAGGAGCCGAACGTTAGCACTACCAACAAATATGGGCTCATCGAATTCGTTAAAGGCGGAAACTAAAAAGGGTGGGAATCAGATTCCATGTCCCTAAGAGGGTAACCGACCATGTATCAACTTTGCTGGGAAACAAGTCATCTATATTCGAAGACGAATTGCATCTCGTATATATTCCTGTTTGAGCTAATAAACAATCATTAGGCTGAAATCCTCAAGACTCTCACTCAACACGGATAATATCAAATATCGCGAATATCGCGGTAGTCGAACGATACAATCTGCGCTACGGAATCAACGAAATTAGTCCAGCATCGCGAAAGTCGTGGACGAGAAGAAAGGAAGTTGCTGTAGTGGTGAGTGGAATAGGATCACCAGCGGTATCGACACACGATGGATTCGGTTCGTCTTGATCGCTGGCTATGTTTATTCTCACAATGGGAAGCTTTTTCGGCCAACTTGCCAAAGACCTCGTCGATTATCGGGCTTTCAGTCCCTTCGTTTCCCGCGAGGTTAGTTATGAGCACCACTTAACAAGCGCCGGATTCTTCGGCGATGTATCCAATCACATTGTCCACCCAGTCGGTAATCTGGAATTTGTTTTTGTCCATTTTGAGAAAAAAAAAGAAATCTCGAATTATCCTGGCCATACTCACTGCGGACCTGTTCGCCACACGTTTTCGGGGGTGAATGAGTGCGCGCATTCAGCGACGCTGTATATTATGCACTATTCTAAATACTTAAATGCTTCGCCAACTTTATGCACGTCAAGGGTGGACACAGCTATCAAAACTCAACAGAATGCTCGAGTGTGTTGCACAGAGTGAGCTGAGAGCGTGTTCTCGGATGTTTAGCAAATGAGCAGGTGTGGAAAATCAATATCAGCTAAAAATTCTTAATCATTGCATTTGATATCTAGGAAGACATCTTATCTGCACGCCCACTCCCTTGGAATGCGATGATACTGTCTTCTGCCTTCATTGACACGCTGCCTGCCCCGCACAGTTTTCTCGAAGTATCAATTATTGCTGCTTTGCACCTACTTGGTAAACTTATGTATCGACATTTTTATGCGTTTGAGCACTCAGAAAAACGTTTGGTAATACGAACTATGTTTATTTAGTTGAAACAATTTTGCTTGAAGCAACCTAATTTTACTCGCTTGAAATACAATTCGATTCAAGTGACAAAGCCAGTTTAGTTGAAACAACCACATTATCATGTCAAAATAGCAATATCTCCCTGGCCATATAATAGGTTGGATTAACTACATCGGAGTTCATACAAGTAATCCGCGTATTATTTGAACGTTATATTGGTTCTACAACTGAATAAGTTATTTCAAACAAATGATTTAATTATAGTTACTTCGAGGTAAGACCGTGTTTTCTTTTTTCTACGATGTGCATATTTTTCAGCTATTGATTGCTATTGCTACTTGAGTTCTTGTGGATGCAATCGATCACTTTTTTCCCGGCACGATTTCTAGATAACGACTTTATTTGGCAAATCCGACCACGGGCGCGCTCTGTTCGATCGCTGTAAGCGATTAGTTACCCAGCTAACCACGTACCGCAAATGTACCGCTCATGTGGAGTGCGCCGTACCGGTACTGTTGCCACCTCATACGTGCGTACGGTACTGGTACATTACTGGTACGCCGTACGGTACGCTGTACCACCAATTTACTAGTACGGTACCGGTACAGTATCGCCACCGTGGAGCCACCGTGCACTGCAGTACGGTGTAACTCCACGGTAGCGATACCGTGGAGGTACGACTACGCTGCTATCCCGTACCCGTACATTACAGTACCCGTACATTACCGGTGCTGTAGGGCACGGCGTACTCCACACTTGCGGTATGCTGAACTAATGGTACGCTTGGTTAACTGGGTAGTGGAAATCGCGAATCAGTGTAGTTTCAGATGCATGCACGAACAGCGCTACGATCGCCCTTTCGACTCCCGGCTGTTTACGTCTTTCTTTCTGGCTGTTGACGTGCATCTCCCCTGTGAGCGTGTAGAAAACTACAATATTCATTGTGATAAGTCTTGTGAGACGATTTACATCGAAAACATAAAAATGTGCGAAGTAGAAGACATCTTGATAGATTGGCGACTTCAATCGCTTGTTTCTACATTTCGAGGAACGTGTACGATCGTAATTTCTTTTTGTCCGCCATTGTTGTCACGCTGCGTGCTATCCTTCGAGAAAAACATTGTGCGGCGTCTCTCGGGTGTTGACAGTAAATTTAGTGGAAGCCGGTGAGTTTCATTTAACGTTGCGTGTTCACCAAGTGCATAAGTATTGAAGGATTGCTAAGGGAATCGTGATTGAGAATTTTTTGCGGGCACGAGCCATTGTTGTCCCGTAATTTCAGATATCGATTAAATTCGCTAAATCCAACCACGTGGACACTCGGTTTAAGCCGCTAATAGTTCGTCGCAACCACGCTGTAGTCTGAGACCAGGCGTTGCGTATAGCAAAAAGATTTGTTTGCGCCAATTCCACTTCGAGAACACACAAAATCTGATGGTTTCTGTTATGTGGCCTGCAGATAAATTCTCGATACATCAGAAAAATATATTATTTATACGTACACATTATTTTGATTGATTTCTCTTTTGTTTTTTTTCGACACGCAGATTGCTTTTAAGTTTAACTATGTAATTTTCTCAGAGCGCTTTGTAAATTATCTTATAATTGACACCGTATATACAGTCGTACATCGACGTAGATTAATCAATAAAAGTTGTTTCTGTATCATCGCAGTATTTTTAATATGTACTTTAATAAACAGGCATTATTGAAAAAATACTAATCATCTTGTCTCATAATTTAGCGGATCTATTTACCTTATTGTCTTCGTCTTTCATTTGTATTTATAATTCATTGTAGGGAGAATACTTTCTTCGATGATTTATATTCAATTGATTTTCTACTAATTTTATGTATACATTGCATATGCTCACATCGAAATTTTATTGGAGTGGCTCGATGTTTATTTGGTTCATATTAAGCTGATGCTCTATCTGCCATTCATCCGATTGGTGTAAAACCAATTTTGATTGAACTTACTGTATGCAGCTTCAACTATGTTATAATATCAGTTGTCAGAACCTACTCCGTCATTCAGGGCAAACCAACATATAGTTTCATCGACTATAGCAGCGTTTGGGGGTTTTCTTTTAAAATATATCTTCAGTGGTGCGGACTATACATGAACTTTTATCAAAAATATTATGTATTGACTGAAATATGTTCTGCAATTCATTCAATGCACACATGTTTCATTCTAATGTATGTGTTTTCCGTTGAACTATATATTTTGAAAATGCTTTTAAGGCAGAGATTACCGACCCAACCGTTCAGTATGTTCAAATAAAGTTTGGTTTCAGGACACCGGAATTAGAATTGAAAGTACTCTGTGCGTTTTTGGATCAAGAAGAAGTTTGGTTGCCGGAAATAAATATATATTTGTAATTCAATCAAATCTCGCAGTCAATTGAATCGTTCATATGGTTCGCTACCCGCAACTGCAGGATTTGGTTGATTCAAACCATTTTTTTTGACGATACCAAACGTTTTTCTGAGTGAGTAGACTGCCATTTCATATATCGATATCTATTACGCCTCTCATACCAGGTGTGTAAGTATGAAACCGGAATTTGCCCATAGGTGGCGCTAGATGTCGATGCAGTTACCGACACATAACGTCAGCGGTGTCTTGTTATTGTATTGATATCCGACAAAGATTTCCAACTCACAATAACACGAGTTTCATTCAGTAGCATTAGTTTATTAGAGATAAACATGTCGAGTTTTGTGCCAACAAATTACGATTTGCGGACACCACTACTTTTCTGTTTTCATCTGAAGAAAACCGCAGCCGAATCGCATCGAATGCTTGTGGAGGCGTTTGGTGAGCATGCTTTTGGTAAAACACAGTGTTTCGAGTGGTTCAAACGGTTCAAAAGTGGCGATTTTGACGTGAGGAACGAAGAACGTGGAAGACCACCGAAAAAGTTTGAAGACGCTGACCTGCAAGCCTTGTTGGACGAAGACGACGCTCAAACACAACAACAACTGGCGGATCAGTTAAAGGTGACCCGAGAAGCCATCTCCAGTTACTTTGTATCATATCATTACAATAAACGTGTTTTTTCTGTACAAAAATTCCGGTTTCATACTTACACACCTGGTAGACGATTATCCGCGGCGCATTCGATATCGCACGACCTCGTTCAAAGTTACTGAATAACTGTATAGAAATAAATTCCCACTGAAGATCAACTTCCGCGTACGCAGTATACTTGGCGCCATAGTCAACTCCTATTTTTAGCGTTTCCTGTGGCAGAAGTCGCCGTGCAAATGTGGCTTTTTCCTTTATTGGCATCCCGGCTGAAAATTTGGTTACGGCGCTAATCACGCTCAGATCAGGTTGCCTGACTGACTTTATATGGCGCTAGTATGGCAACGTGAAAAAATGTAATGCTGTTCCTGATAACGGCGGGATCTGGCAGCCTAATTACGCCCGAATCTGGCAGCCCGATTGGGCCGCTATCCTGGCGCCTTATGATGCCGTGTATACGGCTGCCTGATCGGATGTATTATAGAAAATATACAGAACGAATAACATAAAACTTTTTTTTTTATTGAAAATTTAACACCAAGTTACATCTGAACAGTTTGACAACAAAACATATAGTTCTGAACATGGGGATGGGGATGGGTAGACATGGGGATTTTCTTCGCTGCCATTCGAACCCTCTCCACTGGCATGGAGATCTTCTTCGCTGGTGTTCGAATCCTCTCCGCTGGCATTAGGATTTTGTTTGCTGGTAGCTTTATCAATACTTTCCTGATCTTCAATTTTATCATTCCGGCCTCTTTCTGTAAATATTCAAATTTTTCGTAAACAAAACAACGTATATCATTCTCATTTTTTAAATTATATTTTATATTGATATTATACTATTTTTAATTTTTTAAAATATTTTTTGATTTTATTTTTATATTTTTTAAATTATATTTTATATTCATATTATTCTATACCCAAGTATATAAAAATTCATAATGTTTGTAAAAGTTGAAAAAAGTAAGGTTATACCTGGTACTTGTACCGATGATCGGAACTCGTCAACTTTTTTTTCCGAACGACATCTCCTAACACGCAGCTGTGTCAAATACCGCTTCCTCTTTTTACGATTCATAACGTTTTCACTTTATGTGCTCCTTTTTATATATCGTGAAAACTTCCAAGTTTTAACCCTAACACGATGTACACTGCCGGCCAAACGTATGGATACACCTAGAAAAATTTTGCGCCGCACTAAAAGTTTGATATCCCTGTGAAAAAAAAGATATCCAGATTTCCAAGGCGGCATTTTAAAAGGGACAAATAAAGCTTCACTTTGCTTTGTGGAAAAAAAATGTTCGATTTTTTTTAGACCCGGGGCGGCATGTTGAAAATGGCGGTTTTTTGGGTCTTTTGGCTGTTTAAAATCGGCTGCATGTCTTCAGGACATTTTTTTTTCAAAGAACCTTAAAAAATAGAGCAATAGCTATAGATTCCGTTTTTAGAAAGTTTTGTACGATTTTTTTTCATCGAGTTGTCGCATTTTTTTCTTAAAAAGACAATTTTGAAAAGATGCTGCTGAAATGAGAAACTTTGAGGTTTAGAGAAAATTGCCAAAAAGAAAAAAGTTGCGTTACATCGTATTGAATCGACCAGAATTTTTTCAACATGTTTTTTCAACATTTTTTTTTTAATTTTTTGCTCCAACATCGAATGAAAAAAAAAAATTGTTTTTTTTTTTTCAATTTTTTTTCTCAATTTTTAGCTGCACAAAACATCCACCTCTCACCTCTTACCTCATCTAAACACAAGGATCGGAAATAAAGCTTCTTGTCTTTGTTTACACTTTACCTTTGTGGAGCGTAAAGAAGATTCTATTTCTCGCGAATCGATATTCTATTCCTCTCGTGTTCTGTTTCTCGCTCTCTTTCTCGCTCGTCGTATTTGTTTACATTTTTGATTCTTTGGAATAATGTGACGAGTGTCGCGCTGACGAAGCCAGTTAGTTGTGCGAAAACTTCGAACGCGAACACGTGTGGTCTACAATCGACAAGTTTTTACGCAAATTTTTTTTTTCTTGACGGATCAAAATGGCACGGAAAAAAGAAATTCCACTGTATAAAAGAGGGACTATTGTCGCGTTGCGCGATAAGGAATTGTCGTACAGAGAAATTGCCAGACAAACTCGCGTGTCTTTGAAAGGAGTGCACACGACCATCGGGAGATTTAAGAAGTCCGAGACGCATTTCACTCGCAATCGTCCGGGTCGACCCAAAGTGACAACGTCCTCAGACGATAAAAATATCGTCGTTACCAGCAAAAAAAATCGTAGATTAACAGCAACGGGAATCTGTGCCAAATTTAACGAACAAAGGGAAATCTCGATATCACTGACGACAGTGAAACGTCGTCTTAACAGTGCTGGCCTCAGAGGCTGTGTCGCCGTAAGAAAACCTTTGTTGCGTTCGGCGAACAAAAAAAAACGATACGCATGGGCCCTGGAACATAAAAAGTGGACGATTAATCAGTGGAGAAATGTACTCTGGACGGCCGAGTCAAAATTTTTAATCTTCGGTAGTCGTCGACGCATTTTTGTTCGAAGAAGTCCTTCAGAAAAAATAGCACCACAGTGTTTGATACCAACTGTCAAACATGGCGGTAGCTCCGTTATGGTGTGGGGTTGCTTCTCCGGTCATGGTGTCGGAGACTTTGTGAAAATTGACGGCATAATGAGAAAAGAAGAATATCAAGAAATTGTCATTAATCGGGCGTGGTTTTACCATGCAACAAGACAATGATCCGAAACACAGTTCCCGTCTCTGTCGAGAATATTTGGAGAACGAGGCGAAGAAAAAAATCGTGAATATGGTGTGGCCGCCACAATCACCCGACCTAAACCCCATCGAACTTCTCTGGGAAGAGCTCGATCGAAAGATACGAATGACCTGCCCTACATCGGCCGAAGATCTGTGGCAGAAACTGCAAGCTGCGTGGAGATCCCTCAGATCAGCTCAGGTGGATTCATTAATCGATCGGATGTCACGAATCGTTGATTCAGTGCTGAAAGCCAGAGGTGCGTTTTTCGACGAAAAGGGTGTTTAGAGGAGGTAAGAGGTGGATGTTTTGTGCGGCTAAAAATTGAGAAAAAAAAATTTGAAAAAATTCTGCTCGATTCAATACGATGTAACGCAACTTTTTTTCCTTTTGGCAATTTTCTCTAAACCTCAAAGTTTCTCGTTTCAGCAGCATCTTTTCAAAATTGTCTTTTAGAAAAAAAAATGCGATAACTCGGTGAAAAAAAACATACGAAACTTTCTAAAAACGGAAACTATAGCGATTGCTCTATCTTTGAAGGTTCTTTGAAAAAAAATGCCAAAAAATGTCCTAAAGACGTGCAGCCGATATTAAACAGCCAAAAAAGCCAAAAAACGGCCATTTTCAAAAGGGCGCCCCGGGTCTAAAAAAATCGAAAGTTTTGTTTCCAAATCGCAAAGTGAAGCTTCATTTGTCCCTTTTAAAATTCCGCCTTGGAAATCCGGATATCTTTTTTTCACAGAGATATCAAGCTTTTAGAGTAGCGCGAAATTTTTCTAGGTGTATCCATACTTTTGGCCGGCAGTGTATACAATGACACACGTGCAAGCATAGTTTTTAAAAGCAACACGAGCGCCACCACTTTAGCGCTAGCCTGAGCACTGCCATGCATGGGCCTCCTAATAGAGCCATATTAGGGCACTGAAAAGGCAAACCACATTATGGCCATTTTCACGTTTGCCATAAGTTTGCCTGACCTGTGGCTGCCTGTTCACGGCAGGCTCACGGCCGAATCAAAATTCTTGTAATACGGATAGCCACACGGCTCCCTGATCATGGCCTGATCATAAATCTGGCTAGCCTGAACAAATTTCCAGCCGGGATATAGTTCCATGGATCGTTCCGTTTTTCAGGAACAACGATAATTATTTTTAACGACTCGATAGACAATTCGGTAACCGTGAAACTGCAATTTGCTTAATTAGTGTGCGATTGACGATTCCAATGTTCAGCATCGATGAGCGGAATTGCCATGTGACCGTGGTAAATTCGCATAGTGACTGAATCTGTGGAATTACACTTCAACGGTATCCCATCCGTTGAGCCGATCTGAGCTGCTAAAACGTGTGTTGGCACGCGGAGCTCGAGTCAACCCACTTTGAGTACGAAGGTATATAGACACACAGAAGCCGTGTTGAGAAATGAGAAATTACTTGCACCTTCAAACAATATTATTAAATATAACCAAAATTCATATCCAACTTGAGCGTTCTAACTAAAATTCAAGTAATAACGCCAGATCTCCCCTCCCCCACTTTCGACGTGCCCAAGAAGTTTACTCCTTACGTTTGAACTTGGCTAATTCAACAACTAATTAATATTTCTCCGATTCAGTTGTAGATTCTGGAAGTTGACGCTTACAGTCTTCAAGAGGTTTCTTCTCTTTATATATCTTGAAATCGCTATTTTAACATAAATAACAGCTTTTGGAGAAATGGATTTATTTCAATTCAAAATAAATGAAAAGCCTTTTCCAAATATACCCAATTTCTGACTAAATAGCGATATTGAAAGAGATATTGAAAAATACATTTCCTCAGCTCTAAGAGTTAGCTTCAAAAACCTACAAGCGAATTTAAGAAGTATTAAGCATATGAATTATTCAAAAGTGAAAGTAAAGAGCCAATTCTTTGGATTTATAACCTGGGGGCGGGGGATTATTCAGCGCTATCACTGATATTACATTTAAAGAGCTCAAATTTGGCGCGTTCAATTTTTATACTTAATAATATTACTCTGAATAGTTAGAGATGATATATTAGATATAGTTAAGAGTTATATATGTAGCTCAGAGCTCAAATTTGGCATGTTTAATTTTTATACTTAACAATATTACTCTGAATAGTTAGAGATTATATATTAGGAATAGTTAGAAAATAAAAATGTTGATGTCGAACCTATCTTAATATATAGAGGGTGTCCTGTAATTAATGGACAATCCTGCAACTGTCGCTAGGTCGGATTATGTCCTATTATATGCTAGAATTTGAATTTAGTAAAGGACCCACGGTTTTCGAGATTTTGGGCTTTATGTTATTTAAAAAAACATCTGCTTTTGATTTTTCGCATGCCATTTCTACAAATAATAACTTTTTTTATCCGGTTTTTGTAATACTCTTGGTAATTTGTTTTATCTAAAAATCTTCTTTTTCACCGTAAATGTTAAGGAAACTTTATGAAAAAAAATCTTATACAGAATTTTCATACAAACCAATTCGAACATTTGACTTTGATAGCCTGCAGTGTAAACAAAAATCTACTACATATCATGCGAATTACTTGATGACTTCCGGTTGGACTCCCGCCGCGTGCGTAAGGCTTCGTGTAGTGCGGGTACAGAAATCGCAATTCAACCGGAAAAACATTCGAGCATCAACGAATAAGAATATTGTGGAGTTAGGGGTCCAAGTGGAGAAGCAGTAGAAACTCGGGGAAGCTGGGGAAGGACAAATTGTGAACATTACGGCACAACGAAGGGGGCAACGAGACTTGGAGGTTAAGAAAGAGGGATAGGAAAGAAGGTGTCATGGCGGAGGAACATGGGACGGGAGCGAGCCAGGCATGGGAGGAATACAAGGAACGCAAGGATATGGAACGGAACGGAAGTGACGGTGGCGCGCTCTCATCGCAAGGCGAGCAAATAGTCCAGTCAAAAGTGGCCAAAGTCGAAAATTTTTGCGACCGCTTAGTGAAACACGTATTCCTATGTTAATCGACCCGGGGAATCCGAATTTCTAGGAATTTTAACTATTAACAGTGAAGAAAAGGGTTAAATACCGAAAAATATGCATTATTTCGAGAACGAAGAGGAAATCGCAAAAAAGTTTCGAACAAAAGTTGTAGAGGGGAAGATTTTACCCAGTAGGTGTATATGATGTTTTTTCTCTATCTCTAATAGTTTAGCCATAAAATTGAAAAACAAATTCACACCAATACTATGAACGTGCGAGGCACACGGACGTGACGAAATCGAGAGATATGAGCATCGCTGGTACGTCCTCTCTCTCTCGCTCTCGCACGGCCGCTACCGCGCTTCGTTCGGGGGTCCCCGACGTTCGATCGGGTATTTTCGGCAGCCCAAAGGTACGTCCGCGGCTTCCCCTCTTGCCGGCACGGCGCGCCAACCTGCAGCTCGGCTCGAGAGTCGCCGGGACCAATCGGGTGTTTTCGCGGGGGTTAGAAAGGGCATTTAAAAAGACAAATCCGTTACCTGCTAATATTTCGTACACTGAAATAAAAAGAGCGAGAATAGCATTTCGTTGAAACGACGTACAGAAAAGTACCTTTTTTAAAGGGCAAGCTGTATTATTGGAAACGCCTATATGGAAAGGATGGTTATGAGAAATTCTGTTTAATAATGATTTTAACATAATTTGTTTTCTTTGTGTATAAAATTTTTAATATAGTCAAGACATAAGATTGAATGATAGAAACTCTAAATTCTCATATTGATAATATAATTTGTGTTAAAATGATAACGTATCATAAAATTATTATTAATGAAATAGCTGATTCTTTTATTAAAGTTAAAAGTAAATATCCTGCAAATATATTTGCTGTTCATCGAATTTATCAAGTTAAAGGACAAATAATATTTCTAGCTGTTTCAATTAAAATTATAAAAGGTATTAAAAGAAAGGGGGTCTTTTGGGGGATTACATGCGCAAATGCAAAGTTTGTATTGTTTAATGAAAGGAAAATCATTAAACTAAATCAAAATGGGAGGGAAATATCAATTGAAAAAATTAAATGTCTTGAACTTGTAAAAAAATATGGGACTTGTGAAAAAATATGTAAAACTATTTCTTAAAATTAATATAAATAAAGTAGTCAAATCAATTATATCAAAACATATAAATTTGTTCAGTAAATAATTTTTAATTCTTTGAATAAAGTTATTGAAATATATTTTTTTAATTAATCGAGAATCAACTATTCGGAATAATATTTGAATAATAACAAAATTTGAATAGAAGAAATTCAATTTAAATCATCCATTGAATTGGTACTAGAATAAAAAATAGAAAATAAATTTCTTATCATTTTAAGATACATTTTTTCTAATTTTTATTATTATACGAATTAATATTTTTTTCAATCTAAATAAAATTATATTCAAAGTTAATCAATTGTATAGTGATACTTGTGGAATATAAAAAATATTAATTTTAATGATTTAAAAATTACATTTTAATGTTATATTTTAACTCATTTCTTTCAATAGAGGTAATTTTAATTACTATATATTGATTTAAGAGATCATAACTTTAAATTCAGTCATCCAATGAAAATGGATAAGAAATTCATTGTATAAAATTTTCATGATTAGTTCTTTCAATTGCAATAGGTATATATCTATGAGTTATACCACACATTCATTTTCACACCTAATGATGGGACGGTTCAGGAATGAATTACATCAGAAGAATTAATTAATATACGAATTTGATTTTTATTTGGAATAATTATATTATTATCAACTATAATACACGGAAATTATTTATGTTTATATCATTATTTTCAATTATAAATAAATGAAATTTAATTTTACTGAAATCTGAATATTCATAAGATCAGTAACATTGATATCCAATAGATTTAATTGTTAGAGTTGAAATATGGATTTCATCTGTTAAATATAAAACGTTGAATGAAGGAATTGCTAGATAAATTGAAATTAATATCGGAATTAATGTTCAAACAATTTCAGTATTTTGATTTTGTTAATACACTTATTACAGTAGAACCTCGATCATCCGAACCCTCAATTATCCGAACGATGATTTAGTTTATCTGAACGCTCAATTATCCGAACGTTGGCGGAAAAGATACATTCTTGCTCGCTGCCACCGCCGTGAGCAACAATGAGCAACCCAACGCAACTTCTCCTTCTCAAACGGCTGCGAGACTAAGCCGCTCAAAAACGCGTTACAGCCGTTCGTCACTGAAAAAAGGACGATTTTATTTTTAAAAAAATATTTAAAAAAGCACTCGACTTTTTTCAGGTGTTTAAAATACATATATATTTCAACGTTAATATGTATGTCAAATTTTTATGTATATGTATGTATTTTTATATAAAAAGGTGTTTATGATCTCGTCTCAAACAAACCCACGGTTCGATTATCCGAACTTTTGATTATCCGAATTAGTCTCGGTCCCAATTGGTTCGGATAATCGAGGTTCTACTGTATTCAAATTATTAATGAATGAGGAAAAAATAATATGAATTATTATAATCGTAATTAGCAACAACATTATTAATGAATGATCATAAATATGTTTAAAGTTTTCTGTAAATTGTGAATTAGCATCTTATGTATTAATGATAAATTAGGTAGAAATTGCATTAATTTAGAGTGAATTAATTATGATTTATTAAAGCAGTTTAATTAAATCTATGATTTAATGGGGGGTAAAATATTCTTAATCATTCAATTGAAGAAATTGTATACATTGAAAAAAAAATTAATAGTTGAGGTGATATTCGTTCTCATATTAGAAAAAGAAAATATTTCATTTTTAATATTGAAATTAAAGATCCTATCAAAGAAAAAATATTTTAAGTTATATATGAATCAGGATAATCAGAATATCGTCGAGGTATTCCATTTAGACCCAAAAATCGATGGGGGAAAAAGTTGAATTAATTCGAAAAACATTCTGTACAATTGAATTTTTAATAATTTTTTATGTAATCTTAGGCCGTTTATTAATGGATATCGATAAATAAAAACTCCGATAATAGCAAATACAGCTCCCAGAGATAATACATAATGAAAATGAGGTACTACATAATAAGTATCATGTTAAGTAATATCACTTGGTGAATTACCCAGAATTACTCCAGTTAATCCTCCAATTACAAATAAGAATACAAATTCTAATCTTCAAAGGTTTGAGGGATTAAATTTTATTTTTGATCCATGGATGGTAGCTAATCATCTAAAGACTTTAATTCCTGTAGGGATTGCAATCATTATAGTTGCTAAAGTGTAATAAGCTCCAGTATCTACGTCAATTGTACATATATGATGGGATCATACAATGAATCCTAAAAATCGAATAGCTAATATTGCATAAATTATACGAATAGAACAAAAAGTTCCTTATTTTTTCATTTTGGTAAAAAATTATATGGGAAACCAAATATGGGAAATTATATGGTATAACCAAATCCTGGTAAAAGTAAAATATAAACTTCACGATGTCCAAAATATCAAAATAAATGTTGGTATAGAATTGGATTTCCTCCACCTGATGGATTAAAAATTGTATTTAAATGTCGGTCTGTTAAAAGTAAAGTGATCCCTGCTAATACAGAAACAGCTCATAATAATAAAGTTGTTGTAATTAAAATTAATCATGAAAAAAAACCCGATGAGTTGGTTTGGTGGTTAGCGTTGCGGGCCAGCAGATCGGGAGGTCGCGGATTAGAATCCCAGTCGCGTACTTTCGTCAGGAAATGTTTTTCTTCGACATTTTCTCGGCAAAAGAGTAGTTCCGTGACTGGGAGGCGAACTTGGGACCGACTGTATCGGTATAGGTTTTCGGCAGTTTCCCTATGCCCATGACTGGCGAAAACATGAGATATGCATGGTGAATACGATACGGACGAGGAAGTCGGCTGTGGACGCAAGGGGGGGATGATGGAGACAAAGAACAAGTGTAGAGCGGTGGACATATGAGTAGTGGAGCCTTGTAAAAAGCCGAAAAGGCTGTGCAAGTAAAACTTAAAAAAAATATATTAATCTTGAAAATACAATAATTTGTGGAAAAAAATATATTAATCATGAAAATACAAAAATTTGTTCAAAAATGACATTTAACAAATAACAATATAACATTTTTTATATCTATGATTGTGGTAATAAAATTAATTGCTCCTATAATTGAAGATAATCCTGCGAGATTACGAGAGAAACTTGCTATATCTAATGATCTTCCTTCATGATATAAATTTAATGACATAGGTTTCTCACAATTAATCAATTAATAGAAGGATGTAACAGTCAAAATCGCAAATAATTTATGCGTGGCAATGATGTATCTGGGACTGCTAATATTAAGGGAATTATATAATTCCCAAATCCTCCAATTATAATAGGTATAACTATAAAAAAATATGATGAATGCCTGACGTGTGATGATGGATTTATATAATTGATAATTATTAATGAAGTAACCAGGGATACCGAATTCTATACGAATTGATAAACTTAATGAAAATCCTATTAAACCAGATAATATTCCCAAAATAAAATAAAGAATTGCAATATCATTATGGTTAGTAGAGAAAAAAACATTTTAGAATGATTTTTTAGTTTAAAAACATTATGGCAAATTTAAAGATATATTAGTTATAAAATTTTAAGTAGTGTCCGACTTAAGTAATAAATTGTAAATTCATTTGAAAGATTAATTCTTTACTATAGCATTATCAAGATTTAAAAGTTAATTTTTATTGTTATTTTGAAGATTAATAGTTTTTTTTACTTAAAATGTTAAATAATTCAATTATTTAACATTCATAAATGTAAAGAACTGATAAATAAAGTTATGAATAAATTATTTATATTATTAATATTAAAACTTTATAATATAGATAAATTTTTAAGATCATTTTTCATAAGCCTAAAGAAAGAATAATACGTGTGTAAAATACAAATAAGATTGATATAATTATTGAAATTAATAAGATAATAAATGTAATTTATTGTTAATTAAAATATTAATTGAAGATCAGGAAAATAAAAAGGGGTTGGGGCCACGGCTTAATTTTTATTCCTTATCATAAATAAAAAAATCATATTTTGGTATATCAATGTTTAATTGATATATATAATTAACAAATTGATATACAGCGGTATTTCTAGAATTCCTATTTCTGGTTCAGTCTGTGCCGAAGAGCCGGGGAGCTGTCAGGTGAAAAACTCAGACCCGATGGATTTCGTGAGAAAGGAAATATAGCCGGTAGCGGCGTCTTCACAATCCGACAGTTTAGCTATATATACTAGGCTGCCGAAGATACCCGTTCGACTTTCGGAGACCGTCGGCCTAAGCACGTGCAGCGCGCCGGCAAGAGAGTAAGGGGCGGTTAGGTACCAGTGGTCTTCAATCTCCTCGATTTCGTCACGCGCGCGTTTATAGTATTGGTGTGAATTGGTTTTTCTTAATTTACGGCTAAACTATTGGAGATAGAGAAAAGAATCGTATACACCTACAAGGTAAAATCTTCCATTCTACAACTTTTGTTCGAAACTTTTTTGCGATTTCCTCTTCGTTCTCGAAATAATGCATATTTTTCGGTTCTTAACCCTTTTCTTCACTGTTAATAGTTAAAATTCCTAGAAATTCGGATTGCCCGGGTCGATTAACATAGGAATATATGTTTCGCTAAGCGGTCGCAAAAATTTTCGACTTTGGCCACTTTTGACTGGACTAAAACTAATGGAGAAGAAGATGAGGATGGCTGCCGGCGGCGTGGAAGGGGTGTCGACAGCGCCGTCGTGGACATAATGGAAATTGCGACAGCTGAGGCGGATAGCGACACCGACAGGCAAGGCAGCAAGGAGCCTTGCAAGAGAGGGAGAGGGAGGCCGAAGAAACTGCCGGTAGGAAAGGCATTTAAGGGAGTGGGCAGCATGGACCGTTACTGCGTGAAAGATCGGGTACATGAAATAACAGTCTTTGAAAAAAGCACGAGAATGGGGAGGACGCCTTGCAAGGTTGAGGCAGTGGGGAGGCATGAGAAAAATGTCACAACAAGTCGAGAGAGGGCGATGGGTGAGGAAAAATGGGAAATGGAAGAATCGGGCGATAAAGACCCAAGGAAAGAGGGCCACGGGAAGAATATTCCGGACGACAGTGACAGTTACGGGGGTAGCGGTAAAAACGAGGCAGCGTGGGAAGAAAAATTGGCGAACACAGTGAAAGGCCTGGAAAGTGCGATAAAGTGCGGCTTGATAAAAATAAAGGAAGAATTGAAAAAAGAAATAGCGCCGTTACCGTGCAGATGTGAGGAAATGAACAGGATTATTAAGGAGTTGTTAGGAGAGGCGAATGCCTGGAAATACAAGTGTGACAGGGATGCCAGCGTATGGAGGGAGGAGAGAGATGAACTGATGAAGGAAATAAGTTTCTGGAAGGAAAGGGCGCAAGAGGGGGTAAGGGCGTGCGTTGGTGAAGAGCCGGTAAGAGAGGAGCCGATCACGAGTGGTCAGTGGTAAGAAGGGGAAAAAAAGACAACGCAACGGGCTGTGTTCGATCGCCGGAGAGGAGAAAAGATTGGAGGAGCAGGAACTCGACTGGGAGAGGCAGGAATGATGTAGAATCGGGAGGAAACCCGGGAAGCAGCAAGGAAAATAGCACGGGCGACGTACACGTGGCCACGTGGAGCGACGGGAGGCTGGCGGACGGCAACCAAGAGCGACAGCGTATACAACGGCCGCGACCAATGGGGCGAGGCGAATGGGAACGCGAGCGTCAAGAAAGAAGAGGCAGGAGGAAGAATGTAAGAGTGTGGGGATTTAGCTCAAGGGGAAGCGAGCGCGCGATCATAAGGGAAGTAGGCAACTTGTTGTGGGAAAGGTTGGGTATAAAGCCGTTAATAAGAGGGGCGATTAAAACAACGGGAGGGCCGGTCATGATTTTCGAATCAATGGACGAAAAAGTACGGGTCATGAAGCAAAAGCACAAACTTAGGGGTACGGGGATAATATTAGAGGACGATTTAACACTGCGGGAAAGGGAGGTGAAAGACTGGCTGAGGGGGGAGGTGAACAGAAGGAGGAGGGAGAAAAGGGAAGCCAGAGAAGGATATGGGAAAATGTGCGTGGATGGTGAGTGGTGGTATTGGATAGAACCAGAAGGTCGTCTGGTGCCCGAAGGAAATTTTTTTCGAGGGAAGAGGGGAAATTGGTAAAAACCGTGGCGTATACAAAGTTTTGACGTAGAATGTATCGGGAATGGGCAACATAGCGGAAGCGAGAAATCTTTTGGAAAGATACGATATAATTATGTTGCAAGAAACTTGGTTGGAAAAGACGCCAAACGAGAAAACACTAAATAAAATTGCGAAGGGGTATGTGTGGTGGTTTAAAAAGGCGGAAAGAAAAAAGAGGAAAGGACGAGCGAGCGGAGGCTACCTCATAGGCATAAGAAAAGGAATAAGTACAAACTGTAAAGTGGATGAATGGGAGTACGGAGGGATAGTGAAAATATGGCGTGAAAAGGAAAAGAAATGGTCGTGGATTATTGAGGTGTATAACAAAGTAGGAATAAAAAATCTAGAGGGACCGCTAAAAGCAACGGTAGAACGAGGTATGGAGGAGGGAGTAGGAATCATGATCGCGGGAGACCTGAATGCCAGAATAGGAAAGGAAGGGGGAATCACAGAGTGTGAAAAAGCGGGGGGGCCAGCGTGGCAAAGGAAGTCAAAAGATGAGGTATTAAACTCGGAAGGAAAGGGTCTACTGAGACTCTGTGAAAGTTTAGGCCTGACGATATTGAACGGGAGGAAGAAGGAGGACGAGAATGGGGAGGTCACCTTTGTAGGCAATGGGGGGGGGGGGGGGTAGGGACGGGGTCCGTCCTTGACCTAGTTATCTGGATGGAAGACGAGGAAGAGGACTTCGTTCGGGAAATCGAAGTGATACCGAGAACGGAATCGGACCACTTCCCGGTTACATTCACGATCGCTGGGACAAATTTAGTAGTGGGGAAAAATAAGGGGAAAACACGAAAAGGAAAACGGGGGGAAACGGAAGTACGGCTAGCCTGGATTGAAGAATCAAATAAACAGTACGAGGAAGAAGTTGAAAAAGCAAGAGTTTTGGGAACACAGGAAGACTCGACCAACCAGAGGTGGGAGAATCTGAGGGAGGCAATTTGGAAGGGAGCGGAGACAACCGGCATGGTGAAGAAGAGGGACAAAGGGGGAGGGGACAAGGGATGGCTAGGACAAGAAGGGGTACAACAGAAAAGGAATCTCCAAAGAGCACTCAAAAGATTCCTGAAAGCTAGAAATGCGGAAACGAAGAGGAACCTCAATAAAGAGAGAAAAAAGTGGAAAGAGCTGAAGTGGAGGAGGAGGAAAGAATGGTTAGAAAAAAGATGGGAGGACATTAAGGGAAGCAAAAATATGACCGACTGGTGGAGGGCAGTTAAAAAGTTCAGAGGGGGAAAAAGTGTAGCGGGGGAGAACATTGAAAAAGAAGAATGGGAAGCACACTTCAAAATACTGATGGGAGAAGGGGACAAAGGGGGCCCAATACGAACACGAGAGGTACCATGGGAAGACGAGAACAGGAGAGAGGAAGGAGGGGACGAAGGGCAGTGGAACAGGGAATTCAGTAAGGAGGAGCTGTGGAAGGTGCTAAGGAAACTGAAAGAAAGGAAAGCGGCCGGCGAAGATGGTATTACGGCGGAATTTATAAGAAGTCTATCAATACAGGCAAAGGAGGAGTTATGGGAGATATTAAACGGGATCTGGAGAGAAGGAAAAATACCAGGGGGGTGGGAGACTGCGAGAATCTTCCCGATTCACAAGGCAGGGGATGAGGAGGACGTATCTAACTATAGGGGAATATCACTACTCAACATCGGCTACAAGATCCTAACAAGCTTGATGATAAGGAGAATCAACAGATGGGTGGAAGATAATAAGATTGTGAAGGAGAGCCAGGCCGGGTTTAGGGAAAAAAGGGGTACACGTGAACATGTCTTTGTACTTAATGCGCTCGTAAATAATAGCCTAAGAAGGAAAGGAGGGAAGCTCTATGTGGCGTTTGTCGACTTTAAGGCAGCATTCGACAAAATAGACAGAAACATCATGTTTGAAAAGCTGTGGGAGAAAGGAATTACAGGAAGAATGCATAAGCTGATACGGGGAATCTACAAAGAGACAAAAAACGAAGTCATCACGAGAAACGGAAGGACGGGAAAATTCGAGACAAAAAAAGGAGTGAGACAGGGATGCCCTCTCAGCCCGACTCTTTTTGGGTTGGTCTTGGATGACATCGACGAGGAGTGGGAGAAAAAAGGCGTCGGGAGAACAGTGATGGGAGGAAAAAAGATCTACGCTCTCAAATACGCAGACGACATCGCTCTGGTAGCAGACGACGCAAAAGGTCTCGGGGATATGTTAAGGGGTCTGGAAAAATATGAGGAAAAGATGAGGATGGAAGTTAACATTAAGAAAACGAAGATAATCATTTTTAAAAGGGGGGAGGCCTAAAACGGGAGAAGAATGGAAGTTCAGAGGGGAAACACTGGAAGTCGTGAAACATTTTAAATACCTAGGGTTCTGGTTCTCAGCAAACAACTCAATAAAAAGGCACCTACAAGTTGTGGCAGCAAAGGCAAGGAAGGCAGCGAATGCGGTGTGGGGCCTGATGAAAAGAGCAAGGGTGGACAACCTGAAATATAGACTCCAGCTGATGGACTCGATGGTAAAAGCAGGGGCGCTATATGGGGTGGAAGTGTGGGGATGGAGGAGAAGGGAGGAAATGGAAAAGATGCAAGGGAGATTTATAAAAATGGCACTGGGTTTAGCGAGAAACACACCGGACTACCTCTGGAAGATGGAGGCTGACAAGAGGAGCATTGAAGTGGAAGCTAGGCGGAGAGCGAGCAACTACTTGTTACGGATTGTGGAAATGGACGAGGACAGATGGCCGAAAATCTGCCTAAAGGAGGAACTCAGGAACATAAAAAATGGGAACGAATCAAGATGGGGAAGGGAGTTAAGGATGGCGATGGAGGAGGTAGGAGACGGGAGGATCCTGGAATTAATAAGAAATAATGGAGACAAAGTGGCGATCAGAGACATTCTGAAGGAAGGAATAGAGATAAAAAGAGATCAGGACATACAGAAGGATTGGGGGGGAATTGACAAATCTTCATTCTGTAATTATTTCAAGGACATAAAAGAAAAATTGGGGAGGGAGGCTTTCTGGGAAGATAAAGACGTTAGGGGTGCTGTAAAAGAAGAGTGGGAAAGACTGAGATGCGGTAACTTAGAGAGGGTAGGGAAGAAAGGCTACAGCAATTGGGCATGCAGAGTATGCGGAAAAAAAGAGGAGACGTTGGAACATATATGGCAGTGTGGGGAAGCAAGGAGGAAAAAAAAATAAGTGGATAGAGGGAGTCGACAACTGGAGAGGGGATAGAGTGGGAGATCGCCTAAAAGGCTGGTGGATAGAAACGTTGAAGGGGAAAATAGTTGAAGAATTGGGAGAATACACAATGGCATTTAGGGATCTCGACGCAGCAGGCTGAAATCTACGTGAATTAGTTTATCAAATGTACCTAAACTAGTAGTCGTAGGCATGCAATGGACGGGCGAGCTCTTTTAAATAAAACTTAACGTAATATAGTGCTAGTAGTTATAGTCTTTCATATATTTTATGCGGAATGTGAAAATGTAAAAAGAAAAATGTACCGAACACTACGCTGGTGAATGTCATAGCAACCGCAAGACATGTGGAATAAATAAATAAATAAATAAATCATGCGAATTACTTTTAAAAATTGCTTAGTTATCGTCGATTCATATCATTTGTAGAAATGGCAATCGGAAACCAAAGCAGATGATTTTTTTCGAAAAATAACATGAAGCCCAAAATCTCGTAAAGCCCTGTGACTTGTACTAAACTGAAATTCCAACATATGGTAGAACATGATCTGACCTATCGACAGTTGCAGGATCAGCCATTAATAACAAGCCAGCCTGTCTATTGCATAAATTAGAAATCAGTGAACTGTCTTTGCCGTTCTGGATTACCATTTTCGAGGTCCTTGTATTGATTCCCGTTCATCTCAATGGATTATTTCAAATGCAGTTTTTGCGATCGCGGTGGATTGGAACCTACCTTGAGCTGTGTAGGTCCGTCCATGCACACTCAGCCGGCGTTAAAAACGTTTTGAACATAACAGAAACTACGAAGTTCTTACAGGACCAGATAAACCATATGCCTAGTGCATACGGGAATAGCCCAAGTAGGAATTTCAAAAAGCTGTCCAAAAGGAGTCTGAATGGATGCCAAATATCCGCCCAGAGGTTACCTTCAAGTTGACAACCACGCGAAAAGATAACTTTTGTCCATGTGATCACTCACAAGTAACTCCCGAGCGGACATTTGGTACCCATTTGAACAACTTCTGGACAACTTTTTGGAAATTGCTAAAAGAGGATTTTGAAAAATTTTCGGGACCGTTCCCTGTCTCCAAGAGTGAGGATAAAAATACAATGGGTTTTCGGCAGGATGCCAACCGCTTACAAGAAAAACTTAATGTAAAAATTAATAATTATTGTGAAACTCCCAACTCATAATGTTGTTGAAAAATATATCTAAGCCGGGACATGAAATTCATAGTTAGGGGAACTTGGGGCAAGACAAATACGCGGGGTAAGATGAATCATAAGCCTAGCCACTAAACAGTGTGTGCGAGCACAGTGCTCCTGTTGGAGTTTGGTGGGGTAGCGGTAGGTGAATGAGTGTGGAAGTATCAACTGTGGCGGAAGCACGCGTCTCGAGTGAGAAAACAATATCGATTTTTTGACAAAACGATGTAATTTTTGGTAAAGTTTAACATCGTTTCAGTTTATTTGAGTTGCTGATATTGATTAGAGACAGGTAGGTAAACGCAATGAAAGTAGTAATTATTAATATAATAAGAACGGTTTGTCAGAAATTTTCAAGGTTATTGCGTGATTTTTTGTTAATTCGTTAACCGTCTAATTGGGCAAGATGAATACAAGCTATCGCAAACCTGTAATATTTTACAACGTACCACTATTAACGTTAGAAAGGGTGAAATAGAACTAATAAAACATTTGGTTCCCCTTCAACCGGTGTTTCTACTAGGGGAAGAAAAAGAACTTATAAATGATCAAAATGATATGGGAGCAAGATTATTCGGACTAATCGTACAGAACTTAGACAATTGGCTTATCAAATTGATGCTATTGAGAATGAAATCATTTTTATATGCGAAAGCTGCTTATAATTCGTGTCCCATCATTATTCCAGCGCTGTTCCTTCTTGCCCCGCATACGGGGTAAGATGAGAACAATACAGGTTTAATGAAAAATATATATTGTATGGTACAAATCAGAAAGACTGATTTTTTGCTTCCAAAATTAAAAGATTAATAAATGTTAATTAGTTTTTTAAATAATTAAAGTTAACTGACTCATTATGTATTGTTTTATTTAAACATGACCTTAGCGTTATCATCTTGCAGCGGCTTCCCCTATACATTTTGCAACTAAACATTCGTACATTAAAGTTTTATTCTAGAAAAAAACTAATAGTCTTGTCAACAGCGACAGTTTCTGCCACTGGCACAACTGACGATCGGTAAAGTGTCCCCGGCTGTGTACTTTTGAAATACCATTGGGGATTGCGAAATATCCGCTAGTTTATGCTCCCTGTGATTGGCTCGCTCCACGGAGCCAGTTAACGCGGCGTTGCCACGTTCAACCTACAAGTTTAATAAAAGTTTAATAAATTTATATGAATTTTAATATTATTTTAGTACCTTCAGCCCTATAATTAATGGTTACGAGGTGTCAAGTGTATGGCACCTCGTATGTCTATCAAATAGATGAAGGTTCAACTTGAACACAAAGGGTCTCCGTAACTACGTTGTGAAACTGATTGATTTTTAGACTGTTAACGCATCACAAAAAATCTCACTGTGGTATAAATTTCAAGGGAATTCGAATATTTCCATTTTCGTCCTGCAACTCCTTAACCAGAGAGGACAAGCCAGATTTTCGTCCAACCACATCTATAGATACATATAACATGCATATTAGAGTGGCACAATTTTGAGCTCTATTTTTTTCCTTTTTCTCACCATCCAATTATCTTCTTTGAACAAAAAATTGTCGCATAAGCTGCGAGCGGTCAAAAAATATTTAGAGGTCACTCAAGCCTCCTAAAAATGAAATCTTTCATTAAAAAGACGATTTGTTTTCGTCGTTGAGTCGTTGAGTCGGCCAATGAATATTAGCATAACCATTGACGAGGAAGAGAAACAATTCTTACTCCAAGTCGTTGAGGATCATCACGGAGACTTCCAAACCCGAGTAAACTATCATTGTACAACATTTGTCGAATACTTTAAATAGAAAACAAGACCCATAATACATAATAATACATATCGTGTAATTGGTGTTTGTTACAAATGATTATAATGTATTATTCAGAACATGTAATACCTCGCTGTTTATTTTGTTTTTATGCTACAAGGAATTATAGTGCAGGCGAGATTTTTTATTGGCGGAAATTCTGAATTTCGTAAACCTTGAGCGACTACTAAATATTCATTGGCCGGCTAGAGCTTTCGTTAGGTTATTTTAAAAATTATACAGCGTGCAGTTCGCGGGTGAGAAATACACGAAATAAAAATCGATTTTTTCATGAAAATTTGAGTTTTTGGGAGGCTTGAGCGACCTCTAAATATTTTTTGACCGTTCGCAGCTACCACGACAAGTTTTTGTTTTCTGTAAAGAAGATAACTGGATGGTGACAAAAAGGAAAAAAAGAGCTGAAAATGGTGCCTCGCTAATGCACATGTAAATAAACATGCACCTGTATACAACTGTACATATTGGTTCATGTATCTGTATTGCAAACTGGCTTCTTCTTTCTCTTCAAACCGAAATACATACATACTCTATACGCATGGATATAGATACAGACGCAATGAAGTTTATTTAAATCGGCGCAGCACCTCTTTCTTCCTCGGTCTTTCTGGCTGAAAAACAACACGAGGATTGAGGTCGATCGCGCGAGTGATCGGCATTAAATTCACATCGCGTCTCGTTGGACTTACAACCCGGCATATAGGTTGCATAACGCCATGGACGGGCCGAGGATTCACATTACTCCGTGTGTATTGTAAGGATAGTCTTGTAGGATGGACGAAAATTTGCACATTGAACATACAGAAGAATCATCTAGTCAATACGTGGTGTGATTTTATTCTGTAAACGTGTCCACTTGTCGGGCTCCCGAAACGAACTCCTCTTTGGTCGAGTTTCGGAGTACATCTATACTGAAACATACAGTACATATAGAGAATATAATATTTTATATTCAAATACAACGTCACATCACAGTTCAGCCATATTTGACTATAATTCGAATCGGATTAATTCTCGATGTGCAACATCTCGAAGGACACTTCGCCCTTATGGATAATATGGAGGAAACCCTTCGACCTTCTGATCGATTTACTAAAAGCAACGCATTTCAGGCAATCTTCTACATAACTGTTTACGTTATCACGCATATTTGGAAATCAGTAATAAGCTTTGTAGCCTTATACGGTTTTTCGACAACGAGAGGGCACATTTAATCGTGATATGGGTCCGGGTTGAAATTCCGAACTTTCAATGCTCCGACTGCTCCGTTGAAAATTCCGAATTTTAATATTCCGAAATTCAAGATGGGGCCGGCTTTAAATTCCGAACTTTGAATGATCAGAACGCTCAAAACTCCGAAAAAATACGGCCCGAAAGGTCAAAGCTCCGAAAGAATTTTACACGAAAGACCAAAACTCCGAAAATCTGAACACCGTCAAAATAATTCGGCTATGGAAGTTTTAAAAGTGTCAAAATTTTCAATAAATTGATGAATTATTTCAAGAATTTTTTTTTATTGAGAAGTGATTTTGCTTGAATTTTCAAATTTGTCCAGACAATGTTATACGTTCTACATCATTTACAGTCAACTGTGTAGACATTCGCTGGCATGATCTTCACATGGAGGCCGGGTTGAAATTCCGAACTTTGAATGCGCCCACAGTTTAAAATTCCTTATTATAATGTTCCGAAATTACAAGGTTCGTCAAGATCATGCCAGCGAAAGTCTACACACTTGACTGTAAATGATGCAGAACGTATAACATTGTCTAGACAAATTTCAAAATTGACGTAAAATCACTTCTTAATAATAAAAAAAACAATTCTTGAAATAAGTCGTCGATTTATTGAAAATTTTAAAACTTCCATAGCCGAATTATTTTGAAGGTGTTCGGATTTTCGGAGTTTTGGTCTTTCGGGTTAAATTATTTCGGAGTTTTGATTTTTCGGGGTAGTATTTTTTCGGAGTTCTGAGCGTTGTGATCATTCAAAGTTCGGAATTTCAACCCGGTCTCCATGATATTTACGCAACACGTGGGTAATTAGGCACGAAGAACAACAAATAACTGTCAAATTTCCGATAGGGGAGGACGGGGTTCAAAGTGCCGGGGGTGAGTTGTTCCGACGGAAATATTACTCAATGGTATGACATTCGCGAAGCGCTTCAGACTTATTGCTATCACTGTTTTTTCTCAGTAATATTCCTGTCGGAACAACTTACCCCCGACACTTTGAATTCCGTCCTCCCTATTAAACAGTAACACTAATATCAAATATCCATGTCTTATTTATTTAAAAAAACGTAACTATTCTGTTTTTGACAAATAATTAACAAAATCTTAGGAAGTAATTTTTTTTAATCAAAGAAATCTTTTAAAAACTTTAATTCTCATTTATTATGAAATTTAACTTAATGAACAGTCTTTATACTCATTACGCATTTTTAAACATTAATCAACTTTCATAGACTTCAATATTTTGTATTAATTATAACATTGAGATCAATCAACTAACTATCATTTTACAATAGTAAAATGATAGATAGATAATAGTCTTTATTCAATCTCATAGAAGGTGAGCTTATGATTACAATAGAACCGCTAGTAAATCTCAAAACGCGTTTTTCTCGAAACTATGTTTTTCAAAACGGTGTACACGATTTTTCGACATCTGATGAACCGATTGACTTGAAATTTTGGTACACTAATTCAGTGCAGTAGTAGTTCAGTCTTGGCTGGCGTTTTTCTTCTTAACATTTTTTCCATCAGTACTACCAACGATGTCATTTTTTCTCTAAAAATAAAAAAAAAATTATTATTTTTTTTGATGATTCAAGCACGTTAACCAAAAAAAACTCGGTCAAGTCTCAGCCAATGATATTTAATTTCAGGAAAAACTGTTTTTCCCCGTTTCAAGATTATAAATACTCAAGACTAGGGCCAGAAACAATTTCGCCTTTAAATTTTCAAACACTTCGCGCTCTGCTTTGTCGAACCGAAACGCCGTGTCCTACTTCAACAAGTCATATAATGGTTTTGCAAGCATCAAGAAAATCTCCACGAATTTTCGAAGGTATGAGCACATGCCCAAGAATCTTTGAACGCTTCGGATGTCATTAGGGATGGGATAGATTGAAATCGCTTCCACACCCATCTCAGCAGGCTGCACTCCGCTTCCTGATCCTCGAATTCCCAAGCACTCGATATTAGTTGACTGAAGGTCGCATTTATAAAGGCGAAGCTCGGGCCGATTCTCCATCAACGTTCCTATAGCACCGATTTTAGGACCTTAAGGTGGCGCTCTATTGTTTCAGTGGCGATCATCAAATCGTTAATCCCATATAGGGTCGCCTGTCGTAACAAAAATGCCAGCATTCAGCCATTAAACGGTTTGCTGATAATCGGCCAATAATTCGTCGACCAGCATTGGGGTACTGTAGGCGGATGAACGGCTTGCCAGATCTATGCCAGCCATTCGTGAGCCAATACTATCGCACCGATAATATGGCGATCAGCATTGGGGTATCGTAGGCAGATGAACGGCTTGCCAGATCTATGCCAGCCATTGGTGGGCCAATACCATCGCACCGATAATATGGCGATCAGCATTGTGGTATCGTAGGCGGATGAACGGCTTGCCAGATCTATTTCAGCCATTGATGGTTTGTTTTTGGGCGTTTTGCAAATGCCGGTCGTTAAACTGTAACATGTAAAAACAAGGGATAAGGTTTCGAAAAGCATATCCTACTGATGAAGCTGAAATTTTGCACCGACCTTCTTTTCAATATTTTAAGAGAACCTTTAAAAGGATATTGGCGATTAGCAATAGTTTTCGATATATCGGATATTGAAAGTTATTTATTGTACTACGCTTCTACTATATTAAATAAATCCAAACAAAGCCATCCCACATGGCAAGTGATATGCACATACGGGCGACCACTGTTTGCCAGGAAGCAGCGCGGCCGGAGGAGTGGGGGGTATCTATGGGATATATAGATATACTCGTATGGCGTGAAATAATAAACTCTACATTGCGATGTATGGAAAACTATTGCTAGTCGTCAAAAATCCGTTAACGGTTTCTCTTAGGATAATGAGAGGAAGTTCGGTGCAAAATTTCAGCTCGATCAGAGGAGTATGCTTTTCGGAACTTCACCCAAAACGAGCGAGTTATTTTTACAGCCTAAATGGACCAAAAAAATGGTCGGTAAACTTTAATGTCACGAATAAAATTGTCGGCATAAAAGTAAGGAACGAACAAACGATGGGTTCTGTAAGTGTTAAAATGGCTAAGTGGGTAGGGCGCTCGACACTAGAACGAAAGGCGCAGGTTCAATCCCGATGAAAGGTAAAAATTTGAACAATGCAGAAACTGTTTTTAATGCAATTATTCTATGTACATGGACATAAGTAAAACATAAGAAAACAAAAAAGATACTACTAGAATTTTTATATTCATAATTTGTCAATTTTTTGTTTTTCATTTCCGGCAGAAGATCCGGCAGCCGTTGCTGGGCCCATATGGGCGTATGATAGTTGGCCCAGTCTTAGCAGCCATTCATGGTTTACCATTACCAACCATGCATGGTGCGGATCTGGCCCGTTTATATAGCCAATACCGCGCCATCGTTTGTTCTCTGGCAACCAGTCGTGGGCCATTACTGTGCCGATTGTAAAACCCTATTTGGGTGTACGATCATTTGTTCATGAGATATTGATGATCTACGAAAAAAGCTCCTTTCTTGTTTAAACGCCGATATCTCAGCGAGTAATGGTCGTACAGAAGTCCAAAAAATACCGTTTTGAAGATGAAGAATCAGGCTAAATAACCCCAGTATTGATCAAGCTCAAACAAAAAATTTGAGCCGGTAGACGATTTTGAAAAAAAAAATCGAATATTTTTGCTCGCGCTATTTCTTAGATTCATGCCGGGCGTGTTGCTTAGAAAAAATGTACCGGTGAGATTCATAAACTAGAGATTTCAAGCTTTAATACTCCATTTTTTTACGATACGACCATTTTTCACAAAGTTACAGCTATTAAAAAATCAATGAAATTTTACTGTTCCCTCAATTTTTGTAATAAGTGTATATAGTTCGCCTGGTGTTCGATAAAAGGTTAGGCGTGTAAAAGGTGCCAGACTGTATGTTGGTCCAGTTACTTAATGATTGCTTGAAGCTAGCCAGATCAGGCGACTTGAATCAAGCCGTAGGTCCACTTACTTGACCATCGCCTGAAGCTAGCTGGATCAGGCAACTAGAGGAAACAGTACATCCAGTTGCCTAACTATCATCTGACACCAACCAGATCAAGCAAACTGAGGCATATCTTAAGTAAGGCGTCCGTACTACAACGTGATTAAACCCGGATCAAATATCAGGCCAGCCTGACAATATTTCTACTCGGAATCTGGTGGTGGGATTTTAGAGTTAGTCGTTTTCACGCTGCGCGAAGGCTAGCTACCTGCGCGTCAACTCTGGTTCCCGCCTTACTAGGTCAAGTTCACGTTGCATCTCACCGCTGCATTTGCTGCAGCTGCATTTATCGCACTCGACGCATCAGGTAGATTTGCGTTTTCCTCGAGATTGACACGACGCGGCAAATCGCGGCTCCACTCGACCGTGGGTTCCGCTGTTTGCAAGCGAACGATTAGTTCGGCTTTTCTCCTACCAGCTGACAACCCACATTTCTGCAGTCTTATACGTGGTTCGGCGATCCTGAAATCGGCCGGCTCTCTCATTCTCGAGCCGATAATTGAACACGTATTATAAGGATGTCGATTGTCACACGATTTGTTTACAACCACCGATTAAAAGACTATTTGTTGGCACACCTATCACGAAGTCCCGTGAGTTGATACACTACTATGATTGTCCGGAGAGCGCGCGCGCGCTCGTGATGATTAATTATCGACGTTAGATCTATGACGATTTCAAATAAATCTCTGGTAGGTACCCCGTCGGTAAATTTGATATCGACCGTTCCCGGAGAAACCTATTGGGACCTGTAATATGAGCAGAGCCTGAAAAACATGGCGGCGATAAGAGCATCGTGAAACGGAAACAGTCTTGTAATTTAGTGTCAATTTCCATGATATTATGACAAGTATTAGTACAATTTGTGACTGGGCCGATACCAATCCGAAACAACGCAACTTTGTGGAAGGCAGGGCCCATTTTAAAATGTGTTAAAAGTAGCTGCGTTTGCGATACCGGTGCTGTCAGCTTCGAAGCGTTTCGTTTACTAACGTCTCAACACATGTAGGGTGATCGGTAGTGGTCAACGATTGGCCGATGCTCGACGCCGAGCTTGCCAACATTGGCACTCGAGCTTGGCCCGATCATCGACCGAGCCTCGGATGATAAGAACGGCCCGATTTTCGCAATCAATATTGGCCCTAGAATGGCTTATGAGAATCGGCCGAGCATCGCGTAGAAGTTCATTCGAGAATCGGCCAACAATAAGTCCCCGTCAAGATTGCCATCATTGGCATTCGAGTTTGGCCCGATTATCGACCGAGTCTTGGCGGATAATTGTGACCCGATATAGATCACCAAAATTGGTCCTGCACTGCCAAAAAAAATTAATCATTTTTGTATTATAATTCGTCATTACCTGGTTTTTTTAAACGATTAGTTCGCAGAAAATATTTCACCTATATGGGACTCGAACCTTGAACCTACCTATTCATAGCTACGCACGCTGCCCCTATGCTACCGAGTGCTTGTAACATGTGAATCGCAGATATGGCATTAGAGACCAAATGGATTCTCATCATTATTTGTATCACATAAACTACATCAATTAGTTAATATCATTTTTCAGAATATCAGAATTTTGAAACATAACCTATATATATATATATATGTATATATGTGTGTGTGTGTAGGTTATGTTTGAAAATTCTATAACATGTCATTTGATAAAACTCTCTAATTATCACAATGATATTAACTAATTGATATAGTTTATGTGATACAAATAATGATGAGAATCCATATATATATATATATATATATATATATATATATATATTGAGACGGATAGAACCGTCTCACGAGCGAGCGACGCAGAGATGCGACAAGGCCGTCGTTGTTGACAAGCGCGGTCACTGCCTCCAGGTGGTAAACGGGAAAAGGAAAGACCGAGAAAAGGGCCAAGTGGCGCCATCCCTCGGAAAACAGAAAAGATAGAGACAAAAAGAAAAGAAAAATTGAGTAAATATTAAAGTAACATTCATTTAACAAAGGATGCTTGGGAAGGGGAAGAAAAGCGCGGGAAATAAGGGGTATATAAGGGCCACCTCGAGAGAGGAAAGGCCTACTTGTTTTAAGTCAGCTTCAAGGCGAGTACCGAAACGAAATATTAGTACAGGCTTTTTAAGCGTGGAAAGTATTGAACTAGGGAAAGCATTGAACGCAGCAAGTGAGCACAATAAATTTGAAAATCTCTTTTATTGGGAAGGCCTTAGTACCGGACGCAAGTACCCACTAATTGCAGCGGGGAAAGTGACCGTTGAGGAAGGGAGCCGAAATAATAAAAGAGACGTAAAAAGAGAATTTTTGGGAGTTTTTTGTCAAACGATTTTCGCATGAGTCTCGAGCGGAGATGCCAGCCTTTTACGACTATGGAACGTGGACTTTGCCATCAGTAATGAAATAAGCGCATGTCCGAGCCCGAAAGGCAAGGAAGGCGACTGAACAAGGAAAGTGGCAAAGAGGAGCAAGTACAGAAAGGAAAGACTAAGCACCATCCGATTAGAAAAAGTGCAATAATCAGAGACAAGAATAGAACCAAGAATCTCGTAGAGATTTGTAAAAGAAAATGCTGTAATTTAAAGGAGAGAGAATAAAATCACGAAACTCGAAGCATCCCGCGTTAATAAACGTCAGAATATTAAAGCTGACAGCCAGCTGGAGGCCTAGAGGAAAACAGATACGAGAGCGAGAGAGAAGGAGCAACAACAAAGGGGGCAGTGGCCGAGCAAGGCCGGACCGGCGAAATCGCGAAGACCGCGCGACACACATAGTCACACACAATTAGAGTATTTAAAATTTCGAACACATACAAATCAAAGATGTACATACAACAAACGTATACAAACACGAAACGGCGGCCATTATAGAAAGGGAGTGACTCGTTACCCGGGTAACGGAGGCTCGCGAAATTCGGAAGACGTAGCAAGCCCCGCCTCCGAGGTACGCGAGAGCCGCGACAGCCAAACTGACCGAGCGCGCGAAACCCAGATACAGGGCGATTCAAAAGTGGTTTGTAACATGAGATGAAGCGAAATATGAATAAATCTTCGTTTATTTGTTGAGACATAAAAAGGTTTACACTAATTTACTCCCTTATCGTGCCCCGAATCCTCATAAATTTAATGTAATTAGGGGTGACCCGTTACAATATATATATATATATATATATAATTCCTCTCTCTTCACCCTCTCTACCCCCACAACCCTTTGGTATGTGTGTTGCAATAAAAATCGGCAGAGTATCGCGTATGAGCTCGTTCGAGAATTGACCAACAATGAGTGCATTGATTTGGTAGTATATTTGTTTAGAGTAATGTCCAATGGACTCGTTAAAAGTATTTATCTCGTCTCTCAATGACTTCGACGCCAAACAATGAATCGTCAATATACGAATTGCGGTTCGATCATGCGTTACTCGGCCAAACATTGGCTTCGTATCGGCGAACCAACGTTGGCGAGTCTATACTTCGTCAAACATCGGCCTCATATCGATAAACCAATAATGAACGAGTCTAAACTTGGCCGAACATTGGCCTCGTATTGACAAACCAATGATTAGCCAGTCTATACCTCGCCAAACATCGGCCTCGTATCGACAAGCCAGTGATTAGCGAGTCTATGTTTGGCCGAACATTGGCCGCGTATCGGCAAATCAATGATTGGCGAGTCTATACTTCGCCAAACATCGGCTTCGTATTGATAAGCCAATGATTAGCGAGTCTATATTTGGCCGAACATTGGCCTGGTATCGGCAAACCAATGTTGGCTAGTCAATACTCGGCCGGGCATTGGCGTACAATTGGGTAATCGATCATCGCCCCGCCAACATTGGTCCAAGTATTAACCGTTACGGTTCGATTGGCGAAACCTACATGGGGTATATTGTGGCCGCGACGATTGACGCAGTTTCTCATCCTCGGCCGTACGTACTTGCTGCTGTGGATAAATCAAATGGTCCATCTAGATGGTAAATGCGACGCTACATTAGTTCTGGTTCCTACATGATAGCCCAGTTACCGTACCTACCACGTGTGTACGTACGGTATCGGTAGCAGTATTAGTATGGTGCTCAGGGTGAAGCTATCGAGGAATTGCCACAGGTCCACAAATCATCCGTGTTTGAGACGTGATAGTTTAGCGTTCGTAGGCAAAGGGTGTTTAATTTCGTGCCTCATTTTGGTCGCACACTGGTCAGGAAATCGAAAATATGCGATCTGCGATTTTTTCACGAATAAATACCGAGGTATTTCCGCGAAGAGCAAATGAACTAGGGTTTCTTGCATCGGAGCCGTTGGCTATTTGACACATCGGTGAGCGGGAAAGCAATGCGAGGGAAGATCGTGGCAAATTACAAAGTACGTAATTTGAGGTTATGAGGTTATAGCACGTACGTACCTTGACTTCCGGTGTTTTCCTCGATCTTCTTCGTGTAATCGGCCGCGGCGGTTTTCTCGTTGATTATTTCGTTGTCAGGATTTCTCATCGGTGGTGTGCCGGTGTCCTGAGGCGTTGTTCACAGCAAAAAAAACTCACCAAAACGCGACGAAAACAAACTGCACTCTATGACTATTTCCACTATTCACATTCTATATCACACTCTATCACACACATCGTATGAAATATAATTCGAACGAATGTTCGAGGTTATAGCTCCGGCTTTCGACCTGTCAAAAAATAAATTGTTCCGGAAGGAGGCGACCGCGGTCGGTCAAAACAGGACGAAGTGAGCTGCGCGCCGCCAGTGAGAAAACGGATGAACTGAATGCTCGCTCCGGTACCTGATATTTTGAGCTTTGTTGGTACATATTTGCTACATTTATGTAAAAATTTCAAAATGCTTTTTCTCCGCACATTGGTTCATGAAAACAGGTGAAACAAAGCTCGAAATGTGTGCTTTTTCACTGTCGAGAGCATGATTCGCGCCAAATTAACGAAAATGCGATGCAATGGTCAATAATTCACAGTTTTTCGCATGGTAACCACAAACTGCAAATTTTTATTCGAAATTTTGAAAAATTTCGAGAATCATGCTCTCGGAGCAAGCATCCTGAATGCACACAACAAATTTCATTCCAATTGGTTGTTCCGTTCGGGAGAATTCCCATTTCAAAATTTCAAAGCGGTCGGAGGCGTGTGGCACATGGCCTTAATTTTATCATGTTATTAAAGTCAATAGCGGTTTGTTTGGAGTAATAAATCCGATTATTTACACCAACATTTTACAATTGAATCAACGAAATTTCATTCAATGACACCAATGATATTGGATCAATGATTTTTTTTCTCAGTGTAGCTAAATACCAACGTCTTACGATCCCACTTGATGCGCGTATGCATGCAGAAGCCTTGCATAACTCCGAGACGTGACCAAAAGTTGATTATCAAACAGCGAATTCTTTTTGAATCACGAACCACTCACGGTGCATGAAAAAATTCTGCAAAAATAATTGTCAACTAAATACTCGCAAAATATGTTTAAAAAAGAGTATTGACTCTTCGCAGAGTCTGGCGAACAACGCGAACATTTGCCGAGTCAGAATAAACGGAACCTCTCAGTCAAAAAGTGCAAGAAAATCTGGATTTGACAATTTATCTTGGAACATTCGGTAAGGTTGCTACATAGTTCATCCGTAAAAAAAAGCGTGCTCCGAGATTAAAGTCACTGTTCTATCATACTGAAACGCAAACGTACCTATTATTACGGCCATTCATTCAGTATTCTTATAACGGTTACTCTCAACCCCCAGCGCTCGCGGTATGTTACGTATGATCGAGTTACACGTTCACGTTCAAACTTAAATAACTCAACAACTAATCAATATTTCACCGATTCGTGAAATTTGTGTGAACATAATTGTATAAGGAGTACAATTTTGCAGTGACCGTTTTTTTCAAAAGTTTAAGGCTTTATTATAAAAAAGTGGCTACATATTTTTTAATCAAAGTACTGCCCGTTGCTAGCTACGACCTCGACCCATCTTTCAGGTAGCATTCGAATCCCGCGTCGATAAAAGTCTTGGTCCTTGGAGGCAATCCAGGAATTGACCCAATTTTTTACTTCTTCGTAAGTACCGAAGTGCTGGTCAGCCAAATCGTGTGCCATTGACCGGAACAAGTGATAGTCCGAAGGGGCAATGTCTGGAGAGTACGGCGGGTGGGATAAAACCTCCCATTTCAGCGTTTCCAAGTACTTTTTCACGACATTTGCAATATGGGGTCGGGCATTGTCATGCTGCAGTATCACCTTTTCATGTCTTTCGTTGAATTGTGGCCGTTTCTCTTTGAGTGCCTTACTCAAGCGCATCAACTGACGTCGGTAGATGGTTCCCTGTGATGGTTTCGGATGGTTTGAGCAGCTCATAGTACACAACGCCCAGCTGGTCCCACCAGATACACAGCATCACTTTGGATCCGTGAATATTCGGTTTGGGCGTCGATGACGGAATATGACCAGGCAGTCCCCATGATTTTCGGCGTTTAGGATTATCGTAGTGAACCCACTTTTCATCTCCAGTCACAATCCAGTGCAAAAATCCCTTCCTTTGTTGTCTTTGGAGCAGTTGTTCACAGGTGAAAAATCGGCGCTCGATGTCTCTCGGCTTCAACTCATGCGGGACCCAGTTTCCTTGCTTTTGGATCATACCCATATCCCGGAGACGTTTTGAAACTGCTTGCTGGGTTACTCCTAACGTCTCGGCGAGTTCCTCTTGAGTTTGGCACGAATCCTGATCCAGCAAGGTCTCTAATTCTGCGTCTTCAAAAACGTTCTGCCTTCCGCCACCATGCTTGTTCTCGACCTCAAAATCTCCACTTTTGAAGCGTTGAAACCACCGCCGACACGTTTTCTCACTAATAGAATCCTCCCCGTAAGCATCTACAAGCAAACGGTGGGCCTCAGCCGCAGATTTCTTGATGTTGAAGAAGTAAATCATAACCTCCCGCAAATGCTGAGAATTCGGTTCGTAGGTTGCCATGTTTGAGTGCCTATAACTTTATAATGCATACACGTATCCGTTAGCTTTTTTAAATTGTTTACATTGGCAGAGCCTCTAGTTTAAAATGCCACTTTTTTTATTGAGCTAGGGCCACTACTTCGGCCGCAGTGGCTCTCTAAGTAAAACGGTCACTGCAAAGTTGTACTCCTAATACTAACAGACATCAAGAGAATTTTTTTGAAGGCTTCTTAATGAAGCCCGAACAATCAGCTTTGAAAACCTTCCGGTGATTCCAATAAATATTAGATCTCTCTGAGTATATGAAATGGGGGGAAAAATTATCCAGCATTATCACTCAGACTAAATCTATAGAGCTCAAATTTTGCGTGTTAGTATAATCGTGCTGTCGCTGAAAAACTCCGTAATCGGAAAAAATTAAAAGAAGGCCCGTTTTCTGACAGGTGATTCTGTAAGTGCCGCAGGTACTAAGTCGAAGTTTGCCTAAAAATCGGGGGGCAGGGTTTTTTAGGGGATGAAGAGGGATGGAGGTGGATTAATGCCAAACTACAACCCCTACAAGGTCGGCGCCGTGAGACAAAATGTTCAGAAAAATCCGGGCTTTAGTTTTGTCCACAGCGCCGAAGCCGTGGTAGTTCATTTTGGGGGTGAAAATTGGGGTGAATTTTTGAAAAATCAGTTTTAATTCAATAACTCTTTAGGATAAATTCATACACTTTTTGTTCAAATCGGAACGTTGTAGCCCTTGAAAAGACGCTTCGATCGAGTATTTGATCACCACTCTCCAATAATTATTCACCCCCAAAAAATGGTTGAAATGCCAAAAAAAAATGGTTTATTGTACAACTCAAAAACAATCGTTTTTTCGGGTATGGTTTAAATGTACGAAATGTAGAGAATAATTTTCTCTATATTTTCGTTTCTATGCACCACCCGTAAATTTTGCTTTTTCCAATCCCTCTCGCGGGTTGAAAATAAAAAATGAAATTCTGGGAATCTATTGACCGCACGAATTCGCCACCGTGAAACAATTTGTAGCTTGAACCCTCGGCTACATTTTTGTCCACAGCGCCAAAGTCGTAGCTCTTTATTTTCGGTCAACAGTTTTTCCGACATTTCATTTTGAATTTTCAACCTGTGAGAGGGGTTGGAAGAAGCACAATTCAAGGGTGGTCCATAGAAACGAAAATATAGAGAAAATTATTCTCTACATTTCGTACATTGAAACCAACCCCGAAAAATCGATCGTTTTTGAGTTATTCAATAAACAGTTTTTTTATGTTTCAATAATTTTTATGGGGTTGAAAATATCATGGGAGAGGGTTGATCAAATACTCGATCGGCGCGTCTTTTTAAGGGCTACAATGTTTCCGTTTAAACAAACATTGTATAAGAAGAGTATGTGGCTTCCGGATGGAGGCCGCGTTGAGGATCAGCGTTGTGCCGACGTTTCGCAAACGTTACAGTCTGCATCATCAGGGCTGAGAGCTCCGACACTGAAGCTCTTGTGTCTCAGGTATTCCTTATATAGTTGCAGTTATCGTTCCAGATCGCTGCACCAGCCAATCAGATGTTTTAATTGATCAGCTGGTCAATTAAAAAACCGGGAGGACGGTGTGCCAAATAGGATTGACGTGATATCCTCCATCTCTGTTTAGATTGTCCGGATGTTTTCGGATTTCCAAGCCTTCTCGGTGTTTCCTGGAAAAATAGCTGTTTGATGGGGCCAGACTTTGGGCTTTGTCGAACTGGATGGCATGTCCAGTCTCCATCCAATGTTTGGCCAGCACTGATTGTGTAATATGGCCATATTTCATACACCGTTGGTGTTCTTTGATCCGTGTACTGATCTTCTTCCCGGTTTCTCCTATGTACACTTTACCGCATGAGCAGGTATCTTATATACTTCTGGTGCACTTAAGGCAGAACACCACTGTGACCCCCTGTTTTTTTGCCATTTTTCAAGAATTTTTTTTTGTGGGAAAAAAAAGAGATATTCGATTTTTTTTTGTTTTGTTCGTTGTTTATTGAAGATACATAAAAAAAATGTTTCAAATTTTTCACGCCCCATGGTGACGCTGGGGAAGCTCCCGCGTCAGGTACTGTTGCCTCTGCAGTGGTTCGCGGCACGCAGCAGAACTCTCTTCAAAGTCGATCTGAAAAAAAATACCGAGTGTTTTCGTTAATAATATGATATTTTGAAGAGAAGTACACAGGGATTTGAAAAAATATTGATTTTTTTAAAATAGGCACGTTTTTGAAATTAAAGGACGATTTTCGAGCAAAATTTCTCGTCGAAAATAGGCTATAACTTTTTTTTATTATTGAGATATCGAAAAAATCCTATGTACTTCTTTAGATAATCTACTTTTATTAATGCAGTCCAAATTTGAAGTCGATCGGATAAAAATTGCTCGAGTTCTGCTGCGTGCCGCACTAAAAAAAGTGGTTTTGAGAAAAACGCGTTCAAAGTTTTAGGTTTGTTAATTTATGCGATAAATTGGAAAAAAAATTTTTTACCTTTAATCAGCGATGCCGGCACCATATAGCTGGCCTTCAAGAGGCAAATCATTGTCCCTAGCATCTTTTCTCGAACTTGTAGAGGCTCTTCTTGCCTCTTTTGCAGCGTCTGTGAGCGAGCGCTCCGCTAGCTCGATCCGTGCTGCGTCGGTTTCAACGCAAAAATTGAAACAATTTGGGCCGATAGTTATCCCCAACGTCTCCAAAACTTTCATGAGGCTTCTCAGGCCATCATTGAATAATAATACCGCGATATCAGCTGCAATATCGACGATTTTTTTGCTCCCGGACTGACACTTGGGGGCTATTGCCCAAACTGATTTGTTGTAGCTTTCGTTGTTGTTTTGCGTGAAGCCGCCCAAACAACGCTGCAGCAAATCGTCTCTGCTCAAATTTTCGAAGACTGACATAATTGCCTCCAATACTTTCTCAGGAAGAGGCGGCTTATGGCGAATATTCAAAAATATTACCGCTTGCGACCGCTCGCTGCCACGAACACAACGACTCGGCAGTCGTTGTGTTCGTGGCTCACTATCAGTGGATATTTTATGTTTGATAGTTGCCCAAATTGCCTTCCTCATTTTTTCAACATCATCGCTGTTCCTCCGATTAGCCAAGCCGTAATATGTGCTCAACTCGTCAATCAATTTTCCGGTGAACTTTCCTCTGCCAGACAATCCTTTTTGTTTTTTCACGATTTCGCGGAGGCGCGTCCCCATATGTTTTTGGACATGATCGATGCACTCTTTTTTTTATCTCGAAACCGTCGTATATGCACAAAACTTCATCAGGCCATTCAAACCGACGCCAAGAAGACGCATACTGAATACGATCCGACGATTTATTTCGTATGCATTGTCAATCATAGGACACGAATTGATTTGCACTTTTTCACAATGGCCGCAATCGACTTTTTTCAGTAAACTTTATATCGCGATCACACACTTTGCACTTCACTAACGTCGATATAATGTTCAATGCATTGACGAGGTGTACTATACGATAACCGAAATCGTTAGTAACACCGACCTCTAAATCGTCCGACGATTTTAACTTTTTCGCCGACGTGCTCACATACTCTGCAGAACTATTTTCGGAGCTATAACGGTTCGGAGGTTTTCGATTCGAAATTTTCGTTCGACTCCTCGTCACATAGCTCCGTTTTGTTCCCTTTTTCCCCGCGTACACTTTCGGATTATCCATTTCGATGTGCAAAGAATAATTCTGAGCGTTCGATATTTATAAACGAAACGATTCGGAGCGTTTAGACACGAGTAGCGTCGCTTCTATTCGCAAACTGACGCTATGACGCTATCCCTGACCCTGACCCTACATATCACTTGGCACGTTTTCTCTGCAAACCTTTGCAGGAACTCGTAGGCCTCAACAATTCCTATATCCAAAACTCCCGGGATTTTGTGAACAAGATCTAGTCTATCAAGGTACAACCAGAAGACATTTTAGTGAGTTTCGATGTTGTATCCCTGTTTACAAACGTCCCAACCAATGAAACCCTAAGCATAGTTAAAAATTCCAAAAAAGTTGCCCCTAATCTACTGCCCCTCATAGAACATTGCCTAAACTCTACATACTTCCAATTTCAATCCCAGTTTTATGAACAAACTTCAGGCGCAGCCATGGGTTCCCCTATTTTCCCTATCATCGCCAACATCTTTATGGAGAACTTCGAGAACAGAATTCTGCAAGAAGCTTCCCTCAAGCCCTCCACCTGGTTCCGATATGTCGATGACACCTTCGTCATGTGGAGTCACGGCAAAAAAAAACCTCAATCATTTCTTAACCTTCTTCAACTCCCAGCACCCCAATATTCAATTCACCACGGAGATAGAACAGGAAAATCAAATCCCTTTTCTGGATGTACTGGTTCAACGGAAAAGCGATGGCACTTTGGGCCATAAAGTTTACCGGAAGCCAACGCATACGGATAGATACCTCCACGCTACGTCCCATCACCACCCTTCCCAAAAACAGTCGGTCATAAGCTCTCTGGTCTACAGAGCTCTAGCGATCTCCGAACCAGACTCCCTGGAGGTTGAACTAGAACACCTACGAAAAGCTTTAGGAGACAATGGCTACAAGCCAGGCAACATCGAAAGAACGATCAAAAATCTAAAAAGAAAAATAGCTGATCCGAAAACGGTTACAGCACCTGATGGGGAGAATGAAGGACAAATAACCGCAACAACTTCCCTTCCATACCTTCAGGGCATAACTGATCGCATGGGCAGGGTCCTTGGAAAACATAACGAGCGAGTCATCTTCAAACGTCAGAAGAAACTAGCACAAGTGATTCCGAGTACAAAAGACCAAAGACCACCATTAAGTGCACCAGGAGTATACAAGATACCCTGCTCATGCGTTAAAGTGTACATAGGAGAAACTGGGAGGAAGATCAGTACACGGATCATAGAACACCAACGGTGTATCAAATATGGCCATATTACACAATCAGCGCTGGCCGAACATTGGATGGAGACTGGACATGCCATCCAGTTCGACAAAGCCCAAAGTCTGGCCCCATCAAACAGCTATTTTTCCAGGAAACACCGAGAAGGCTTGGAAATCCGAAAACATCCGGACAATCTAAACAGAGATGGAGGATATCACGTCAATCCTATTTGGCACACCGTCCTCCCGGTTTTTTAATTGACCAGCTGATCAATTAAAACATCTGATTGGCTGGTGCAGCGATCTGGAACGATAACTGCAACTATATAAGGAATACCTGAGACACAAGAGCTTCAGTATCGGAGCTCTCAGCCCTGATGATGCAGACTGTAACGTTTGCGAAACGTCGGCACAACGCTGATCCTCAACGCGGCCTCCATCCGGAAGCGAAATACTCTTCTCATTACATAAAGAGCCGTGAAAGCCTCAATACTAAACATTGTATGAGTTTTTCCTAAAGAGTTATCGAATTAAAACTGATTTTTCAAAATTTCACCCCACTTTTTCACCCCAAAAATGAACTACCACGACTTCGACGCTGCGGACAAAAATAAAGCCCGGATTTTTCTGACCATTTTGTCTCCTAGCGCCGACCTCGTAGGGATTGTACTTTGGTATTAATCGGCCCCCATCCCTTAAGAAAAACCCTGCACCCCGATTTTTAGGCAAACTAGGATTTAGCACCCGCGACACCTGCAAAATCACCTGTCAAGAAACTAGCCTTCTTCTATTTTTTTCCGATTCCAATATACGCACGACTAAGGTAAGAGGTCGATTTTCATCTCTTTTTTATGCATTTTTTTTTCATATAAATACAAAATGGTGATCCGTCGGTTTTGGAGGTCCATGGATGAATTTCCGTCGGCCTGAATGCATTTTTTCGAAGGCTGTTCCTACGATCGCGGTGGAATCGAACGCACCTCAAGATGTGTAGATCCGTCCATGCACACTGGGCCGATGTGTTGAAGAGATTTTGAATACAACACCAAGTATGGGGTCCATAATGGAGCAGATGATCTATATGCCCAGTGGATACAGGAATTAGTTTTAAATGTGACAGGACGGGACAGTTTTTTTTCCCTTTAACCTATACAGACATATAACATGCACATGTTATATGTCTGTACGTTAAATAAACGTACACAAGTATAAATATTGGTTTATGTATCTGTATTTTACATTGGCTCCTTCTTGCCCATTTGCGCCCAATTCTCATCTCGTACAAATCGACACACATACATACTCTATACGCATGAATATACATAAAACTACAATTTAGTTTATTCGAATGAGCGCGGCGTTTCTTTCTCACTTGGCTTTTCTGGATAAAGGACACCACAAGGATCGAGGTTGAACCCGCGGGTGATCGACACACAATTCACTTTGCGTTTCATTGGAATTACAGCCAGGCGTATCGGCTACATAACTTCGTGGAGAGACGGAGAATTTAGATTACGTATGAGTAATTACACGCCAAATCGCTGAATTCTTAGTTCTCAATCTCTCAGACCATCTACATTGTTGATAGAAAGTAACAAAAACCCAGCGAGCAACAAAAAGATTTTTTGTTACAGAAAGTAACAAAAACCCTGTAAGCAAAAATTCTGCGAGGTCGCTGTGTAGTTCTCACCGAAGTACTATGTAGTTCTGACCGAAGTCTCGGGACACAGTTTCCTGTCCTTTAGATAGAAAAGCGTGTCCCGAGACCACACACTCGGTTTTATCGTGTCCCTTTCCCATTCATTCACAATTCCATTCATTCAGAATTCTTACTGCGGTTACCCTCAACCCCCAACGCTCACGGCATGTTGCGTATGATCGAGTTACACGCGAGTAAAAAATAATACATATATGTACTAAGTACTTCCATCGAGGAGTACACTACAGGCGGTCACCTGCAAATTTCAATCCCCTGTATTTGCACAATGTATTCTTGTGGGAACGCATTTTCCGAGGTGTGCGCGCGCGGTAAAGTATAGCAGGTATGCATGTATCTGAATTGAAAGATCATCATTTATTTTTATCGAAGTCATGCCGCGCTATGATAAAGAAAACACCAACTTAACGCACGTCTATCAAAATACTTAATGAACTTACTAATGTTTACAGTCAAACCTCCGAACAAGAAACCCGGCAATAAGAAACTTTCGCCAGTTTCTCACTCGATCGCTTCCCCCACTCTGACTCGAACTCCGAGCTCGAGAATTTTGGGCGCGGAACCTCTAGTTAAGAAACCAGCCTGGGAGAGGTTATTCGGGCAAAATAGAGTGAACGTTGTAGTGTAAATTGATGTGTGCATGCGTGCGTGAGTATGTATGTGTGCGTGTGTGAATGTAACAAAAAGTCTGCAAGTTTATTAGAATTTTTTTGTATTCATTAAAAAAATACATATATGTGTTAACAAGATTTCATATAAAATAAAAACACAGATAAGGGCGTTTAAAGATTTTCATATAAAACAGCAAACGTTCCCGAGACGTAAAGAAAAGCGTTTTCGTCTTGTTGCGTATTATTTTGATTCGCAACGCACTCGACTGACGGTGGAATATTTTCGAAAGAGTCGAACTCTGCCATTGAAGATGAATCCTCAGAGATATTGACTTCTTCTTTTATATAAATGGGATAAAACAATATGGACATAAAGCTCTTTGTTTAAATGATCACCTTGTGGCGCAGATTCTGTAATATTTTCTTCGACTTGTATACTACAGTTTGATCTCTTACGCTTCTTTACAGTTTCGGTCATTTTCTAACAGTTAATAGTAATTCAGATACAGTAGTACACAATAATATTCAATAGTATGTATATTAACGTGAAACAAAAATTCGCTAAATAAATGTCCACGCGTAGTCGAAACCGTTTTTGCACGCGCGATGTGAATACTAAGTTGCAACTCGTTCGAGCGAGTTTCTTGTTGAGAGGATCGCATGCGGAAAAGAGTGAGAAAGACAGACAGAGGTAGTGAGCGCGGAGCGCGCGCCTGGTGGGGGTATGCGATATATAAGAAAAACTCTTCCCCTTGGGGACTTTTGGTTTCTTATTCGAAGGTCGGACTGTACTTAAGGCCATGTGCCACACGTCAGAAAATTTCGACGCGGCCGCTCGTTACGTCGGTAGCGCAGATCTCGTAGTTTTTAGCTACGAGTTGCTACCGACGGACAGCGCAGCGATCGCGAATTCGGTCTCGATGCTTCGCACTGGGACGAAGAGTCGAAGCCAAATAGACGGCGATCGCTGAGCGCGCGCGTGTGTGTGTGTGTGTGCTTGCTACACCGACCGCGTGCAAAAAGAACGAATCCATTCTTGCGCGCCGTTCGGTCGTACGCAAGCACCTTACATCTATGTGTGTATCACACAATTCACACAACTATGCGTAGCGACCATGGTACGCTTGTGTTGGAAGCATGCGCTCGCTCGGCAGGAGAGCGGTGAAACTTTGTTGCATTTTACATTGTATATGCAGCCATCGAATCGATTTTTTTTTTCGACGACGGCTACAACTAAAACACTCAGGCATTTTCCCATACTTTTTTAATTCATTTAAGGAAATAAGCTCGAGCACAATTTGTAACATCGATGCCGCTTATCGTTAACGATATCGATCCCTGCCAAAATTTCGAGCGACCGAAATTGCTTGAAACTCACTCTACAAAAGAGTGGTAAAATTTTACAATGCTCTTTGTTTAAACAATTGCGATCGGCGTTTTTTCTCTGCCATGGCTTATCTTCGGCAGGTTGTCTGCGGCCGACCAAATTCGCGAGCGAACGAGATCGACCGGGTCTCACTCTGCGAAAGAGTGGTAAAATTTTATTATTACTAAATTATTACTAATTATGCTAAAAAAAAATTCGTTCAGCATTTTTTCTCTCTGCCGGAATTCATCTTCGGCAGGTTTCTCCAAGGATCGAATTTTCTAGCAATGGCGATCGGAGAAGTCTCGCTCTACAGAAGAGCGGTAAAATTTGACTATCGCGAATTGTTTAGCGGTCATCGGTGAAAGTTTTTCGAAAAATCGTTTTGTTGAAAGCACTTTTAAAAAATCCTTGGAAACTTAAAAAATGTCACAATGCTCTTTGTTTAAACAATTGCGATTGGCACTTTTTCTCTGCCATGGCTTATCTTCGGCAGGTTGTCTGCGGCCGACCAAATTCGCAAGCGAACGAGATCGACCGGGTCTCACTCTACGAAAGAGTGGTAAAATTTTATTATTACTAAATTATTACTAATTATGCTAAAAAAAATTCGTTTAGCATTTTTTCTCTCTGCCGGAATTTATCTTCGGCAGGTTTCTCCAAAGATCAAATTTTCTCGCAATGACGATCGGAGAAGTCTCGCTCTACAGAAGAGTGGTAAAATTTTACTATAGCGAATTGTTTAGAGATCATCGGTGTAAAATTTTCGAAAAATCGGTTTGTTGGAAGCACTTTTACAACATCCTTGGAAATTTTTTCTCTGCCATGGCTTATCTTCGGCAGGTTGGCTGCGGCCGACCAAATTCGCGAGCGAGCGAACGCGATCGACCGAGTCTCACTTTGCGACAGAGTGGTGAAATTTTATAATTATTGCTAAAATAAATACGTTTAGAATTTTTTCTCTCTGCCGGGATTTATCTTCGGCAAGTTCCTCCAAGGATCGAATTTTCTAGCAATGACGATCGCAGGAGTCTCGCCCTACAGAAGAGCGGTGAAGTTTTACGATCGCGATATGTTTAAAAGAGGACACCAGTGGAAAACTTTCGAAAAAACATTTTTTTTAAACATTTAAAGAATCCTTATAACCTCTAAAAATATTATGAAAATTCGTATATAGCCGAAAAAAAAAACAGTTTTAACGTGGTTTTCGAGCTATTTTTATAGGGTCTCCGGCGCTGAAAAGCGTCTTCGGCGATGCCATGCCGGTAGTCGCAATTCTCAACTCTTGTACGCCTATTATCTATGGGAAGAAATTCACCGACTAAAAATAGTTTTATTTTCGACCAAAAGGTGGGATTAGATTATGGAAACAAAAGTTCTTCAGCTCTGTCGTTTAACCGTTGACTTCACACACGTTTTTTCTCCAAACCACGCTTTCGAAATCGGGACGCAGCAGAACTCGAACAATTTTCGTCCAATCGACTAATCCAACTTATTCAATTTTTCAAAGTGTTTTTTGAAGCGCTGTATCAATGTGAAAAATGGTCGCATCGAGATGAAAAAAAGCATCATGAAGCTTCAAGTTTCTAGTTGCGGAATCTGTTGTCAAAACAAATTTTTGAGCTACTGTAATCGCGCAATAATAAAAAATAGCGAGAGAAAATTTGTTTCCAAATTTTTTGGGTTTTTTTTCAAGGGTCCACGCGCTCGAGAATGTTATTTCAGTTAAATACATGTATAGGTCAGTTAGCTTGTTTATTCAGTTTCAATTTGGTTTTTTTGTCTCTCTACGTCAATTTTTTGCTAAGATATCCGACTTTGAATGTAAAAAGATCCTTTTGTCTTCGATCACCGTTTTCTCAGCAACCAATGATTGCACGGGAAGCTTTGAAAACTTAAATAAATTTCCTACCCGACCCTTTCGTTGATTTTTTTAGAAAAAAAAAACATTTTTTCCCCATTAATATTAATTTGAAAGAAGACAAAAAATGACTTTTTATAGTTTTTCAGTAAATGTACTACTGCTTCATATATTATAGTAAATGTATAATACTTTAAGTAATGATGGAAAGACTAACGTTGCCCGGTTGTTAAGGTCAAGAAAAAAAAAGTTCAAAAAATTTCAATTTTTTTTCTTCAAATTTGTCAAACATTTTAGGAAACAATACTGACTCATTTTTACACGATGCGACCTTTGCGCACCATAATGCCACTCATCTTTAATTGCATTAATTAAAAGTTGATACACCCAAGCTGTATTCACTAGCCGATCTGAGAACTTGTATGAGATGAATTCTCGATATTTTCTGCGAAGGTTATTAGGGTTACAAAAAAAACTTTCTTTCAAAACTGATCTTTTTTTAAAGAAAAAATCAATTAACATTTTTTTAAACTACTCTTTTTGTGGTAATTTTTTTCTACGTTTTGGTAAAAAAAATTAATCTAAAGTTTTTGTAAACTTTAACTTCTTTCAATTTTTGTTCATGCCTAGTTTGAAAAAAAACCTGTTTTCTGGAACCCTAATAACCTTCGTAAAAAATATCAAGAGTTAATCGCATAAATGTTCTCAGATCGACTATTGAATACAGTTTGGGGTTATCAACTTTTAATTAATGCAATTAAACATGAGTGAAATTATAGTGCGCAAAGGCCGAATCGGGTAAAAAATGAGTCAGTATTGTTTCCTGAAATGTTTTACAAAGTTAAAAGCAATATTTTAAAAAATTGAGATTTTTTGAATTTTTTTCTTAAGGTATCCCTTTGGGTGGGGGGAAAAATGTCGAACGATCGATATGCCGATGGGCCAAAATGTCGAATTCGAAAATGACGAATGTTCGAATATAGATAGATCAATCTTACTAGAGCCTGTGAAGTCGAAAATAACAATTACGAATATGAACATCTCGGAAGTTGATATATAGCGAAAAACAAAAATCAGATTTAATAAAATATCGAAAAACATAAAATCGATGGGCCTGTATGCATAACACCAAATAATTCGAGACGACAATTCTCCGAATTAAAAAAATGGCGATGGTTCACAATGCAGAAAATCATTAAAGCGAACGGCCAAAAAGTAGAGTGGTTGAAATCGCGGAGGGTCAAAATGTAGAACGGCCCGAATGGCGAATCGAGCAATACGTCACTTGCGCCTCAGAGTGAAGCTGCGAGATGGCGCTGGCGGTCTGTAGGCTAAAATATCGTAAGACAGTCATCCCACGTGACGGGCCCCACCACGTTCGCCATTTTGGTCGTTCGACCTTTCGGCGTTCTACATTTCGGGCCATCGACATTTTGCGTTTCGATATATTGCTTTTCGCCATAGACGGTATTACGCATATTAGGCACTCGCTATTTTCTGTTTCGGAGATATGGGTGTTCTACATTTTTCGATTCTGTATTTTTATGTTCCGAATTTCAGACAATCTGAATATTCGTTTTCTAATAAATTACCTCTCCAATAAATAATGGTTCGATTTATAGTCATTCGATTTTTTTATCAGTCGAAAGATAAAATTTCGAATGATTTAACCTTCGTTATTTTGAGAGTTCATAATTCTGTCGTTTCGAAATGTTTGTCGTTCTATATATGGTCATTCGACATTTTTACCCCCACCCATCCCTTTTGCGTAGGGCCGTATTTTGTGGGGGCATAAGCAGGGCCTTCTGAATCGTCGGAAAATTACAATTGCGCTTAATAAAAAAATAAGTTAGAATGGATTATTATACACAACGATAAACTAGAATAAACATTTCGTGCAAATTTAGTAGATTGAGACAGTTTTACATTTATTTGAAACGTCGCGGCTACAAAAATTCATCTGTTAGTCACATTTTTCAAGTCAAGTTTTAACATTAATATTTTCTTTAAACGTTCGGTGACCCTCTGTTTTTATTGTCGTTACGGAATCTTTAGACTTTTTCACACCTGTGAGCAGTTTATATCAGGCATCTGAAGTTATTTAGTGTATAAATTATTAGATAGAAATGTGGCCAGCGTGACATGTCCATAAAGCGCCGTATAAATGAGACGATTTTGAGGGCCGTAATTTTTCGTTAAAGGTGCGGTAACTTGGCTTGAAATTTTACCAGTATACTGGGATGCATTTTTACTTCATTATAGACGAAAATCAGTTAAGTGTAAAATATTTGGGTTCGTGAAAGGAATACCTTAAATTTAACAAGAAACTAGTGCAAATTTGTGAAAAGAGTCGAAGAAAATTGGTCTTTCCATTTTGATGATGATTACACGATGTTTAGAAACAATACACTTGTGCCTTTTATTGTTCTGTAAAACATTGATCAATGAGTCCGGAAAAACGGTTCGATGGATCAATTTGAAAATTAACAGGGCTATTGGGGCTATATTACGCTTGAAAAAAAAAACGCGGCAACATTAGTGTTTCCATCAATATTTGTAAGGTAATAGTAGATTTACTGACAAACTATAAAAAGTCACTTTTTGTCCTTTTTTCAAATTAATGTTAAGGGTGAAAAAATGTTTTTCTGAAAGATCAACGAAAGGGGCTGGTAGGAAATTTATTCAAGTTTTCAAAGTTGCCCTTTAATTTCCGTTGCAATCATTGGTTGCTGTGATATTGATGAACAACGACAAAAGGATCTTTTTTATTAAAAGTAGGATATCTCAGCAAAAAACTGACGTAGAGAAACAAAAAATGCAAATTAAAGCTGAATCAACAAGCTAACGGACCTATACATTGAGTTACGTGGGAAAAAAATTAACTAGCCCCTGAAACCTTGAAAAAAAAGACAAATAAATTTGGCAATTTTTTTCCTCCGCTATTCTTATGATAGAGTGAAAACCGCAGCTCACAAAAAAAATTGCCAAAAAATCGCGAAACTAGAAACTTGAAGCTTCTAAGGCTTTTTTTATCTCAATGCGACCATCTTTCACATAAATGCAGCGCTTCAAAAAAGACTCGAAAAAATGAAGAAATTTTCTGTTCCTTTAATTATTTGGAGTAGTATATAAAAATTATGGTCGAAAACACGAACTTTTTTTCAAACTCGTTACGATTTTTTTATAATTATTTTGAAATTTTTCCCCGTACTTGACTTCTAAAACTAACATAATTAACAAAAATATTTCGTTCTTAGTTCCAGGATTAAATGTACGATAGTTCTACTGCGTTCCGTGGAGAGAGTATGAGGTTGAAGTTTGTATCGTTGGAACGCAACGAAAATTAATATTCGTGAATTCCTTTAATTTATTTTTGCAAATCTTGCTCACAAAAATCTTCTAACTATTTTTTAAGATGTTTATTTAGCGATCTACAATATAAATCTTAAAAAAAAAAGATTTTCTATAACAATAAAAATATTAAAAAATAAAATGTCAGCAAGAGCTTTCGTTGCGTTCCAACGATGCAAACTTCAACACTATGGAGAGGGTTGACTGAAAACCAGTAGTGCTATAACAACTCGTACACAGCGATTTTCTGTTCTTTTGACAAATAAACTCTTTTTACATACTTCAATATATACCTGATAAAGCCGAAAAGTTCTTTTGACCATGTACTTTATTGGTTTCTTTTTTTAAAAATCTAAAAAAATGGTCGAAAATGGGCAGTGACGGTGGTGTTCTCCTTCCTTGACACACTGCGTCATTTTGACCTGAACGAATTTGAAATAAAATGCTGACTTTACCAAAATAGAAAGTTTTCAATAATTTTTTACAACAATTCAACTTTCGGCTTTCCGAGTTACTAAAGACTTGCCCTGTGGAAAGGTGGTGACATCTTACCGTCCGTTTTAATAAATTTAAACAAATACCTCGACCACGATTCATATACACTTTGTCCACCGCTCGCCTCATGAAGGTATGGGTACGGTGCTGATGTCATCAGACGACGGAGATTCAGCCCGGACAGTGGCTTATTCTCCTCGAAAAGTTTCATCGGAAATATTTTGTCCATAGTCCACCAGGGAACGGAGAAGAAACTCTGCGTTACGCTGGTTTATCTCGAAACACAATTTTTCAAAACGGCACGCCGCATAACAAAAAAAATTTTCATTATTTTCACTCCAAATTTTGAGTACACGTTTAAAATAATATTCCAAAGAGAAATACATACGGGACTTTCTATGAGTTAGTTATAACATTAGTAATTTACGAAATGATTATCCTTTTTTCTGTCGAAAATCAAGTTTTTGGATTAATGCTCCCCAATTATACAAAAATTAATATTTTCACAATCCTCTACGTATTTCTCTAGCTATACTCGTGTAAATTAATAGAATTTTTTTATTTTATTCTAAAATAAAATTTGCGTCAGCTATACTGCGTGCCACAGAGCGTCTCAAATTAAACATGCCTCACCAGAATGGCTTCAGCGTCACCTTTTGGCATAATTTTTTAATATAAATTTCATTTCGGCCACTCGAAGATATGACTAATAACATCCTTGAATATTAATAGTCTCTCATTTGTCCTACAAAAAAAAATCGCGAAATATCACTCAATTTTGGCCGTTTACAGTAGTGTAAGCCCTTATGGTAAAACGAGCGTGCGCTCCTGATTTCTATTGATTTTGTTCAAATTTTAACCAGACATTGTTCATATTATTATGCAAGTTTGAGTGAAATTTCAGAACAGTTGACTATTTAGATTGGGAGATAATGGATTTTTCAATAGCAACTTTTAACACTGCAGGGTCTGCATTGGCCGAAAGTCAGGTCACATAATTCGGCGTACTATTATTGGGTTATTCATTTTGTATTGGGTTATTCATTTTGAAAAAAAATTATGATTAGATAGCAAACTAGTTAGGAAACGAGTGAAAAAAGTTTGGATTGTCTTTGCTATTCAGTTTTGTTAAAGACGTTCAGTAACGACAGAATAACTCTCGGTAAAAAATATTTGTCGCCTATGATAAGAAGACATTATGCAACACCGTAGAACAGTATTGTTCAATATGTCGAGAAAAAAGATAATTATCGTGTTTCTAAAGTTGAAAACTTTTAACGTAAAAAGAAATATTTGCGTTATAAACATTAATATTTTATATTGCTCATGTTATTGCCTTGTGTCTTTTTATAGAGGACAAATATTTGTTACAAAAAATTACGCTGTCTAAATTTCAATGCAGACCCTGCAGTGTTAAAAGTTGCAATTTCAAAACCCATTATCTCCGAATCTAAGTAGTCGACTGTTCTGAAATTTCACTGAAACATGCATAATTATACGAACAATGTCTGGTTAAAATTCAAACAAAATCTATAAAAATCAAGAGCGCATGCTTGTTCTACCTTAACACGTTCAACCGTTGAGCATTCAATTCTGTTGGGCTGAAGGTTTGGACCCATCAACTCTGAGTATGAGATGATGGTAGCCGTAACCATTGCAACGTAAGAAGGCCCTAGCGTCCTCGCTCTTTGTTTTGAAACATACATACGTAAGCGAAAGGCCTTGCACAGATTGGTGGTGCGATCCATGGCGAGATATTGTTCCTTGAGGTCAGCCTCGCTGGCGCTCTCAGAGAGATTGGAGACTGCGGTGATATCCTCTCGACACCGGGACTATATATTGTGGCTACGACGATTGACGTGGTTTCTTATCCTCGGCAGTACGTACTTGCTGCACTGGATAAATCCGATGGTCCATCTAGATGATAAATCCGACGCTATTTTAGTTCTGGTTCTTACATGATAGCCCAGGTACCATACCTACCACGTGTGTGCGTACCGTATCGGTACTAGCATTAGTATGGTGAGGATACGGAACCGGTATATCTTACTATTGCACAGTGTACCGGTACCATACTAGTAACACGTACATTTGCGTGTAGCATGTACTACCGTACAGGTACACCGTAGGGTACCATCTCTTTCATCGGAGATGAAAGTTTTCTTGCATCAGAGCCCTTGGCTGTTTGACACATCGGCGAGTGGGAAAGCAATGCGAGGGAAAATCGTGGCAAATAACAAAGTACGTAAATTGAAGTTATGAAGTTATAGCACGTACGTACCTTGACTTCCGGTGTTTTCTCCTTCGGCTTCTCGCTGTCACTATGTTCCTCGATCTTCTTCGTGTAATCGGCCGCGGCGGTTTTCTCGTCGATTACTTCTCGTCGGTGGTGTGCCGGCGAGCTGAGGCGACGTCCTCGACCACCGGGCTCGTTTCGTTTTTCACGTCAAAAAAAAACTCACCAAAACGCGACGAAAACAAACTTCACTCTATCACACACTTTTACACATCGCTTGAAATATATTTCGCACGAATGTGTGAGGTTATAGCTCAGGCTTTCGGCCTGTCAAAAATAAATTGTTCCGGAAGGAGGCGAGCGCGGTCGGTAAAAAAAGGCGAAGCGAGCTGCGCGCCGCTAGTGAGAAAACGGATAAACTGAACACTCGCTCCGGTAACTGATATTTTGAGCTTAGTCGATACATTTTTGCTACATTTATGTAAAAATTTCAAAATGCTTTTTCTCCGCCATTTGTTCATGAAAACAGGTGAAACAAAGCTTAAAATGTGTGCTTTTTTGCGGTCCAGAGGATGACGCTCAGAAAATCACTGAAAATGCGATGCAATGGTTAATAATTCACCATTTTTCGCAGGGTAACCACAAACTGTAATTTTTTTTTGGAAATTTTGGATAACGGAGAGCATCATCCCCTCGGAGCAAGTGTCCTGCATGCACACAACAAATTTCATTCCAATCGGTTGTTCCGTTTGGGAGAATTCTTTTTTCAAAATTTCGAAGCGGTCGGAGGCATGTGGCACATCGCCTTAACGACCACGAATATGTTTTGTTTGAATACTCAGATGTGCCAAGTGTATCAAACAGCTTTTGTGATATTGAAGAGTGGTTACAAAATCGGATGAAAATATCATCGAATGAATATGAATGTTTGCATCTTATTTCATTGTCGATGAAAATTATGTTCACTTCTATGGAATCATGATCGCAACAAAACGTTATTCCGAACTTACTAATGTTTACTTAACAACCACGAATATGTTTTGTTTGATTACTCAGATGTGTCAAGTGTATCAAACAGCTTTTGTGATATTGAAGAATGGTTACAAAATCGGATGAAAATATCATCGAATGAATATGAATGTTTGCATCTTATTTCATTGTCGATGAAAATTATGTTTACTTCTATGGAATCATGATCGCAACAAAACGTTATTCCGTATTTTAAATAATATAATGTAGCCAAGTTGATCTGCAATTAAGTTCTGAGTTACAAACCATCCTTTATTTCGTTGTGATTTTGACACATACATTCCGAAATAATGTGTACTATACTTTTTAAGCTATTTGCAATTGTTCTGATCGCTTCATTTTCGCAACCGAGTGAAAGCCGTTGACCTCCCACTTTCAATTTTTCAATATATTATTCGGTTTACGCGAGGATAGTTATGATCACGAATTAACGAGCTTCCGAGTATTCGGCGATGTATCCAGTCACATTGTCCAACCAGTCGGTAGTCTGGACAGTTACTAGCCATTTTCAAAAAAAGAAGACTCGAAATATCCACAGTGCCATACTCATCTTGTACTTTTTTCGAGATGCGATTTCGAGATGCTATGACGCGGGATATGAACAATCCCACATGTTCTTATACTTCGTAAAGCTTGTGCACGTACAGCGCAGCCATCGACACTCGCCTGAGAGCGTGCATCTCGCATCTTAAGGGGTCTTCTCACTTTAGACGCTAAAAAAGGCTATTTTCATGAATTGTTTGATACGTTTATATTAGAGATATGGATATAAAAGTTATTACACTTAATAATTACACTTCCGAAATAAATTTAAAAAAAATATTTATTGAAGTCACTATTTATAGACGGAAATGGTAGTTAAAAAAAATGACCTAAAAAAATTGTAAGTCTGCGCTGTTGATGAAATCTCGCAGATAGATCATCCAAAACAAAAAGATTCAAACGCTTTTAGATTCAGTATGTTAATGGCTATAGTGCATATCATACGATTTTTTATATATGCAAAAATAACAAAATGGCGGACATTTTTCGAAAAAACAAAAAAACGTGTTTTTTCACCGTTTATGGCAAAAAATTAGTAAATATCAAAATTTAAAAAAAAATCTTGATATATGCTATAGCCATAGTTGTAAAGAATATGTGGTTGAAATTTCATAAGGATCAGTTCGGTAGTTTCGAAGATTTTATCAACAAGCCGTTGGAAAACGTTGTTTCGAGAAAAACGCGTTTACAGTTTGTTTGGGATACATAAATACATTAACATTTTTTTTTTAATTTCGAAAGTGTATTTATTAATCGTCCTAACTTTTTTTTATCAATATCTATAATATAAACCTATCAAAAAAAATCCATGGAAACAGCCTTTTTTAGCGTCTAAAGTGAGAAGGCGCCTTAAGCTAATGATCGTCGATGGAATATCCGCGCAAACAGCGATTTCATATTGATTGATTTTTACAATAAATCGGTTTTTTTTTCCTGTGTGTTTTACAGTATTTCTCGCCTAAAATATAGTGGATGACTATCTATGTCAATCGAAAGTGCCCCTTGGTTGTGCTTCAGTGTAGCAACAGTTATTTTAAGGTAGTGTGTGTTGGAACAAGCTATATCGATAGGTTCGTCCTCTAGGCGTAAATTAGCGACATCATTGGTCCTTTTTTGACGTGTCGAATTTTCACAAAGTACAATTGGTTGCTATTGTGCCATTATTAGAGTGTATTTATGCACATTATTTTTCTTTCGAATGCGCTGACTTCACAGATAAATCTGCCGCATTACCTGCGGTCGGTTATCCGATTTTTTCGCTCCGGAAAACCGTATACAGCACCAACGATTATTTTTTTCGGTTTTAATATTTTTATGGTAGAACAGCCTTTACAAGTACACTTTAAGCTTTTGTTGACTTTCAAATTTATTTTTGGAACACTAATGTTATTGCATTTAATTTGAGTTTTGTCAAACATTTTTTTAATTTTCCGAGAACAATGCGAATCCTCTAATCAACACTGCTATCGTCTTTGACGTTTTCTATGACATTCATATTTAACTCTTGCAACAAGATTTGCTCAAAATATCGAAAAACAACAAGAGATCGGTATTGATACATTTTCTATTTTTCATCTTCCTTTATTGCGGCTATTCGGTATAAGGAATATGCACGATTACTTGTCTTTTCGATTTTATGTGTTTTGATATACGATGCACAACGATCTCGCCTATGAACACCATTAGCGATATTGTGTAACAGCTGATAGCTAGTGTCAGAAATTGTCGACGAAGCGCGATCATGCTTTGTTCGCCCGCAAGCACTCTGACGCCCTCGTCAACGTGGCGTTCGATCGCTTCGTGTTTTGCGTCTTCGTACAACTTATTGATCAGTCCAGCATTCTGCAGTCGACCTATGATAATGTTTATAGAGGAACGATAGGGCGATCTCTTGCCAATATCGAATGCGACACTGTATGACTGAAAACAAGGTTTCGCGAGTTTTATCACAGGGTGCCCGTTGGTTGTGCTTTTTGCAACTAGTATCTCGGCCCTCAACTTATCCGTAAAACAAGTAAAGTTTTTCTGTCTGGCAACTTTCTGAACACAGGAGACCATACCGTTCATCGACAAATTACTTTTTTCCATCAAATTCTTTAAGGCACCCGTGGCATCGTGAAACACACTTTTGAAGTCTAGCGGTCTCACTAACGGTATCAATCCCGAATTGTCAAGGTCATCGATGGACTCGAAGACCATCTCGCCGGTAGTGAATAAACTTATGTTCGTCAAAGCACTGTAAATGTGCGACGAGTAAATTACAAAAATCACGAACACAGAAGTGAACAGAACACGGTCGACGGTTCTACGCGGTTGATGCGATACGGAGATGCCAAAAAATACCCGAGCGATGTTGAACGGCCGCCACACGCGGTCTGAGAGGAGCAATACACGCGCGACGATCCAGTAAATCACGACGATACCGAAACTCAAAAGGATGGCAGAAAATAAGTCTGTAGAGTCAAAATGTCGAGATGTGGACAAAATCGGTACTACCGCACACAATGCATCGACCACGATCGTAGCAGTAAGCAGACTGGCGCATCTCGATGTACTGACACGTGAATGTAAATAGGCACCGATATCACACTTTGAATGTTCTCCCATAATATAATAGTGTGCATGGAAATCGGAGGACTCGATATGCATTTCCTTTGGGAATTTGTGCGGAATATATTTCAAAGAAGCATTTAGTTTCCGAGCGATCAGTTGAAGAATCCGAACGTTCGCACCACCAACAAATATAGGCTCAGCGAATTCGTCAAACACGGAAAAGGAAAACGGTGGAGAATTAGATACCATGGCCCTAAGAGGATAACCGGCCATGTTATCAACTTTGTTCGTAAACAATCCGCTGCTATTCGAAGACCAGTTGCTTCTCCTATATTCCTGTTTAAACGGATTGAGCTGATGAACAATCGGTAGGCTGAATTCGTAATTCTGAGTTTTTAAATGTCCCGACGCTCTCTCCTCAGTCCACTGGAGAATTGTTAAATCCAGTATTTTTTTGGTCCAAGCGTATTGCAAAAATCCTTCGAGACTCTCACTCAGAACTGGAGCGACGGATAACATCAGATATTGCGGCTGGTAGTCGAATGTCGCTAACTCCGCAACGGCATTAATGAAACTTGTTGATGGTAAAATTAGTCCGGCATCGCGAAAGTCATGGACGAGAAGAAAGAAAGTTGCTGTAGTGCTGAGCGGAATCGGATCTCCAGCGGCATCGACACACGATGTATTCGGTTCGTCTTGATCGTCAGCTATGTTTATTCTGACAACGGGAAGCTTTTCCCCCAGCTTGTAAAATACCTCGTTGATTAACGAGCTTGCAATCCTTTCGTTTCCCGCGAGGCTAGTTATGAGTGCCACTTGACGAGCTCCGGATTCTTCGGCAATGTATGTAGTAACATTGTCCACCCAGTCAGTAGTCCCCACAAAATATCCGGACATTCCGAAAAAAAAGAAAACTCGAAGTATCCCGGCCATACTACGTACTTTTTTCGCGATACGTTTTTCTGGGGTGAACGAGTTCGGGCACCTAGGGATGCCGTATATGCACGATCCCAAATGTTTGTAAACTTTTTAAGGCTTGTGCACGTCCAGGCTAGATACAACTGTCAAGACTTGACAGAACGCTTGAGTGGCTTTCCCAATTGTGAGTAGGTTTAGAGCGCGCTTTCGTATTTAAGTGAATGAGCATGTATGGAAAATCTATAGCAACGTAAAATGTCTACTCGTTGCACCTCACAATGGAGGAGGGTCTTATGCATACACCCTGCCCCTTGGAACGTGACGATACCGTCTACTGTACGTAATTGGAGTAAATTACTCCAGTGGTGTGTTGCCTACGTCCCGCGGTTTCCTCGAAGTTTGGATAATTGCTGTTTGTGTGTACTTTGTACACTTCTGTACCGACATTTTTATGTGTTCGGGTAGCCGCTTGTTTTCCCGCAGTCAATCATCGGACGACCTTTTTCAAAGTTACCGCCAACCTCTATAGAAATAAATAATCGCAACGGAACAATGCCGGGTACGTAGTATCCTTGGCTCGATGATCGATTTTCATTTTTAGCGATTCCGCGGCAGTAGTCGCCATGCAAATTTAATCTTTTTTCGGCTTTTGGCATATAGTTCGATGGATTATTCAGTTGTTCAGCAACAGGAATAGTTATTTTTCATGAATTAATAGACATTTCGCTGACCGCGAAGTTGCGATTGGTTCAATTAGTGTGCGATCGAAGATTCCGATGTTCAACATCGATGAGCAAAATCGTCATGGTTCCGAGCTAAATTTGCATAGTGACTGAATCTCTTGAATTACTCTTCAACGGTATCTTATCTGTTCAGCCGATCTGGGCTGCTTAAACGGGTGTTGGCACGCCGTGCTCGTTTCAACCCGCATTTGAGTACGAAGGTACATACACACAAAGAGGGCGTGTTGAAATAAAAGAATTTCTTACACCTCTAAACAATATGACTTAGGTGTAACCAAAGTTCGTACCAAATTTGAGCTTTCCAACCAAAGTTTAAGTGATCGCGGTAGATAATTTTGTTCGCCGTAAACGTGCCCGGGAAATTTTCTCTTTCCGTGTAAACCTGAATAACTCAAGAATGGGAACTCGTGAGAAACTCAAAAAGCCCTGTTAAACAATTAATATTGATATCATTATTTTTACATAAATAAGAGATATAGAAAAAATGTATTCATCTCAATTCACGATCTGAAAGAACTCTTATAAATAGTTGCATTTTGTGTGAAAATTGTGATCCTAAAAGAGATGAGGTGACAAGGGTTTTTGAGCTCTATGGGCCAACTTTAAAAATCTTCTCTTTTTCACGATCCAATTATCTTCTTTAAAGAAAAAAAAATTCTCGCGAAAGCTGCCTGCGGTTAAAAAATATTTAGAGGTCGCTCAAGCCTCCCAGGAATTCTCACTTTCATTTTAAAAAAATCGTTTTTTTTTTATTCGAATTTTAATATTCCGAAGTTCAAGATGGGGCCGGGTTGAAATTCCGAACTTTGAATGCACCGACGGTTTAAAATTCCTAATTTTAATGTTACGAAATTACAAGGTTCGTCAAGATCATGCCAGCGAAAGTTTACACAGTTGATTGTAAATTATGCAGAACGTATAATATTGTCTATACAAATTTCAAAATTGACGTAAAATGACATACGAACTATTCGTCGTCACGTCGTCAAAACGTCGATACATCTATTTTTTGTTTTTCCTAATATTTTATTTATTCCTAATAAACCTGAGATTCGGTTTCATCTGTTCAAACAAAAATGTAGTTGAATTCACTAAATGTATCTGTTTAATTTTTTTATATTTAAATTAAATATAATTTTCGTAGAGAGAAACATTGTTCTATTTGATTGGATGAATGGCCTGTCTTTATTGCAATACACACATCGAAGGAGAGAGAGATGAATTGAAAATATATATAGGTTATGTTTGAAAAATCTATAGCACAATATTCGACAAAATTCTCTAATTATCACAATGATATTACCGAATTGATATAGTTTATGTGATATACCCGGTACTATTGGTCTAGTGGTTAGCGTGCTGGCCAGCAGATCGGGAGGCCGCGGGTTCGAAACCCAGTCGCGTACTTTCGCGGGCAATGTTTTTCTTCGACATTTCTCGGCGAAAGACGACTAGATCCGTGACTGGGAAGCGAACTTGTGACCGGCTTTATCGGTAGAGGTTTTCCGCAGTTTCCCTATGCCCATGGCAGATATGCCATGGGGAATACGATACAGAGGGGGAAGTCGGCTGCGGTCACAAGGTGGGGGGGGGGGGGGGTGGAATGGGAGGTAGGGGAGAGTTGTAGAATAGTTAATAAAGGGGGTATGGATGTGGAATGGGAGGTAAGAACGAAGTTGAGGTGGATTGGGGCTCGTAAAAAGGGGAAGACCCTGTACGGCTGGAAACGAACCAATAAAAAAATAGTTTATGTGATACAACATATAATTATGGGAATTCGTGTGGTATCTTATGTCATATCTGCGACTGAGATGCTACAAATCCTCGGTAACGTAAGGGCAGCCTGCGTAGCTATAGATACGTGGGTTGTAAGGTCGATTTCATGTGGACGCAGCGACATATTTTCTTCAAAAACGAACATTTCAGAAATCTAGGGAATGACGAATTGTGATACAAAATCATTGTGGTAGAACTCTGAATTAATGATTTAATTTTATTTTGGATGTATGAAATATTCTTTTCTATACTCTATATTCTAAAAATATATTTGAAACAAATAGGATCGTAGTAGGCCTTGACACAAGGAAAAAACCGGTTTGATTCAAATAGATCCTATTTAAATGAAATATTTTTTCGCAATGCAATGAAGAATGTGAAGAGTCGGTGGTTTCCGAAGCAACAGCGAAGTTCTCTCTTCGAACTGCATATCAGGCCTTGATTTTGTATCCTGATCAGGCCTTGACTTTTACCCTGATCAGGCCTTGATTTTTTACCCTGATCAGGCCTTGATTTTTTATCCTGATCAGGCCGAAGTCAGAAATTCCGTTTAAGGCAGGATTCTACTTTGAAACCATGAAAAAAACGCTATTTTCGTGAATTTTTTCTGAGAATACTATTAAAGATATCGATATGGGGTTTAAACTGTTCAATAAATACACTCTTTAAGTACATAAAAAAAAAATTTTTAAATGTATTTTATTCATTTTTTGTACACGTAAAATATCTTTAAAGCCAACGCCTCGAAAAGCAGGTACCGTTGCCGTGGTCGTGAAATCTTCCCGACGGATGGTCTGAAACAAAAAAATCAAATAGTTTCATGTTCAGTATGTCTTCAGGAACCAACCTAACTAGAATATTTTATATACGTGCAAAATTAACAAAATGGCGGCTAAAATACGAAAAAAATGCGTTTTTTTGGGACTTTTTTGCAATAAAAAAATAGTTCTAATCAAAATTTTAAGTTGATTGTAGTTAGGTCGGTTGGTACACACATATAGAATATGTGTTCCAAATTTCATAAGGATCGGTTCAGTACTTTTTGAGTTATCACGACCACGGTACTTGAAAATGTCGTTTCGAGAAAAACGCGTTTAAAGTTTTGGTGAGTCACAATAGCGCGTTCAGGTAGGTGCGTTCGAAAGGCGAAAAAGGATAGTTAGACTGCTTGGAACTTTATAAAATTTTGACCGAACATTCTTGAACATATTTACTTTCGAAAAATGTAAAAAAAAAAAATTTCTAAGTTTCAAAGTAGAATCCTGCCTTAAAAGATTACCCGGGCTAGATAAAAAATCCCCGATCAAAGCCGGAAAAAGAAATCAGGATGCCTGAGCAGGTCTTTCTTGTAGCCGGAGCGAGATTTCTACTCGGGTCTCAGTATAAGAGTGCAAGAAAGTCTGGATCTGTCAATTTAACACGGTCTTGCATCATTCTGTGAGCTCGCTGTGTCGTTCGTCGGTCAAGAGAAGCCTATCCCGAGATCAAACATTCGGTCTTACCATGGTTTCTCACAAAGATGCGCATTTGGCCATTCATGAGAGTTCGAACAGCGGTTACTTTCAACCCCCCGCGCTCACGGTATGTTGCGTATAATCGAGCTGCACAAGCGTAAAAAATACATACATATGTTTAAGGAGGTTGGAGCGATTCAGTTGAGTGAAATGACGGTTTATTCATTTTTTTTTCAATGAATCTCAAAAAAATGCATACGAGGTGCATATTTATTCTGAACATCCTATTTTTTAAAACTATATAATAAAAGGGCAAAATTATGCATTTGACTATTTTTATTACGTAAAGTAGAAAAACTTTTGTGTTACTACCAATTTGAAAAAGTATAACATTATCGATGATTATTATGAATAAAAACTACGACAACGAATGTTTTATACAATTCACAATGAAATTTTGAGTAATTTATAATTATGCCTATTCATATTTACGTCACGAGCTTATTGGCCCATGGTTCACGATTGGCAAGATGAGGATTTTTCTTTCTAAATGTTTACAAAGGTTTAGTTTGCGTTAATCCGTTGTTAGAAATGGTTTATCTTGGTGCTAAATAACAAAAAAAAATACATAACCTTTAGTGTGAAAGTATTGCCCATCTAACCGCACGTTATATTACATACATTAAACTATTTTTAATCTCTGGTGTTTGGTGATGAAAAATGTTCAAAAAATTCGTAAAGACTCAGTATAGTCTAAACAATAACATGTATTTTTTTATTAAATTTAACCTTCGATTGTGGCTAACGCTCCAACCTCCTTAGTAAATACTTACGTAGATGTGTACACTACATGCGTGCACCAGCAGATGTTGATCCCGTGCATTTGTGCAGATTACTATTATTGAGACGTACGATTTCCTGGCAGAAGCCGCTAAATTCAGTCACATGACAAAAATTCAATGGCCGAGGTTTGTGCGCGGTAAATATAGCAGGTATGGACACATGTAACAATAAGGTGAGGAGTTAGCATTTATTTTAATCGAAAGTACGCCGCGCTAGGATAAATATGACACCAAAGTAAGGTCCGTCTATCGAATGAGTATTTAGTTAACGAGCATAAAATAATTCGTTTGAATAAGCAGGTGTCAAACAGCATTGGTGACATCAAATAATTGTTACAAAATCGAATGAACACGATTGATTGCAACTTTCGTTTATTTTCAATTAAAATAACGGTCATTTCTAGTGAATAATTGTCAGCAAAAATACAAATGTCTATTGAATTCCAAGTAACATCTTGTCGCCAAGGCGATCTGCATTAATCTTCTCCGCCTTTCGTTTATCTACTTGATGACACACATTGAGAAAGACTGTACTATATTTTATGAATAATGTACATTTTTTATCATTTCATTTTTGTTAACAAGAAGAGGCCATTGATTTCCGGCTTTCATTTTGGGAATTCGTTTTCCGGACGTGTAGTTGTAAGCGCCATTCGAGCTCCCGAATGTTCAGCAATATACCCATATAGAGTTGCCTGTCGTAACAAAAATGCCAGCATTCAGCCATAAAACGGTTTGCTGATAATCGGCCAATAATTCGTCGACCAGCATTGGGATACTGTAGGCGGATGAACGGCATGCCAGATCTATGCCAGCCATTGGTGGGCCAATACCATCGCACCGATAATATGGCGATCAGCATTGGGGTATCGTAGGCGGATGAACAGCTTGCCAGATCTATTCCAGCCAGTGATGGTTTGTTTTTGAACGTTTTGCAAATGCAGGTCGTTAAACTGTAACACGTAAAAACAAGGGATAAGGTTTCGAAAAGCATATCCCACTGATGAAGCTGAAATTTTGCACCGACCTTCTTTTCAATATTTTAAGAGAATCTTTAAAAGGATATTGGCGACTAGCAATAGTTTTCGATATATCGTATATAGAAAGTTATTTATTGCACTGCGCTTCTACTATATTAAATAAACCCAAACAAACCCATCCCACATGGCAAGTGATATGCACATACGGGCGAGCACTGTTTGCCAAGAAGCAGCGCGGCCGGAGGAGTGGGGGGTATCTATCGGATATATAGATATACTCGTATGGCGTGAAATAATAAAATTTACAATGCGATATATCGAAAACTATTGCTAGTCGTAAAAAATCCGTTAACGGTTTCTCTTAGGATAATGAGAGGAAGTTCGGTGCAAAATTTCAGCTCGATCAGAGTATGCTTTTCGGAACTTCACCCAAAACGGGCGAGTTATTTTTACAGCCTAAATGGACCAAAACAATTGTCGGTAAACTTTAATGTCACCAATAAAATTATCGGCATAAAAGTAAGGAACGAACAAACGATGGATTCTCTAAGTGTTAGAATGGCTAAGTGGGTAGAGCGCGCGACACTAGAACGAAACGCGCAGGTTCGATCCCGATGAAAGGTAAAAACTTGAACAATGTAGAAAGCGGTTTTTAATACAATTATTCTATGTACATGGACATAAGTAAAGCATAAGAAGACAAAAAAGATACTACTAGAATTTTTATATTCATAATTTGTCAATTTTTTGTTTTTCATTGCCGGCAGAAGATCCGGCAGCCGTTGCTGGGCCAATATGGGCGTATGATAGTTGGCCAAGTCTTAGCAGCTATTCATGGTTTACCATTACCAACCATTCATGGTGCGGATCTGGCCCGTTTACATAGCCATTACCGCGCCATCGTTTGTTCTCTGGCAACCAGTCGTGGGCCATTACTGTGCCGATTGTAAAACCCTATTTGGGTATCTAGTCAAACTGTCCATCCAGTCGGTAGTCCGCATAAAATTTTGAGCCACTTCGAGGAGATGACCACTCGAAATATCCGGGCCATACTCACTTCGTCCTTTTTTTCGCGACACCTACGTTTTTTTTGTAGCGAGTGTTTTTGTGCTCGATATACTTTGTTATACTAAATTTTCGCATACTTTGGAAAGTTTATAGACGCTCAGGGTAGACACAGCTGTTGAGACTCGGCCAGTTAAGAGCGTGCTCTCGAATCTTTAGCGAATAAGCATCTGTAAAAAATGGGTGCGAACGGCGAATCCGTATAGATTGCCTTTAACAATTGATAAGTATTTTTCATGTTTTTTTTTTCTAGAATTACTCCCCGAATATGTAGTGGACGACTATCTACGTTAATGAAAAGTACATATTGGTTGTGCTTTAGTATCGCAAAGGGTCTTCTTAGTCAGCTGTTGGAATCAGCTGTAACGATAATTTAATTCGCTCGGCATAAATATACGACAACGTTGTTCCCCTCGCGAGAATTTCCACGAAGTACAAGTGAGTGCCATTTAGCGCTCGCTCCTAAAGGGTATCTACGGACCTTTTTTTTCGTTCGGAAAGGCTGACTACACAGAGATATTAGCCGCTTCATCTACGCTTGTCGTCAGATTATTTACTTCCAGAAGACCGTATTTAACACAAAGCATTGTTTTTGTTTCCGATATTTTAATAGTAGCATAGCCTTCACGAAATCGCGTTGAGTGTCTGTTCAGTTATAAAAGTTCTGCTTATCTTTCGAATCTAATATTATTTCGTTCAATTCAAATGTTGTGTCACAATACTTCTACAGTCTTCGAAAGTTTCTTTGGCATTGAGACTTAAGGAGGTTGGAGCGTTAGCTACAATCTAAGGTTAAATTTAATAAAAAATACGTGTTATTGTTTTGACTATACTGAGTCTTTACGAATTTTTTTAACTTTTTTCACTACCAAACACCAGAGATGAAAAACAGTTTAATGTATGTAATTTAACGTGCGGTTAGATGGCAAGACTTTCACACTAAAGGTTGTGTAATTTTTTTTGTTATTTAGCACTAAGATAAACCATTTCTAACGACGGATTAACGCAAACTGAACCTTTGTAAGCATTTAGAAAAATAAATCCTCATCTTGCCCATCGTAAACCATGGGCCAATAATCTCGTGACGTAAATATGAATAGGCATAATCATAAATTACTCAACATTTTATTGTGAATTGTATAAAACACTCGTTGTCGTAGTTTTTTTTTCATAATAATAATCGATAATGTTATACTTTTTCAAGTTGGTAGTAACACAAAAGTATAATTATGCATTTTAATATTTTACAAATATTAAAATGCATAATTATGCCCTTTAATTATATATTTTAAAAAATAGCATATGCAGAATAAATCTGTACTTCGTATGCATTTTTTTGAGGTTCAATGAAAAAAAATGAATAAACCGTCATTTGAATCAACTGAATCGCTCAAACCTCCTTAACTCGTTCCGTCTCACCCCCCGGGACCCCCATCGCTCACTCGCTCAATCTCTAATAATACGTGCAAGAATACATATACATAGGCAATGATACAATCCCTTGTAACATACGATTTTCTTAAAATATAAACAAAAAACAAGAAATGGGTATTGATACATTTTCTCCTTTTCGTCTTCCTTTATCGCGGCTATTCGGTATAAGGAAAGAGCACGATTGCTTGTCTTTTTGATTTCACGTGTTTTAGGATACGATGCACAACGATCTTGCCTATAAACAGTAATAGCGATATTGTGTAACAGATGATAGCTATTGTCAGAAATTGCTGACGGAGCAGGACCATACTTTTTGTCCCTCAAGCACTCTGAGGTCCTCTTCGTTGTCACGTTTAAGCTCTCCGTTTTTCACGTCTTCGTACAACTTATTGATCAGTCCGGCACTCTGCATTTGACGTATGACAATGTCTATGAAGAAACGATAGGGCGATCTTTCGCCAACATCGAACGCAACACCGTTTGACCAAAAACTAATTTTCGCGATTGTCATCGTGGGGTGCCCGTTTATTCGCATTTCTGCCACTAGTACTGTAGCCTTTGTTTTCTCAATAAAACAAGTCACATTTTTTGTACGGCAACCCGCTCTATACAGGCTTTCACACCGTTTGTCGAAATATTACTTTTGATCGTCAAATTCTTTAGGGTACGCTCGGCATCAAGGAACGTCCTGTTGAATTCTAACAGTCTTACTAGCGGAATCAATCCCGAATTGTCACGATTTTCGATGGATTCAAAGAGCATCTCTTCGGTAGTCAGTAAACTTATGTCCGTTAGAGCGGTGTAAACAGTGGACGCGTAAACAGTCGAAATAACGAGCAGGGAAGTGAGCATAACACGCTCGGCGGTACGACACGATCGGTGAAATACAGAGACGCCAAAAAATACCCGTGCTATGCTAAACGGTCGCCACACAAGAACTGAGAACCGTAATACGCTCGCTACGACCCAGTAAATCTCAACGATAGTAAAACTGAGAAGGAAAGCAAAATATAAGTTTGTAAAGTCGAAGTTTTTCGGTGTGGACAGAATTGGTACAACCGTACACAGCTCATCGACCGTGATCGTAGTAGTGCGCAGACTGGCGCATCTGGATGTACTGACATGCGAGTATAAATACGAACTGATATCCGTTTTAGAAGCACCGGGCGCAGCATGAAATAAAGTATGGATATCGGAGGGCTTAATAATTCTATTCTTTCGACAATTAACCGAAATGTATTTCAAAGACGCATTTAATGTTCGAGCAATTGATTGAATCAGCACTATGTTAGCACCGGCAACAAATATAGGCTCATCGAATCCGTCGAACGCGCCAACTGTAAATGGTGTAGAGTTCGATACCGAGACCTTAGGAGGATAACCGGCCTTATTATCAACTTTGTTCGGAAATAAATCACCGCTATTCGAAGGCCAGTTGCTTCTTCTGTATTCCCGTTCAAATGGATTGAGGTAATGAACAATTGGTAAGCTGATTTCGAAATCCTTGGTTCCACAATGTCCAGACGTTCCCTCATCAATCCACTGGAGAATTGTTAAATCGAGCATATTTTTGGTCCAAGCGTATTGTAAAAATTCCTCGAGATTCTTACTCAACACTGGCGTAACGAGTTACGTTAGATAACGCGGATGATAGTCGAATGACGCCATCTTCGCGACGGCCTCAATAAAACTTGGTGATGGCAAAATTGTCCCCGCATCCCGAAAGTCGTGGATGAGAAGAAAGAAAGTTGCTGTACTGGCGAGTGGAATAGGATCCCCGGCGGCATCGACGCACGATGTATACAGGATCGTCTTGATCGTCGGCTATGTTTATTCTCATAACAGGAAGCTTTTGCCCCAACTTGACGAATACCTCATTGACCACCAGACTTGCCATGCCTTTGTTTCCAGCAAGATTAGTTATGAACATCGCTTGACGAGCTCCCGCTTCTTCGTCGATGTATTTAGTCATATTGTTCATCCAGTCAGCAGATTGGACACAATTTCTGGCCATCTCGAAAAAGAAGAAAACTCGAAGTATCCAAGTCATAGTCATTGCGTACTGCAACCAGCGACACCGTACACATGCATTGAAGGTGAGGCTGCTTTAAGTGAGAGAAGTTGTCGTGAGTGGTTTTAAAAGTTTAAGAACGGTGAGTTTGACGTCGAAGACTAAGAACGTAGCGGACAGCCAAAACGAAGACGCGGAATTGGAAGCATTATTGGAGGGAGATTCGTGCCGAACGCAAGAGTTCCTGCAAATGACGCTTATTCGGCTCAAAACTCGATATTCGCACGAAAAAGATTATGTGATGTTGTTACAAAATTTCTAATATTTCAAGGCTATAGTCTTGCCAGATGTCCAACCTTACGATATGACGCTTTGCATCTGACAATTTCAACCATAACCTCCTGATGGGGCCATCTTTTGTCAAACGGCGGAAACTCATTTGTACTCCCAATATATAGATCGTCGCAATTTCATCGTTCTCGAAAATGAGTTTTGGAAAAGTGTATTTTGCATGGTTGGGTTCAAAAGAAGTAATACTATCTACAATTTTTTCACATTTCCTTTGGTGCCCTCAATTTGTTATGCACGTGGACATCAAATTCATAATTTTGTGAAGTAGGGATCAGATTAGTAATATACTCAGAAACAAAACGATACTTCAAATCTTACGTTATTGACATCATTTTAAAAGTTATATAAAAATCCGTTTTCTTGCTAACAAAAAAATAAATATTTCGGTTTTACTGCTGACACCAATCGCGCTGTAATCGATGGTTTCAAACGGATAGGATTTATCGACAGTGGATACAACGTTGCTCCGGCATTGTGACGCGAATTGATTGGTTAGACGTGCTCATCGACACCACTATATATGAATGTTCCTATCCGAATTACACAAGCGCAACAGACATGCGGCGCTTAAAATTTAAAACAATCTATAAACTGCCTCAAAAGTCATTCATGCAGGCGGTAGGAACGAAAAACTTTGTCTTCTCGAGCTTTTTTCTTAAGGCCTTAGGCCACAGTAACGGGTATAAAGTCATGTGCGAATTTAACAATTTTTTTTCGTATAAAAAAGTGATTCACTTATAAAATTAATTACACATCTATTTAGTATGAATGTCAAGCTGTTAGAATTTTTTTTATGTACAAAATGGCCGACTACTAATATTGTCTTTTGTTATCTTTTTTTAGGCGCTCCGTGACGTGACATTCAGCATCCACAATTTTTTACCTAGAACAAAAAACAAAAATTCTCGTCAATCTACATTAAAATACCTAGAGAAGTACGTACGGAATTCAAAAAATATTGTTTCATTCAAAAGTTATAGGTATTTGAACGTAAGAAATTAATTTTCAGTGACAAATTTCGTTGTAACTGCTCATAAACTGCTCATAAAAAGAAAAGTTATCGATTAATCAGAAATTCCGTTCGTACTTCTCTGCGAAGTGCAATTAGGAATATAACTTTTAATTTGAAGTAAATAGAGTGAACAAATTTTAAGTTATTTGTCACGCCAATTGGAATGAAGCTGTTTAGAGAAGTTTCGAGTAGGCAGCCATTTTGTACATTGAAAAAAATTCTAAGAGCTTGATATTCATACTAAATAGATGTGTATGAATATCAAGCTGTCTAAAAATGCCAGCATTCAGCCATTAAACGGTTTGCTGATAATCGGCCAATAATTCGTCGACCAGCATTGGGGTACTGTAGGCGGATGAACGGCTTGCCAGATCTATGCCAGCCATTCGTGGGCCAATACTATCGCACCGATAATATGGCGATCAGCATTGGGGTATCGTCGGCGGATGAACGGCTTGCCAGATCTATGCCAGCCATTGGCGGGCCAATACCATCGCACCGATAATATGGCGATCCGCATTGGGGTATCGTAGGCGGATAAACGGCTTACCAGATCTATTCCAGCCATTGATGGTTTGTTTTTGGGCGTTTTGCAAATGCAGGTCGTTAAACTGTAACACGTAAAAACAAGGGATAAGGTTTCGAAAGGCATACCCCACTGATAAAGCTGAAATTTTGCACCGACCTTCTTTTCATTATTTTAAGAGAACCTTCAAAAGGATATTGGCGACTAGCAATAGTTTTCGATATATCGTATATTGAAAGTTATTTATTCTACTGCGCTTCTACTTATTAAATAAATATGCACATACGGGCGAGCACTGTTTGCCAGGAAGCAGCGCGGCCGGAGGAGTGGGGGGTATCGGATATATAGATATACTCGTGTGGCGGGAAATAATAAACTTTACAATGCGATATATCGAAAACTATTGCTAGTCGTCAAAAATCCGTTAACGTTTTCTCTTAGGATAATGAGAGGAAGTTCGGTGCGAAATTTCAGCTCGATCAGAGGAGTATGCTTTACGGAACTTCACCCAAAACGAGCGAGTTATTTTTACAGCCTAAATGGACAAAAAAATTACAGACAAAAAAATTGTCGGTAAACTTTAATGTCACGAATAAAATGATCGGCATAAAAGTAAGGAACGAACAAACGATGGATTCTGTAAGTGTTATAATGGCTCAGTGGGTAGGGCGCTCGACACTAGAACGAAAGGCGCAGGTTCGATCCCGATGAAAGGTAAAAACTTGAACAATCCAGAAAGCGTTTTTAATGCAATTATTCTATGTACATGGACATAAGTAAAGTATAAGAAAACAAAAAGATACTACTAGAGTTTTTATATTCATAATTTGTCAATTTTTTGTTTTTCATTTCCGGTAGAAGATCCGGCAGCCGTTGCTGGGCCAATATGGGCGTATGATAGTTGGCCAAGTCTTAGCAGCCATTCATGGTTCGCCATTACCAACCATGCATGGTGCGGATCTGGCCCGTTTACATAGCCATTACCGCGCCATCGTTTGTTCTCTGGCAACCAGCCGTGGGCCATTACTGTGCCGATTGTAAAACCCTATTTGGGAAGGCCTCAACCATGCACGCCAAATCGCTGCACCGCATTTCCAGTGTACTTGTGTGGTACATACGTTGTACTGTTATATAATGGTGATATTAATTTTATGTTATAATAGTAATATGATTGTTTTAAATGAAAATAAAATATTTGGAAAAATATTATTCCTAAGGTTTAAAAATTTTGTGTACAACTTTTCTAGTAAGCTGGCTTGGCTAGTTAAAAGAAGTTATTTCACTTTTTTTGTACATTGATTCATTAAAAATATATAACAAAGCCATTGCTTGAATTAAACCAAAAAAAATTATTAGATGAATAAAAATTTTTTTTATAAAGTAAAGCAAGCGATAATGTTTTCAAGATTTTGTATTACTTGGTATATACAGGGTGTCCCTCTTATCTCTGCCACCTGAAACAACTCGGTAATTATTGACGTCACACACAAATGTTCCAGACAAAAGTTGTACGGTGTGAAGCGGGCCATCAAATGCGACCAATTTTTATTTATTTCGGTGGCGGCGCTGATGCACAGTGAAGGTCATCTCCACTTTTTTAAATGGAATGGTACATTGCTTTAACCATCTTGTGGAGCCCTTCAAGCCGCATAAACAAAAATAGGGGGTCAAAGTCGTTCAAGGTCATTCGGGGTCACCTATTGAAATCAAATACAAATCTAAATATCTCGGATCACTACCAAATATTTGGTAGTAATCCGAGATATTACTATCTCGGATAGTAATCTATCTGAGATAGTAATATCTCGGATAGATATTACTATCCGAGTAATATCTATATTTGATAGTGATCTATATTTGGTACTATCCGAGTAATATCTATATTTGGTAGTAATCCAAGATATTTAGATTTGTATCGTCGATATTGACCTTTAATAACCTTGAACGACTTTGAACCCCTAATGTTTTTTATGCGGCTTGAGGTGCTCCACAAGATGGTTGAAAAAAATGTACCATTCCATTTTTAAAAGTGGAAGTGACCTTCACTGTTCGTCAGCGCCTCCACCGAAATAAAAAAAAGAACTGGTCGCATTTGATGACCCCCTTCACACCGTACAACTCTTGTCTGGAACATTTTTTTGTGACGTCGATAATCACCGAGTTATTTCGGGTGGCAGAGATAAGAGGGACACCCTGTATATACAGGGTGAGGCACATAAAGTGTTACAGAGCACTCAAACTATTGATCATATCCAAAAATGTTTCAGACAAAAGTTTCAGTTTTCGAGAAGGCTGTCATACCACCCTATTTTTTTATCGTTGGAGGCGCTGAAGCTACGTCAAGGTCAACTCCATTTTTTCAAATGGAACGATGTATTTTTTTCGATGACATTATTACCGATTTTAAGACGAACTCAGCGACCTACAACACAAGGTCATTCTAGTCACGCAAACTATGAAAATAGTCGAAAAATCGAAAAATATCGGAATAATCACTTTCAAAGAATCCACTTACCTTGTTTTGGGTCTACCTACGGAAGATGCGCGAAGTGACGACCCTGGACTTGTAAACACTTGTTTGATCGCTGTTTTCATTTCTCACGATACCAATGTTTCTTATCGGCAGCAAGTACGCATTTTCTGTTGACATATCAGTCAGTCACGCATAACCTTCTAATGTGAATACATCGGATCGCGAAAGGGAACGATTTTCAAGAATCTTTTGATATATTGATGGTGCTGGGGGAATGCCGTAAACATTACAGAAACGCCCAAGAATTGTATGCGACTCGTAGTCGAGGGTCATCACTTCGAGCATCTCCCGAACCAAGGTTAGTGGATCCTTTGAAAGTGATTATTCCGATATTTTTCGATTTTTCGACTATTTTCGTACTTTGCGTGACTAGAATTACCTTGTGTTGTAGGTCGCTGAATTCGTCTTAAAATCGGTAATAATGTCATCGAAAAAAATACATGGTTCCATTTAAAAAAGTGAAGTTGACCTTGACGTAGGCTTCACCGCCTTCACCGATAAAAAAATAGGGTGGTCCAGTATGACGGGCTTCTCGAATACTGAAACTTTTGTCTCAAACATTTTTACATATGATCAATAGTTTGAGTGCTTTTGCCCTGTAACACTTTACGTGCCTCATCCTGTATACATGTAACAAGCATACATGAATAAACGTATTCAAATGTAGATATATTTCATGTATCTGTACTTCACTCTAACTCCGCCTTATTCATTCGCGCGTACTTCTCGTCCCAGACAATGCGAAACACATACATATATCCTGTACGCATGCATACAGCAAATCTCCAACGAAGTACATTTGAATGGACACAATGTCTCTTTCTACTCCGGCCTCTCTGGCAAAAGAACAATGCGAGGATCGAGGTAGATCACACGGGTAATCGCCGCCAAATTCACATCGTGTCTGTATACAATTAGAACCCGGAATGTAGGTTGCATAACATCGTTGGCAGACAGAGGGCTCACATTAGTGCGTGTGTATATGGATAAACAGGCCTATGTACGCAATCATATATGAGTAATTCCACGCCAAATCGCCGAGTTCTTGGACGTCAACCTCTCAAACAATTTACATTTTATAAAAGGCATGAAATGTTTGCTTCAAAGTATTTTCAGCAATACAAAACAATAATATAGAACAGAAGTAAAGTCCGCAGGATTACGACACATAACTTCAATGGAAATTAAGGGAATGTAGCCCCTTCATACCTAGAGGCCCGAAAAAATTGCCAATTCCCAATTTCTTTCTGACAAACGGATTGTGAAAACGGAATGCATTTTTTAAATACAAAGGTGCCTATATTGAGAGCCTTCAAAAAAAATCACCAAAAATACAGAAAAACAACAAAAACATGGCGGCCGGAAGATGATGCCCTTTTTTCGCGATGTTTGGCGGTGGACGCTCTCCAGCTTAAACGATCCATCCGAAAGCTAAAAACGAAACGGGTTATTCAAGTGAGCAATAAATACAAGTCGTTGACGATCGTCGATTTTGAAAATATTTTTTTTCAATAACGTTGCGACGTATTGAACCTCTAGCATATAAAATCTATAAACAAAGTCAAAATTTTGACGTAACTATTAAAAAATAAAGATCGATTTTTAAAAAGTGAGATGGTCCATAACCTTGAAATGTTTCTCATCGTATCTCCTGTAAATTTATAACCAATCCATCCGGTGATCGTCGAGATATCATGTGTTTCGACAAAAACGCGTGTAAAGTTTGAAGTATGGTGCTACTATCGCTCGACTAGCCGACTGTTTGAAGCTGCAATTCATTGAATTTTCAGAATATTTCAATATATTTTTCAGGGAATATAGCTAAAAGGTGATACTGTCGAGTCAACATATTTTTCAAAAATTCAATTTTTTTACCCACCTGGGTAGATGTAGACCGTTAACAAACCGTAAATTCCTTTCGAGTCACGAATCTCACATATTGTATCAGTGAACATATTGTATCAGTGAACATATTGTATCAATTTGAAAAAAAGTGTTGGATGGTCTTGGAGTCTTGCAAAATACGTGAACATTTATGGATTAAAAACAAGCAAAATCTTCAATCCGGAGAGTGCAATGAAATCATAGATCTGTCAATTTAACTGAGAACGCCTTGTAACATTCTGCGAGCTGTATACTCCGCCAGGAAAGAAAAGCGTGTCTCTAGATCAAACGCGTGGCTTTGTCACGGTTTCTCGCAAACACGCGTATTCTTACGGCCATTCACTTAGAATTCTTACTGCGGTTGCCTTTAAACTCCCACTCCCCCCGCTCACGGTATTAAGTGACATATGAGTACTTACATAGATGTATGCATACAGAGCACGCGTATGTCAGCATACGGAGACGTCTCGTTCGAAGATGATCACTGGTAGTAGCGTCAGCTATGCTCATTTTCACAATGTTTAAATTTTCAAATTTTCCGTTTCCGCCATTAATCATTTTGGCCATGTCTGTCGTTGCCTTGGAGCTGCATGCGTTTTTCCTCTTCATATGTTTTAGAGCCCGTTTTTTTTAACACTCAATTCTGAAGATGATTACGGGAACTATGGGATATAGCGTTTGGGAGGGGTATAATCATCTTCGAACGAGACGTCTTCGTATAATCACGATCGAACTTCGCCCGCCTTCGGCGGGCTCGTTTGATCGTGCAATTATACTGCGATATCTCGTTCTCGATGATTACTGGTAGAGTTTTAGAGTCTGGGTTAAAAATCAGAAAAAAATAATCTACCAGGTGTGTAAGTATGAAACCGGAATTGTTGTACAGAAAAAATACGTTTATTGTAATGATATGATACAAAGTAACTTATTCAAAGTATTGTCCGTCGCTATCTATACATTTTTCCCATCTTTCTGGCAATTTGTGGATTTCGCGCCAAAAGAACTGTTGCTCTTTTGAGGCAAACCAGTCATCGAGCCATTTTCGTACATCTTCGTAAGAAGTAAAGCGCTGCTCAGCAAATGCGTGTCCCATCGATGCAAACAAATAGTAATCGGATGGGGCAAGGTCCGGTGAGTAAGGCGCGTGCTGAAGAATCTCCCAACGGAACGACTCTATCGTTTCCTGGACGTGTTTTGCTTTGTGTGCTGGTGCATTGTCATGCAGCAAAATCACCTTGTGTTGTCTTTGTTGGTATTCTGATCGTTTTTCACGCAAAACTCGATCCAAATCGGTCATTTGTTGTCAGTAGCGTTGAGTATTGACAGTTTCCCCAGGTTTCAGCAGCTCGTAGTAGATTACGCCCTTCTGATCCCACCAAACACACAGCATTGTCTTTCGTCCGTAGCGGTTTGGTCTTGCCGTCGATGTTGATGGTTCACCCGGAGTAACCCATGACTTTTTGCGCTTAGGATTCTCGAAATATATCCACTTTTCATCGCCAGTCACAATTCGATGGAGAAATGACTTTCTTTTGAACCTGGCGAGCAGCATTTCGCATGATGTTTTGCGGTTTTCCTGCTGTCTTTCGTTGAGTTCATGTGGAACCCATTTCCCCACCTTTTGTATCTTTCCCATGGCTTTCAACCGAAGGGAGATGGCTTCTCGGGTCACCTTTAACTGATCCGCCAGTTGTTGTTGTGTTTGAGCGTCGTCTTCGTCCAACAAGGCTTGCAGATCAGCGTCTTCAAACTTTTTCGGTGGTCTTCCACGTTCTTCGTTCCTCACGTCAAAATCGCCACTTTTGAACCGTTTGAACCACTCGAAACACTGTGTTTTACCGAGAGCATGCTCACCAAACGCCTCCACAAGCATTCGATGCGATTCGGCTGCGGTTTTCTTCAGATGAAAACAGAAAAGTAGTGCTGTCCGCAAATCGTAATGTGTTGGCACAAAACTCGACATGTTTATCTCTAATAAACTAATGCTACTGAATGAAACTCGTGTTATTGTGAGTTGGAAATCTTTGTCGGATATCAATACAATAACAAGACACCGCTGACGTGATGTGTCGGTAACTGCATCGACATCTAGCGCCACCTATGGGCAAATTCCGGTTCCATACTTATACACCTGGTATTTGTTAATACAAAGTTTATGTCAGTATATATATATATATATTGGAAATATTCGTTTTACATAACTCGCTTAAGAGTTAAGAACGGAAAGAGCAAATTATTCGTTTTTATCTTGAATTGGCCGGTTATAAAATGTTGCAAAAGTCTTCGACTTTTCCGACCATCCTGCTACCCGTTTAATTGTGTCTATGCCTATGCCGTAACAGGCTTTTACGGCTTAATGTTAGAAATAAATAAATTTGCATGTTTTCCTCTGATATCTTTTGTTCTTTCTACATACTCCAGTACCGCTTATGCCGGACATGTTTCCTTTTTTTTCTGAAGAAAGGTAATACGAGATTCGGTTCATATTTGCCTGTCTTAGAAGTCTTAATTAATTTTGGGATTCTTATCTCAATTTTTGTCTTTGTATAATGTCACCTATGTCAATTAGAGCCATTGTTTGTAACCAATGCGCTGCAGTCAACAGCAGTGAGAAAATAGTTTTCTCCGGAAGCTCTTTTAGTTTTAAGGTACCCTTAGATGAAGAATCTTCAATATAATCGAGAACTGGGTCTATATCTCATGTAGGTGCGTATTTCGCCTTTGTCGGTATTTGTTTGAAAACACCCCGCATATATCGACTTATCATTTCATCGCTCGAGAATTTTTCTGATGTTAATAATGTAATTGCAGCTCTGTCTGAATTTAGTGTACCGTATTCCGCACCTTCTTCAAAACGTTTCGTTAAAAATTCTATTATTTTAACCCTATCGGTATTAAACGTGTCGTATGTATTTTCTTTGGCGAAAACCCACCACTTTTTGAGGGGAGACTCATATTGTTTAATCGTAGCTTTCGCGAGGGAGTTCACCATGAACCGGCCGCGAGGGAAAGTGTTCGTGCTAACGGATGACACTTCTCTCTGCAAGGAGATAACAATCAGTTGTTACTTGGCTTAAAAATGATGATAGGTCTCCTGAGCATTGCGTTGAATAGAGGGTACCACGATTGAGTCAGCCAATGTGGTATTACTACGACGCAGTCGGCTTTGTCCGCAATTATTTTCTTAAGAGGCGGTAAAATTAACGCGAATGGGGGGAATTCATACGATTTTTCTTTTGCCCACGACACTGTGAAGGCATCAACTCTATATACAGTAGGATTATGAAATCTGGAACAGAATTTGTTTACTTTTCTGTTCATGTCTGTGGCAAACAGATCAATGCTGAATGGTCCAAAATTTTGTTAATTTGTTCAAACGCTTTTTTGGATGAATCCCATTCTGTATCTATGTTTGTAATACGCGAGGCCGTGTCTGCATAAACGTTTTCTTTTGATGCAATATAAGAGGCGTATATCCAAATTTTTCTTTTTTCATACCACGCCCAAATCTGACGCGCGAGATTATTTACAATTGGAAATTGATTTTTTATTTTTGACAGTTTTATTTACGTACGCTATTGCCGTAGTATTGTCCAGTCTTAGCAGAATGTCGCAGTCATGTAACTGGTACGCAAAACTTTTGAGGGCAAAGAAGGCCGCTAAAAGCTGTAAATAGTTTATGTGGTGTTTCTTTTCTTCGTTATTCCACCAACCATTTATAGATTGCAATTTTGTAATGCAAAGTTCGTATCGGATTTATTCCAACTTGGCTATTTCTTTTCCACTATTCTAAGTCCTCTTTTAGCTTATTACTGATGGTCATACGTGCCTCGTAATTTCCATTCGTTGCTATCAGCGCTAGAAATTTTTCTCTTTCCAGTCCTTTACAATAGAGAGTGCCGTATGCGACAGCTGGACAAGCTGCGTTCAGAACTCCCAGTAAATGTGCAAAAATTCTAATTTTACACTCCGTTCCAGGTTGAAATTTATTTAGCAATGTTTTAATTTGTCGTTTTTTCTTGTCTGATAATTCCAATGTATAGTCCGTTGAGTTGACTATAAACCCCAAAGATTTACATTTGTGTGATGGGGTTAGTGAACTTTTCTTGTCATTTATTACGAATCCGAGGTTCTCTAACAGACTTTTCGACTCGTATACGTTCTTTTGGCAATTCTGGAAGTTTTTCCCTATAAACAATATATCATCTAAGTATATTGTTGATAAGAAACCCTTACTTCTCAGCACATTCATTGCTGGTTTCATAATTTTTGTAAAGACGTATGGGCTTATGGATAATCCGAAGGGTAAACATCTGAATTCGTACATTTGTTCTCTAAAAGAAAATCGTAAATATTTTCAATCTTCTGGTAATTATGCAGTTTGGCGCCTTTTCCGAAAAACGACGGGAAAATTTTTTTTTCGCCATGGGGTTGTTTATTCCATCATAACAAATGATATTTCGTCTGGGGAGGCTGACATTTCCCATAAACTCCATAAGTTATGGGGTTTTGAAGTTTGAGATTTTTTATTTATTTTTTTTTTGTTGGGAATGCGTTTGCGTCTGCATGTGTGTATATGTGTGTTTAGTAAACAGTCGAAATACGTTCAAAATTTTGGTGGTCCTGATAAGGACCGATTTAAATCTTGAAAAATACTGATATAGTTGACAGTCTTGAAAAAGACTCATATCAGTGTCGAAAGTCACAGCTCCTTTAGGGTTCCGATGATGTTGAAAATCGCGTAAAATCCATCACGATTTACACACACGATCTACACACAGTACATTCGATAATTTCCAGACTCATTTTCAAAATAACACACACACACACACACACACACACACACGCACGCACGCACGCACGCACGCACGCAAGTACACACACACAAACGCTATTGGTAGAACAATTATGGAAAAGAGACTTTTTTTCTTTTAAAAATCTCTTTCCAGTATCTTGGGGGGGCTCCGCCCCCTCCACCCCCGCAGGGGCGCTGCCCCTTGACGCCGTCGGGGGGGGTTTCACCCCCCCAGAGGGTGCGTTGGATAGTGCATTTGAGTTGAAAGTCGTTCCAGAGCCGACACACACTGCCAAAATGGATGAAAATGCCCTATTCCATCATGTGTTTTCTCAAACTGGAAAACCCCATAACTCATGGTAATTATGGAAAATGTCAGCCTCCCCCGACGAAATATCATTAGTTAGGACTAATAGAGGCAGTTTGTGGCAAAAAAAAAATTTTCCCGCCGTTTTTCGGAAAAGGCGCCAAACTGCATAATTACCACTAATTGTTTTACTGACCGAATGTCTTCCATTTTAAAATGAGGGGCTTTGATGGACTTGTTCAAGCTTTTTAAATTTAGTATAAAAAGATTTGAACCATCAGCTTTCTGTACCACAAAGATTGGGGATCTAAACTGTCCGACGCAGTTGTCGCACTTTTCGATCGCACTTTTCTCTAATAATTTTTCATTTCTTTCTCTAGTGATTCTAGTTCTCCCTCTCTCCATTTTGTTGTTCAGGAGACCTGAATTGGTGAGGGGTTTCTTCGAACGGTATTTTATATCTCTTTACGCAATTTTTAATAAAATTATCGCTTGTAATGTTTTTTCGTTCTTTGATAAACAAGCTTAGCCTGCCTGCTATGTTTTGTACCTCCTCTATTTTTTCGATGACTCTTTCGTCGGTCGATTTTTGTCTCGGTTTGTCTGAGTTGGCCGATACGGTGTTTTCGGCTTGAAGCGAACGAATTGTTTTCTGTGATACGCGCCTGTCTGTCTGTTCTGGGCAGGCGGGCTCCTCCGGTTTCCCTGGACTTAACTTCGGTGAAAAACTTTTCTGTCCTGAGCTTTGATGCTATTGCAGGCTGCCTTGATCGTCTTAACCTCTTTTATTTGGTCGGCCAGTTTTTGTATGTAGAGCCATTCATCTGAGTGAGTTGCCTCTGCTACCGGCTTAACGTTCTTTTTTTTCATCATCGGCGTGATGAACGATTTCCTTCCTATAGACTGTCAGTGGTAAGCTTCCGTCGATAATTTCCCAGTGTCCGACAGAAGCTCAATGAGTTTCACCTGATCGACCTCGTCTGCAGAGTCGTCGAGCAAGAGAGACACAGCTGCACCCAATGAAACGATCGCTGTACCCACGCACTCTTGTGTTTGTACGAAGTGTACGCCCCGTTTCTTTGCTACTTCTGTGATGGCAGCACTTATTTCCAAATTTATTTTGGGAGGTTCGGCATATCATTCTACTTTGCGAGGATACTTTTTTGTCAGGCTTTTTCTATTTTCCTCGGGGAGTCCCTCCTCCATCCAAGTTTCCCAACGATTTATAATTTCTGGGTGCAACTTGATAGTCTCACCCTTTGTCGCGTTGGGATCGTCCTCCAAGAGATGCAGAATTTCCTCGTCCATGGTAATTACGTTGGAATTCTCTTCGAGAGTTTCCTCGGCCTGTTCGATATCGTCTGTGATCAGTGCGTGGGTGTCTTTTTTCTCAACGAAGGCTTCTTCTGGAATATGATTTTTTTTTATTTTTTTTTTTATTCGTAACTAGTAACGATCTTTCGCTCTTGTGGAGCTTGTTGAACTTGTTGTTCTGTTTCCCTTATTGGGTGGCGAAGTCCGTTTGGAGATTCTTGAACTTATTGTTCGTTTTCCCTTATTGGGTGGTGAAGCTCGTGTGGAGCTTGCCAACTGTATTTCGTATGGAAAGACAGTCATATTCAAACTCCAGTTCGTGTATTCGGTTTCCATGGTAGGGCGGGGGCGGCGAACTTCGTGTGAAACTTGCCTACTGGTTTTCGGGTGGAAAAAACAGTTGGATTTGAATCCCGGTCCACGTCGAACTTTTTACTTGAGCATTCATCCATCGAAGATTTGTCTGCCTTATTTTCCGCGTATCCTCGTGACATGAAACCGTTGAGCAATGCTGCGAGGTTATCCAATTGCCTTTGCATTTTTTACAATTCAGTTTCGGTATTCGCGTTCCCCTTTTTTTCGCTCTCTTAACGGGGATCGAGAATGCTTTTTCTTTCTATCCTTTCCCATTATCACGCGTGTTTTAATAAGCTTTTTAATTATTTATTGCACGACGTTCGTTTTCGTGTGAATTTGTTGAGCACAACAAAACAATATGAAGAGGAAAAACGCATGCAGCTCCAAGGCAACGACAGACATGGCCAACACGATTAATGGCGGAAACGAAAAATTTGAAAATCTAAACATTGTAAAAATGAGCATAGCTGACGCTACTACCAGTAATCATCGAGAACGAGACGTCGCAGTATAATTGATGCCGCGTTTTGCGCAGTTATTGTTATTATTATGGTGCCGGTCGATTGCCCGGCAGAAGCTGTTAAATTCGGTCACATTACGGAAAACCATTTGCCGAGGCTTGCACACGATGAAATTTATTGCAGTAATGGATGTATCTGAGGTGAGAGATTGGGATTCATTTCACGTAAATAATACACGCTACGCTATACCTTATTTTATTTTTGATAAAATTTATAATTGTATCTCAAATAATATTTTACTTGATTTATTGATCGATAATAATATTGAAATTATTGATTAATATTATTATACAATTTCATTGATATTGTTATATATTAATAATTGTTTAGTATTTTAAATACTATCATTTCGCCGAATAAATTTTCAGCTATCTTTTGAGTAAATCCTCCCTCCATTTCCCCAACTTAATGGCATTTAGGGAAACTCGGTCCAAGATGAATACGCGGGGTTAGATGAACCGTATATGTATTGTTTTATTTCAACATGACCTTAGCGTTATTATCTTGCCCCTACTTCCCCTATATCCCGAAATGATAGGTCGTTGGTCTCCTTTCATTTTGTAAACGTAGTCGCATTCCGAGTCCGATAGTTGGACTCACAGTGTCTTCGTTTTGTGGGAGTTTAGTCAAAGTATCCTTCGACGAGATCACGAATCTTCAGCGATGTATCTAGTTTTATATCCAATTCACCCAATCGACCATCTGGGCATAATTTCTCGTTACCTCGGAAAAAATTATAGAAACATTTTTTGATGTGGTCAGTTTTGCGAACCCAGTGACGCTGTACATAAACAATCCCAAATGTCCGTATACTTTGTAAAGTTCGTATACTACGTAAAGCGCGTCCAGAGTAGACGCAGCTGTCAAGACTCCGCAGAACATCCAAGTCTGATCACTGACAAGTAAACCGGTTTCGGTGTCCACCGCCGATTTCCTTCATTTCGTGATATATTATTCTTTATCGCAATCTAATAGACAAGTATTTTTTCATCTGCGGAAAAATGCTTTCGAGGGGTGCAATTTACCCGCAAAATTGAACACCTTGAAATGTCACTTTCACGGATTAGCATAGTTCTTATTGAGATATTCACATGATACCAATTAGAGAATAACACTCACTCTGTGACAATAGAGGGACCGGTGAGAAAAGAGGGATCGGTGATACATTTTCTGTTTTTCGTATTCTTGTGGAGGCTATTTGGTATACTAGTCCAGTCGAAATGTTCATAAATTCGGACGACTTCTATTCATGGAGGCTAGCATGTCGCCAATAAAAGTCCTACACAAAAGTCACGTAGGGTTTTTAGTTTAGGGGTTAATCACGGTTGAACAACGATTTTTTGTTTGTTTTGTTTATTGTACGTACTTCGGTTATTTATCAATGTACCGTTCTGAAACTCATACATCACCTAGAAGAATCTATCCTCAAGAGATATCTTCAATCTTTATTCAGCCATGTCAGATGGTCTAGAAATAATAATCGATTTACGTAAATCCAGCGTCTCCCTATACCAAGTGATCGAGAAGCCTCGCGGAGCGCAAAAAAATCGTGCTAGTAGTTTGCAGCACGTACATTCACGATTTAACTCAAACAAATTATTTAAAAAAAAAACAACACATTTTTCGAGAATATACAAGTTTGGCTTATAAACAAATATAAATAACTACTGGAATTTTATAGCTACTTGAAATATTCTTCGAGATTTTAGACGACTGTGCGAGACGCGTCATTTCCGATTAAAAAATCTTAATATCTTCATTAGAAGCGGACATTTAGTTATTTACACGTATCTTCGATTTATTATTGTTGTAATCAACATTTTCGCATAATTCAATATCGAAAGCATTCTCAATATTTTTTGGCATAACATTCAATATCATACAACCCCGTTGGAACGGTTGTCCCATTGCAGATCATGATTGAATTACGCACGGTTCAGTTAACTATTTCCATATTTTCTTTATAAAATGTCATAGAGAGATTGTTTTCGTTTATTTCGGGGTTTTTCCTTACAAATCCGAAAAAATCCGTGGAAATCCATATTTTTCAGTAGTTACTCCAATAACTATTGTTTTTTATAAATTTTGATGTAAAAGTGCCTATAAATTGTCTCGCATTTAAAAGCTGAGGGTATTAAGATGAATTTAAGCTCGTCTGCAATTTAATTTATCACAATAATTATGGAATATCCATTCTTACGAACTAGCTTCGCAATAATAATACAAGTTTTTAAGAATTTCTTCAGGTTCATAATAGTCAATTGTATTTCAATCATTCGTATTTTCTTCAGTTATTGAACACATAATGTCAGTCGCGTTGTTGAGATCATCCGCAAATCTTAAGAACTCTTCGTCAATTTCATCATCGCTTAAAACTATTTCCGATTCGATAAGCCAACCTTTCGACGTGTGCAATTTGTTGAAAATTATTTCGTGGGGTTGCGATACACGATTGTACAAGTAATTGTACAATCATCGAGTCAATGATACTGCGAACCGCAGAACTGTTCTTTTATGACTATTTATTTCCACAGAGGTACTCGGCAACGATAAATGACGTCAAACGAGTATTGAGCCATAAAACGAGGTATCGATCTATAAAATGACGTATCGATCTATAAAACGGGAGCCTACTCAAACATATAAAACTGTCGGTATGTAGGTTTATAAGCTTCGTGCAAAGCTCCGATCACGCATATTTCGAGAAAACTGCGTGATGCAGTCAACCCCTCAGTGTAGCCATTTACGTGACCTACATATAGAAGATGGTATCATCGCCCCCATGAGACCGAGTTTACGTGCCGATAATGGTGGCATGCAGCCCATAAAAAGTTGCATTGCTATTGTTATTCGATACATGCGCATCCGTTAAAAGCTCGAGAGCGCGGTCTGAACGACTCTAAACACTGTCTAGCAGTCTACCGAGTCACAACAGTTGTGTCTCCCCTGAACGTGCATAAGTCTTATGAAGCATATGTACACTTGAGAACGTGCTTATACGGCGTCGCTGGGTGCACCAACTCGATCACCGCAGAGAAACGTATCGCAAAAAATGTACGCAGTGAGAATGGCCCGGATACTTCGAGTTTTATTTTTTTTCGAGATGGCCAGAACTTTCGTCCAGTCTAGCGACTGGATAGACAATGTGACTCAATACATCGCCGAAGAATCGGGAGCTCGTCAAGTGATGGTCATAACTAAACTTGCGGAAAACAAAGGCATTGCAAGCCCGAAAATCGATCAGGTACTTGTCAATTTGGGGCAAAAGCTTCCCGTTATGAAAATAAACATAGCTGACGAACAAGACATACCTGATACATCGTGTGTCAATGGCGCCGGGCATCCTATTCCACTCACCAGTCAAGCAACTTTCTTTCTTCTCATCCACGACTTTCGGGATGCTGGGAAAATTTTACCGTCAACTAGTTTCATTGATGCCGTAGCTGAGATGGCCTCGTTCGAATACCATCCGCGATATCTGATGTTATCCGTCGCTCCAGTGTTGAGTGAGAGTCTCGAGGAATTGTTGCAATACGCTTGGGCCAAAAAAATGCTTGATTTAACAATTCTCCAGTGGGTTGAGAAAAGAGTGTCAGAACATTTTAAAATCGAGAAATACGAATTCAGCCTGCCGATTGTTCATCACCTCAATCCGTTTAAACAGGAATATAGGAGAAGCAACTGGTCTTCGAATAGCGGCGGCTTGTTTCCAAACAAAGTTGATGACATGGCCGGTTATTCTCTTAGGGCCTTGGTATCGGATTCACCACCGTTTACAGTGGCCGTGTTCAGCGAATCTGACGAGCCTATAATTGTTGATGGTGTTAACGTAAGGCTTCTTCAATTGATTGCCCGGAAACTGAATGCTTCTTTGAAATATATTCCTTACAAATTGGCAGAGGACAAAAAGATCAAATCCCGCAATTCACATACATACTATTATGCCATGGGGGAACATTATAAATTCGATATTAGTGCTTATTTACATGCACGTGTCAGTTCGTCCCGATGTTCCAGTCTGCTAACTACTACGATCGTGGTCAATGAATTGTGTGCGGTAGTACCGATTCTGTCCACACCTGCAAGTTTTCACTCCACAGACTTGATTCCCGCCTTCCTCTTCAGTTTTGCTATCGTCGTGATTTACTGGATCGCAGCGAGCGTATTGCGGCTCTCAGTGCGCGTGCGGCGACCGTTCATCATCGCACGGGTATTTTTTGGCGTTTCTGTGTCCCCCCAACCGCGTAGAACCGTCGAGCGTGTTATGCTCACTTCTCTGCTCGTGATTTCGTCCATTTATTCCGCGAACATTTACAGTGCTCTGACGGGCATAAGTTTATTGACTACCGGTGAGATGCCCTTCGAGTCTATCACCGACCTTGACAATTCAGGATTGACTCCGTTAGTGAATCCGATCTACTTCAACAGAACGTTTCGTGGAGCCGAAGGTACTTTAAAGAATTTGATGGAAAAAAGTATGATGTCGTTAACCGGTATGAACGCCTGTATTCAGCAGCTTGTCGGACAGAAGAATGTTACTTGTTTTATGGATAAATCAAGGGCTGAGATACTAGTGGCAAGAATCACAACCAACGGGCACCCTGTGATGAAACTCGCGAAACCTTGTTTTTGGTCAGACAGTGCCTCATTCAGTCTTGGCAAGAGATCGCCTTATCGGTCCTCTATAAACATTATCATAGGTCGACTGCAGAATGCGGGGCTGATCAATAAGTTGTACGAAGACGTGAAACACGAAGAGATTAAACGCAACGATGACAAGGACATCGGCGTGCTTGAGGGACAACAAAGTATGATCACTCTTCGTCATCAACTTCTGACATTAGCTATCGTCGGCTACACAATATCGCTATTGGTGTTAATAGGCGAGATCGTTGTGCATCGCGTATTGAAATACATTGAATCGAAAAGACAAGAAATCGTGCACATTCCTTATACTGAATAGCCGCGATAAAGAAGGACTAAAATTATAACATGTATCAATACCGAAAGGAAGAACGATGTCGCGTATTTATGCCTAGAGGACGAAACTATCCTTACAACTTTTTCCAACACAAATACTGGTCAAAAATAACCGTTGATATCCTGAAGCACAACAATAATGCACTTTTAATTGACATCATCTAGATTTGAGGCTAGAGATACTAGAAAACACGCACGGAAAAGACCTTATCAATTGTAAAATGTAATCAATGTATATTCGCCGTTCGCGCCGAATTTCCATCGATGCTCCTCTGCTAAACATTCGAAAGTGCGCCGTGAGCCGTTCGAGTGTCAACAGCTGCCCTGGACGTGTATAAACTGTACGTAGTGTACGAACATTTGGAATTATACATATAGGGCGTCACTGAGTGCATAAAACATACTTTCTAAAAAAATCGTATCTAAACAAGAAGTACGAAGTGGCCTGGATATTCCAGGTCTTCTGTTTCTCCAAAATGGCTGGCAACTTTGTCCAGACTAATGAGTGGTTGGACAGCGCGACTCAATACATCGCCGAATATTCGGGAGCTCGTCAAGTGGTGCTTATAACTATACTCGCGTAAAACGAATAATACATTCAGAGAATAAAAGCGGGAGGTCAGCTAAACCTGTAGGGCAGAGCGGGATTACTTGACCATGATTTTGTTCTAAGCAGTATAGCTCCGAATTAATGAGTAATGATATCTTTCAAAATAGATACGTTGTTTATTTGGCTATGTCGCACCATCGAAAAACTGAAGTAAAAACGTTGCTTACTAGACTAAACTTATATGAAAATTACTAAAGTCAGATGACCCCACCTAGTGGAGTCAACTAAGCCACCCCACGGGGCTAGTTGAGCCGGTGGAATAATAAATGTTTTTTTTTTTCACAAGATAATCATAAAAAAGAGGAAGAAAGCGTAGTTCTATCTAATTTGTCATCTTTTGCCGCTTTTTGGGTACTTTTGCCGTTGATGACTTCTTCCGCGGCTCGTTTGATCAGATTTTTGGCAACTATAGGTCGTTCAGTTTTTCTCTTGTACTTTCGCATCCGGAAATAAAGAAATAGTTTTTGTAGAAAGATTCACATGTACTTGGAGTGGGGTTCAAACACCTGGTTTTTTATACCAATTGACTACAATTTAGTTATAATGCTGTTATAATGTTAGTTATACATGCTCAAGGGCTTGTTTTGGCTCAAATTACCCTTTCCCCATTTTTGTACTAATTGGACCGAGCCACCCCAAAATTATTAATATTAGATTATTTTTTATTCAGTAATCGTATCAATACACTATTATGAAATCAAAATACACTCACTTGATTGCCGTAACACTACAAGCATGTGCTGGAGACCAAAAGGTACGACGAACCGCTTTTTTTACTTTTAGCGCAAAAATAGCGGCGACCAATTCAACAGCGGCCGAGCCGCGTACCTCTCCCGCTTCTTCTGACATCACGCACTTGTATCTAGCATGTACTGTCTGTGTGCTAGTGTGGGTGGTGCAGGAGACCCCGCGGCTCTTAAGACCCCGCTCTACCCTACTCAGTCGCGAAAATGAAATGATCAGAAGAATTTCAAATTGCTTCAAAAGTGTAATCGATTCTTTCTCGATGTATTTTTCAAAAAGTAAACTAAATGAATGTTTAATGATCTTAAAAATTTATTAAAATTATCTTAAAAGTCAACACATCACCCTAGCGACATGATGTTATTTGAACCACGAAATAATATTTTTTTCTGTGATCAATGTTCCATAGAAGTAAACATAATTTTCATCGAAAATGAAATATGATGTAATCGATCATACGCATTCAATAACATTTTCATCCGATTTTGTAATCATTCTTAACTGTCACCCAGGCTGTTTGATAAACTTGACACACCTGCTTATTCAAACGAAATATATTCCCGCTCGCTAAATAAATATTCATTTGATAGACGTACGTAACTTTGGTGTTTTATTTATAGTAGCACGTCATGTCTTCGATTAAAATAAATGCCAATCCTTCACCTTAAACACTTCCAAAATCCCTATACTTTACGGCGCCCAAACCTCGAGTACCAATTTCCGTTATACGACCGAATTTTCGCGGCTTCTGCGAAGCAATCTTGCGTCCTCAAAATAATAAACTGCTCAGATATGCGGGATCAGATCTGCCGATGTACGCGTCTACTATACATGCCTACGTAAGTACTCATACTTATTTGTTACGCGTGTGCAACTCAATTATACGCAAAGTACCGTCAGCGTAGGGAGTTGGGGGTAACCACAGTGAGAATTCTAAATGAATAGCCGTAAGTATGCGCGTGTTTGCATGGAACCGTGATGACGCCATATCTTTAATCTAGAGACGCGCTTTTCTTTCCAGCCGAACTACATGGCGACCTCGCAGAATATTAAAAGGCGTTCCACATTAATTTGACAGTACTATCATTTCCTTACACCCTCGGATTGGAAGTGTTTGTTCGTTCTTACTCAACAAATGTTCGTGTTTTTTTCAAGACTCTCACAGCATACTATACTTTTTTCAAATTTCTTTTGCGATCGTTTTTGACAACCCTCTTTCCAGAGTTCACTTATATAGGGGGTAAAAAAAGTACCCGTGCGGAAAATTGATAGGACATCCCTCATAAAAATAGGGGCCTTTAAGGGCTTATTTGAGGCTTTCCCTATCAGGGAAGCCTCAAATAAGCCCTTGAAGAGGACTAGGTTTGGGCATTATAGGAAACGGACCAGTATACATAGCTTGGACTAAATTGTTTGTGGCATTTTAATTACTACACTCAATTATTCGATAATAGGTAAAAATAGGATAAAACGTGAGGGCATTAAAAATTATTATATATTACATTTAGAAATCCTTAAAAAAATTACATATTATTCTTATTGCCTTATTCACTCATGGAGTGATGCCAGCACGTATGTTTGAACAATCCCATTCAGTTTTTTTACATTTTTATAGTGACTATTTTAGCCGAATACTTTCGATATGAAAAATTATTTCGCGTTGTGATAGTTAATATCACAATGATATTAACTAATTGATATTGTTTATGTGATACAGCAAATAATTATAGGAATTAATTTGGTCTCTTATGCCATATCTGCGACGAAGATGTTACACTCAGAAAAACGTTTGGTACCGTAAAAAAAAATTGTTTGAATCAACCAAATCCTGCGGTTGCGGGTGGCGAACCATATGAACGATTCAATTGACTGCGAGATTTGGTTGAATTGTATATATATATTTATTTCCGGCAACCAAACTTCTTCTTGATCGAAAAACGCACAGAGTACTTTCAATTCTAATTCCGGTGTCCTGAAACCAAACTTTATTTGAACATACTGAACGGTTGGGTCGGTAATCTCGCCCTTAAAAGCATTTGCAAAATATATAGTTCAACGAAAAACATATACAGTAGAATGAAACATGTGTGCATTGAATGAATTGCAGAGCATATTTCAGTCAATAAATAATATTTTTGATAAAAGTTCATGTATAGTCCGTACAACTGAAGATATATTTTAAAAGAAAACCCCCCAACGCTGCTATAGTCGATCCAACTATATGTTGGTTTGCCCTGAATGACGGAGTAGGTTCTGACAACTGATATTATAACATAGTTAAAGGTGCATACAGTAAGGTCAATAAAAATTGGTTTTACACCAATCGAATAAATGGCAGATAGAGCATCAGCTTCATATGAACCAAATAAACATCGAGTCACTCTAACAAAATTTCGATGTGAGCATATGCAACGTATACATTGAATTGGTAGAAAATCAATTGAATGTAAATCATCGAAGAAAGTATTCTCCCTATACGATGAATCATAAATACAAATGGAAGACGAAGACAATAAGGTAAATAGATCCGCTAAATTATGAGACAAGATGATTAGTAATTTTTCAATAATGCCTGTTTATTAAAGTACATATTAAAAATACTGCGATGATACAGAAACAACTTTTATTGATTAATCTACGTCGATGTACGACTGTACGGTGTCAAGTGTAAGATAATTTACAAAGCGCTCTGAGAAAATTACATAGTTAGACTTAAAAGCAATCTGCGTGTCGAAAAAAAAAACAAAAGAGAACTCAATTAAAATAATGTGTACAGATAAATAGTATTTTTTTCTGATGGATCGAGAATTTATCTGTAGGCCACATAACAGAAACCATCAGATTTTGTGTGTTCTCGAAGTTGAATTGGCGCACACAAGTCTTTTTGCTTTACGCAACGCCAGGTCTCAAACTACAGCGTGGTTGCGACGAACTATTAGCGGCTTAAACGAGTGTCCACGTGGTTGGATTTACCGAATTTTATCGATATCTGAAATTACGGGAGAACAATGGCTCGTGCCCGCAAAAAAATGTCAATCACGATTCCCTTAGCAATCCTTCAACACTAATGCACTTGGTGAACACGCACCGTTAAATGAAACTCACCGGCTTCCACTAAATTTACTATCAACACACGAGGGACGCCGTACAATGTTTTTCTCGAAGGATAGCACGCAGCGTGACAACAATGGCGGACAAAAAGAAATGACGATCGTGCACGTTCCTCGAAATGTAGAAACAAGCGATTGAGGTCCCTAATCTATCAAGATGTCTTCTACTTCGCACATTTTTATGTTTTCGATGTAAATCGTCTCACAAAACTTAACACAATGAATATTGTAGTTTTCTACACGCTCACAGGGGAGATGCACGTCAACAGCCAGAAAAGAAGACGTGAACAGCCGGGAGTCGAAAGGGCGATCGTAGCGCTGTTCGTGCATGCATCTGAAACTACACTGATTCGCGATTTCCACTACCCAGTTAACCAAGCGTACCATTAGTACAGCATACCGCAAATGTGGAGTACGCCGTGTCCTACAGTACCGGTAATGTACGGGTACGGGATAGCAGCGTAGTCGTACCTCCACGGTATCGCTACCGTGGAGTTACAACGTACTGCAGTGCACGGCGGCGATACTGTACCGGTACCGTACTAGTAAATTGGCGGTACAGCGTACCGTACGGCGTACCGGTAATGTACCAGTACCGTACGCACGTATGAGGCGGCAACAGTACCGATACGGCGCACTCCACATGAGCGGTACATTTGCGGTACGTGGTTAGCTGGGTAACTAATCGCTCACAGCGATCGAACAGAGCGCGCCCGTGGTCGGATTTGCCAAATAAAGTCGTTATCTAGAAATCGTGCCGGGAAAAAAGTGATCGATTGCATCCACAGGAACTCAAGTAGCAATAGCAATCAATAGTTGAAAAATATGCACATCGTAGAAAAAAGAAAACGCGGTCTTGCCTCGAAGTAACTTTAATTAAATCATTTGTTTCAATTAACTTATTCAGTTGTAGAACCAACCATCATTCGCTTTATGCGTAATAATTAATTCAGTTGGAAAATGTAGTTTATTGGCCAATATAACGACCAAATATAAAGTTCAAATAACACGCGGATTACTTGTATGAACTCCGATGTAGTTAAGCCAACCCATTATATGGCCAGGGAGATATTGCTATTTTGACATGATAATTTGGTTGTTTCAACTAAACTGGCTTTGTCACTTGAATCGAATTGTATTTCAAGCGAGTAAAATTAGGTTGCTTCAAGCAAAATTGTTTCAACTAAATATACATAGTTGGTATTACCAAACGTTTTTCTGAGTGTACAAGCACTCGGTAGCATAGGCGCAGCGTGCGTAGCCATGAGTAGGTAGGTACTAGGTTCAATACCGATATAGGTGAAATATTTTCTTCGAAAAAAATCATTCCGAAAGACCAGGGCATGACGAATTACGATACAAAATCGTTGTGTTAAACTCTCAATTAAGTGCCTAATTTCATTTTGGATTTATGAAATATTTTATGCACATAGTACACTTAGATTTACAGCAGATGAAGATTTATTTGAATCGAATCTTTATTTATTCGATTTGAATATATTTGATATTTGAAAAGAATAAAAAAAATATCTTTGGATCAAATGAGATCGTAGTAGGCCGTGAGACGAGGAAAAAACCTATCTCATTTAAATAGATCCTATTTAAATAAATTTAAAAAATTTGGCAGTGTATCGTGACCTTATATAAACGGAAAGATATACGCAGAAACACATACATTTACACACACGTGAGCATATCTATTGACAGGAATAACTTATGGGCACACCATGGCTTACATGAGGCGTCGATCAGGCATCCTTGAAGGCCCTCATTATTCTGCCTTTAATGGCCCTCAGTAGCAAAGTTTGACCGGCCACTAAGGGCCCATGTGAGGCCACCCGATTAGGGCCCTATTAAAGTTAGGGAAATTCTATATGGGCCCGACCAAAGCCCTAGTTCAATTTCCGCACGGGTATTTGTACACATCGTCCTTTTCAAATAATCGTTCGTAAAAAATGAAATGCTTTATTAAGTTTCTGTGTTGGATAGCTTATCCTAAATCTACATAGTGTCTGTGTACAGAAATCTTGGGGAACACGAACAACAAAATAAAGCCAAATTAACAACAGTTTCGTGTGAGATGTACGAATACTTTTTCACCTACTGCACTACATGTAAGGTTCGAGACGCGAATAGACATTGCCGTTGCTTAGTTTTTATTAAAATATTATTTCTGTTCTGTATCATGGTTTTGTTAGCCCGGGAATACTTTGAAGCAAACATCTCGTGTCTTTTAGTTTCCCAGCGAAAATGTAGATTGTGTAAGCGATTGACGTCCAAGAAGTGGGCGATTTGGCGTGAGATTACCCATAAATAGGTGTTTATATACATGTGTGTGTCCATATAGTAATGTGAATCCTCCGTCTGCCTACCACGTTATGCAACCTACACTCCTGGTTGTAAAGCCAAAGAGATGCGATGTGAATTTGACGCCGATGACCCGTGGGATCTACCTCGAAACTCGCACTGTTTTTGCGCCAGCCATGTCGATGGAGAAAGAGACGTTGCGTCCATTCAAATATACTTCATTATATATATATATAATGAAGTATATTTGAATGGACGCAACGTCTCTTTATATATATATATATATATATATATATATATATATATATATATAGGTTAGATTGAAAGAAAATCTATCTCTTACTATCGGGCTCGAAACTTGTTTCTGCAGCCCTACATGAAGCTTGTTTGATCATTGTTACCTACTCTCAAAACCATTCAACCTCCGGCTCAGTGTGTCCGGACGGATTTATACATTTTACAGTGAGTCTCAGTCTATCAAGTACGCTGAGAGAGTATTTAAACGTATCTAGTCATGATGATGCACCGACTAGTGAGCGGAAGGTTTAGACTTCTAAGGGCTTGGTGTAGACACTCGAGTAAAAGTCTGTTCACCAGAGTATTAGAAGAATATTGGGCTATCTATGCGGGTACGGGCTTTTCAGAGTTTCGACAGTTTGCGGGTACGAAGTGATACGAAAGGGTTAAACTAGGAAGCGTGATACGTAAAAAAAACCGCAAGAATATAAGTTGGAACTTATGAAATCAATATACATCAAGATCTGTCGAAAGAAAGGTAAATAAATTATGTTTTACCAGTCCAACAAACATTACTAGATATAAGTGCTGGATACAATTTTGCCCCATTTGATGTACATGGGGGATTCGCTCTTTACATTTATACTTAAATAATTCAGGTGATCAATATGTTCCAGATTCGGTACAAGGGTTTTAAAGCTGACTTCTACAGCTTAAAAGGTAACTCCTTCAAGACTTCTACTGTTTTCTTCTCAAACGCTGGGTTCGGCTTAATGGAACACGCAAAAACATAATTTTAAATGTTACCAATACGTTATTCCGGATAGGGGGGAACTCACGCGAGCCACCTCAAGAATCGGTCGAATGAATGGGTCCCCAAATTATTCACACTTTCTAAATTATAGCAACGCCAGTTGCTATCAGTAAATTTCAAACTTAAGGCCATAATCTAGTATGAAGACTCATTTTCAAGGTGATTTTTTGAGAATCAAATTTAGAGAAAAGGTTAAATCTTCATTACACAGTTATATTTTTTAAGTCTGTATATGTAAATGTTTAAAGTAACACCTTAGTTTTTTTTAAACATTTTTTTTTAATTCTACATGCTATTTGATGTTGCGCTGGTCATGTCGCGAAATTTTTTTATCGTCGGGCGTTGTGGTTGCAGCCGTCTTTGTCATCAGAAACAAACGATTTTTTAAATTATATTCTTCACACAGAGAAAAAACCAATTGGATCAAAAAAATATATTGGTTGATCTGAATAAATGTGCTGCTGCGGAGTGCCACCGATATATGAGATTGTTACAATACTATGAAATATTGGAAAATGTGATTAATTTAAATAACGGATTATTTTATTTGAAAAAGCTCTTCTGTTCTCTGAATATCTACATTATCCTTCAAATAAAATTATATTCTATTGAAATCATTCTATATACAATCCGTAGATGTATGGATGAAATAATTAAGCGGTTGCTACAACATTTTTTATTTCGTACAAAAATATAATCAATAGAATTAATTATTTCTTTACTGCATCGAAACGAATATGCCATGGGACGTAAGATTTTCGATTTGTTTAAAATCTTAAATAAAAAGTGAGCATTAGAATGATCATCCACGATAATACCGGAGAGAATATCAAATATCCAATGGAATATCCATGGAGAGAATATCAGACATTCAACTGAAAAGAACAGATACTACACTTTTATGTTAGCCACAGGCCAAGAAGGGATACTCTTTAGAGTTTCTGCGGCGTTTAAGTAGATTTTCGGTTCGCGCTACGCTTACGAGAAACGAGCGCGCGTGCGGCTTCTACCGGTTACTCCGAGAACTACGGGTTTCCTCACACCTATAATTTCGATGGCGCTCGGCCATGATTTCGTTGAATTTTTTGAACCCAATGCGCAAGAAACAAATTTTATTTTCGCATAATTTTTAACCAATTCAGACATTCGCTTAATATTTTTCAATCAAAATAATATATTAATATTTTAACGAATAATGTACTTGGAAATCAATACCGGATATGGTGAAAAAAATTAAATAAAATATTTACTCAATAAAATTTTTATCTGAATCAAATAAGCGAAATTCAATTTTTCTTGTGTGCTCGAATCAACAATATTCATGTTATTCAGCATTGAAACGCTTTTTTTGTTCGTTGCAGAAAATGCATTCAAAACTATATAATTTGTTCGCGATAATTGTTTACATTGTTTCAATAATATATTGTTCTCGGCTAACAATATATCTTTTGAATGAAAAAAAAACTTTTGATTTTATCATGTTATTAAAGTCAATAGCGTTTTGTTTGGACTAATAAATGCGATTATTTACACCAACAATTTTATAATTAAATCAACGAAATTTCATTCAATGACATCAATGATATTGGATCAATGATTTTTTTCTTAGTATATTTTTTTGGTTTCCCATTCGATTTCTCAACAACGAGGAACGGTAGGTAAAACATTTATATGACCTAAATTGAAGAGCATAAAAAAGTCTATTATCGCAATTTTCGTATCATGGCGGAGAGCCGAGTTATTGCAAAAAAACAGCGTTTACCTCTTTTTTCAAGATGGTGGAGAAAGCTCTTAGGAAATCTTTGTCGACAATTTGAAGTTAAGCTTTTCTAAGCCCTCCCACACTATAATAAAAAATCAGCCGCCTCGGTTCATTTGCATTTTCAAATATATATAATGACTGGACTATGTATGAAAAATCAAGAACAATAAAGAGTTTCCATCCGGTGCATTTCATAATTAGGAAGGCTCTGTACACACTGTCCTATGAGATGCGACGATACCATCGTCTACACGTAACGGACGTAAATTTTCCCCATTGACGTATTACCTGCGTCGCGCAGTTTTCTTGAAGTATGGATGATCGCTGCTTCGCGCGTACCTTGTGCACTTATGTATCGACATTTTGATACGTTTGAGTGGGCTGCCATTACACAGACCGCTAACTTTTTCGTCTCCCGTAGATGAGTGTCCGCATGCATTCGATTATCGAACCACCTCGTTTATTGTCACCGAGTACCTGAATGAAAATGAATTGTTGCAAAGAAACAGTTCCGGGATAAGCAGTATTTTCGACTGGATGGGTGACTTGTATAATCAACGTTTCTGCGGTTGAAATCGCCATCTAAATGCAGCCTTTTTCAGTTATTAGCATCTAGTTCGATTGATTATTCAGTGTTTCAACAATATGGCTCATTATTTTTCACTGCAGTTTCTAGACATTTCGTTGACCGCGAAACTGCATCTTGTTCAACCAGTCTGAGATCGACGAATCGGATTTTCTGTATCGATGAGCGGAATCGCCGTGTCTTTAGAATTACACTCTAACGGTATCTCACCCGTTGAGCGAGTTTAGAGTCCTAAAATATGTGTTGGCCCGCGGTATTCGTATTATTTCACGTTTAAATATGAGAGTATATCTACACACACACGCCCACGCCGAGACGCCAAGTTCTTGGTCGTCAATCTCCTAAACAGTCTACATTTTCACAAGGAAGCTAAATGCGCGAAATGTTTGCTTCAAAGTGTTTCTGAGTAAACAAGAGGACAATATTGAACAGAAACCACTTCCACAGGAGGCTGAGACATAGTTTAAATGAAAATTAACCATCAGGTTCTTTTCGAGTCCCGGACATGCTATATAAATAAACTCGGGAAAAATGACAGTCGAACAAAGGTTCGGAAAATGAATTTGAAAAAAAGTCGTCGCTGCTCTTGGGGTTTTGCCAAAAACGCGAACATCCGTTGAGTAGATCATTATAGAGTTGAGTATATAATTATAGAATTGAGAAAAAACAAAACGTTGCAGTCGGAGAGTGTGAGAAAACTATGGATCTATAAATTTAACTCGGAAACTCTCGCACATTCTGCAAAGTCGGTATGTAGTTCGTCTTGGAAGAAAAGCGTGTATCTAGATCAAACACGTGGCTAGATGATCGCGGTTTCTCGCAAACACGCGCATTCTTACGGCCATTCATTCAGAGTTCTCACTGCGGTTACCCTCAACCCCCAACGCTCACGGTATGTTGCGTATGATTGGGTCACACGCGCGTAACAAATACGTATATATATAAGGACTTACATAGATGTGTACGGGACACGCGTTCCCCCGCCGATCTGATCCCGCATATTTGCACCGTTTATTATGGTGACTCACAATTGCTCAGCGGAAACCACGAAATTCGGCCTAGTTACGGAAATTCATTGGCCTAGATTGGTAAACGGTGAAGTATATTGCAGGTATGTAGATGTATCTGAAGTGAAAAATTCGTATCAAGAGACGCGCCAGCGTCTTGACACCAAGTAATAAACAAAAAATAGTTTGCTCCACTGACGAATGCCCCACTGACAAACACGCCGCATACTTTTTATACACTAATTGTGAGATGGGATTTTATCTGTCATTTTTTAACTTTGAATCGTCGCTACGCAAGAACGCGTTTTCGAATCGAAAATCGAATGACATTTGACAAGTGTAATGTGATTTTCCCTGTCGTTTGGTTCAGGTTATTTCTCGATCCGTCCACTCAATCCCGAGATCTCATATTTTTCGGCCGAATTTCCGAATCATTTTTTCCCCCAAAAAAGTGGATCCACAATCGCGGTTTAATTGAATTGAATAAAGTAAATCCGTCATGTCGTAAACATAGTACATACGCCCATTTGAGGCCCGATTAACAAGTGGTTTGGGTGAGATTCCGAACCCCCTCCGATCGAACTGAAATTTTGTACAAACCTTCCTTTTAATATTTTACGACAATCCCTAGAGGGATTTTTGGCGACGCGCAATTGTTTTCGGGTTTGGGTTTGTTTAAGTTTGTTTGGGCAAAGCAGAGAGCGCGATAACATATATAGGTCTGAATGGAGACGTAGCAGATATAGGTATAGTCGGTAAGTATTAACAAAAAACTCAAAAGTTCATTATCTCGAAAACTATTGCGAGTCGCCAAAAAAATCCCTTTAGGGGTCGTCTAAACTTAGGGGTTGTCGAAAGAAATTTTGCTCAAATCTTCCTTTTAATATTTTAATATTAACCCTTTAACGGCCACGCCTATTTCTGGATGGCTCAAAATCATTTCCTCTGGTAGTATAGCTAAAAAGGGTTAAATATGAATGTCCAACCATAATTTTGTCGATAAGGGCCTGGGAAGTAGTATTTTTGGACTGTAGCAAATTTGCTACTAACATTTTCACCCGCTCGGTTCGAACTATTATTTTAATTCAATCAAAAATCTTCAAAGCCTAGTTCGTCCAGTTAAGCTTACTTAACACAATTCTATCTAAAAATATTTCAAGAATGTCCATTTACGTACTTTTTTGGACAAAAACGGGCAGCAGATCGAGTGCTGGGGCAAGCGTCGTAAATTTTCACGATAGCATTGTTGCCATATTAACATAATTCATATGTTTACGTTTGAATTTCAAGCTGTCCCGGCATTTCTAGCTGCATCTAGCATAGATTGATGGAACTGTGAAGTAGCTTGTCCGCTATAGCGTCCTTACGCTTTTACCGACGGGGTCAAAGTGAACGTGGCAAATTTGCTACAATGGCAGTTATAGGGTTAAGAAGAAGATTTGTGCAAAATTTCAGCTCAATCGGAAAGGGGTTCGGAACCTTACCCCTTTTCTGTACCCTTTTCGCCACTACGTGGCATTGCTGTTGACGGATCTGCGACAAGGACAGAATAGCTTCCGTCTGTCTCTCTCACTCTCCTGATCGAGGCGCATGCGCCGTCGACCTCACCTCCTACCCAGTTTATGGCATATTTGATAGGGATAGGAATTACAAAAAACCAAATGAATAAACAATAAGCTTACTGAACACCTAAATGATTTATGGACACCATCGGAATTGCAGTCACCTGCCTGTCATATGAGAATTCCGGAGAAACAAGCAGCTCTGATAAACATAAACTATATTTATGCCGAACTATGAAATTGCAGTTTGGCTAAATGATTAGCGCCAAGTTTTTAAACCACAAGCTTCAAGGTTCATTTCTTGCACAAGATTCGATTGGTTGGGTGAGTTCTTTTCTACTTTCCACAGTCTCCGGATTATACAATGGCGGTAAGTAACAATTATATAAATAATGTACACGATCTTAAGAGAATGAAATGAAACACGGACCGAGGTTATCTTTCACGTGACAACACGTGAAATAACTAGGGGGAAGGGTGAGATCACAGAAAACCGTGGGTGGGAGACATCCTCCGATAGCAGCGACAGCATAAAGCGAGGATTTCGTAACGGTGCCTCACGGCATCATTGAAATCTGGCTTTGTTTCTAGACCTGTCCCATGTGAGACCCATGGTTAGAGCGTTTCTAAGCGTGAAACAAAGGGCCCTTCTTACGGCGAATAAAAAATTTAACGAAAATACCCGGTGTCACAAATTCACGATTCAAAGAATTAATCGAATACGAAGGAGAAACGCCCCTTTTTAGGGCCAAAAATAAATTTGTCAAAAATTCTTCGTGTTTCATATGGAAACCTCAAAAAATTCTTCGCAATTGGGAATAGGACGACAAACAGTACATTGAGCTCATACTTTACACTGGAAAGAATAAAATTACAAACACATGGTTTTTTTGTATTGAACATAGGTGCGGAAAATGTATATTTTCAGGTATGAACAGTCTTTTTCAGGTACTGTTTCAAAAACTGGAGGCAATTTTCAGGTAATAAAAAGTGTGAGCAATGAAAATTAACTTTTCATTGTTTCACGACAACGAAAACGTATTGCCATAGGTATCGAGGCGCTAAAAATATCGATCAGCCTCGCGTCAAGCGCAACGACTGAAGAAAGTCTGCAGATATTGCGACGTCAAATACGGATATGTTTTCTGAATCACGGAAAAAACGAATAACTTTAGATATCGCGAGGCCCAAATATCATTTTATGTTGCATCGACCATACGCAATGAAAAATTCTGAGCGCTTCAGGTATCGAAAGGGAACAAAAACATGAGGTTTCTTAAGGCGCAAAGAGAAAGCTGATTTGGAAATTGCCAGTATTTTTCCGCAGATGGCTAATATTTTGGAGAAAAGAATCATCTTTCGCTCTTTTGCTAAAAAGATGGATTTCCTCGCAACGATCGGAGACATTGAAAAACTTGTATTTCTCGGTATACAGGAGCCAATTCGTGGAGTTTTCTCCGATCAATGGAAGGCGATAAATAAAGTATACCTCTACGGAGATAAATGTTTCATTGCCTTCCGTTTATGTGAGATAAATTCATAGATTGGCTCCTGTATACCGAGAAATATGAATTTTTCATTGTCTCTGATCGCTGCGCAGATATCCATGTTTTTTGTTTCGTAGACTCTAAAAATATGTAGGTTGTTTGATTTTGGTTACTGTAAGACAACCGATGAAATGGTAACATTATTAAGCACTAGGAAACCGAAAGTATGTATTTGGCTTGCATTTATTAAAAACAGTCAACATTTTATGTCGGTAGAGACCTAGAAGCCAAAAACATGGATTCTTAGCAGCAATCGAAGGTGTCGAAAACCTCAAATTTCAACATATAGAGGAGCCTATGAATTTTTCTCATATCAACTGAAGGCAATGAAAAATGTTTATCCGTAAAGATATATATTATTAATTTCATTCCGTTTATTTGAAGAAAAAAATTATGAATTGGCTTCTGTTTACCGAGAAATATCATTTTTTTAATGCCTCCAATCGCTGCAAAAAAGTCCATGTTTAGATTTGTTGTCTTACAGTAACTAAGAACAATCACCATTTTCTACCTTTAGAGACTGCGACATCGAAATTAAGGATTTCTTCGCAGCGATCGGAGACACTGAAAACCTCAAATTTCTCTCGGCAAAAATATGTATTTGTCTTACAATAACTAAAAACAATCAACCTTTTATATCTTTAGCAACTGCGACACCGATATAATGGATTTCTTCGCTGCGATCGGAGACACTGAAAACCTCAAATTTCTAGATATTGAGGAGCCAGTCTCGGAATTATTCTCACATCAACCAGAGGCAATTAAAAATGTATGTGGGTACGGATATACATATTTCATTACCTTCAGTTTATGGGAGAACGTTTTATGATTTGGCTACTGTATACCGAAAAATATACATTTTTCAATGTCTCCGATCGCTGCAAAGAAATTTATGTTTTTCGCTTCGCAGTCTCCAACGATATAAAATCGGGATTGCATTTAGTTAACAAAAGACGAACAATGAAATGTTCATATCATTAGGCACTGGAAAGCAAAAATATGTATTTGTTTTACATTAACTAAAAACAATCAACATTTGATATCTTTAGAGATTGCGAAGCTAAAATCATGAACTTCTTCGCAGCATTCGGGGACTTTGAAAACCTCAAACTTCTCGATATAGAGAACCCAGTCTGTGATTTTTTCTCACATGAAACTAAGGCAATACAAAATTATATTTCCATGGATATACAATTTCAATTGTCTTCGATTGATGTGAGGAAGACTTAAGAATTTGCTTCTGTATAACGAGGAATATAAATTCCGCAATGGCTCCGATCGCTGCGAAGAAAACTTCGTTTTTAACTTTGCAGTCTCTGAAGATGTAAAATGTTGATAGTTTTTAGTCGAAAAGCAAAAGTATGCATTTGTTCTACAGTAATTAAAACTAATCAATATTGAATTCAACAGTGATTGTTTAATTCAATTGTTGTCTAATTCAATTACAGTAATTGGAAACCATCAACAGTGAAATTAAAATTCACTTCGCTTTGGACCGAAGATAGAGGAAATAAGGAATTTTTCTCTTCCAAAAAATATGAAATCCCTTCCAAAACCTTTTAAAAAATAAAAAATGAACGCCAATTAATGAAAAAATCCCCTGAAAAACATTATTGCCTGTTTTACCTTATGAATAATTTTTTTTTATTACCTTGCTGTATAATAATTTTTTATTTTAATTCAAGCAATGCTTTTAATCTTTTTTTAAATTAATCAAATGTACAAAAAAGTGAGAACATTTTTTAAACTGCTCAAGCATTTACTAGAAATGTTGTACACAAAATTGTTGAATAGAACAATATTTTTCGAAATATTGTATTTTCATTGAAAAACACCATATTACTATTGTAACATAAAATCCAGATCACCATTATATGATCGTATAACGTATGTACCACACAAGTACACTGGGAATGCTGTGCAACGACTTGTCGTGCATGGTTAAGAAAAAAAGCTCAACTCTGAAGTAAAAAAAAATCTTAAAGTACCCGATGTCTCGATCTTAGGAATACGAGTTGATCAGATAGTAGTAGGGGAGACCGGGGCATAATGGGATAGCAAAAAATGAAGTTTCTTGGTGCTTGATTTGGGGCAAAATGGGATAGGGGCAAAATGGGACAGAGAGGAGTGGAATATCAAATTGGGGCAAAATGGAATCGGGGCAAAATGGGACACACAAAAATGAAGTGTCGCAGTCCGCTGAATTTGGGGCAAAATGGAATGACAGGAAAATTCATGCTTCGGCTCTATGAAAGAGCTGTTGAAACATAATCTAATCTAAATGGTGCTTGCGGTTCGTTTCAGTCCACATATACGCAGATAATACGGACTGACCGATATATTTGTCGACACATATCCGTCGATTTCATGGGGAGCGGCGGTCCTAGTTTCATAAAACAATTTACGTAAAAATTGACAAGAGTTAGATTTTCATCAATGGCTTGAAAATCAGTATCAGTAACGTTCAGTTGGCAGAAAATAAATTAAAAAAAAAAACAAAAAAAGATAAAAACAAAAAAAACCATAAATTGCACGCGTCAGATTATAAAAATTACTTGATTATTTAAATAATTAATAACGACAAAGAAATTGTACCAATCGAATAAGAAGGATCAAATAACAATTTACGTCAAGTTTGGTACAGTTCTGACCGCAGAATCAAAAGTAATTGTTTAACAAACTTTAATAACAAATAAAAAATTAGTATTTTTTTGAATGTTGAAGTAATTAAATTTATTGGATTCAACGAATCCTGACGAGCCGAGCACGAACTGTTGTTGTAAAGTCATTTGCCCCGTTTGCCCCGATCCCGTTTTGCCCCAACCGCCTCTTTCTGAGGAGCCTGATTTTCTCCGGCCCATTTTGCCCCAATGACGTATTTTCCAGCAGTGTTGATTTTCACTATTCCATTTTGCCCCAAACCCGTTTTGCCCCGGTCCCATTTTGCCCCGGTCCCATTATGCCCCGCTATACCATTTTGCCCCGGTCTCCCCTATTTCTCTATAGTATATAGAGCGTCGCAATTGCATCGTGCAAAAAAAATAATTTTGCAGAAGTGTATTTTGCATGATTATTTTGCATCAAATTCATGATTTTCCAAAGTAGGGATCAAAGCCGTGATGTACCCCTAGACCATACGATACTTGAAATTTGAACTCTTGAAAACTTGAAATCTTATTTTATTTACATAAAAATTACACTTGATACGCAAAACTCAAAGGTCCGTGAACGATACAAATGGTAATTGGTTAAGAGATATTGATACTTCACGATACAGCAAAAATCAGCTGTTGCCGTCAACCATTTATAGCACCTAGAGTTTTTTGTTTAAAGAATTTTATGTTATGATAGTAATATGATGTTTTTAAATTAAAATAAACTATTTGGAAAAAAATATTATTCTATTTAACAATGCTGTGTACAACATTTCTAGTAAACGGGCTGGGTAAGTTTAAAAAATGTTATCTCCCTTTTTTTGTACATTTAATTAATTTAAAAAATAAATTAAAACCATGGCTTGAATTAAAATGAAAAATAATTATGAGGTAAATCAGAATAGTTTTATAATGTGAAACAAGCGATAATGTTTTTATGGGGATTTTTTTTTGTTATTTGGTGTTCATTTTTTAATTTTATAAAGGTTTTTAAACGGGTTTTCTTTTACTTGAAGCTGCGCCACGCTACTATGAATAGAACTTCCGAGGAACGTACGTCTATCAAACTAGTATTTACCTATCGAGCAGGTATTTGTTTCATTTGAATAAGCAGGTGCGTCGAGTTTATCAAACAGCTATGGCGCTATCGAAAAATCGTTACAAAATCGAATGAAAATGTTATTGCAATTCACTGCATTCTATTGTGGATTCAATGAAAGCTATCATTATCTTTATGGAATTATAACTCAGTATGGAAAAACAGAACGTCATTTTGTATTTTAACTAAGATCATTTCACCAAGTTGATCTCATTCCAATTACTTTTTGACACAAATGTATATGACGCAAAATTTTACTTTTTTTGCGATATACAATTGATCCGTTATCGATCGTTTTATTTTCACACCCCCATCGTCCGTTGAAAGGATGTGTTTTGCTGCGTGGTGAGGGGAGCGGCGGGGGTGGGGCGTAGCTTTGGACTCCCAATACGCAAAAGCCGGACCGGTTAACTATAGAAGTCTCGCGACTTGTCGGTCAACCAGTCTTTATTTTCCAGCCTTATTTCTTCCCATTTTCTCACCACGTGGATAAAGATCGTCATCAAATATGCTGCAAAATACGTTGAAAACGCGACAATAAAATTGTATGGCGAGCTGCATACAAAATTATTTCGCGTATCATAAAAACGTGTTCACCTTTGTGTACATAGTTTTATTGCAACGAACGTCAGTGGGTCAAGTACACATTGTAACCCGATACGCAGAATTCGGACCGGTTGAGTATTGATGTCTCGCGACTCGTCGCCCAACCAGCATTTTATTTCCCAGCCTTATTTTCTGTCATTGTCTCACCATGTGGATAAAGATCTTCGTCAAATATGCTGCGAAATACGTTGAAAACGCGACATGAAAATTTTATGGCAGCGAAAGTTATTTCGCGTCTCATAAAGAAGTTTTCTTTTTTGTGTACATAGTTTTATTGCGTCGAACCTCGGTGGGTCAAGGGCACATTGTAACTGCTGTCAGGGGTCATGCATAAAACACGTGGCGCTGTGAGGGGGGGGGGTAGGAAAATCATCACACCTTGCCACAGGAGGATGAGAGGGGAATCGAGCAAAAGTCACGAAACGCTATGAGCATATTAAATGTGGAAAAGGGTGATACTGAGACGCTGAAAATTTTACGTACTGCCCACCCAACGTTCCGAATGCAAGAAAGTTGTAACTTGTCTGATATCGATTGAGACTCACCTGAAGCATTCTTGGGAACATATTGCATTCTAGGTGCATCGTGACAAAAGATTATCAAATTATTTATTATTCATGTTACAGAATATAAAGAATATATTTCCTACTACGTATAAATTATACGTATTCATGTATTACATATATATTTACTTAAAATAAACAATATCAATTGTTCGTTCTGAAATGATCTATTAAAATGGTTTTAGTATTTTACTTGCTTCTTATTGTAAAAAAAATAAGAGCAGAAAGGGGGCGGGCTCCATGTGACGTAATTTCCAGTAGTGGCAGGGGCGGAGGGAGCACCGCCACCCGTCACGAAATATCACAGGGGGGCGAGGGGGGTCAAATATTTATAAAATTTGCATCACGTATTTTATGAATGGCCTCTCAGTAAAATTGTAATTGTCGGCAATATATGGAAGTTAATACGAAAATGTATAAGGAAGTGAACTATAGAAGATCCATATGCTAAATTATACCTCGCAAACAGGAAAAAGTATAAAAGAGAAAAAGCCCGTGTGTAGGTGCTTATGTGTGCGAGTGTTCAATTGTGAGTGTGTGAGTGTGTGAGTGTTCAATTCGGAATTACACTGACAAAAAATATCTATTCAAATCAACAAGATTCGTCCATTGAATTATTTTTTAAATTTATATCCACAATTATTTAGTGGAAAATCAAATTATTCTTTATTTAATTCTAAAATTGATGACATTTATTGGAAACGTATTTATGTAAATCAATATCGATTTCACATCGTTGAGTAATACAACATTTATTTGCTTCAATCATTCCGGTATTGCTATTCAATAGAAAAAACCATATTTACTCGCATATTTACTAGCACCTATGACATTTTTTGTTACAATTAAATAGGCTGTGCGAGGCCACGAATATTTATCTCTTTGATTGTACAACTATTATGTGTCTATTTCAACATACTTTCTTTTGTGCGTCAATGTCCATTCAACATTACCTAGTAGTTTAATTTTTATTCTATCCTTGGTTTATTCGCTTTCCCGTGGAATTACCACGTTGCTGGAGATCAAACACTACGGATCACAAAGTGCGATAAAATGTCTACATACGCTGACCTTCAACACCTCTCGTGGGCTTACCTATTTCCAATTTCCTTCATACGTCGGCCCCCAAGCGTGCTACCGATACGCTCGATAGGCAGACACCCCCCAAGGCTTGCCTATCCGGCGCACGGGTAGATATTTTATATATATATATATATATATATATATATATATATATAGCATATTACCTTCGAAAGACGGCAGTGGCACTCGTAATATTCGCGGCCGGGTTGAAATTCCGAACTTTGAATGATCAGAACGCTCAAAACTCCGAAAGAATTTTACACGAAAGACCAAAACTCCGAAAATCTGAACACCGTCAAAATAATTCGGCTATGGAAGTTTTAAAAGTTTAAAAGTTATCAATAAATCAACGAATTATTTCAATTTTTTTATTTATTAAGCAATGATTTTACGTCAATTTTGAAATTTGTCTACACAATGTTATACGTTGAGAAGATGGCGGAGCGCCGAGAGGGGACAACGAGAGCGGAAACGAGACAGGAGAAAGGGAGCAGCAGCACCGTGGGACTGAAAGGAACCACGAGGAGACAGCGGCCGATAAGGAAGGACGAGCAGCAGACAAAACGGAGAAAAGGAAGAAGGGCGTCCAAAGAAAAAGGAGACGAACAGAGATGTGAGGCAATTCTTCGAGTTAATAGAATCAACGGGTGGAGTGTGTGAGATACAATCGCCGCCACTGAAAAAAATATAAAAACTATGGAGACAAAGAAGAGGACGATGAAGAAAAAGAGAGAAACGGGGAAAAGGAAAATGATCAAAGGGAGGAGAAAAACGAGGAGGACGAAGAATTGGAGGAAGGAGAAGAAGATGGAGAGGAGGAAGGGCAGAAAGAACATGAAGAGGAACACGTCAGCAATCATTGAGTGGATACGTGGATGAAAGGAATTGAAGAAGCGGAGGTAAGGATGAGAAGCACAATGAGGAATAGCGTGGCCCAGCCACAAAGAAAAATGAAACAGTGGTGGAGGGAGGAGGTAAATAGAATAAAGGAAGAATGCGAGAAGGAGGGTGAGGAGCAGTGCGAGGAATGCGCGGAAAGACATCGGGAGATCGAAGAGTACAAAAGGGAGGTGAAGGAAATAAGAAAAAAAGCTGAGCAGGACCAGAAGCAGTGGGGGGAGGAGCGACGAATGTTGCTAAATATGATAAACAGGCTCGAAGGCAGTGAGGATGGAAGGGAGAAGGGCGAGTCAGAAGGAAAATTCTAAGAAAACACAATGTGCAACAGAGAAGAAGGAAAGAGGAACGCGAGAAGGGCAACGGCGGGAAAAAAGTGAGGACAGAAGAAGATACGGGAGTAGAGAATAAGAAGAGCGGTGGAGGAATCACGAGGAGACAGGAAGTGGAACAGGGGAATCGGGACAGGGTTGGCACGTGGTAAAAAAGGAGAGAAGAATAGCCGTAAGAGCGGATGAAAACAACAATGTCACGAAGACAGGAGAAGCCGTAAATCGCGAGGAGATCCTGGGGAGAAAGCCACGGGCAATAAATGAACGTGAGTGGCAAGAAGAAAAAATAGGCAGGAACATCGAAGGAATAACATAAATATTACATTCAAAGTGGGGGATGAGAATGAAAAAAACAAGGTGTTGGAGAAGGTTGAAGAAAGATGCAGGCAGAATATAAGGAGAAAAAAAACTACAAAATTCTCTGGGAATGGGACTGTCATATTGAAATTCCAAAGCTGGACCGCAAAGCTGGAGAGCCTGAGAAAAAGGAAGGAACTGAAGGGAACGGATATATGGATAAACAATGACTTCACCAAAAGGGAGAAAGCGATACTACCGTGGTTGCGAGAGGTAGCGAAACACGAGAGGAGATATGGCAGACAAGCGGAAGTGAGGTACATGAAAATCTGGTTGGAAGGGAGGTGGTGGAAGTGGAACGAGGGGAAAGGAGACATCGAAAGAATAGGATTAGAGGATGGATGGAGGCAGCCATTTCGGAACGACCGGGGATGACGACGTTGAGGATGACGAACTGGAGGAAGAACGAAGAGAGAAGACACAGCGGGGTTAAGTGAAGAGGCGGGAACGAAAAAATATGTAAAGGGAAGTGGCAAAGTCAAAACATTATTATGGAATGTTGCAGGAATATTTAAAATTGGGGAAGCGTGGGGGTTTATAGAAGAAGTGGATATAGTCATTTTGCGAGAAACGTCGGTGGATAAAAAAGATGCGACAAACGCAAGGTCAAAAATGAGTGAGAAATTTAAGTGGATGTTCAAAGCAGCGCATAAGGAAGCAGGGTCTAAACGGGGAAGGGCGAAGGGAGGTCAAGCGGTCGGGATAAAAAAGAGTTGGGAAGGGAATTGGGAAATGAGGGAATGGGCGTTTGGTCTAATATTGGGCAATGATAAAATAAGGGGAAAACCAGCTATAATAACAATATATAATAATGTCGGTATATAAAAGATAGAAAAACAGCTGAGAGAAGTGATAATGGAAGAGGCGAAACAAAAAGAGAAAGGACTCATTGTTGGGGATATGAACGCAAGGATAGGGTGGGAGCAAGCAATGAACGAGGGAGGGTTGGATAAAAATGGCGGGGAAATACGAAGATCCCAAGACAAGATATTAAACATGGAAAGAAGGAGAATGTTAAACCTGTGCGAAGAGGTGGGTTTGAAGGTGTTGAACGGAAGAGCGAAAGAGGATAGGGAGGGCAAAGTGACATTCGTAGGAGGGGGTGAGGAATGTTGTGGGTCAGTAATAAACTACATAATAGTTGTGGATAGGGGTGGAAGGGATGAAATCAATTGGATGGAAGTGGTAGAGAGAATTGAGTCTGATCACCTACCAATATATGCGGTATGGGAAGAGGAAAACGCAGGAGAGGAAGAAGAAGAAGAGGAGCGTGTACAAGAAAGCGATAGGTTATTCTGGAATGATGTAAAGGCAAAAAAGTTCATAGAAGAAACACAAAAAGAGAAAGAAATTGATAAAGGGAGGGAAGATTGGGAGGGGGCGAAAGAAAAAATCTGGAGTGGCCGAGAAGGCGGGGTTAAGGAAAAAATGTGAAAAAACAACGAGAGAGAGAGCAGGTTGCCAAGGTGGTTCAACGACGAATGGCAAAAAGCAGAGAAGTGCGGCATGGGAAAAATTAAAAGCGTTTACGAAACAAAGAAATGCGGATAAAAAAACAAGAGCTAGAAGAAGAAAGGAGGAAATTGAAAAAAGCATACAGAGGGGCAAAAGAGGAATGACGGTATAAAATTTGGGAGGAGAAGGGAAGACAAAAGACATGACAAAATGGTGGAAAGAGATTAATAAATTCAGGAATAAAGGAAGGGGCACGATTGGTGGTAAAATAATTAAGAAAGAATGGAAAGAGCATTTTGAAAGATTACTGAATGGGAAAGAGAATCAAGAGAGGGAAAAGGGAATAGAGGAAGAAGAAGAAGAAAGGGGCTCGGAGAAAAAAGAGACAGAAATAAATGAGGCGGAAAGGGAAGAGAAAAGGGAATTTTACGAGGTGTTCAGTTTGCAAGAGCTGGATGGGGCTCTGAAGAAGATGAAAAACGGAAAGGCGGCGGGGAAGACGGGATTAGTGGAGAGTTTTTGGAGGCACTTCCAAGGGCACAAATGGAAGAGCTGAGAGAGGCCTTAAACAAAATATGGTTAAGAGGAGGAATAGCGAAGGGATGGAAAACAGCAAGGATCGTGCCAATATATAAAGATGGAGAGAGGGACAAGGCAGAGAATTATAGGGGGGTATCACTATTAGATGTAGGATATAAGTTGCTAACAAAAATGATGACAGAAAGGCTAAACAAATGGATAGAGAGGAACAAAAAATTAAAAGAAAGTCAGGCAGGATTCCGGAAAGGCAGAGGAACAAGGGATCAGATATTTACTTTAAACGCGGTCATCAATAAACAATTAAAAGTGAAGTGAGGAAAGCTATATGTAGCGTTTGTAGATTTTAAGGCAGGTTTTGATCGAGTGTGTAGGGAAATAATGATCAGAAAATTAAAGGAGGAAGGAATAGAAGGGAAAATGCTGGAAACAATAAAAGAAATTTATAAGGATACAAGGGCAGAGGTGCAAACGAATGGAATAACTACAGAAAGTTTCAGAACAAAGATAGGGGTAAGGCAAGGATACGCATTAAGTGCGGTTTTATTCGATATATACGTAGATGAATTAGAGGATATGTGGGAAAGGAAAAATGAAGGAGGAGTGGTAGTGGGGAACGAATTTTTTTTGCAATAAACTATGCTGATGATGTGGCGGCGATAGCGGATACAGTGGAGGGTTTAAGCAGCATATTAAAGGACTTGGAAAAATGGGCAGACAATAATAAAATGGAAATAAATGCGAAAAAAACAAAGATAATGATTTTTAGGAACGGGGGAAAAGGAAGGAAGAATGAAGAATGGGGGATTAACGGGGACAAAATCCAGATAGTGAAGGAGTTTACAGATTTAGGGTATTGGTTTACAAGCAAAAATTCAATTTTGGCACATGGTAAAACGCAAACGGCAGCAAGTATGGTTTGGGGAATATGGACGAGAGCGGCAAGACATATGATAGAAGAGAGACTCTATTTATTAGAAACAATAGTAAAACCAGGAGCCATGTACGGAGGAGAGTTTTGGGGAATAGGGGAAATTGGAGTGTTTGAAAGAATACAGAGCAGATACTGCAAAATGGAGTATCTGCTCAGAAGGGAGCTGGGTGTGCCAATAATGGCCTATTTGATAAGAGAAAGAGTGTTTAGGTACATAAGAGAAGTTCTGAGAATGGAAGATTCAAGATGGCCAAAAATCTGTTTGATGGAGGAGGTCAAGGCAATTGCTAATGGAATACCATCAAAGTGGGGAAAGAACGTGGAGAAAGTGTTAAGGGATATGGGGGTAGAGGACGTAGTAACAATGATAAGAGAAAAAAAGGAAGAGGGTAAAAAAGATGAAAAGATGAATAAAGGTTTAGAATGCCTAAAAAATAAAATTTTGGACGAGGAGGAGAAAAGAATAGGAAAATCGTCAAATAATGGCAACTACAAATATATCGAGGAAAATGAGGAAAGGCCATGTAAGTATTGGGCGGGAGACGGTGTGAAGGGTAGGGATAAACAAATATGGGCAAGACTAAGATGCGGAAATATATGGAGGGCGGGAAAGAAGGGGGAAAAGAACTGAAGATACAGAATTTGCGAGAAACAATATGAAACAATGGAGCACCTGCTAATATGTGAAAAAGGATGGAAAATTATGACGACGAAAGCGAGGAAGCTGAGGAGTGGGTTCAAGGAATGGATAAGGTGGCGATAAAGGGGGAAATGATAAACTTGTTGAGTGGCAAGATAAATATAGGGATATGCCAGTATTTCAGAGAAATAGAGGAAGTATGTAATAAAATGCGCAAGGAGGAAGAGGGAATTGAAAGCGATGGAGATGGGGAGTAAAATGACAAAAAGAAAGCAAAAATATGCGGGGTAGAACATAGAATTAAAGTAGACGTTAGAAAAATATGTATGAACAAAGCGAAAACTTTTTGTAAAAAACTTGTAAAGCAAGTTGTGCAAATAAAACTCGATTATTTTTATTATTATTATTCCTATTATTATTATTTTGAAAGCCGCTCTAGCTGATCTCCGGGAGCACCTCTTAAAAAAGGCGTCTCGCGGTAAGCACGATATCTCTGGAGTGGATCAACTAAAATGAAAAAACCAAAAATATTTCTTTAATATAATGGATTATCTTATAATTGATCGAAGGAATAAGCAAAATAATAATTTTTGACAAAATGGCGGCTACTCCACAAAAAAATCGATATTTGACAAAAAATTGGGCCTTAAATTGTTTATAAAATGGAAAATATTTATCTTTGAGGAAAAACCTTCGATTGATTACTAAAAAATATACTTCAAAAGATTGTGTTAAAATTTGAGACTGATCGGTTCAGCCGTTTCCGAGAAATCCGGCTCACCGACATTAAAAACGCAGTTTTGAGAAAAACGCGTTAAAGTTTCAAAAGCACTTTCACACGCTCTGACACGTCATTACAAATGTGCGTGTAACTTCGACAATATTCGCCGGATTGACAAGAAATTTTCTGTGTGTGTACTTAAATATATGTACATTACGAAAAAAACGATATTTAAAAATTTAACTGTATATAACCTCTTAAGGGAAAACAATCAATTCTTTTTTTTCAAATAAGCGCCATGATACATCGATGTAAGAAAAAGCAAAAAAGATGTTTCTTTCTTAAATTACAAAAGTTACGATATATTTGCAGATAACCATCGCAACCATTATGTTTAGGCATTTTTTCTAAGTTCATAGTATCCACAAAAAGTATTCAAGGCCTCAAGTTGCTCCGATTTTTTTATCCCGATAGCCCGAATGATCAATGATTGGAAATTTCGTAAAAAAGGTCATTACTGACTTTTCGTTAAACGTCATTATTGTTTTCAACCATGATTAGTTCGTGTTTAGGTAAAAAAAATGTTTTTCGAGATTTACCAGTTTTTTGCTCATGTAAAGTGACAATCTGTAGGGAAAACATTTAATATAGTTTTTTTTTTCATTAAAAAAAAATCTTTCTACTCTGACAGGTTCATTTCTGTTCGTTTGCCAATTTCTCATTGACAAATAACAATTGTACGCTCTCAAAGTAGAGAATCCTACGCCTTTTGCTCAACGCCTTTTTCTGTCTAAAAAAGAACTTTGTTTTACAAGTTGTATACCCCCCTCTATTACGCGGCAACGGTAGTCGTCTTCAACCAGGGTTACAAAACGAGCAACTTCCGGCTCAGTCAAACACCGCCGAGCCGTGATCAATTAAGAAATTAGACATTTTTTTTGTGTATATATACAACTTTAGGAATACCTAAATTTCTTCAGAAATGTTGATTAGTACAAAATACGATTCTGATTTTAAAAGCTTAAATTCACAAAAAAATCAATTATGTATTAAAAAATGTATAGGAAATACAGGAGAGTATACAACTTTTAAAACAAAGTTGATTTTGAAACAGAAAAAAAAGCGTTAGGCAATGGCAATTCTTTTACTTTGAAAGTAGTATAATTGTCATCTTTCAATGAGAAATTAGTAAACAAATAGAATTACACACTCAAAAATGAACTTAAAAATTTAATTAAAAGAACAGAATCGAAAATATTTTTTTTCTACAGATTGTCACTTCACATGAGCAAAAATACCCATAAATATCGAAAAAGAAATTTTTCTTACCTGGACAAAAAAGTTGGAGCAAACTAACGCTTTGCATATTTTTTGTGGATACTATGAACTTAGAAAAAATGTCTAAACAGTTGCAATGTTATCTGCTTAGGCGCAAGCCACACAGAAAAGACGTCTCTTCTGTATGGTCTGTGCCTAAGATATCGTAACTTTTGTAATTTAAGGAACAAACGCAATTTTTTACATGTTTTTCCATCGATATCTCGGATAGAAACTATTCAAAATTTGAAATGGATTTTTTCCCCTATAAGGCATACTTTATATCTTTCCGAAACGGCCCAACAGCTTTCTGTACAATGATTGATTCATAAAATATTGATTATCAAAGTCAAAAGCGTCATTGTGACTTTGATTCTCCATAAAACTATGTAGCAAACCATTGAACAGACCTCTTTCCAAGCTCAAATTAAAGGTGAAGCAGCAAGGAAAGGGGATTTGAATGAATCATTAATGAAAAAATATTTCTTTTGTCAGCTCACCTTCTTAAGAAGAAAAAATTTGCCAACTTTTCCCTCGCGATTGTTCTTTTGATTCATTAGTAACAAAGGGTCATAAAAAAATTGTGGTCCTGGCTCGAAAACTAGAAATTTCAAGCATTGATAAGCTTATTTTAATTTTCCCCTACAATGATTTTTCGCGGAAATAAAGCAATTTGAAAATTACCTGAAAAATTTCGGAAATTGTTTTGGTCCCTTAATTTTTGTGAGTAGTTTATTTGAATCGAAGACACATTTACTGTATGCAAATATAGATATTTTTCATTCAAATATATATTCAGTGCATTGAAAATGAGAATGTACTCCAATCAAATATTTATTTATCTAAATTTAAGGTATATTTGACCCAAATAAAAACATATGAAGTCCTAATTAGCTGTGAGGTAGAAAAGAACATCATTTAACTTAAATAAATAGATTCAAGTTAACCCAAACAGACTCTCGAAAGTGTAATGAAATAGAAGTATCAGTATATCGATTGAAGAAATAAAATAAAAATACATGTATTCAGATAATCAAATGGATCAGTTATTGACCACAGTCGTAGGGTAAACCGACCAGTGAATGGACGCGGACTAGTGAATGGACAAAAGCTGATTTATATTCAAAATCTGCAAAGCATAAGAAGTGTCGATAAAAACTCGAATCACTACAATTTGACAAAAAAATCACAGCTATTTTTGAAATCGATTTCTCGGTTTAAGAGGGAATGGTACCTCATCGCGGTCGGTATGGCAGATCGCGATAGTAGATACCCATGGATTTCCGAAACGGCTCTTCAGAATATCATGAAATTTGACCAGACAATGTCAAATTGATAAACGAACAGCTGTCTTTTCATTAGATTTCTTGAATCGAAGAAAAAAAACGTAGATTGTATTACCATGCTGAACTCGTGATGGAAATGATGAAAAATAAAAAGTTTGGCTAAAGCCACGACTTGGAAAAAAGTAGAGCCGTGTAGCCACGTTGAAAACACGTATTTTGGCACCTCAATCATTTCATTCCTCCGCATATTTCAGGAAATCCGTGGAAAGTTGTAAATAGTAGGTGATTGATGACGATTCCGAGGAAATCTCGCTCGACATTTGGGAACTGAGTTCCCGTGAATTCCACCATGGCCGATTGGCGTGCACCAAGAATTTGACAGTTCAAATATGGCGATGTGCGAACTCGCTCTAAAATCTAATTGTTGCTTTTCGAAGCAGCAAAGTGTTAGGAACAAGTTTTGTGATGTATTACGTGCGACAATTTACAAAAAAAAAAATGTATCGTGCCATTTACCGGGTGAACTGCGAGCGACGTGGAGGTATGTACGCATTTTACTCTTACTATTTTTCGGAGAATTATTTCGTGGAATTGCCTCTAGATGTATTTGTTCTTCCCGTCTTTTTATTTATTTATTTGTTTACGTTTTTTAACGGTAGTTCTACTCGCGAGAAAGTATGTGCGAAATCTCATAAATGAATGTGAGGTTAAGATATACTTTCTCCAGAGTACTGCTAGAAAGAAAACTTTGTGCAATAAATTTTAACTTTTTTCAGATTCTGCATGTCATTTTTGTTCATGCCATCGAACCTTACGATGATGATGGACAGAAAAAAAAGTGGATTCCATTGGCGAAGGACTGCGGAGGAACATCGAAGAACCACAGATGCAGTCATTCGGAGTTACGTCGAAGCCCAGCGCAACAAATTTCATAAGGTGAAGAATGTTGCGGTAATCCAAGGTAAGTGAAAACGTATTCTAGTACAAGAAAAGCCTGCAATGGCCCTGTGCATATGCACATGAGCATAGCTCTTGCAGCAAAGTAGAATTTGCTGCAAGAGACCATGCTTGCTCTCTGCGAAGCACAGTATCATGCACAATACAATGTACTTGTGCTTCGCAGCAGAATCCTCGCAGGCCCATTGCATACGGTTTGGTTTGTACAAAGCAACGGAGGCAATATCATCGCAGCGGTACTTATATCGCTTTGTCTTGCGAAGATTTTCCTTCCGATGCAGTATGCCTGCTATGGTGTTCCACAAATATGTACGTGCGAAAATCTTATTGTAAAGCATCACGCATGGCATAACGCATGAAACTGTTACGTGTATTCGTGCGCTATGCAATGTACTTGTGCTTCGCAGCAAGATATTGACAGGAACAGCGCAGAGAACGCTACGGTCCGCAAAGAGACACAATGTCTCCGCAAGCATCTTTGTGCTGGATTGTCGCAGGCATATTGCATCGAAAAGAAAATCTTCTCAGGCACGAAGGGCTGCGATTGAGCTTGCAATGATATTGTCTCCGTTGCTCTTTGCGGACCACAGTTTCTTGTCCAATATGCTTGCGAAGATTTTCCTCGAAGATGCTCCGGAAGATCTCGCTGTAAAGCCCATGTACATGGGCCATGCTCGATGGTCGCAGGCATATTGCACCGAAAAGAAAATCTTCGCAGGCACGAAGGGATAGAAATGAGCTTCAAATGATATTGCATCGATGACTCTTTGCGAACCACAGTTTTCTGTCTATAGTGCTTGCGAAGATGCATCTACGACCGCTCGCTCTCTCGCAGCTTGCTTTCTGTGAACCACAGTTACATAGCTTATGCAATGTACTTGTGCTTCGCAGCTAGATCTTCGTGGGCGCATTGCAGAGCAAGCTGTAGTTTGGAAGGAAAACATACACAAGATCTTCATCCACACGTGTGTGTAAGATCGTATGGTCTTGAAGTGTGCATCGTACAAATGCAACGAAATTTCGTTTTCTATTGTCCTTCCCTCATTTTCATGTTTTTCGGGTTTGATTTTGTAGAACTTATTGTTCTAAAATTAGAATATGAAAAAAATTGGAAAAAAATAAAAATGAGAAAATAAAAATACGAAAACAAATTTTCGTTGCGTTCCAAAAATGAAAACATCAAGACCATAAGATCATCGCAAGCGTATTGCACCAGAAGAAAGATCTTGGCAGGCACAAATGTGCCTGTAAAGATCGAAAAAGGGTTTTTTAAGGTAGTACGAGCGCGCAATCTTGATTTCTATAGATTTTGTTCAAATTTTAACCAGACATTATTCATATCATTATGCATGTTTGAGTGAAATTTCAGAAGAGTCGACTATTTAGATTGGAAGATAATAGGTTTTAAAATTGCAACTTTTAACACTGCAGGATCTGCATTCAAATTTAGATAGAATAATTTTCCGTAAAAAATATTTGTCCTCTATAATAAGAAGCCATATGGCAACACCGCATCGTTCCACGTATCTAATGACGTGACTTTGCGAGGCATATTTAAAATAATACTGCAACACACATTTTTATTTGGAAGTAATTTTTAATCGAACAAAGTTTTTAATTAGTTATGAATGAACCAACACTTTTATTTGTTAATGAAGATAACATAAACAATATAGAATATTAATATTTATAATGCAAATATTTTTTATGACACCATTTGTAACTTTAGGAACACGATAATTTTTTTTCTCAAAATATTGAACAATACTGTTCTGTGGTGTTGGCATATGTCTTCTTATTATAGGAGACAAATATTTTTTTACGGAAAATTATTCTGTCTAAATTTCAATACAGACCCTTCAGTGTTAAAAGTTGTAATTTTAAAACCCATTATCTCCCAATCTAAATAGTCGACTGTTCTGAAATTTCACTCAAACATGCATAATGATATGAACAATGTCTGGTTAAAATTTGAACAAAATCTATAGAAAACAAGATTGCGCGCTCGTGCTACCTTAAATGGATTTAGAAATTAAATGGATTTAGGGAACATGAAAAATCTACAGAAGGAAGACGACCAGTTTGCTGAAAATCCTTCGATTTTTTGAGTTTATTTCTAAACATGACCCAAATAAAATATTTTATCGGCATAATGTTTGTATGCAATATCCACACAAATATTCTAAAATGTTCATACAGATATTTCGCCGATAAAATATTTGATTTCGCCCGATAAACTAATATATTCTGCCCATAAAATATTTAATTTGGGCCATGTTTCGAAATAAGCTTAAAAAAATGAAGCAATTCCAGCCCTAAAATCTAAAGTTTTCGAAGAATTTTTGCAACTGGCCTTTTTTGTATATTTTTCATCTTTTCTCCTTTTTACAATAGTTTGTAATTTTCAATTACCATACGAAGGTACGAAAAATGATTGTGATTTTATCGCACGCAAGTAGTCCATACACCAAGGCATTTTCTTACGATTCAATTTTTCAAATAACGATTGGGACGAAAGAGTGCATTTCATAGGTAGACATTTTAAATAAAAGGTGTTCAATTTTGTTACTATACTAATAGAGCTATTAGTAAAGGGGATATAAGCGACGAAAATTAATCGCATTACCTCTCACTCAACGTTTCGTCCCTTTCACTCATCGTTCCGTCTTTTCCATAAAAACGTTCCTTGCTCATATCTTCATTACCAATGGAGGTAGCGAAAAAAATGAGACATTTTTTATTGTCAATCCAAAAAGAAACATCTTTAATTTCACATTTTTTTCTACAAAATGCACTTCACAATCGTCATTATAACGATTAAATTGTTTATAACGGGAAAAAAACGATTCTAGAACAAAATAAATGTCCTATTCGTATTGCCCGTACCCGAAACCATAAAGGACCACTGAAGATATTGAGCAGACCTAAACGTTAATACGCAAATGGTATACGGAAAAAGTGGATTTAGGACGTTTTCTTCGCTTGCATTTATTTCGAAAGTATATCTTGCAATATGGCGCACGTCATATCTCAGATTCTAATTGTTCGAATTACTTTAAATTTGGATTAGACATATTTTATAACATATTCAATCGACTGACCAGATAAACGTTTAAAGTCGTTATTTTTTGTCGAAAATCGACCTTTTCTTTAAAAACAGTGGTATTTATGCAATTTTTTAAATTTCGAAAATGTATCCGGTGGGTCTGTAGCTTTACCATTGTACTAAAAGTATATTTTTCCATTTTTGACTTTAGATGAATCCACTTACCGGAATTATGTACGCGACCGAGCAGTGCGGAGCCTTGAGATTAAATAACAATGATTATGTTGTTTATATATGAGGTATTCCAAAGGTTTTCGAACGGCCTAGAAGTCTGACCTTCTTCAATCTTTTTTAAAATTGGTGATGTTTTTGTATCATATATTTTGAGTACGTGACATTTTTTTCAGATTTTTATCGGCTCGCTAAATCGGCTAACTCGGAGATAAGATTTTACACGTGATAAAATTTCAAATGATCGTATCGTAGTGATCTTCTCGTCGTACAAAAAAATGTCCTCTACAAAAAAAGATGCGTTCATCTATGAACTATTTTGAAAAAAATTCAAAATTTTCCAAGTACTACAACACTAAAAAAAAATCTTTCATTTAAAATTTTTTTTACCTCAATCACTAGGTTGATCATGCTAAAATTTACCCTGAACTTTCTTTTATTAGTGTAAAATAACATGTGTACGTTTCATTCTTGGCTGGGCTTGCGTTCAGTTAATATCGTCGTCTTAAATTTAAGGGGAAACTGTTTTTGTTGAATAACTCGGTGATTTACAATTTTCAAGTAGAAAAGGTAATGACTAAACTTGTAGGAAATCGTCTGCTTTAAAACTTTGGTCATTGCAGTTTTTTCTCTACCATCGATATTTTTCGAAGTAAACCTGAAAAAGCGACTATTGCATTATCTCGTTCATTTTGAAATTTAGGTCATAAACGAACATAAACAAACTTGTAGAGAATGAAATTCTCGACAATTTTGGTCTGTACCTTTTTTTTCCTAGAGTCATTATGTAACGGCGTATGCCAACGGTAAAAAAAAACGAGAAGCGTGAAAATATTATTTCGCGAACCATTCGCTCTTTTCTTTTACCGTTGGCGTACGACCTTAAATATTGATTCCAGGAAAAAAAAGGTAGGAACAAAAATTGTCTCAAATTTCATTATCTAAAAGTTTGTTCATGTTCGTTTATGCCCTAAAGTAAAAAATAAACGAGATAATGCAACAGCCGCTTTTTTCAGGATTAATTCGAAAACTATCGATGGTAGAGAAAAAAGTGTAATGACCAAAGTTATAAAGCGCTCGATTTCCTACAAGTTTAGTCATTACCATTTTTACTTAAAAATTGTAAATCGCCGAGTTATTCAACAACAATAATTTTCCATTAAATTTAAGACGATATTAACTGAACTCAAGCCCAGCCGAGAATGAAACTTACACATGTTGTTTTATACTAATAAAAGAAAATTCAGTGTAAATTTCAGCAAGATCAACCTAGTGATTGGGGTAAAAAAATTAAAAAATGAAGGATTTTTCGTTTTTTTAGAGTTGTAGTACTTGATAAATTTTGGATTTTTTTTCAAAATAGTTCACAGAAAAACGCAACTTTTTTTGTAGAGGACATTTTTTTGTACGACGAGAAAATCACTACGATATAATTATTTGAAATATGTAATGTAAAACTAGATCGAACGGAAGCGCTAATATCTTCATATGAGCGCTGTCGTTCGCAGCGCGTCACCAGCAAAGACTTGCTGAGCGGTACGAAGTTCTTCGCACCGACCGATCACAGGCGCAGTCGAGAAAAGAGTCCATTGTTTAAATGATTGATTGCAAATTTCGTCACTGCATTTTTCTGCCAGTCGCCGGCAAACACTCACGGTGTGCCATTATGTACGTTAATATTTGGCGACGCGCTATACTCGAGAAGAAAATGCAATTAATTAGTTAGATAATTGAATGTGTAATGTAAAACTATATCTAACGGAAGCGCTAATATCTTCATATGAGCGCAGTCGTTCGCAGCGCGTCACCAGCAAAGACTTGCTGAGCGGTGCGAAGCTCTTCGCACCTACCGATCACAAGCGTGGTCGAGAAAAGAGTTTATTGTTTAAATGATTGATTGCAAATTTCGTCACTGCATTTTTCTGTCAGCCGCCGGCCAACACACACGGTGTGTCATTATTTATGTCAATATTTGGCGACGCGCTATACTCGAGAAGAAAATGCAATTAATTATTTAAATAATTGAATGTGTAATGTAAAACTAGATCGAATGGAAGCGCTAATATCTTCATATGAACGCTGTCGTTCGCAGCGCGTCACCAGCAAAGACTTGCTGAGCGGTGCGAAGCTCTTCGCACCTACCGATCACAAGCGTGGTCGAGAAAAGAGTTTATTGTTTAAATGATTGATTGCGAATTTCGTCACTGCATTTTTCTGCTAGCCGCCGGCCAACACTCACGGTGTGTCATTATTTACGTCAATATTTGGCGACGCGCTATACCCGAGAAGCAAATGCAATTAATTATTTAGATAATTGAATGTGTAATGTAAAACTAGATCGAACGGAAGCGCTAATATTTTCATATGAGCGCTGTCGTTCGCAGCGCGTCACCAGCAAAGACTTGCTGAGCGGTGCGAAGCTCTTCGCACCTACCGATCACAAGCGTGGTCGAGAAAAGAGTTTATTGTTTAAATGATTGATTGCAAATTTCGTCACTGCATTTTTCTGTCAGCCGCCGGCCAACACACACGGTGTGTCATTATTTATGTCAATATTTGGCGACGCGCTATACTCGAGAAGCAAATGCAATTAATTATTTAGATAATTGAATGTGTAATGTAAAACTAGATCGAACGGAAGCGCTAATACCTTCATATGAGCGCAGTCGTTCGCAGCGCGTCACCAGCAAAGACTTGCTGAGCGGTGCGAAGCTCTTCGCACCTACCGATCACAAGCGTGGTCGAGAAAAGAGTTTATTGTTTAAATGATTGATTGCAAATTTCGTCACTGCATTTTTCTGCCAGCTACCGGCCAACACACACGGTGTGTCATTATTTACGTCAATATTTGGCGACGCGCTATACTCGAGAAGCAAATGCAATTAATTATTTAGATAATTGAATGTGTAATGTAAAACTAGATCGAACGGAAGCGCTAATACCTTCATATGAGCGCAGTCGTTCGCAGCGCGTCACCAGCAAAGACTTGCTGAGCGGTGCGAAGCTCTTCGCACCTACCGATCACAAGCGTGGTCGAGAAAAGAGTTTATTGTTTAAATGATTGATTGCAAATTTCGTCACTGCATTTTTCTGCCAGCCGCCGGCGAACACTCACGGTGTGTCATTATTTACGTCAATATTTGGTGACAGGCTCCATTCGAGAAGAAAATGCCATCAATTATTTACATAATTGAATCTGTAGTATAAAACTAAATTGAGCGAGAGCGCTAATATCTTCATGTCAGCGCTGTCATTCGCAGTGCGGCACCGGCAAAGACTTGCTGAGCGGTGCGAAGATCTTCGCACCTACCGATCACAAGCGTGGTCGAGATAAAAGTCCATTGTTTAATGATTGATTGCAAATATTGTCACTGCATTTTGCAGCGAGCCGCCGGCGAACACTCACGGTGTGTCATGATTTACGTCAATATTTGGCGACAGGCTCCATTCGAGAAGAAAATGTCATCAATTATTTACATAATTGAATCTGTAGTATGAAACTAGATCGAGCAAGAGCGGTAATATCTTCATATGAGCGCTGTCATTCGCAGTGCGTCACCAGCAAAGACTTGCTGAGCGGTGCGAAGATCTTTGCACCTACCGATCACAAGCGTGGTCGAGATAAAAGTCCATTGTTTAAATGATTGATTGCAAGTATTGTCACTGCATTTTGCAGCGAGCCGCCAGCGAACACTCACGGTGTGTCATGATTTACGTCAATATTTGACGACGGGCTCCGTTCGAGAAGATAATGCCATCAATTTATTAGATGATTGAATCTGTAGTATAAAACTAGATGGAACGAGAGCGCTAATATCTTCATATGAGCGCTGTCGTTCGCAGTGCGTCACCAGCAAAGACTTGCTGAGCGGTGCGAAGCTCTTCGCACCTACCGTTCACAAGCGTGGTCGAGAACAACTGCAAAAACAATTGTTTAAATAATTTTTTTGCGAAATTTTTACTTTACTGTTGTTTTTTATAGCGCGTAAGCAGCAATCTTTATTTACTGAGAGGTATAGAATGTACCGTATCTAACGACCATACCCGTGATCGAGAATAAATGCAAAAATTATTGTTTAAAAAATTATTTTTAAGTAATTTTTACACCGTTGTTTTTTTGCAACTCGTAAGCAGCAATCTTTATGTGCTGAGAGGTACAGAAAGTACCGTATCTACCGATCATACCCGTCATCGAGATTTGATGCAAAACCAATTTTTTAAACAATTATTGATGCGGTTTGTTTTTTCAACGCGTAAGCAGCAATTATAATTGCTGTGAGGTATAGAAAGTACCGTATCTACCGATCATACCCGTGATCGAGAATAAATGCAAAAATAATTGTTTAAATGATTATTTTTACGTAATTTTTACACCGTTGTTTTTTGCAGCGCGTAAGCAGCAATCATATTTGTTGAGAGGTTTAGAAAGTACCGTATCTACCGATCATACCCGTGATCGAGAAAATGCAAAAATAATTGTTCAAATAATTATTTTTGCGAAATTTTTGCACCGTTGTTTTCGCAGCGCGTAAGCAGCAATCTATATTTGCTGAGAGGTACAGAAAGTACCGTATCTACCGATCATACCCATGATCGAGAATAAATACAAAAATAATTGTTTAAATTATTATTTTTGCGAAATGTTTACACCGTCGTTTTTTGCAGCGCGTAAGCAGCAATCGATATTTGCTAAGAGGTACAGAAAGTATCGTATCTACCGATCATACCCGAGATCGAGAATAAATGCAAAAAAATATTTTTTTAAACGATTATTTTTGCGTAATTTTTACCATGGTTTTTTGCAGCGCGTAAGCAGCAATCATATTTGCTGAGAGGTATAGAAAGTACCGTATCTACCGATCATACCCATGATCGAGAATAAATGCAAAAGTAATTATTTGAACAATTATTTTTGCGTAATTTTTACCGCTGTTTTTTGCAGCGCGTAGACAGCAATCATATTGCTGACTAAGAGGTATAGAACGTACCGTATCAACCGATCATACCCATGATCGAGAATAAATGCCAACGTAATTATTTAAACAATTATTTCTGCGTAGTTTTTACCGCTGTTTTTTGCAGCGCGTAAGAAGCAATCATATTGCTGACTAAGAGGTATAGAACATACCGTATCTACCGATCGTACCCGTGATCGAGAATAAGTACAAAAATAATTGTTTAAACGATTATTTTTGCATTATTATTTCTGCGTAATTTTGACCGCTGTTTTTCGCAGCGCGTAAGCAGCAATCATGTTGCTGACTAAGAGGTATAAAACATACCGTATCAACCGATCATACCCATGATCGAGAATAAATGCAAAAGTAATTATTTAAGCAATTATTTCTGCGTAATTTTTACCGCTGTTTCTGGCAGCGCGTAAGCAGCAATCATATTGCTGACTAAGAGGTATAGAACATACCGTATCAACCGATCATACCCATGATCGAGAATAAATGCAAAAGTAATTATTTAAACAATTATTTCTGCGTAATTTTGACCGCTGTTTTTGCAGCGCGTAAGCAGCAATCATATTGCTGACTAAGAGGTATAGAACATACCGTATCAACCGATCATACCCATGATTGAGAATAAATGCAAAAGTAATTATTTAAACAATTATTTCTGCGTAATTTTTACAGCTGTTTTTGGCAGGGCGTAAGCAGCAATCATATTGCTGACTAAGAGGTATAGAACGTACCGTATCAACCGATCATACCCATGATCGAGAATAAATGCAAAAGTAATTATTTAAACAATTATTTCTGCGTACTTTGTACTGCTGTTTTTTGCAGCGCGTAAGCAGCAATCATATTGCTGACTAAGAGGTATAGAACATACCGTATCTACCGATCGTACCCGTGATCGAGAATAAGTACAAAAATAATTGTTTAAACGATTATTTTTGCGTTATTATTTCTGCGTAATTTTGACCGCTGTTTTTTGCAGCGCGTAAGCAGCAATCATATTGCTAACTAAGAGGTATATAATATACCGTATCAACCGATCATACCCATGATCGAGAATAAATGCAAAAGTAATTATTTAAACAATTGTTTCTGCGTAATTTTTACCGCTATTTTTTGCAGCGCGTAAGCAGCATTCATATTGCTGACTAAGAGGTATAGAACGTACCGCATCAACCGATCATACCCATGATCGAGAATAAATGCAAAAGTAATTATTTAAACAATTATTTCTGTGTACTTTGTACTGCTGTTTTTTGCAGCGCGTAAGCAGCAATCATCTTGCTGACTAAGAGGTATAGAACATACCGTATCAACCGATCAGACCCATGATCGAGAATAAATGCAGAAGTAATTATTTAAACAATTATTTCTGCGTAATTTTGACCGCTGTTTTTTGCAGCGCGTAAGCAGCAATCATATTGCTGACTAAGAGGTATAGAACATACCGTATCAACCGATCATACCCATGATCGAGAATAAATGCAAAAGTAATTATTTAAACAATTATTTCTGCGCAGTTTTTACTGCTGTTTTTTGCAGCGTATAAGCAGCAATCATATTGCTGACTAAGAGGTATAGAACGTACCGTATTAACCGATCATACCCATGATCGAGAATAAATGCAAAAGTAATTATTTAAACAATTATTTCTGCGTACTTTGTACTGCTGTTTTTTGCAGCGCGTAACCAGCAATCATCTTGCTGACTAAGAGGTATAGAACATACCGTATCAACCGATCAGACCCATGATCGAGAATAAATGCAAAAGTAATTATTTAAACAATTATTTCTGCGTAATTTTGACCGCTGTTTTTTTCAGCGCGTAAGCAGCAATCATATTGCTGACTAAGAGGTATAGAACATACCGTATCAACCGATCATACCTATGATCAAGAATAAATGCAAAAGTAATTTATTAAACAATTATTTCTGCGTAATTTTTACCGCTGTTTTTTGCAGCGCGTAAGCAGCAATCTCATTGCTGACTAAGAGGTATAGAACGTACCGTATCAACCGATCATACCCATGATTGAGAATAAATGCAAAACCGATTGTTTAAACAATTATTTTTGTGTCATTTTTACCGTTGATTTATGCAGTGCGTAAGCAGCAATTATAATTGCTGAGAGGTATAGAAAGTACCGCACATTTGTTGATGTGATAATTGTTGAAAATAATTAATTTTCTATAATCATCTCGCTGCAGAAAAGCGCGAGCCACCAAAAAGTAGAACTCTAGCTGCGAAATTTCGAATTTCCTACGACGTCGGCGTTGACAAATAAGACGAAATCCTTTGTCAGCGCTGACCGTGCATGAGTGTGTGGGTATATACGTGTATTTACCCACACGAAGTGTGTAGTCGATGTGAAGGGACAGCATGCGGGAAGAAAATCTTCAACCGCGTGCGCCCGACAGCGAATACACACTGACCCACGCTCACACACGCGTTGCGTGCGTGAGTGTGGAGACACACAATGGATGCCTTGACGCAAGGCGCCCGACCCCGTCGCAGCGCGCGTTCGGAACGAACACGCGTTCGTGATGAATGCGCGCTGTGACATCTAGCGGTAGGGAGCTGTAGCTCGTGTGAGCTCTGCCCTACCGACTCGAGCCGGGGCTGCGTCGAACGTTTGTTTGGGTATCATTCCCTCTTAATATCGAATTTTGACGCTACACGGTATTTTCCTAGTTTGTGGTACTGGCACACCGCGCAACTTAGTTACGATGCGGTTGTGCACAGAAGGTGTTAAAAACGCGAAAACAATAGATTTTTTAAGTTTTGACCGTAACTATTTCTTGAGAAAGAATCAATCTTTCATCTCTTGCAAAATTTCAAAATAAATTCGTAACAATAGGTCAGAATTATACATGTTTATTCACTGGTGCTGAATTCTAACCTCTTTCCAGTGAATGGACATATAGGCTCTGTTAGGATAATTCTCAAAGTAGAGTAAAAAATTTAGCTTATCTGCTGAAAATTGCTGAATTAATTATTGTTAAGATATGCCAATGTACATTTCGTGAAATGTCATAAAATCAATTCATTTGGTTTTTTTTATTTTTCGGAAAAACTTAATTTTCTATTTCTCTGTCGAAATAAAATTTGGTAGTTTCTTTTTAAATTAAGATGCATAAAAGCTTTGTGTATTTTCTACGAAATCGTAATAACGAATGTAATACTCATATCCATAAGAATATTATCATTGTGCAACACAGTGATCGTCGAATCAAGCATTTAATAGAAATAAATCATTTGGCTTTGCAGCGTTCGTCTACACCACACGTTCATTCACTGGCGATGAGGTCATTTCGCTACTTATCTATCAATTTCTTTAATATTATTTGTTGCAATTACTTCGAATATTTTTTCCTACCATCAGAATAATATCTTTTGGCAGCTATAGCCATTGAAAAATTCGTTTCCATAATATTTCCATTTACAGTCTATTTGGGTCCTACAGCTTCGTTATTCGTCCATTCATTGGTCGATTTACCCTAATAGGCGTACCGTTTTTTGGACGTACACAAAGTTATTTTGATCTACTGATTTTTCAGTACGCAGTGTTTTTGCACTTACATTGAGCTGGTGTAAACATTATATCAAATATGGCAATACGTACGACAATTTCTGCAGGCAAGTTATAATGTTTACATGTGACAGCAGCATAATGATGTAAATGAAGTCCGGAAGGCGATGAGACCATATTTTAAAAAACCACTTCGCCCGGCCTGGAATGGACCAGTTGAGTGTCACATATATATACGCACAAACACAATAAAAGGATAACGATGACCCGGTATATTGAACGTCGAGGAAGATGAATAAGAAAGTAGGGAGTGAAAATAAAACGGTTTGCCCCCCCCCCCTCCCCACCCTCCTCCGCTGAGGCCAGAATAACAGCAGCTGATGATAACGGTATAAAGTGCACGTTCATGGCACTCAAACATTCTCTCGCGCCAGACCAAAGTGACTTCCGTAGCGGTGACGTGAATTTCAGAGGATCCCCTTCATCTCGCATTACACGTTTCTACGATAATCCACAAAATCATCTGCTAAGCGTTGGTTGATGGATTGCCATGGTGTGGTCGTAGGTGCCTACTGTCGCCGGACCATGAAACTTCCGTCCGAGCCTTTAATTACCTTGAACTGATTCAACGTCTGGTACGACCTAGACTCAAGTGTCATTGAGTAGCACTTTTCGGTATTCGCGAAGCCGGTCAAGCGACGCCCTCACGTTGACGTTCTCATTATTGGCCGACACACGTCACGCGTGAAACGCGTTTTTTTTCTTTCTTTTTTTACAGGTTCAAATCGCTGATCGGAAAATCACCTTAAGAGCAGAAAACGTGGCAATGATTATAATCCCTAGAATGTATCGTCGAATGTATAGTGTGAAGTAAAAAATCGATAGCCATCTCTGTTGCGTATACGTGCAAAAATCGGGCCAGCTGGAGAAAGGTGCCCTTTTTCGCAAACTATACGACGCATTTACCATTCCACGGTACAAGAGATTAGGAAAAATATCAACTATAAAAACGTTTACGGACAGCCATACTTAAGTTAAGTAAGTACTTATCTTCATTGATAAAATAACGAAAGCAAAGATTGAGAACGTAGTTTTTGTTTTTATTACCACGTTTTTATTGATTCGTTTTGCTTGTTGTCTGTTTGTGTGTTCGGTACAAATTTTGCAATCAATGTTTTTTTTGTTTTTAAACATCGACAGCTGATGAATATATCTCTCGCCTTGGTAGTGACCCACTTCGTCATACTCAAACAAGAGCGATGAAGACTACCGTTTGTTTGTCTGTTCGGTACGAATATTGCAATCGATTTTAAACTAACTTCCGGATAAGCTAGAGACTTGAAACTTTGAACATAGTTCAGATCTGGACGACAGACAACTAAACAGACAGACAAGTCTGTCACAGAGAGAGAAAAAGAGAAACGAAATTGTGAAAGAAATGAAAAATATAGTTTACTGAAAGAGAAAAATATTTTTAAAAAATAATAAAAATAACAATACTGATGGTGAATAGTGCATTAATGATGCATATCTAGAGACAGCCCCCCAATGCAAGCGACGCCTAAAGAAGGAGAACCAAAACTTCAGCCACACAAGCTAAAAAGCAGAAAATAAAATTATTAAAATACATTTATTTTCTAATCCACGTTTTTAAAACGGACTAAAAAGTATAAAATAACTTTCCCTATCCCCATACTGATTGTCCCGAAAAATTGTGATTGTGAGTTTTTAATAGCTACGAAAATACTTGTAAGATTTAAAACGAACAACGTGGAGCGCATGCATAGATAATAGTAGGGAGTACAGGGAGTAGCTGCTGTTGAGAAAACTCACACAACAGTACATATAATTTGCAGTGTAATAAAATTGTTAGTGACTTAGGTGAACTATTCATACATCAATTATTTATTACATGCTCCCCACGTTTTTCGTTTTAAATCTTATCGGTATTTTCATATCTATTAAAAATTCACTATCACAAATTTTCAGGACCATCTGTATGGGGTTATAAATCTATTTGTGGCTGGAAAAAATTATTTTGTACTTTTTAGTCCGTTTTAAAAACGAGGTTTAAAAAAATGTATTCAAGTAATTTTTGGTTCTCCATCCAGTACACGTATCATTCAGATCGAATTCACAACGTGGTCTAGTTGGATTTACGCATTATGATTACAATTCCGAAATCGTTTCTTCTCTCTTTTTAATTTATTATTGAATATTAGACTTGACGGGTGGTATATATGAGTCACTCCACAAAATAAAAATTATTCTTGGGCGCCACTGTCAGTGATCTCCTTGAAACTATTTAAACCAAAAATGTATGAGAACTGTACATTGCTTTGAGCGATTGATTTATCCATGTCTGTATGCGATATTTTCTTTTTTTCGAGATCGATCGAATAATGGAAAACATTTTGTTTCGTGTTAAAAAATCTGAACTAGCTGGTAAAAGAATTCGTTTTCCACGTAAAAATATAGGAAGCTTATACAATTACGAGATAAATGAAATGACGAATTTTTTTACCATTGCCCAACTTTTCCAGGCAAACATAATGTTTTTTCAAAAAGCTGAGAATCTTTTACCTGAAATTGATTTGGAACCTCGATTGCCTGATAAAAATTTCGATGATTAAATGGTCATCAATTTAAATAAAAATAAAATCAACACGACGAAAGCCTTTACACGCTGAAAAAAACCAAGTCCAGTGGCTTAAGGGTTTGTATTTTCTGTGCCCATTCGTAAAAATGCTTTCGCACGTAGACGTTTTTGGGGTCTGAAGTCTTGAAGATATAGCATCATAGGGGTTCAATATTGGGACACTTTTTTGTCGCTTAGAAATATAATGTTCGAAGCAGGTAGCTAAAACTTTTGTCAACATCGGAATATTTAAGGGGTAAGGCCACAGTAGAATTTGAAAAAAATCGATTTTTTCCGCTAAAACGGTGCTTTATCATCATAAGAATAAGTTACTATTCAACTTATAGGAAGGAAATTTGTTTTCACCTACTTTGAGCGTATAACGTAAGCCCACCTCTGGCACGCCCATAGAGTACCTAAAACTTTAAACTCGTTTTTCTCGAAACAGCTTTTTTCCAATTAGCGGGACAAATAACTTCAACAATTTTCACTCGATTTACTTCAAATTTAAAAGTTATGTTCCTAATTGCATTTCACAGAGAAGTACGTGCGGAATTTCTGATTAATTGAAAACTTTTCATTGTATGAGCAGATTTTTGCGAAATTTTTCACTGAAAATTCATTCAAATACCTACAACTTTTGAACAAAACAATATTGTTTAAATTCCGTACGTACTTCTCTAGGTATTCTAATGTATATTGACGAGAATATTTGTTTTTTGTCCTAGGTAAAAAATTGTGGATGCTAAATGTCACGTCGCGGAGCGCCTAAAAGAAAGATAACAAAAGAAAATATTAGTAGTCGGCCATTTTTCACATTGTATATATATTTTTTCTAACAGCTAGATATTCATACTAAATGCATGTGTAATTAATTTTATGACTGAATCCCTTTTTCATAAGAAAAAACATTGTTAAATTCGCACATGATTTTATACCCGTTACTGTGACCTAACGCCTCAAAAAAATATAATACACGTTTTTAAATAGTAACGGATTTGCATTTTATTTACTCCCGTTTAAACTTACAGTATACGTGGCTTGAAGAGTACACATTGTTGACAAAAAATTCTCAGCTATCTGGGAAAAAACCAAGTTCAATAAGAAAATTGTTAACATTTAAATCGGTCCAACAACCATCCTGATTCAGATAAAGTGAAATCATCCCGTATATATATGTCTTCGAGCTTTCAACAAGTGTGATCCATCGGAGCATCGACACAATCGTTTGCCCTTTGTCTTTCTCGTGTTCCCCTAGCAACTGCTCCCGTGACTGTTCTTATTTTTCATCCCCTTCATTCGTTGTTCGACCATGTACTAATAAAGACGTTCATTTTCAATCGACCTTTGTGTTCGCGATCTCGCGTTGCTTCCTCTTCCCGACACGGAGCCTCGAACCGGTTATGGACCCAGGAACGTTAGCGAAGCTCGAGACGGAATACGGACTTTAATCGGTGGTGATACCCGTGCAGAAATTTTGGCAGGGATACAGCTGGATTCTGACTTGTATCCCGGGCTCCCAGTCGGGATCTAGTCCGATATCGGATCAGATTCTAAGACTAAATGTAAGATCCGTAAACTGGATTCCATTAGGGATCCAGAACCGGATCCTTTAATGACTCTAAATAGATTCCCCATGGAATCATTGAGGAATCTTGGAAGGATCACGGGTAAATACAGGCTGAAATAAAATGGCAAAAATGGAATTATTGCATGTTAAATTTATTATAAAAATAATTAACATTTATAGGGTAAGAATTATAAAAATATATTATAAAAATAATTAACATTTAAAGGTAAGAACACCATAAAAAATGGAAAATTACGACTGGGTTATCGTTTTTTGGACTACTTGGCGTCCTTTGCGTCCATCTCAGTCTTTTGCGTTGGATATGGCATTCCCTACAGCTTTTAACACAGCATCTGCGTTAATCGGAGTTCCATCCTGCTGCGTTTAGCAGTTTGTGAGCGCAGCTGTAAATAAATCGAAAAATTGCGATATATATATATATATATATATATCTATATTTATATTATATCATAGAAACACAGCAAAAAATATTTTGAACAGCTTGAAAGACATACCTATCATGCAACTTCCGAAATTTGTTGTTTTCAGCAACACATTTGCTTTAATTTTTTTAGCGTTGAACCTGAGCACCAAGTCCCGCGTAAAAAATCTCCTTAGAATATACATTCTAACTTTCGTGAGAGCGTATCAGTGCGCGCAGTCCCGCATACATTGTCACCGGGGTTTCTCACCGATAACTTGAACATTTTGTAATATTTTTATTACATCACTGCTGTACATACAAATATCTATTTCAATATTGATAAGCGGGAATGAAGCGTTAATAAGTTGTTGTGACAATGAACATTTTTTGTATTTTTTAATTCTATTTAGAAATGCAGCATCGGTATTGCGAAAACTCGCGATTGTTCTGCATCTGGGTGCATTCCAACCGCTAATTTTACAATTTTTTGTTTAATATCGTCTAACGAAAACATTATCGTTCGGCTCGAAACGGCAGAATGCAATTCCCACATCTCGAAATCCCTGGATGAAGTAGGATATTCAAATGTTTCTCTCTTTACTTTCCATATAACCCCTTTAAACTGAATATCGTTTAATAATTGAATGATAAATCAAAACAAATCAAGCGTCTTGACGCCAAGTTGTTTGATGATTTACTATGAAACTAAATTGTTTAATAATATTATTTAACGCACTATATTTTGCTTTAAAAAAATTGTCACGATGTTGAGAATGTAAATATAGAAACAATTTGAAAAGAATAAACCGCACTGGCGTTGCACGTGTAACTCCCTTGAATCTGACTGGATTCGGCTGGGTACTACACCCCACGTTCACGTACACAGCGCATCTAACGTCCTGTGGATGTGGCTGGGCATAAACAGGGACTCAGATAGGAATCCGATATATACGCCAGAAATACATGTGGTTCCAAAGCGTTCCATCTACACCCCGCGAACGTCGGTGGGTATAAACAGAGACTTATTCCCCAAAACCGGTATCCCGGTTAGAATCCAACTTGCATCAGTATTGGAATATGTACATCGACGATGGCGTAATTTTGAAAATTTTGGCGTCACGTGTATTTTTCGGTATTACTATGAAATTCCTATCTATAGATAGGAATTTTATAGATAGGAATCTCTAGATGGAAATTCCTATCTATAGATAGGAATTTCATAGTAATACCGAAAATACACGTGACGCCAAAATTTTCAAAGATATGCCATCGTCGTCATACATATTCCGATACGGATGCAAGTTGGATTCTAACCGGGTTACCGGTTTTGGGGAATCCATGACAAATCCTGATCGGGATTTGATCGGACATAGGGTATCCCTGTCAAAATTTCTGCACGGGTATTGAAAGTGACGTTGATTTGCAATAACTGCAAAGGAATCAGTGAAAGTAGTACACCCCAAGGAAGAAAATGGCATCATCGACATCAGTGAGGATCGAACTACTAAATCGAGAAAATTACGACACTTGAAAGATCCAGATGCAAGCGCTGCTGACAAAGAATGAATCATGGGGGTATGTAAACGGACTAATACCAAAACCCAGAGTCACAGTCAACGATGCGACTTCCGCCGAAAGTGCTCGGAAATGGGAGATCGAAGATGGTAAAGCGAAAGCGAACATAATATTGTCGATAAAATCTTCGGAATTGAAACAAATAAAAGGTTGCGACACTTCGCGTGAACTGTGGCTGAAATTGCATTATGTCTATCAATCCTCGGGGCTCGCGCGAATGTCAACTCTAATAAAACAGTTGACATACCATCGCATGCGGGAAGGTGATGATGTACGCGAGCATGTCTCAAAATTCTTCGACACTGTCGACAAATTAAATGAGATGAACGTCGGTATCAACCAAGATCTGTTATCGATCATGTTGCTGCACAGTCTCTCCTCATCTTTTGCGAATTTCAGGTGTGCAATCGAATCGCGTGACGCATTACCCACCACTGAAACGCTTCGGATAAAAATTCTGGAGGAAAATGATGCAAGGAAGCACCAAGATCAAGAGAGGACAACGAATGCGATGTTTGCAAAAAAAAAACGCTTTGACAGCAACAAATTTGCGACAAGAAGAACGGATCAAGAGCCCAAAAGGGATCATAGATCCCAGGAAAAGAAGGAACCGTTCAAGTTCAAGTGTCACCGATGTCACAAAATTGGACCCAAAGCCGCCGAGTGTAAAGAATCGTCAAGAAATATGGATAGGGCGAACGTAGCTGATGATGTGAGCTTCTACACCACCACAAGCAACGCGTGCATCAAAGAAGTAAACTGCGAACAAGCTTCTCAAGCGGAAACTTCAAAATCTCGCGGCGATTGGTGCTTAGATAGTGGCTGCCGGAATAGTGGGGATATTGGCGGGATAGTGGCTCCGATCGACAGTCGGAAAAGTAAACCTCGCCAGTAATGCATCCGCTCAGATCAAGGATCGAGGAACGGCGTACCTAAACGTGAGCATGAACGGTGCCACGAAACAGATCAAATTAAACGACACTTTGCATGTTCCAGAGTTACGAGGGAATCTTGTCACGTCTCCGTAAACTTTTAATATTTTGTTTAATAATATCAATAATTGGGTTTTTATCAACAGGTTTAACTTTTATTATTTTCCGACGACTTCGTCGCATCGTGTCTCTATGCGGTGTCGGGTGTGGAAGCGCCGATCGTGAGACCGGATGTACCCGATCGAATTCCGCTGATCAAGCATCGCCTGATCCGCGGAGTTCGACCGTGGGACTTTGGGAGCGAGCGACTTTCCGTGGACGTTGTCAAAAACCCCCACCGGAGCGACCACTTAGGGAGCGAGCAACTTTCCGTGGACGTTGTCAAAAACCCCCACCGGAGTGATAGCTACCGAGCTAACATCGGTCCGGTGGCGGTGAAGATTTTTAGTTCCCATCTAGCCACGGAAGTAACCTGGTGTTGGGGTATAACTCCGGCCGAAAGCAAGTCGCGTTCCCAGACTCCCGCGTCTTCACGGGTTCGCGTCCGTCAGTCTTCGGTCGTTAAAATGGTGTCGCGAGTACCGCGTCCACGGGGTTCCCTGGGTTCGGATTCCTACTCACGCACAAAGCGTTCCGCGGCAACCATAATTCCCTTGCATTTGGGAGGTGGATAGTATCCCCTAGTGAACCCGGTGCAAAAGGTGGTTGCACAGGATTGTTAGACTTGTGCGCAGTCGACACCGCCGCGATAGAGACGCATTCATTATTACATCTAATTCCATTCTTTCAAATTGAAAACATAACACAAGCCGCGCCGTTAAATTACCTTGTATCGAATTAACCAGTTCTATATTGTTAAAATTAGTGAGTGTGTATGTGTGTGGTGTGTGTGTGTTTACTCATTCAGGCGTCAACAACATTGTAAGTCGGCTATTATTAATAAATAAAACATGTTATAAACGGAAGCACCAAAGTATTCTGACATCCTCCCCTTTATCCTCCCAGAGAACTCGGGCCCGTATGGGACGAGCAGAGCAGCCCACAAAACAATATTTCACTCGGGAAACCCGGGGTACCGTTCGGTACGTAACAATCTGCTATCAGTCGGAAAAATCTGCGACAGAGGGCACGAAATCTTTTTCGACAAGAATGGTGCCACCATTGTCGATGAAAATCGGAAATTAGTCCTGTTTGCTGAGCGTAACCAAGGAGGACTGTACGTGGTGAAAAATGAGAGTTCAGAAACCAGCGTAAACACCGCATTAAAGAGTGAAAACAAGGAAAAGGTAACACTTGCGGAAACTTGGCATAGAAAGATGGGCCATCTAAATTATCACGACCTCGGAAATTGTTACCGCAAAGGAGTGGTTCACGGATTGAAGCTGGAAAATCTGCCGAAAGGCATTTCGTGCGACATCTGTGCTAAAGGAAAAATGTGTAGATCCCCTTTCCCAAAGAAATCCGAACGTAAAACCGAGATCCTCGAAATTATTCACACATATATCTGCGGTCCGATTCGATCAAAATCACTTGGAGGCGCCAGATACTTCGCCGTTTTTATCGACGACTCATCCAGATGGTGTGAAGTGCGCTTCCTAAAAAATAAAAGTGGAGTATTTCAGGCCTTTAAAGAATTTAAAGCGATCGTGGAAAATCAAACCGGGCGTTGAATTAAGTACCTACAATCGGACAACGGTTCAAGAGTACTGCAATGATAAATTCGACGAATTCCTGAAGGAAAACGGAATAGCACGGAGACTTACTGTGTCACATACACCAAAACAGAACGGCGTTGCTGAGAGAAAGAATCGAACACTCCTCGAAATGGCGCGATGTCTCTTAAAACAGTCTTCATTACCGATCTACCTCTGGGCTGAAGCAATAAATACGGCAAATCACATTCGGAATCACTGCCCAACAAATCATCTCGCCGGAAGAACCCCTAACGAGTCGTGGAAAGGAAATATTCCCAATGTGAGCGATTTTCAAGAATTCGGGCATGGCGTTCTAACGCTGAAGCGAGAGTCTGGAATAGGAAAATTCGAACCACGATCGCGAGAAGGATTCTTCGTTGGATACTCCGACACGTCTAAAGGGTATCGTGTATGGCTACCCAAGGAAAGAAAAGTCGAAATACCAAGAGACATAACCCAAACAAACGTGAACTACGCAACGCCACTCACAGTCGATCATTACGAAAATATACTCGAATCTAGCGAATCGGAAATGCACGATGTCGAGGTTGAATTTCGACCGAAACAAATCGCGCACGAAATTCCACACGAAGAGGTTCCTGCCATTGTAAATCAAGAAATCGAAGATGTAAATCAAGAAATCGAAGATGTAAATCAAGAAATCGAAACTGAAAATCAATAAATCGAGAATGATGGTCAAGAAAGCGAAATGGAGCGAAATCCTCCAGCACGAGGTCGCGGAAGACCAAAAACGATACGGACAGGACTCAGGGGACGGCCAAAAAAATCATATCATCACGCTGATTTCGCTACCGAACGCGAAGGAGAAGACGTGTATCTGGCCGAAATTCCTATAAGTCTGGCCATACACAGTTCCGAATCCGAAGAGTGGCACGAAGCCATCGCTAACGAACTCGCCTCAATTTTGTCAAAAAATACATGGCAACTGATTGATCGACCCGACGACACATTCGTGATCGGAAGCAGAATTGTACTTCGTAATAAATACAAGGAAGACGGAACTCTCGAGCGTCGCAAAGCACGTATAGTGGCTAAAGGCTTCTCTCAACGTCACGGTATCGACTTCGACGATACCTTCGCACCAGTGGCGCGCATAGAATCCATTAGGGTCGTAACAGCTATCGCTGCAGAACGAAAAATGATCGCCGAACAAATAGACGTCACAACAGCGTACCGAAACGGCACGCTCAACGAGAAAATCCTAATGGAAGTACTCAACCACATTCAAAGGGGATTAGAGATCCTAGCGGAAGCAAAATCAAGGCGGGACAATGTTCAACGAAAAGCTGTGCAGACCCTCAACGAATTACAGAATGGCGACAAAGTCTGCCTTTTGAATAAAGAATTATACGGTCTGCGACAAGCTGGTCGCTGTTGGAACGAACGCTTATGTAACATCGTGAATCAATTCGGAGCTACAAAATCCAACGCAGATCCTTGCGTCTTCTTAAAGAATAAGGTCAGTGACCTCTTGATAATCACCATCTACGTCGACGACATGATCATAGCCTCGGAAAACGCGTCTGAAATCGTGAGACTAAAAAGATTCTTATCGACAAAATTGGAAATAAAAGATCTCGGCAGAGTGAACCCGAGTCGAAATTTTCAGCCTATTTTGACCCTCCAGATCCTCACAGTGGTAGGAGATAAAGGCAGTAAAATAGCTTCGTATTCAATATAAAATGAGCTCCTACTTAACGCCTAGAACGGGAACAAATTTCCCTTTTCTCCACTTGCAGGCGCTAAGGAGGACGTCGATTGGCACACGTATACACGCACACGCATACACTCTATTATGCATATAGAGATACATATGCCTGAATACGCGCATGCGCAGACACACGTATATACCCGCACACATACATGCCTAAGCATACACCAACACACGTATACTAGTACCTATACGTATGCATGCGTGTCTGCTATAGGGATCCGCGTATACATGCATACGTGAGGGCAATTCCTATCAAAAATATTGTAACTATTTTCCCAAGATCCATTTCTTCCACTTTGGAGAGTTGCTGGAGCTGCAGGGGCAAGTTTGAAGCGAATGCGAAAGGTTCGCTGGGTGGAGATAATGGAAAGGCCAATGGAAAAGTAGCCCTCTACGGCGAACGCGCGGTCCTTCCTAGTCCAACGTATGACGGTTACTGAAAACTATCAGACCCGCTGTTTCGAATGCGACCACCCCCACCCTCGTTTTGTCGAAACAGCCAAATGCGCGATAGGTCCAAACGGAATCAAAAGAGGAGCTGCAACGATTTCAGCTAGGTTAGGTAGGAGTATAAGGGCCTATGCAGGAGGTAAGCAGCAAAGAAAGAGCATGTTAGGAGCCCATAGTAGGACTTCTAGCAGCAAACAGACTCAAGTGAGGCTGACATAGGATGAAAGGCCTTCAAAATAGGCTGAAAATTTCGACTCGGGAAGTATTGTCTCGGAATTGAGTTTCATCAAGACTACTTCGGCATCTTCATGAAACAAACCAAATATATACAAGACATCCTCAAGAGATTCGGAATGACGGAAGCGAATCCAGTTTCAACTCCATTGGATCCAAACGTCAAGTTGGAACGAAACGACAGAACAGAAAAAGAATTAAGGGAGTTCCCATATCGCGAACTAATCGGCGCTTTTATGTACGTCGCCACGTGCACGAGACCTGACATATCATTCGCTGTGAGCTATCTCAGCCAATTCTAACAGAATCTGGACCGGATGAAATCACGATATTTTGCGACAACAACGGTGCACGGAAGATAGCCGAAAATCCCGTCTTCCATAATCGCACCAAACATATTGACATTCGTCACCATTACGTACGGGAAGTGGTGAAACGCGGAAATATCAAGATTGAAACATATCAACCGACAAGATGCCAGCTGATATGCTGACTAAAGCGATTCCTGCTTCGAAGCTAAGGACATGCCTACACCTTTTGGGAATGATTGAGTTAAAAAAAAAAGGAAAAAAAAGAAAAGAAAAGAAAAAAAGGGACTGGATGTCGGATCGACGGGGAGTGTTAACATTTAAATCGGTCCAACAACCATCCTGATTCAGATAAAGTGAAATCTGTGATCGGGCCCCAATAATATTCCCCTAAGTTTATTCGGGCCCTAATCTGGAAGCCACATGAGGGCCGTTAGCGGCCGGTCACACTTTGTCAACAAGAGCCATTAAAGGCGCAACCACCGGGGCCTTATAAGTTGCCTCAATGGCGCCTCATCAAAACCATTTTAGCGTCCTGAAAACGCCTCAACGGCGCCTCATCATAACCATTTCAGCGCCATAAAATATCCGTATCAGTGGATATACGTGTACGTTAAATGCGTCAGGGTATATCAGTATTTGTTTTTATATAATTGATCATGTGCATAGGTGTGGGCGTGAGTACATGTGTATGTATGTGTGCGCGCGTAGAAATGTGATTGCGTATTTGCATGTAAGCCTTTATGACAAACTGCTATGACAAAATTAATACAAAAAATAATCCATTCTAAGGAATGGATGTGTAGTAGAAATAAAAAAAATATATGGGTCTACTGAATCACTAGAATCTATTTCCATTGAGGGAAAGATCTGGAAAATAAAGACCAATTTATTTACTTATCCTACACAGTCAGATAAAGTTTATGAATGGGAAATATCAGCGAAGTCTTCAGGAGACATAATTTTCCCTATGATGAGTATTGAGCGGAAATTAGTTGCTATAAAAATGTCGAGAAAATCGGTTGGGACTGTTCACACTTATGCGCTAGCATTACTCCATGTATGAGTGAAACCATGAGTAATTGTTTGTATCTATGTAAAAGGTTTTTTAATTTGATAAATAAATATTGTCTGATGTTTGTCTGCATATTTGTGTTCATCGTTGATTTTTTATTTGCTAATGCCCTTACGCTTTTTCCCAATTTGCGTTCGATAATATGATTCGATCGATGTATGTAATCGATTTGAATAATTGAAATACCATCAACCATGTAGCCTAAGCTATTTATACTGGTTTATCGCTATAATAGTCAGATCTGGGCCTATTGTGGAAATCCCTACTTGTTTATCCCTATACTGGCCAAGTCTGGGCTTATTGTGGAAATCCCTACAGGTTTATCCCTATAATCGCCAAGTCGGGTCCTATTGTGGAAATCCCTACAGGTTTTTATCCCCATAATGGCCAAGTCGGGGCCTATTGTGGAAATCCCTACTAGGGAAAGCACTACGGAAGCCCTGAAAGGCCCTTATTTTTATTAGGGATGCCCTATCAGTTTTCCGCACGGGTAATGCAGCAAGTGGCCTCTATAGAGATTTACAGGTCGACTGCGCTTGTAGCATGAAAGTGAAATCTGAGGGTTACGGGAACTTCAAGAGTGGATATATATCCACTAAAAGTTGCAATATTCCGGCGATTATGTTTAAACTTCGGTTAAAACACTTATCTCTAGCCACGGTTTTGACACGCACACAGACACACATTTGACTCGGATGGTACTTCATTCACCTGCCATTAACCCTGCTTTTGCCCTTACAAAGACAAGTACAACGCTTGCGTCTGTCAAATTATCGATGTATTTCGGTATTTATTGTTCAACATAAAGAGGGATGGAGGTCACGGAGAAAAGTAAACAATTGCGACTGATACTGACTTGGCGTGTGTGGGATAAGGAGAGAGCGCTGTATGACTTTGATTCCAAAATAATCAGATGGGGTACGAATTTTTCCTTATCCTGAATCCTCGTTAGCTGTTAATTTGAAACAAAACAAACGCGAAATCTCTCTTATAGTCTTTTTGAACATAACAAAATTGTATGGGAACATCAGTCAGCCGCTTCATCTGTAGAAACCGGTCAAAATTCTTTCAAGCAGAACAACTTTTACCGACATAGAAGAACTTTGAACAATAATATATTCGACACGAAAGAATGGATCGTTTGTTGCTTTTGAACAAAAAAATTCAATTTTTAATTTTATTAACGTATAAATAATTCACTAACGACAAAGGAAAAATTCATGAATCGAGAAAAAGAGCAATGGTGTATGGCATTGTATATAGGTATAATGTTAGAATGTTCGTTAAACAAAAACACGTTACAACGCTTGTATAGACTTTCTTAGGTTGTTTGCAAATTGTCTTGCTCATTGGCATTCGGAGGCTCACCAGACATTCTTAATTATTGACGTGTATCGTTCGTCGTCCCAAGCACAAATACAAACAATTATGTCTGAAAACCAGATACGAGGTATCTAAGTTCATAATATTTTTGTTTTTAATGAATTCTAGCTCTAGAAATAAGGCGAAGACGAAATTTTACCTGACTTTCATGACGCTTCGAGCTAACATCCGTGAGAGTTGTAATAAAGTAAAATAGCCAAACTTGCCACTTTTGATAATTCATGCAGCGAGCAACCCACTTTCGATGATTTATGCCAGGAGAGAAAGAGCATTTCAGAAGCCGTACGACGGGTTTCATTACTGAAATTTCCAAAATATATATTTGCCGTAAAGCATTGCTTGTATTTAAAATACTGGGGTACTAGGATGATGGAAACGGCTCCCTTCATTTCTGACTTCTGTCCAAGATTAATTCCTATTATCGGTGATGATCCACAATAAATGCATACTGGAATGTGCATGAGTAAATGCATATGGATGAGGAATATGAATGGAAAACATATTCGAATGGGCAAAGTAGACACGTCACGAAGAGGGCTCGCCAGTGGATTTCGAACTTTCCGACGAGTCAAATTGAAGACAAAGTTATTTCTCTCGTGAAATTATTTAATGACTTTTGTCATCAACTGTGCATCTGGGACGAGAAAACTAAAAAATTGAAAAAATTGAAAAAAAAATTCTGTAAGTAAACAAATCCGTACAAAAAAACAATCGAAAATATCGATAAATGCACAAACCGGTTTAAAAAATCGTATGACAAACCCAATCAGTTAAAAAATTAGGAAAAACGACGAAAAGCAAATTTCAAACAAACTCGGAAAATCGAGAAAAAAAGAAACGCAGAAAAAAACCGCATCGAAAAATACTAACAAATGAACTCCTCTCTCCCCGCCGCCCATAAGCACACACGCACATCCGCACATATTCTCAACGTGATTGAGAACTGAAAGGCGAACTCAAACTAAAGCCAGCAGGCCTACTTTTGGCACTTTCAAACTCCAGGGCAACAGAGTTTAATGCCTTTTATTACTTCTGTAAAGGGGTCCTTCCCCAAATGTTCCACAGGCCGACGCCACATGAATTCACACATATGATCGGCAAGTGTATTTGCGTAGATACCACCTCGTGATAATTCACGCCGCACCGACCGCCACGAGGACTCTATATTTTGCGTATGGGCCCTTGTTTCCGAATTTACGAACTCTACTGAATGGTTAACGATACCGTATTGATAACCATCTAAACTGAGATCTCCGTACCCTTTGCAACAGTCTATCTGAATGGTTATTCCATGTTCTGCATGCTTTTGGATTAGTGCTAGAAGGGTTTCTTTGTCCCTTTCATTGTCGGAACATATCTCAGTACGATAGTTCTCGTGGTGGCCATGATGGATCATGCCGAGGATCCAATGATCTTCGTCTGCACCCCCGTGCTCATATTTTCTGCGCCCGATTTTACATTCGGTAATTTCGACCATTTCCCCTATACCACCGAACTGACCCTCCTCTTCGAAATACTCGTCAAGTGCAACCATGCAGACTTCCCTGCCAAAAGAAAATCGGTCTGCTACCGTTTCCGTTGAAACAGTTTGACCTTCAACCATCGTGCTTTCTCTTATTGTTTGTTTGAAGCTTATGTGATTCGCAAAAAAATAAGTTATCATCATGCACGCTTTAGGTGAAGTATGGCATCTGTTGAACCAAGTTTTTTCCGCCACTGTTAAACCGTGCCGATATTGTCGACTTTTCTAGCATTCAAATTGTACATAACTGAGAGTACTCTCATTAACTGTCATCATCTTTTTATGTTTTTCACAATATCTCGTTTTGGCGAATCATTTCAATGTTGCGTAACTAACAACTAAAAAATCGTAGAGTGCGGGAGTGAACGGACAGTATAGGAATAAATTTTGAAAAATTATAAGTTTCGTCCATTTTTCAAAATGTGAATGCGATGATGTGAATGTGAATGTGATGTGTGATGTGAATGTGAATATAATGTGTGATGTGAATGTGATGTGTGATACGAATGTGATGTGTGATGTGAATGTAATGTGCGATGTGAATGCGATGTGTGATGTGAATGTGATGTGTGATGTGATTGTGATGTGTGATGTGAATGTGATGTGTGGTGTGAATGTGATGTGTGATATAAATGTGACGTGTGATGTGTGATACGAATGTGAATGTAATGATTTATGATGAGAAATTGATGATGCGTGATATGAACAGTGGAGAACACTTTTTTGTTTCATTTACCAATAGATGAAATGGGCATACGGCATTCAGTGGTTTGTGTTGATCATATCGTGACATACATGAGCGCTTCTTGGGAAATGGTCGGTGAGCGCACCATGCCAGCAACAAGTGAAGTCGGAAGAGTGGAGATATCGAACGGTCGTGGCGAACGATATAGATATACTCGTGCGAGCTGAAAAACTTTAAAATTCAATTTCTCGTAAGCTATTGGAATGCGCCAAAGATCCCTTTAGAGGATCTCTTTATGTATTAAATGGAACAACTGTGAACAATTTCCGCCAACTCTGGTGTACCAACTTTTCGGAAGTTTATCCATGATCGGCGCAATAAAAACTTACACATTCGTTACAAATTGTAATGAAGGCGCCTAATTGATGGAGAGTAAACTACGCGAGGAGTTTGGAGCTCCATAAAAAAGCCTATTGCATACAGGACGAATTACGGTCTGTAGCGCTCCTAGGCAAATCTCTTTTTTCGTCAACCGCCCTTCCTCTGCGCTCCATTGCTAATTGCCCAAAAGTAATTCATCAAACCAAATACAGTAGCATGCGACAAATAATATTAAAACAGTCGGGTGAAAGTGGGTTATTTCTACAATAATTCAACCGAAGTAATCTCTACGAGATTTTGACCGCCCGAATTCTGTTACAAGGTTGTCGATCTTGATAGCCCCCGTTACTTCTACTTCGACATACAAGGTAGGAAAGAGCATTAAGGCACGCTTGTGATATGGTATGTACATCACGGATATGGTACATCTTTGATTGAATGTGTACTTCGTGGGATCATAGATTTGATTGCCACTTGCGTAACAAATTACGGCAGTTTATGGTTTCTGACCTGAAATTTTAGTAGACGAAATCCTTCGCCGAGCTTTTTTTCTTAGCCATGCACGCCAAGTCGTTGCACAGCATTTCTAATGTACTTGTGTCGTACATACAATGTACCGTATGTAATGATGATATCAGTTATTTTTATAATACCGATTTGATTTTTAAAAATAAAAATAAACTGTTATTTCTGAGGTTTAGCAATTTTGTGTACAGCATTTATAGTAAACTTGCTTGGCTATTTTATAAAAAGTGGTTTCACTTTTCTATACACATAAAACGAAATAGTACAATAAAACCGCTGTTTGAATTGAAATAAAAAATATTTTTAATTAAATCAGAAGTTTCTATACGGTAAAACACGCGATAACGATTTCGTGGGGGATTTTTATCACCTTTCGTTCTATGCGGACTTTAAAAAAAATTCAAAGAGATTGCAAAAAGTTAAAAAATCTCAAAGAGATAACTGTGTATACATGTACACGGATATGATGTATAATATATTTCTATATATATATATAAACCCTGGGTAAAAACTTAACGATCAATTCCACGTCAAATCGTCGAGTGCCGTAGTCTTCAACTTTTCAGGCCATCTACATTGTCGCTAAAAAATTGAAAGAGACCCGACATTTCGGGTTTGAACTTCGAACTATTTTCGGGAATAAACGATAATATAGAGTAGAAACAAGCACTGTAGACCTCTAAGACATGACTCAGGAGTTAATTTACAAATGGCAAATACTCTCTGCATTGCGAAGCTCTCATTCTGCATAAACAAACTCTGCGAAAATAGTCGTCAAATAAGGATTTGCAAAATAAGTTCAATAAAAAGTATTGGCTGCTCTCGGAATCATGCCAAAAAAGCGAACATTTGCGGGGTAAAGGTGAACGAAGTCTCCTGGTCCAAGAATGCAAGTAAGTCTGGAGCTGTCAATTCAACTCCGAACGTCTTGCAAAATTCTGCAAGGTCGCTATGTAGTTCGTCTGGCAAGAAAACGGTATCCCGAGATCAAACGCTCGATTCGTCATGCTTTCTCACAAACATGCGCATTCTTGCAGCCATTCATGAGGATTATTACAGCGGTTGCCCGCAACCCCTAACGCTCATGGTAAACCGTGTATGATCGAGTTGCTCACGCGTAACAAATAAACATGTATAATAAGTACTTACATAGATGTATACACGACATGCGTACACCTGAAGATTTTCATCTCGCGAATTTGCGCAAATGATTATTGTGACGACACACGGTTGCCTGGCAGAAGCCGCTAATTCGGTCAAATAACGGAAATTGCTCAAGGTTTGCGCGCGGTCGGGTATAGCAGGCATGGACATATTTAAGGTGAAGAATCAACATTTATTTCAATCGAACATACGCCGCTCTACAATAAATACAATACCAGAGTAACGTACGTCTATCAAATTAGAATTTACTTAAGAGGTCGTACATTAATCACGTGAGGTTTTTTAGGCCACTTTTCGAACCCCCCCTTCCACCATGGTGATATGTGGTTAGGTTTCTAGCCCCCCCCCCCCCCCCCACGTGTACTTTTTTGTTAAGAAACGTCTGACACAAGCGATAGAGAATGCGGTATTTTGTTATGAAAAACAAAATAATATATAAGTATTGTCAGCATATTTAAATGGCATTGCCCGCGCAGTTACAAAAAAAAATACACGTGATATCTCACAACACCCCCCCCCCCCCTATTAGAGCCGCAAGTGATTAATGGACGACCCCTAACGAGTATGAATATATTTCGTTCGAATAAACAGGTGGGTCAAGTTCATCAAACAGCATTGGTGGCATTAAATAATTGTCACAAAATCTAACATAAATGTTCTCAAACCAATACTATTGATTGGATCTTGTTTTATTTTCAATGAAAATTATGGTTATTTCTGTGGAATAATTATCAGCCAAAAATACAATTTGACTTCGTAAAACCAGTGCGCTGGTCAAGTGGTTAGCGTGCTTACTTCTCATCCAGATCATTCAGAGGTCCCGGGTTCGAATTCCAGCTATGTAGGCTCGGAGAGAAATAGATACGGGCGTCATATAGCTCCGGTTATACGCGGTGTGTGTGGCGTGTGTGTCGTATGTGTATTAACATGTTGCCCAGGATTTATTTCCGATGAAACGCGACGGAGCTCCGGGACTGAAAAGCAAACTCGGGACCGGCTGTATTGGTATAGGTTTTCCGCAGTTTTCCTATGCCCATGGCAGATCTGTCATGGGCAATGCGATATAAAGAAAGGAGACGGCTACGGCCGCAAGTTAGAGAAAATGGAATAAGGTAACCACATAAAAAGGTGAAGCACCCTGTACAATGGAAAATATCCACATCAAGCATTCACAACTTTATTTCGTATTGCAAAAATCATGTCACCAAGTTGATGTGCATTTATCTTCTGAGTTTATCCACTCTTTGTTTAATCTACTTCGTGGCAAATATATTTATGAAGAATCTACTATACTTTTCACGCAATATGCAATTCTCTCGATCGTTCCATTTTTGCTACCGTAAACAGGCTGTTAACCTGCCGCTTTCATTTTGTAAATGTCTTATTTGTTTTCCGCGAGTTTAGTTGAAAGCATCACTTGATAAGTTCCCGAATCTTCAGCTATGTATCTAGTCGCATACTCCACCTGGCCGGCAGGCTTGATAACATTTGTTGCCACTTCAAAGAGAAAACAGACCTGCACGCTCGAGGCCATAGTCACGTTGTACTTTTTATTCGTGATACATTTTTCGGGTGAGCGTTTCGATGCACCCGCGATGCTGTTTATCAACGATCCCAAATGTGCGCAAACTTTGTAAAGCTTATAACCGTCAATGGTAGACATAGCTGTCGAAACTCGGTCGGCTGGGAGCGTGCGCTCTAATGTTTAGCCCATGAGCAGTTATGAAAATTCGATACCAACAGCAAATTCAGATGATTGGGTTTTACAATTGATACAATTTTCCTGCGTGTACATTTCCTACAAAACCTTACTCAGAACTAGAAGATGACTACCTATGTCAATAAAAAGTGCATATTACATATTAAATGTGCTTCAGTATTGCTGAGATTCTTTCTGGTGAGTGTTTTTTGGAATAGATAGTAACCATAGTTTCGTCCTCTAGACATATATACGTGATAACGTTGTTCCGCTCGCGACATATTTTCAGAACGTAAAAGCGGTTACTAGTTTGCGCATCCTGTCAGAGACTATCTACGGACATTATTTATCATTCGAATAGGATGACTTCACAGACATATTAGCCACGTCATCTGTGCTTAGTCGTCGGAGTGTTTTGTGCCAAAAGAGTGGTTGCCCAATAAATAATTAATTTTGTTTCCAATATTTTGATGATAACAGCCTTCACAAGAACACGTACAGCTTTTGTGAGATATAAATGTCATGTTAATTTTTCCAACGATAACATTCTTTCGTTTCATTTAAAGTGTATTTCACAATACTGCTCAAGTAATTTGATATTTATGTTTAACTCCGTCGTAACTTGAGATTTTTTCAAAATATCAGAAAAAATAGGTATTAACACATTTTTTATTTTCCGTCTTCCTGTATTGTTGCTATTCGGTATACGGAATGTGCACGACTGCTTGACGTCGCGATTTGATGTGTTTCAATACGCGATGCAGAACGATCTCGCCTATGAAGACCAATATCGATATTGTGTAACAGCAGATAACTACTGTCAGAAATTGACGATGAAGCGCGATCATACTCTGTTGTCCCTCAAGCACTCCGACGACCTTGTCATCGCTGCGTTCGACCCCTTCGTTTTTCGCGTCTTCGTACAACTTATTGATCAGTCCTGCATTCGACCTCTGATAATGTCTATAGAGGAACGATAGGGCGTTCTCTTGCCAAGATCGAATGCGACACTTTCCGACCAAAAACAAGGTTTCGCAAGTTTCATGGTGAGGTCCTCATTCGTTCTGCTCCTTGCCACTAGTACTGCAGCCCTAGATTGATCAACAAAACAAGTGACGTTCTTCCATCGGGCAACGCGCTGTGCACAAGCCATCACAGGTTCATTCAACATAATACTTTTGTCCATTAAATTCTTCAAGGCGCCCTCAGCATCGTGGAATGTTTTGTTGTAGCCGAACATTCTCACGAGCGGTATCAATCCCTAATCGTCCAGGTCTTCAATGGACTCGAAGGCCATCTCTTCGGTGAACGCTAAACTTATGCTCGTCAGAGCTTTGTAAATGTTCGACGAGTAAATGGACGAAATCAGGAGCAGGCATGCGAGCATAACACGCTCGGCGGTTATACGCGGTTGATGAGACACGGAGACTCCAAAAAATACTCGTGCGACGATGAATGGTTCCCACACGCGGAGTGAAAAGCGCAATACGCTCGCGACGATCCAGTAGACCACGACTGTACAAAAACTGAGAAGGAAAGCGGCAAATAAATTTTTAGAGCCGAAGCGTTTCGGGATGAACAGAACTGGCACCAATGCACACGATTCATCGACCGTGATCGGAATCGTGCTCATACTGTTGCATCTGGATGGACTGACACGTGCGTGTAAATAAGTACTGATGTCCATGTTAGAAGCTTCTCCAGATGCATAAAAAAATGTATGCTCATCCGATGATTCGATGGATCCAAATTTCTTCAATACTTTGAACGGCAGATATTTCAACGATGCATTCAATTTCCGAGCAATTTATTGAATCAACAGAACGTTAGCACCACCAATAGATATAGGCTCGTCGGATTCGTTGAACACGGGAACTGAGAACGGTGTAGAATTGGGTACTACGACACTGAGAGGATAACCAGCCTAGTTATCAACTTTGTTTGGAAACAATTCGCCGCCTTTCGACCAGTTGCTCCTCATATATTCTTGTTTAAATGGATTGAACTGATGGACAATTGGTAGGCTGAACTCGTAATTGTTTATTAGAAAACGTCTCGATACTCTCTTCTCAACCCACTCGAGTATTGTTAAGTCGAGCATTTTTTTGATCCAAGCATATTGCAACAATTCCTCGAGGCTCTCCCTCAACACTGGAACGACGGATAATATCAGATATCGCGGATGATAGTCGAATGATGCCATCTCAGCTACGGCATCGATGAAACTTGTTGATGGTAAATTTAGTCCGGCATCGCGATAGTCGTGGACGAGAAGGAAGAAAGTAGCCATAGCGGTCAGTGGAATAGGATTCCCAGCGGCATTGACACACGATGTATTCACTTCTTCTTGATCGTCGGTTTGGTTTATTCTCACAACGGGAAGCCTTTGCCCCAACTTGACAAATACCTCATTGATTATTGGGCTCGCAATCCCTTTGTTTCCCGCCACTTTAGTTATGAGTACCACTTGACGAGCTCCCGATTCTTCGGCGATGTATCGAGTCACATTGTCCACCCAGTCGGTAGACCGGACAATATTTATGGCTATTCCGAAAAAAAAAGCAACTCGAACTATCCAGGCCATACTCACTACGTACTTTTTCTCGCGATATTTTTTTCTGGGCCAAACAAGTTTGTCCATCCAGCGAGGCTGTATACTCGCGGTTCTAAATCTTCGTATATTTCGTGAAGCTTATGCACGTCCAGGGTAGACACACCTGTCGAGACTAGGCAGAACGCTCGAATGTGTTCACTCAGTTGGCTGAGAGCGTGCTCTCGAATATTAAACGGATGAGCATGTATGGCAGATCGATATCAATGAAAAGTTTCCATTCGTCGCATTTTACGATTGGGAGGTTCCTATCCATACACATTGCCCTATGGGATGCGATGATACCGTCTTCTATACACAATTCCTGTAAATTGCTCCAATGGCGTGTTGCCTGTCGTCGCGCAGTCTACTCGAACTATGAATGATCGCTCTTTTGCACATACTTTGTACACTTTCGTGTCGACATTTTTATCCGTTCAAGCGCAGGCTGACATTCCATAGCTCGATACCTTTTACATCTTTCCCGGGCAATTATCCACGGGCAGCACGGAACAATTCCGGATTACGTAACATCCTTGACTCATTGGCCAACTTCTCTTTTTAGCGTTTCTGCGGCAGAAGTCGCGGTGCCGATGTAGCCTTTTTCGATTATTGGCATACGGTTCGATGAATTACTAGGTGCGCAACCAAGTTCCCGGGTTTCACACATGGATGGCGCTAGCGACACATGTAGTCGGCATACAGGTCTGAAATTTGGTGTCTTTATAGCTTGGACATCTGTTAAGAATACTCAGTCGTAATATAAACAAATATCGCAACACAACGACCTTTTTTCTAACCTCGAAAATGTCAATGTTTGTGCCAAATAAACAGCATTTGCGGGAAGCATTGCTTTTCTGCTTCAACCTAAATAAAACAGCAGCTGAAGCACGTTGGTTACTTGAGGAGTCCTACGGCGAACATATACCATCAAAAACAACAACGTGTGAAGACCGCAAACATTTGCGGACGCCGATCTGCAAGCGTTATTGGATGAAGATGACACTCAAACAGAAGATCAACTTTCCGAGGCATTAAATGTGACTCGGCAATGTATTTCGAAACGTTTGCATGCCATGGGAAAAATTCATAAGGAAGGAAAGTGGGTGCCGCATGAGTTGACTTAGAGACAAATGGAAAATCGAAGAGCCACTTCCCGCATACCTACCCCGTATGCGTGGCAACATGGGGAAGCGCTGGGCCAATAATGGAGTGCGAATTATTGGCATCTTCCGCATATAAAAGTGGTTTCTGTCGCAGAACCAGCAATTTGATAAGCCAAACGTCTAACAAGGAACATCCCTGAGGTGATCATACTCTGTTGTCTCCTTCGATTTTGTTGAAATTTGGATATGTTATAAAGCACCGAAAAGTAAGCGATACGTATTTTTGTTATCGGCGAAAAAACGGTTTTAAGGGCTGAAACGCACCCTCAAGAATGGGGATGTTTTTCGTTTTTCGTCGATAACGTTTTAACGGTACGAGATATTAAAAAAAATCAAATTGCAACAATGGTTATTTTTTGTGCACCATACATTGGAGATGAGAACGATAACGTTATCGACGAAAAATTTCAACAAAATCTAAGGGTGTCACCTGAGGGATGTTCCTTGTAAATTCTGTAGTATTTTTTTTCAACTTCCATCTGTACAGGGTTCCATCTCTCAGGGTTCCCCCTTGATACATACCCCATATTCCAGTTTATATCCCCACCGTGCAGCCGCAGCCGACTTCCCCCTCTGTATCGCATTCACCATGACATTTCTGCCATGGGTATAGGGAAACTGCGGAAAACCTATACCAATACAGCCGGTCCCAAGTTCGCTTCTCAGTCTCGGAGCTAGTCGCGTTTCGTCGAGAAATAACTCACAGGCTACAGTCGCATTCACATGACACACACACACACGTATCGGTCCGTGTGCGCAACATCCGTGTAGAACTGGAGCTACGTCATTTTTATTTCTCTCCAAAACTACGAGACGGCGATTCGGACCCGCGACCTCCCGATGTGCCGATTTCAGAGGCAAGCACGCTAACCACTAAACCAGCACATCGGTTCTCTAAGTTCTGTAGTATTTAGTCCGAATAATCTTGCTTCCATATTATTTTAATCATTTGCAAGTTATTTTTCTTCCCCTACGAGAAACACCGATTGAAGAGGAACCAAAGGCTTTACTAGTTTCATTTCACCCTTTCTAACGTAAATAGTGGTACGTTGCAAAACATTGCGGCTTTGCGATAGCTTGTATTCATCTTGCCCCATTATACGGTTCACGAATTAACAAAAAATCACGCAATAACCTCGAACATTTCTGACAAATCGTTTTTATTATATTAACAATTAGTACTTTCATTGTGTTTACCTACATGTCTCTGATCAATATTAGCAACTCTAACGAACTGAAACGATGGTATACTTTACGAAAAATTAGATCGTTTTGTCAAAAAATCGATATTGTTTACTCATGCGAGACGCGTGCTTCTGCCACAGTTGATCCTTTCACACTCATTCATCTCCCCGTCGCCCCTCCAAACCCCAACTGGAGGACTGCGCTCGCACACACTGTTGAGTAGCTAGGTTTGTGATTCATCTTACCCCGCGTATTCCTCTTGCCCCGATTTCCCCTATGTACACATATCGAGGGCATGTTGGAAACGGATAGGAATCCCCTATCTTCGAACAACATTATTAGTTACACCCAAAACTCGTACCAGATTCGAGCTTCCTAACTAAAGTTTAAGTGATCGCGCTAAATGAGTTTTTCCCCCTTTCATTTATTCGGGAAATTTTCTCTCTACTTCCAAACGTCAATAACTCAACGACTCATTAGTCCTTCTGCTATTCAGTTGTAGATCCTTAAAGCTGACTCTGGCAGCCGCAAAATGTTTTTTTGTACGTTGATACTATTTTTTTCTGGTAAAAAATAATTATTAAAAAGATCTATCAACCTGCCATCCAAAATTAAAAAACAACCTTTTCTAAACAGTTGCAATTAGTGTGAAAATAATGGCATTGGAAGAGATTAAAAGAAATGAAATAAAATCCTTGTTAAGCTGTCATCCTTAAACACCTTAAACCGGTTCCGAGAAATATTTAGCACTTAAATTGCTTGAAGTTGACCGAATAGAGCCAACTTTGTGTATATGAAATGGGCGGGGGTAACCCAACGCTACTACTCAAATTGCATCTAGACAGCTCAAATTTGGTATGAATACTCCTCAAATCTGATCATATCGTTTGAAAGGGTAAAAGATTTGTTTTATACATCTTGATAGATTCATCTTTATTATTATTATTATAAAAAACTGATAATAGCATTATATAAAAATATAACATATGTAATACACAAGTGGACTGGAAATACTCAGCGTGCGCGGTTAAGAAAAAATGCTCCGGAAGATGCAACATTTTCCGTTCCTACCGCCTGTATAAATAACGTTTGCGATAGTATATATATTATTTTAAACTTTAGCGTCGCAACAATTGTGGTTAAAACAATAATGACTTTCCTTCAAATTTTTACCAAATTTCCAAACTTTGATCATTCGGGTCACCAGGATAGAAAAATCGAAGCAACTTAACGCCTTGCATACTTTTTGTGGATACTATGAAGTCAGTATAAATGCCTGAACATAATGGTTGCGATGGTTATCTGCGAAGATATCGTCGTTTGTAATTTAAGGACCAAACGCCATTTTTTTACATTGGTTTATATCGATATAATATGTCAATATTTTTTTATAAAAAATTGATTTTTTTCCCTACAGGACATACTCACAGCTTTCCAGCCTTACGGAACTCCTAGTCAGCTTTCTGTACGATGATTGATTGATGAGATATCAAAAGCCTTGTTTTGACTTTGATTGCCGATATATATGCGATAAATCATCGTACAGCCCTCATTCAAAACACCCTAAAGGGGAGAAATAAGGTAAAGGGAACTTCATCGATGGAGGAATCTTCAGGAATGGCGTAATTGATAGAAAAAAATTCTTTGAACCTTGTGGAGCGTTTTTTTAAAAAACCGAAAAAATGCAAAAATTTTTCCTTCGTTATTTATTTATTTTTTATTCGTTCATTTTAAAGAGTTTAAATAATTTTTAAGCGAAGAGGGCGGACGGGCATTCGTGTGTAACTCTGAACTCCCGATACGTTAAATTCGGTCCTAGTTAAGTATTAGAGTCTTGCGACTAGTCGGTCAACCAGCCTTTTATATCCAGCCTTATTATTTGTCATTTTCTCACCATGTGGATAAAGGTCGTCGTCAAATATGTTGCAAAATACATTAAAAACGCGACAGTAAAATTTAATGGCTGCTACAATTATTTCGCATGTCATAAAAACGTTTTCACCATTGTGTACATAGTTTTATGGCAACGAACGTCGGTGGGCCAAGTGCATATCGAATTGCTGTCAGTAAAATTGTAATTGTCGACAATATATCGAAGTTAGCGCCAAAATGTATAGGAACGTGACCCATAAACGGTCGACATGAAATTATACCTCAACAGGAAAAAGAATAAAAGAGGAAATGCCCGTGTGTGTGTTCAATTCGAAATTACACTTTTTTCTATTGTAATGAGCTAGCATGTGCGAGTATACGAACATTCATCTTTTTGATTGTACAACTGTTATGTGTCCATTTCAACATACTTTCTTTTTTAAGTCAACCTCCATTCAACATCGCTCAGTAATTACATTTTCTTTTTATCCTTATTTCATCCGCTTTCCCGTGGAATTCCCAAGTCGCTGAGGAGACCAAACACTGTGGGTCACAAAGTGCGATAAAATGTCAACATACGCTGACCTTTAACATCTCTCGTGGGCGCACTTATTTCCTTGCTCGGAGTGCAAATCATTTGCATGCAAGGCCTCAACTCCTGCGCCATACCTTGGCCGCCAAGCTTACTACCCCTGCGCTCGATAGGCACTCTCAAGCCTTGCCTATCCAGCGGACGGTTACTCCATCCCGTAGCCAAATGACCTCGAGGCTTCTTTGGCAAGCCATATCTGAGCGACTACATAACCGACTCCGTATGATGTATCGATGTACCTACTCTCAATTTTGTGGGCCACTCCCCATGGTTGCTCAACTGCATTCCGAAAGATTTGCGAACTCCACATTTCGTGATACCTGTGGAAGATCCTTTCACACGTTGAAATGGTGACAATACAATACATTATTATCATTTTTTATTATCGAGGATTTTTAACAAGAAAGGTAAATAGATATGTCATATGAAAAATATGATAAAATTACTATTTTCAAATTTTAATACTATTGATTATTGATTTGGGCGACTACATTGGGACAATATATTGGAATTGCAGACACATTTACTGCATGCACATTTGGATATTTGTATTCAAATATGTATTCTATGCATGCATATGTATTCTATGCAAACAAACGAGAATATATTAGAATCAAATATATATGCATCTGAAGTGTATCAAGGTATATTTGACCCCAATAAAAAATATATTAAAAACATGTAAAGTCCTCGTTGGCCGTGAGACAAAAACGAACATCATTTGACTTAAATAGATTCAATTTAAACCAAATAGACTTTCAAGAGTGTAATGAAACAGAAGGATCAACGTATCGATTGACAATATGAACAAAAATACCTGAAGTAGGAGAATTAATAAATGAGTCAGTTATCAGGCGCAGTCGTAATAAGGTGTTGCTTATTTGTAGGTACTACCCAAAGTTACCTTGACTTACGTTGCGAACAATTAAATTCGCGGTCTTGTTGGCAAGAAATTTTCGTGTCACTGAATTGTCAGTACGCAATATTTTTGCACTTACGTAGTGAGCTGGTATAACATTATATTAACGTCTAGTATGCCCTGGACACAGACATACGTCATTAATTTTTTTTCATTATCAATTTTGATTACCTATGTTGCAAAGAATTTTATCGAGACAATGTATTCAACAAAATCCGTCATTTTTCGTTCGTTTTTTTATCCCTGATCAGACAGAAAAGGTTGCGAAGAAATTCCTGCGAATAAATAATAAATTAAAAATTGTCTCATTTTATTCAAATTATCATCCGAATTACGACGATAAACATTACAAAACGCCCTGAAAATGTATTGGGCTGATTCGGTAATTTAAAAATTTACAGATATTACACAGAGTGCAACTATTTCATAGCATTTCAAATGTAATCAGACTTTTCGGGTAATGAAAAACAGGTATATGTAAATAATATGAGTTGGTCTTTATTATTTTTCAAAAAATATTGATACATTAAGGTACATAATTGGATTTGTTTGGTTGTTTGGGTTTGTTTGATTGTTTGCGTTTGTTTAGGTTTGTTTTTATAATAATTGTTATATAATTTTTAAATTAACGACAAGATTAAAATTGCATAGGAAGAGGGAATTTTTCAACCGATCACAGGCATTCAGGATGTCGCAGCTCCCCCCACTCTACTATAACACAGTGGCAGTGGAGTGAGGGTAGCGTTTGTTTCGTGTGACATCCAGCTAATCGATACCCCTGTACCCAGCCTATCTCAACAAAAATATACAGATATAAAAGCATTTTCAATGCTAAAAAAGTTGTAACAGGTGATCATAATTTTAATCGCCAAAATCGGCTTTTTCTGAACATGAAGATCTTTCATGTCGTATGTTCGAAGTAGGCCAGACTGGACTAAGAATCCAACACCCCTGTAGCGCTAATATTAAAAAACTGCACTGTACATCTCAATCTCAAAAACGTGTCTGGCATGACGATCTCACCTTTCGTGAAACATTAACTGATGCCAAATAGGTTTTCGGAGATCGCGGCGTTGAAAGTCGGTAAGGAACACCATTTTCACGAATTCTCAAAATTCGATCCGCTAGAGAAAAAGGGCTGCCGAAGGGTACCAGCAAGCGCGGAGGACTCACATATATCGGCCAAAAGTTGCAATATTTCGGCGATTATCTTTAACCTTTCGTTAACTCACTTATCTCTGGACACGGTTTGACGCACCGGATCATTTTGACCCAGACGGTACTCTATCCAGCTGCCAGTAACCCTTCGGTTGGTTTTAATCTTTTTTAATGAGGAATACACTTTTACCACTTCTTAACATGCCGGCGTAATTGAAATTCGGAAAATATAAAATTGAATTGTTATTAAAAAAAATTGAAAACTTTCAATTTTGGGAACGTGAGACTTTTATGTCAAATTCGTCCGGATCAAAATGACCCAATGTGTCAACGGAAGGTTTAACTTCAGTTATTTTTTTCCATGCGGATTTTTCTTGTAAACGGGTGTTACTTTTTGAAGTGAAGATTGAAATTTAAAACTACTTGAAAGAATATAGTCAACCGCAATGCTCACGGTGCGCTTGCTTTGTCCTTACAAAGACGAGTACAACGCTTGCGTTTTTCGAATTATCGATGTATTCCATTTTTTGTTGTTCAACACGAAGAATTTCAAAGAGAAAAAAATTAAATATTAGTGCGAGTGGTTTCGAAGAGAGAGACGGAGGTCAGGGGGAATAGTGAACAATTGCGACTTATACTAACTTGGCGTGGGTGGATGAGGAGAAGCTGTGAAAAAATTAATTCCACTCAAAATCTAGTTACTTTGAATTTTTTAAAAATCAGATAGCCGCATCTAGCTAATATCAATAAAAATGTTCTGTCAGTGATATCTTCTGAGGTCATATCAACATCGAGTTACAGACACATGCATATTGTCTGGCTACCGATCGGCGCAATAAGAACTTAGGCATTTATTGCAACTTGTGATGAAGGCACATAATTGGAACAAACAGAACATAGGGCATGGACGGGGCAGGATTACCGTCTGTAGCTCTCCAAGGCGAATCTCATTCTTCGCCGTCCCCGCTCGTTCCACGCTCCATTGCTCGTTGCCCAAAAGTAATAATCACAGTGATATACAAATGCAGAAGCATGCGACAAATAGTATTAACCCTGAATCCCTGAACCTGGGTTGTTTTCGTCTTGCCCAAAATCATTTTCTTCGCAGGTTGCTTAATATTTAACGGAAAAAAGGTGCCTCAAATACCTTGACGATTTGAGGGTTAAAACAGTGAGGTAAAAGTGATTTATTTCTACAATCATTCAACTAAAGTAACCTTTACGAAATTACAAACGCGTGAATTTAGTTAAAAGGTTGTCGATCTTGATAGCCCTTGTTACTTCAGCTTCGATATACAAGGTAGCAAAGAGCATTGAGGCGCGTTTGTGAAATGGTACATCAATGATTTGATCCGTACTTCGGGGGATCATAAATTTGATTGCTACTTGCATAATAAATTGCAGCAATTTATGTTTTTCAACCTGATATTTGAGTAGACGAAATCCTTTGCTGAGCTAAGAAAACTTAACCATGCATGCCAAGTCGTTGCACAGCATTTCTAATGACCTTGTGTCGTACATATATGTTGTACCGTGTGTGATAGTGATATCAGTTTTTTGTTATAATACCGATATATTTGTTAATAGAAATAAAATATTATTCCTGACATCTAGCAATTTTATGTGCAGCGTTTCTATTAAACTTGCTTCGGCTATTTTAGAAAATATTTTCACTTTTTTCTAGATTCAAAATGAATTCATACAATAAAACCACTGTTTGAATTGAAATAATAAATATTTTATACAATTTTCGATGGTATTTGCATTGCTTGACGTTATTTTTGTACTTTAAAAAACTTTTAAGTTAATGGACGAGATTTAGATTAATTGTTATGTATACATGCACACGGATATAATATATAATATGTTTACATATACTGGGTGTCCCAGAACTGAATGCGTTCCCTGAAATGGGGGTTGGGGGTGAAATTCTGAGTCGATTGATATACGCATGTGGCGGGAGCACCGCACCTACAGGCACCACTACACGCGTGTATCGCTCACCGACATACGCTGGCTCATAGGGCGCACCTGATTAGCCCGCCTTTAAAAATTGATAATAATTCAGGGGTCAATCTAACAAGGAACATCCCTCAGGTGTCCGCCTCCGATTTTGTTGAAACTCATATATGTGATAGAGCATCGAAAACTTTGAGACACGTATTTTTTTTTTATCGGCGAAAAAACGGTTTTAAGGGGGGAAACCGCCCCCCAAAGAAAGGCGTGTCGAGGGGTGATTTTGCAGTTTCACCCAGAAGCAATACAATCCTCTTAAGCGTGGGGTAAAAAACGGCAAATGGAGAGGTGGTTTACCCCTTAATTGTATTTCTAATCAACACTCTTGTAGTGAATTTTTCATCGCTTAATGTTAGAGGAATTTTCGATTTTGTTTCATTCAGATCGGTGGACTGCTTGTGGGAGAAACTTTGGAGGGTGGTTTCATCCCCTAACACCGTTTTTCAGCCGATACAAAAAAAACATGTTTAATAGTTTGCAATGCTTTACCACATATATGAGTTTTAACGAAATCGAAAGCGAATACTTCAATGATGTTTCTCGTCAGAGGGGTAGTTACCCCTTAAGACGAATGTAATAATTTTGAAATATGATAAAACATTAAATTGTAGCTTATAGAAATATTTAAAATCAGCGGATATACTTTAAACACAGAAAAAACGACCATGATAAATAAATTTATGTTAGGGGTGGTTTACCCCCTTAAATTAGCTATGCCGCCAAAACGCAAAAACCCGTCAACTTTAATTTTAATTGCCTTTCAAAATGATACCTGTTTTATTAATTTGCATACAACCCTCTTAAGTGTGGGGTGAAAAAAAGGCAAATTGAGGGGTGGTTTACCCCCTAATTTGATTTTTTTTTTACATTTTTATAGTGGATTTTTCATCGCTTTTCATTAAAAGAATTTTTGTTTTTGTTTTTGTTTCATTCAGATCGGTGGATTGCTTCTGGATGAAACTGCAAAATCACCCCTCGACACGTCTTTCTTTGAGGGGCGGTTTCCCCCCTTAAATCCGTTTTTCCGCCGATAAAAAAACTACGTGTCTCAATGTTTTCGATGCTCTATCACATATATGAGTTTCAACAAAATCGGAGGCGGACATCTTAGGGATGTTCCTTGTAAGACCCACAAATGCTCATATCGATCGACTCAGAATTTCACCCCCAACCCCCTATTTCAGGGAACACATTCAGTTCTGGGACACCCTGTACATGTAAACACACATATTTATAGGTAATGAGTAATGATTTCATGCCGTATCGTCGAGTTCTTAGTCTTCAACTCGTCAGGCCATGTACGAAGTAAGGTTCCGACACCCCCCCCTCCCCCTCCGACCGAGCTGAAATTTTGCACAACCTTCCTTTTAATATTTTAAGACAACCCTTAAAGGGATTTTTGGCGACGCGCAACATTTTTTGGGTTTGGGTTTGGATTTGTTTGGGTTTGTTATATATATATAGTCGGCACAAGTTAAAGAAAACTTTAAAATTTAATATGTCGGATACGATTGCGAGTCGCCAAAAATCCCTCTTTGGGAAAGGGATTGTCTTTAAATATTAAAAGGAAAGTTTGTGCAAAATTTTAGCTCGATCGGAGGAACCTTATCCCATCTACGTTGTCGCCAGAAAGTTGAAAGACCCGACATTTTACTTTGAAGTATTTTCGAGAATAAACCATAATATAGAGTAGAAAGATGCACTGCAGACCTATGAGACAAGACTTATAGGTACGCAACTAAGTTTCCGGATTTTTTTAACCAATAAAAAATCGGAAATTTCAAGATAAATACAAAAAATGGTTCATTCGAAGTATTGTCCCTCACTATTTACACATTTTTGCCATCTCTCTGGCAATACATAAATACCGCGATGATAAAAAGACGCGTCTTTGGACTGAAACCATTCGTCTAACCAATTTTGTACTGCCTCGTAATTGGCCAAGTGTAGCCCACCCAAGCCATGCGCCATCGATCGGAACAAGCGATAGTCTGAAGGGGCCAGGTCTGGCGAATACGGCGGGTGCGGTAGCAGATCCCATTTCAGTGTTTTTATGGTATCCTGGACGATGGAACTGCGATGGCACGGAGCGTTGTCGTGCTGCAGTATCACGCTTTCGTGTCTCGTGTCCCATTCTGGCCGTTTTTCGACGATGCATGGTTCAATTGATTAGTTGTTGTCGGTAGGGATGCCCATTGACAGTTTCGCCCAGTTTCAGCAGCACGTTCCTTTCTGGTCCCACCAAACGCAGAGCATTGTCTTTTTTCCGAAGCGATTTGGCCGTGCCGTCGATGTTGCCGCTTCGCCAAGTGGAAACCATGATTTTCTGCGTTTGGGATTCTCAAAATATATATGCATTTTTCATCTCCAGTAACAATTCGATGCAGGAAACTCTTTCTGTTCTGCCGCAAAAGCAAAATTTCGGTAGTGGCTCTTCGATTTTCCATTTGTCTCTCAGTCAACCTATGCGGCACCCACTTTCCTTCCTTATGAATTTTTCCCATGACGTGCAAACGTTTCGCAATACATTACCGAGTCACATTTAATGCCTCGGCAAGTTGATCTTCTCTTCTGAGTGTCATCTTCATCCAATAACGCTTGCAGATCGGCGTCCGCAAAGGTTTGCGGTCTTCCCGAGCGCTCCTTGTCCCCAGTCTCAAAATCGCCACTTTTGAACCGCTTGAACCAATCTTCACACGTTGTTTTTGATGGTATATGTTCGCCGTAGGCCTCCTCAAATAACCGACGTGCTGTTTTTTATAGGCTGAAGCAGAAAAGCAATGCTTCCCCCAAATGCTGTTTGTTTGGCACATACTTTGACATTTTCGAGGTTAAAAAAAAGGTCGTTGTGTTGCGATATTTGTTCATATTAAGACTGGGTATTTTTAACAGATGCCCGAGCTATAAAGACACCCAATTTCAGACCTGTATGCCGACTACATGTGTCGCTAGCGCCATCCATGTGTAAAACCCGGGAACTTAGTTGCACACCTAATGTGATTTAATTTACAAGCGGCGAATACTCTCTCCATTACGAGGCTGTCATTCTGCATACACAACCTCTGCGAAATTAATCGTCAAACAAAGACTTGCAAAATGAGTTAAATAAAGAGTATTGAATGCTCTTGGCGTTGTGCCGAAAAGGCGAACATTTGCAGGGTAAAAGTGAACGAAGACTCCCGGTCTGAAAATGTCGTTTCAACTTGGATAGTCTTGCAACATTCTGCAAGGTCGCGATGTAGTTCGTCTGGCAAGAAAAATGTACTTATCCCGAGATCAAACGCTCGATTCGTCATGCTTTCTTACAAACATGCGCGTTCTTACGGCCATTCATGAGAATTCTTACAGTGGCTGCCCGCAACCCCCAACGCTCATGACATACCGTGTATGATCGAGTAACACACGCGTAACAAATAAATATGTGTAATAAGTACTTACATAGATGTGTACACTACATGCATACACCGGAAGATTTTCATCTCGCGATTTTGCGCAGATTATTATTATGACGACACACGGATGGCCTGGCAGAAGCCGCTAATTCGTTCAAATAACGGAAATTCGTTGCTCAAGGTTTGCGCGCGGTCGGGCATAGCAGGTATAGACATATTGAAGGTGAGGAATCAACATTTATTTCAATCGAAGATACGCCACTCTACATTTAATACAATACCAGAGTAATGTATGACTATCATATTAGAATTTAACGAACGAGCATGAATATATTTCGCTCGAATAAATAGGTGGATCAAGTTCGCCAAACAGTATTAATGGCATTAAAGATTTGTTACAAAATTGAACGAAAATATTATCGAACGAATACCATTGATTGGATCGTGTTTTATTTTCAATGAAAATTATGGTTATTTCTGTGGAATAATTATCAGCCAAAAATACAGTTTGACTTCGTAAAACCAGTGTGCTGGTCAAGTGATTAGCGTGCTTACTTCTAAACCAGAACATTCAGAGGTTCCGGGTTCGAATTATAGCGATGTAGGCTCGGAGAGAAACAGAATACGATACGGGCGTCATGTAGCTCCGGTTATACGCGGTGTGTGTTGTATGTGTTGCCCAGGATTGTGTGTTGTACCTGTTGCCCAGGATTAAATTCCGGTGTGTGTTGTACCTGTTGCCCAGGATTAAATTCCGATGAAACACGATGAAGCTCCGGAACTGAAAAGCAAACTCAGGACCGGCTGTATTGGTATAGGTTTTCCGCAGTTTTCCTATGCCCATGACAGATCTGTCATGGACAATGCGAAGTGACGGCTGCGGCCGCAAGGTGGAGAACATGGAATAAGGTAACCACGTAAAAAGGTAAAGCACACCGTACAATGAAAAAGATCCACACCAAGCATGCCCAACTTTATTTCGTATTGCAAATAATATCATGTCGCCGAGTTGATGTGCATTTATCTTCTGAGTTAATCCGCCCTTTGTTTAATCCACTTCGTGACAAATACATTTAGGAAGAATCTACTATACTTTTCACGCAATTTGAAATTCTCTTGAGCGTTCCATTTTTGCTACCGAAAACAGGCCATTAACCTGCCGCTTTCATTTTGTGAACGTCAATTGTTTTCCGCGAGTTTAGTTAAAAGCATCACTTGATGCGCTTTGATAACATTTGTAGCCACCTAAAGAAAAAAAGACTTGCACGCTCGGGGTCATAGTCACGTTGTACTTTTCATTCGTGATACATTTTTTTCGGGTGAGCGTTTCGGTGCACCCGCGATGCCGTTTATCGATGGTCCCAAATGTGCGTAAACTTTGTAAAGCTTATAGCCGTTGACGGTAGACATAGCTGTCGAAACTTGGTCGGCTGAGAGCGTGCGCTCGAATGTTTAGCACATGAGCATTAATGGAAATTCGATACCAATAGCAAATCCAGATGATTGTATTTTACAATTGAAACAATTTGTCTGCGTGTGCATTTCCTACAAAATCTTCCTTAGAATCTAGAAGATGACTACTTATGTCAATAAAAAGTGCATATCAGATGTGTTTCAGTATTGCTGAGATTCTTTCTGGTGAGTATTTTTTGGAATAGACAGTAACCATAGTTTCGTCCTCTAGACATAAATACATGATAACGTTGTTCCGCTCGCGACATATGGAATTTTCAGAACGTAAAAGTGGTTGCCAGTTTGCGCATCCTGTCAGAGAGTACCTACGGCCATTATTTTTCATTCGAATAGGATGACTTCACAGACATATCAGCCACGTCATCTGTGCTTGGTTGCCGGAGTTTTTTGTTCCAAAAGAGTGGTTGCCCGACAAATAATTACTTTGTTTCCAATATTTTGATGATAGCATAGCCTTCACAAGAACACGTACAGCTTTCGTCAGATATAAATGTCATGTTAATTTTCCCAACAATAACATTCTTTCGTTTCATTCAAATTGTATTTCACAATACTGCTCAAGTAATATGATATTTATGTTTTACTCCGTCGCAACTTGAGATTTTTTCAAAATATCAGAAAAAATAGGTATTGATGCATTTTTTATTTTCCGTCTTCCTGTATTGTTGCTATTCGGTATACGGAATGTGCACGACTGCTTGACGTCTCGATTTGATGCGTTTCAATACGCGATGCAGAACAATCTCGCCTATGAACACCAATATCGATATTGTGTAACAGCAAATAGCTACTGTCAGAAATTGACGACGAAGCGTGATCATACTTTGTTGTCCCTCAAGCATTCCGACGTCCTCGTCATCGTTGCGTTCGACCGCTTCTTTTTTCACGTCTGCGTACAATTTATTAATCAGTCCTGCACTCTGCATTCGACCTATGATAATGTCTATGGAGGAACGATACGGCGATCTCTTGCCAAGATTGAAAGCGACACTATCCGACCAAAAACAAGGTTTCGCAAGTTTCATGGTAAGGTGCCCATTCGTTCTGCTCCTTGCCACTAGTACTGCAGCCCTGGATTTTTCAATAAAACAGGTGACATTTTTCCATCGGGCAACCCATTGTGCACAAACTATCACAGGCGCTTGCGATCCGTTACTCTTGTTCATCAAATTCTTCAGGGCACCCTCGGCATCGTGGAACGTTTTTTTCAACATGAATTGTTTCATCAACGGTATCAATCCGGAATTGTGAAGATCTTCGATGGACTCGAAGGCCATCTCGTCGGTAGACCATACACTTATACTCGTCAGAGCTGTGTAAATGCTCGACGAGTAAATGAAAGAAATCAGGAGCAGAGAAGCGAGCATAACACGCTCGGCAGTTCTACGCGGTTGGTGAGGCACGGAGACTCCAAAAAATACCCGTGCGATGATGAACGGTCGGCCCACGAGAACCGAAAGGCGCAATACCTTCGTGACGATCCAGTAGACTACGACTATACCAACACTGGAAAGGAAGGCAGCAAATAAGTCTCTGTAGTCGAAGCGTTTCGGGATGGACAGAATCGGCACCACCGCACACAATTCATCGACGGTGATCGGCATCGTGCGCAAACTATCACATCTGGGTGTACTGACACGTGTGTGTAAATAAGTACTGATGTCCAAGTGAGAGGCTTCTCCAGCCGCAAAATAAAATGTATGCCAATCGGATGGTTTTTTATATTGTAAGTCCTTCGATCTTTTGGCCGGAAGATACTTCAACGATGCATTCAATTTTCGAGCAATCGATTGAAACAACAGGACGTTAGCACCACCAATAGATATAGGTTCCTCCAGTGGCGGACTAAGCCCGTCGGAGGCCCGGGGCGGCATATAATAAATGAGGCCCCCGGTCTGCTAAAAAATGGATGTATTATTGATGATATGTAATTTTACTATACGCCCTACTTATGATATGGGTAAAAAAGTTAGAACACGGATCAGCATTTAACACAGCACCTAGCAGGTAGAGTGCACATAAATAATGACGACTATAATAAGAAAGTAACTTTTACTGTACTTATATGTTTAAAAACAAAGCTTTTGCTTTGTAACTATTTTACATGTTTTCGTGCTTTCATTTAACTGAACTTCTCAATAACGTCGTTGAAATCTATTTCCCTTGAAACTTTCCTTTCAATTGATAGAATGGACAGATTTACTAGGCGTTCTTGGTTCATCATAGCTCTACGATTTTTTTAAATAAATTTCAGTTTAGAAAAACCTCTCTCGCATAATGCGACCGAGACACAAATGATCAAGAAGTATTGGATTATAAGTGATAAACAGGGCAAAGATTTACTGAAGTCCCATCTAATAATAATAAAGGTTTGATACAGGTTTGGAAACGACCACGATATGTTAGGCGCGTTAAGTCGATCTACTTATCTTTTCATTTTTCGCCACCACGTGGCATTGCTGTTGACGGGTACATGTGTGACATGGATAGAATATCTTCTGTCTGTCTCTCCCACTCTCCAGATCAAGGCGCATGCGCCGTCGACCTTGCCCCCGAATATTTGATGAGGATACGAATAAAAAACCAAATGAACAAATAATACTCTTACTAAAGACTAAACTGATTGATAGACCCATTCTCTGAAAAGTCGCAGCTACGAAAACTCGTCTGCTAGTCACATATTTCTAGGTTTAATTCTGAATATTTTCTCTAAACATTCTGTGACCGGCTGTTTTTATTGTCGCTACGAAATCTTTATAATATTTTACACGTGTGAGCAGTTTATATCTGGCATCTACAGTTATTTAGTGTTTAAATTATTACATAGAAATGTGGCCAGCGCGTTATCTCCATAAAGCGCCGTATAAATGAGACCTTTTTTAGAGTTGTCATTTTTCGTTAAAAGTTCGGTAAATTGGCTTGTAAATTTACACGTATACGGGGATGTATTTTTGCTTGATTATAGACGAAAATCAATTAATTGTTAAATATTCGAGTTCGTGAAAGAAATGCCTTAAGACCATGAGATGACACACGGACCGCGCTTATCGTTTACATGACAACACGGAAAATATAAGTAGGATGAGATCACAGAAGACCGTGGGTGGGGGATATCCTCCGATAGGAGCGACGCATGTGGCGGCGAGCAGAATAAAATGTGGATCTTGTAACGATGCCTCACGGCATCATTGAAATGTGGCTTCGTTTCCAGACCGGTATGTAAGACCGTGGGTCAGGAAAGTCCCGCAGCGGCTAACAGTGTTGACAACTTAGTGGATTTTTTATGTAAACTGGTGATTTAGACATCCCTTTTAGTGGATAAAATTTGTTTTTAGTGGCTGGTGGTTTTTGTTAGTGGTGAGCAAGATATTCAACCACTAACGTGTAAACAAATTTATGATACATTATATTTTGCTATGACAAGGCCCTTTGACACAAAATGTGTCAACTTTTATGGTGTAGGCAACGCTACGATCTTGTAAATATCTACCAGCGCCATGGGGATTCCCTGCATAATGTTTTGGCTGTATATAGATTTGAATGAAAACCACAGGGTATAGCAATTGAATCGAGTTCCATTTGCTTGAAAAAGTATGTTTTGAAATACTTCATAATTTTGTTATGTAAGTGCATCAGATGTAGTTGCTTGCTTACTAGACCGTAAGCGGTAACACCAAGCGGTATTAGAGGTTTCCTGGTGGATCGCAGAACCGCTGATGGTGGGTATAACAAAACAAGTTGGCAACAGCGGCGGCTACTATATTTGTTTTGGCTTCTAACAAGGTACAAGTTATAATGTAATTTTACGACAGTAAGGTTCAGATTGGTTGATTTCCCCTGTTGTTATTCTTTAGCACGTATGGATGTAATTTCTTTAGTGCGTATGTATGGCATTTTTATTACGAAATTTTTCAATTGTTCGGATCTAGTATTTATGTTTCGCGCCAAAGCCACCATAGAGTGAGCGGGGCCCACCGCGCGGGGTGCACCATTTTTATGGCGCTGGCTATAAGTAGGTAGAGCTTAATGCTATATTGACAATTTCTATCATGACCAGGGGGGCTATTACGGTTCTCCGTTCGAGTGAAAATGACAAAAGTGAGCAGATCACTCTATTACGGTTCTCTTCACCTAATGAAAATGCGAGATTATTCACGTAAGTTTACTCGACACGAAATGTCACGTCGAAAATTAAAATGCGCATGCGTGAGCGTCTTCCTAACCCAGCGACGACACGTCCAAAGCTAACACATAACACAACCCGGGAAAAATTTGCCGGCGCTTAAGATGCGGCCGACGCTTGGTACGATATTCAGCACCAACCACTAATACCCAGTGTTGGTCCTTTATACGCACCAATGATTTGACCATGATTCTGCCAGTGCTCATTTTAAGCATGGCAAACCAACGAACACCCAACCTTGGGCCCAATATCGATTACCAACTGTCAGCCAACTATGGGGTCCCAGTGTTGGCCCCGAACATGGGCCAATCGGTTGATTATGTGTTTGCGAGTCTCGAATTGAAGCTCGGCACACCATCGAGGAGCCAACGCTCGGCGAGTACTACTTAATGACCGTCGGCCAATTGTCGGGGCGAGCGCAGGCCCTGAGTCTGAGCCAATCGTTTGACCGTGGTTTTGCCAATGCTTATTTTTAGCATGGCAAACTGACGAATTGCCAATCCTGGCCCAACACTGGCTTTGAACGGTATAGTCTATACGTATATACAAGAATGCTTTTTTACCTATATTATTATTATATATTTTTTATTATCGCTGCATGCCATTTTCTACGTCCTGTGATAATAAAAACACACAATTACTGTTATCTGAAATACACTTTATTAAAAATAAAATTGATTTATACTAAAGTTTTGTGGTGTATTAAAAAAATGCCGAGTTATTATGATAGTATTAAGAAACGTCGAGTGTTAAAACGACGACAAAAATGAGAAGACTCTTTACAGCAGGTTAGGATCAGAGGCAACGAAACAAAAAGACAAGTAGATAGTGAAACAAATTTGGACACATGCCACGAAAAAGTGATTGTGCATAACGATGTTAGTGAATCTAATAATTCGTTCGATGAGCAATCATCGAGCACAGAAACTTGTGAATCTAATCGATTGTTGGCTAAGCATTGGGATGTTTTGACAGCCCTACACTGGGCCAACACTAGCTCGAATATTGCGCCAACAATATGAAGCCGACCTTAGCCCTACTATGGGCCGGTGATCACGCCAACCGTCAGCCAATGATCGTGATCTCTTTAGCCCAATGTTGGGCCAATACCCGGCCAACTGTTAGGATTTCCGATAAGCCTACTATTGGCCAACCGTACATCCCAGCGTTGGGCCGAAGAGATCACTCCTACCGTGACGCAACACTAAACCGGTAGTGCTGCCGTTCATCGGCCAATGGTAGAATGGGGATTGGCGTGACGCTGGCTCGAGGTTGGGTCGGTTTCATCGTTTTTCACGGGCCCAATGTTGGGCCAATACCCGGCCAACTGTTAGGATTTCCGGTAAGCCTACTATTGGCCAACCGTACATGCCAGCGTTGGGCCGAAGAGATCACTCCTACCATGGCGCAACACTAAGCCGGTAGTGCTGCCGTTCATCGGCCAATGGTAGAATGTGATTGGCGTGACGCTGGCTCGAGGTTGGGTCGGTTGCGTCGTTTTTCACGGGAAGTTACTATGAAATAGCAGATTCAAAGACACCGAAGGTAGCATCTCGACACCGAATAATTAATAAAATTCAACAACTTAAAGTTGATATCGTAGCGAGTTAAGTAATGTCATCCGATAATGATGAATAATTTTTAGATGATTGTGGTTTTGCGAGATCGAAAAAATCGAATGCTTCGTATACGACGATCACTGTGCGATGCCTTGGATCCCTTTAGTTTAACGGAACAAGAATATGTTGCGTAATAGTTCGATTTATTAACATAAAACAATAATTCTATCACTGTTTATAAGAACCGTTTTATGTTCTGATATGATGCAAAAATTACCAGTATTTTTTTTTGAATGGCTGTGTCGCAATCTGCCTCGTGCTAAATCTTCGTCTTTTTTCGTTAAATCTAATAACATTTATTTTTGTTTTTCGGTAACATTCATGTTGCAAACTCAGATACTATTTAAACTTGTTGCTTATTCGAGTGAAGAGATTGTTTTTGCCGATGCGCACGTCTTTCGTTTTGGGCTGGGTTTGATAGGCGTGCTAGTATACCCCTTCTACGGTGTCGTGAAAATGTGGGATCACTAGCCGGAAGTTCCTAGTGATCTGACATTTTCACCCAACCGATGCGTAATAGCGTGACTAAACTCACGTGAGATGAAAATGCGAGAAGTGAGAAGTCTCACCCGAGAACCGTAATAGGCCCCCTGATAACAGGTGAATTAGTACCTACCTACCTATGTTCATATTTTGCATACGTACGGGGCCTCCAACTCGAAACTGCCCCTTACTGAATATATTTCCCCCCCTTTAGTCCGCCACTGGGCTCCTCGAATTCGTTGAACTCGGAAACCGAGAATGGTGGAGAATTGGGTACTCTGACCCGAAGAGGATAACCGGCCAAGTTATCAACTTTATTTGGAAACAAGTCGTCGCCATTCGACCAGTTGCTTCTTCTATATTCCAGTTTAAATGGGTTGAACTGACGTACAATTGGTAGGCTGAACTCGTGCTTCTTTATTGGAAAATGACTCGATACTCTCTCCTCAACCCACTGGAGAATTGTTAAGTCGAGCATTTTTTTGGTCCAAGCGTATTGCAAGAATTCCTCGAGACTCTCCGTCAACACTGGGACGACGGATAATAGCAGGTATCGCGGATGATAGTCGAACGATGACATCTCAGCTACGGCATCGATGAAACTCGTGGATGGTAAAATTAGTCCGGCATCGCGAAAGTCGTGGACGAGAAGAAAGAAAGTTGCCATAGTGGTAAGTGGAATAGGATTCCCAGCGGCATCGACACACGATGTATTCACTTCTTCTTGATCGTCGGTTTGGTTTATTCTCACAACGGGAAGCCTTTGCCCCAACTTGACAAATACCTCATTGATTATCGGGCTCGCAATCCCTTTGTTTCCCGCCACTTTAGTTATGAGTACCACTTGACGAGCTCCCGATTCTTCGGCGATGTATCGAGTCACATTGTCCACCCAGTAGGTAGACCGGACAATATTTTTGGCCATTCCGAAAAAAAAACAACTTGAAGTATCCGGGCCATAGTCCCTGTGTACTTGTTCTCGCGATATGTTTTTCTGGCCCGAACGAGTTTGTGCATTCAGCGAGGCTGTATATCCGCGGTTCTAATTCTTCGTATATTTCGTGAAGCTCATGCACATCCAGGATAGACCAGAGTTGTGAATAATGCATTATTTTGATAGTGCATTACTGTATACATTACAAATTACAAAAGTAATGTGCAATGGATATATATTCTATTACAAATTACAAAAGCAATGTGTAATGGATATACGTTCCATTATAAATTACAAAAGTAATGTGTAATGGACATATGTTCCATTACAAATGACAAAAGTAATGTGTAATGGATGTGTGTTCCATTACAAATAAGAAAAGTAATGTGCAATGAATGCATGTTCCGTTACAAATTACAAAAAGTAATGTGTAATGGTTGCATGATCCATTACAAATTTCAAAAGGTAATGTGTAATGGACGCATGTTCCATTACAAATTGAAAAAGTAATGTATGATTAATGAGTGCTTCATTACAAAATACAATTACAATAAGATAATTCGTAGTGGAGAATATTCCATCACGAATAGGAAAATTGCCGTGCTCACATTAGAAATTTGCACATTGCTATCTCATTATTTTATTTCGCTAATTGAAATTTGTTTTAAGTAAATTCGTTTTTCTTCTGCATAAAACTCGACAACACAAAAAAAGGTTTATACTAGAATGTTGCACATTGCTTTCGCTTTGTTGTTTCACACCGGCAAAGCTATTTATACGAGAAAGTAGAGTTTTTCTCATTTACAAGCCAGAATTGTATCATCAAAAAAAATTAATTCTCAAAACAAAGTCATGATCTCCCATACTTTTATGTGCACTCTTTCAGAATCCGGGGTCAAAATTGAGTTTTGTGCATTAGAAAAATAAATATGGCCGTTAAAAAAAACCTCGTGTTACAATTACAACGACAGAAGCGAAAAAAAGATCGAGAGAGAAAGAGAAAAGAGTGGCTAAGATGATGTTTCATGTATCTCACGAATCCGCAGAATAGGCGGAAGAAATTATACTTAACACAATTATAAGCATTCTAATAAAATATATGTAACCTAGCTAATAATAAAAGATGTAAATAATAATATAAGTAATATAACAAAAATGAATACAAGTTACTGAAACAAAACATGTCGCTTTATATAGTTTCTGCATGATATGATATTTTATTATTTCAGATAACTATATAGATCGTTTGAAATGTATAACTCCTTGAATGGATTGTCCAGTAGACCAAACAGTTTCGATCTATTTGATTTTGAAGTGGAGTTTTATAAGTTTGCAACGCGTAATCTTCTACACGTTGCTTTTATAATCGATATCCATTATCAATTGATAATAATAATAGTAATTGCTCTTTGCATTTATTCATGGTATATTACTTTTTCAATGCTCAATGAGGCACGCATTCATTACACAATTTTTGCTTTTTTAAAGAGGAAGCTTTGTGATAAAAAGAATTTGTTTTCCAGTTTTCAATGTTAATGCTCGAAAAATTCTTATATATCTCAAAACTTTGAAAAATCATGCGAGACAATACATCATATCAGATCAATTTCAATATGCAGTTTTTTTCATTATTTGTAACCAGCTTTTGCTTGCAACTTCGTCCATGTCTTTAAAAGTTTCGACTTTCTCGTGTAGATAGCTTTGTCTGTGTAAAACAGCAAGGTGAAAGTAATGTGCGAACTTCTAATTTGAACGTTTTTCGTCTGCGTTATTGAGCTTCAAGCAAAAAAATGAATTAGTCTTGAAAGAACCTTTAGTGAGCGAAATTAAATAATAAGACAGCAACTTTTAGTAAATGTGCAAACTTCTAATGCAAGCACGGCAATTTTGTTATTTGTAATGGAATATTCTCCACTACAAATTACTTTTTATCAATTCTAATTTGTAATCGAACATGCATCCATTACAAATTACTTTTTGAAATTTGTAATGAAACGTGCATCCATTACTCATTACTTTTTGAAATTTGTAATGGATCATGCAACCATTACACACTACTTTTTAAACTTTGTAATGGATCATGCAACCATTACACATTACTTTTTGAAATTTGTAATGGCACATGCATTCATTGCACGTTACTTTTCTCATTCGTAATGAAACACACATCCACTACACATTACTTTTGTAATTTGTAATGGAGAACTTATCCAATACACATTATTTAAAGTAATGAGTAATGCATTATTTTAAAATTACTATTTTCACAACTCTGGGATAGACACATCTGTCGAGACTGGGCAGAACGTTCGAATGTGTTCATTCAGTTGGCTGAAGGCGTGCTGTCGAATGTTGAGCGGATGAGAAAGTATGGCAGATCGATATCAATGAAAAGTTTCCATTCGTCGCATTTTCCAATTGGGAGGCTCCTATCCATACACATTGCCCCATAGGATGCGACGATACCGCCTTCTATACATAATTGATGTAAATTTCTCCAATCGCGCGTTTCCGGTCGTCGCACAGTCTACTCGAAGTAGGGATGATCGCTGTTTTGCATGTACTTTGTGCACTTACGTGTCATTTTTATACGATCAATAAGCAGGCTGGCATTCCATAACTCGGTACCTTTTACGTCATCCCCAGACAATTATCAACGCGCAGCACGGAACAATTCCAGGTTACCTAACATCCTTGACTCAATGACCAACTTCTCTTTATAGCGTTTCTGCGGCAGAAACCGCAATGCTAATGTAGTCTTTTTCTATCATTGGCATACAGTTCGATGAATTATTCAATTTTCCAGCAACGGCGATGTTTACCATCGATGCGCAAAATCGTAGTCTTGCCGTGGTAAATTCGCGTAATAACCAAATCTTGGGAATTGCAGGTCAATGGTATCTCATTTGATGAGCGGATCTGGGCTGCTGAAACGTGTATTGGCACGTGGTGCTCCGGTCAACCGACGTTTGAGTACGAAGGTATATACACACACCGAGGGCGTATTTGAAACGGATAAAAATCTCTTGCACTTTTGAACAATATTATTAACCATAACCAGAATTCATATCAAATTCGAGCTTTCTAACTAAAGCTTAAGTGGTCACGCTAAATGAGTTCTTCCCCCTTTGATTTAACCGGGAAATTTGGAACTTGAATAACTGAATGGCTCATTAATCTTTCTCCGATTCAGTTGTAGATCGATGAAGCTGACTCTGGCAGCCTTAAGATGCCTTTTTATATCTTGATACCGTTATTTTCCTACAAATAAGAATTGTCGAAAAGATCTATCTATTTCAATCCGAAATTTGAAGAAAAAAAAACGTTTTCCAAACAGTTGCAATTAGTGTAAAAATAATGGTATTGGAGGAGATTTTAAAAAAGCTTTTTTAAGCTATAAGAATCAGCTTTAAACTGATTCTGAGAAATATTAAGCAGTCAAATTGCTCGAGTTTGAGTATAAAGAGCCAACTTTGTGGAAATGAAATCGGGGGGGGGGGGGGGGGGGCAAAGAATCCAGTGCTGCCATTCAGACTGCATCAACAGAGGCAAATTTGGCTATACTCGTGATTTTTTTATAATATTGTCTGGAGTAGTAAGTTGTTTTTTTACACATCATAATATATTTATGTGTGTATATTTATCTATAAATATTATTAATACAAAAGTTTGGGTGTTTGTTTGTATGTTGCCTACTCAATCACGCCAAAACAGGTGAACGGATTTGGATGAAATTTGGCAGGCAGGTAGAGTATGCCATGCAATAATCTACTTCTAAAAAGTGTAAAAAGTACGCTAAGTAATAAAAAATCCCCTCGAAAACATTGTTGCTTGTTTCACCGTATAAAAAACTGTGGTTCACCTTAAAAATAATTATTATATTTCGCGCCTCGTTCTTTGAGATTACATGGTAGTACGCCCTTCTCGTACTATGTCGCCACTTATTTCAGAAAGAGGGAAATTTGCTGACTTCATTTCTTGACGTCCCCTGGCATACTTCGTAGCTTTTTTTAGTGCGAAAAACGCCACAGCTTTTAGGAGCGTGTCTGAGAAAAAATGAATAAATTGTTCATTAATTACGGAAAACAACACTGATAGACACTGATAGGGGACGTCTTCGAAAAAGAAGCTAAAAAAAGATACAGAAAAAGCGGACGTGATATAGCGTTCCCCTAGCAACGCGTCATTTTCATCGGACAGCATGGAATTAATACATCAACCTAGAAGAAATGAACACCATAGTAAGTAAAAGAGACGATTAAGGTAACACACGAGGTCAGACATAGTTGATCGAAAAATGGGGTTGAGTTCGCATGAGAGGCGAAACATAATCCGGCAATTACGCAGATTGAGTTCGCACAAGAGGCGAAACAAACATCTAGCGGATAGCACCTCGACGTCCTCGGCTGATTCACGCGACAAGAAAACATCACCTCAACATGACTGATGTAAGTCATTCACATGACAACGTTTTAATGTTTTCATAGGTGAGGTGAACAAGGAAAATGACCAGGAAATACCTGGGAGTCAAACTGCAATAGAAGTAAATGAAGAACATTAAAACATCGAGGACGAACCAGAAATAAAGGAAAAAATTCTGGAAGTATTAGGAAAAGATCCTTTGGTGTCACAAGCAAAGGATCACTCATTCATTTGCAAATAGTCGCTCGTTGGAGTGTTTAGCTAGCAGAGGAACGATGCGAAGAAGAAACGAACGAAATAATGTAAAAATACTCACGCACGGCGTTTTGCCTGTTAGAGGCTCCGGAGTTAAACCCGGAAGTTAGTGCATCAATGAACGAATCCGGTCTCAAACGCAACAAGCATTTTTTGCACCTGCAAAATACGCTTGGATCTACAATTGCCGCTCTAGGAGCTGGCACTTCCCGCTTTCTATCACAAAAAAGACCCTTCTGACAATAAAAATACTAGAGCATTTTTCGAACACGGAAAATTCTTACAAACTTGCATCACTCCTTATCCCTGGCTAGAAAATCATTCATATCACCCGAACTACGTTAACAAATGAGGGATATGTTGGAAAATGCAAAAACCGATTCCCTTTTATACGGAGAAAAAACTTTCAGAGCGAATCAAAGAAGGTCATTCTATCGAAAAATTGCGACAAAACATGGGAGCCCAGGAAAAGAACAAAAAACAATTTGTTTTGGCACAATCGAAGAAAGTTTGCCATAACAAAATCAATTCTCGTCGAAATTCTTTCTAGTCTAGTGAAATTCTTTCTAGTCTAGTGAAGACATTAGAACAGCACTTGAATTGCTTACACCAGATTGTTTCATGTGTAGCATCGGTTTGCAAATTGTGTATTTTCTCATACCTATCCACATCAAAGCAGAAAACATCTGAGGTTTACCGTCCAAGGAAAAATTTGTCAATTTACTTGTTTACCTTTTGGACTTTCGTCTTGTCCATGCGTGTTTACAAAAGTAATCAAGCCAGTTGTTGGTTGATTAAGAACACAAGGTCACGTATCCACGGCATATCAGGATGATTTTCTGATTTTTGGAAAAACCATAGACTTATGTCGAAACAACTTTAACGAAACAACCGAATTACTAGCATCGTTAGGATTTATAATCAATGTGAACAAAAGCCATAGTGAGCCAAGTACTTGGTGCAAGTACCTGGGATTTGTTATAAATTCTGAGAACTTTCAGAGTTAACATCAAAGAAAAAAGAAAGCTTTTAAAATTAGTTAAAAATCTTGCGAAAAAACCGCAGATTAAGATTCGAGATTTCGCAAAAATGATTGGCTCTTTAGTCGCTGCTTGCCCAGCAATTACATATGGTTGGACGTATACAAAAAAAAATCGAAAGAACGAAATTCCAAGCGATAATAATATCAAAAGGAAATTATGATTGTCATATGAGTTTTCCAAATTACCTGAAAGATGATCTTGATTGATGGCCAGGGAATTTACCAAGTGGGGTTAACCCCATTCGAAAATTTGCATTCAAAACGAGATATTTTCGGATTCCTCACTGACTGGCTGGAGAGCGTACTATGACGGACGTAAAACACAAGGATTTTGGTCAAGTACTGACCAAAAACGTCACATAAATTACTTGAAACTTCTTGTGGTGTCGTTCGGCTTAAAATGTTTTGCATTTGAATATAGGAATTGCGAAATACTCTTACGAATTGACAATTCAACAGCCGTATAGTTCATCAATCGTATGGGAGGCATCAAACATGAAAAATTCAATAAATTAGCAGCCGAAATCTGGATATGGTGTGAAAGAAAAAATATATGGCTTTTCGCTTCATATATACCTTCTAAAAAAAATAAAGAAGCTGATACATTCTCAAGAATACCTAACATTGACACAGAATGGGAGTTAGCACCCGAAATGTTGAGAAAAAACTCATGAATTTGGAAGTCCTTCCGTGGATCTTTTTGCATCACGATTCAATGAAAAATGTAAGGCGTATAGCTCCTGGCATGCTGATCCAGAAGCTTTGGATATAGATGCATTCACCATAAATTGGTTAAGGTTCTGTTTCTACGCTTTTCCACCGTTTGCTCTCATTTCGAGAGTTTTACAAAAAATTTTAGTAGATAGGGCAAAGGGAATAGTAGTCGCTAATGTTTATAGCTATGTTGACAACAAAAACACTCGTAATTGAACCAAACCGAAAATTATTAATTTCTCCTTGTAAGTCCATACACACCCACTGGCCCACAAGTTTTTATTAATTGTAGTGAGGTTATCCGAGAAGCCTTTAGATCAAAAGGAACGTTTAGTTGAATCGAATAAAGTCAACTCGTCATGTCGTAAACGTAGTACATACGGCCTTTGGAGAGTTGATTAACAAAGAGCTTAACAGGCCAACGAGCGACGCGCTTTAGACTCGTGTCGCGCAGCTCGACAGCTGACTGCTATCTTGACTGCTATATATACATATAATATAATATGTTACAGAGATAAGCGTTTTGACAGCTCTAATCTTGTCATGGTTAGAGCGTTTCTTAGCGTGAAAGGATCGGCCCTTTTTGGGGCCAAAAATAAATTTGACAAAGGTCCTTCGTGTCTCATATTCAAACCTCAAAAATCCTGTCGCTATTGGGAATAAAACGGCAAGCAGTACATTGAACTCTTACTTCACTTTCAAAAATGTATATTCTCAGGGATGGAAATTCTCTTTCGAGTACGGTTTCAGAAAAGGAAACTAATTTTCAGGTAATAAAAAGTGTGAGCAATAAAAATTAACTTTTCATTGTTTAAACACAACGAAAAACATACCCATAGGTAGTGAGGTACTAAAATGGAAATCCATGATTTTGGCTTCGCAGTCTCTAAAGGTAAAACAATGTTAATTGTTTTTAGTTAATGTAAGACAAATACGTATTTTCGGCTTTTCAGTGCTTAATTTTATTAGCACTTTATTGTCGGTCTTACAATAAATACAAACAATCAACATTTTATATCTTTAGAGACTGCGACACTAAAATTATGGATTTCTTCGCAGTGATCGGAGACACTGAAGACCTCAAATTTCTAGATATCGAGGAGCCAGTCTAGGAATTTTTCTCCCATCAATCAAAGGCAATTAAAAATGTATATCTCTACGGATATACGTTTTGCATTGTCTTCAGTTGATGTGAGAAAAGTTCATGAATTGACGCCTGTATGCCGAAAAACACCATTTTTTCAATGTCTCCGATCGTTGCAAAGAAATTCATGTTTTTCGCTTCGCAGTCTCTGGAGATGCAAAATGTTGATTTTTTTAGTCGACAAGCAGAAATATATATTTGTCTTACAGTAACTAAAAACAATGAACATTGAATTCGACAGCAATTGTTCAGTTCAATTGTTGTCCAATTCGAATTTTTCATATACATTAATTGAAAACAATCAACAGTGAATTTAAAATTCACTTCTCTTTGGACTGAAGCTGAAGGAAATACGGATTCTTTCCCTTCCAAAAAGATATGAAATATCTACTAAAAATTTTGAAAAAGTAAAAAATAAACGCCAAGTCATAAAAAAATCCCCTCAAAAACATTATCGCTTATTTTGACTTTTAAAAACGTTCTGATTTACCTTTAAATTATTTTTTATTTTAATTCAAGCAATAGTTTTAAGCTAATTTTTAAATCAATCAAATGTAGAAAAAAAGTGAGATCACATTTTTTAAACTAGCCAAGCCAGCTTACCAGAAATGTTGTACACAAAACTCTTAAACCTTAGAAATAATATTTTTCCAAATATTTTATTTTCATTGAAAAAATTATATTCCTATTATAACAAAAAAATGATATCACCATTATATAACAGCACAACGTATGTGCTACACTAGTACACTGTGAATACTGTACAACGACTTGCCGTGCATGGTTAAGAAAAAAGAGCTCGGCGAAGGACCTTGACCTCTCCGCTGGTTAACTCTCAAGCTGAAAAAAAAACATTAATTTCCCCATGTCTCGATCTTAGGAACACGAGTTGATCAGATAGTAGTAATTAGTGATGTACTCCTACCTATACCACACGATACTTGAAATCTAATTTTATTTACAGAATTTAAAAAGTTATATGAAAATACAAACTTGATCATACAACTATTACACATTGCATGAAAAATATTCAGTCACATAGACTTTGACCGTCGTCTTGCTAACGAAAAAATATATATCCCCATTTTACTGCTGACATATACTTGATGGTTTGAAACGAATACAGTCGAACATTTATTGGCGAATTGAGTGATTCGACATCCACACCGATATATCAATGATACCCTATCCAAATTACACTAGGGTAAGAGACAGTAGATTCAATCGCTATTAAACCCAGCGATTGATGCGACGCTTAAAATTAAAAATAATATATATCAGGTTGATAAAAAGTTTTGTCGCAATAATTTCAATATAATTTATTTATTTATGTATCTTATACAAAACATTTCTAATCAACAATATATTCGCCATCGGTTTCTATGACACTCGACCATCTAGTTGGCAACTCATTTATTCCCTTTGCCCAAAACTGCTTCGGCTGGAACTCAAAGAAATTTGAAATATCCCTTCTGAGATCGTCGACGTTTTCGAAAGTTTTGTTTCTCAAATATGCCTTCAAATGTCTGAACAAATAGTAGTCAGATGGCGCGATGTCGGGAGAGTATGGTGGATGAGGAACGGTATTCCAGTGAAGCTCAGTGATTGTTTTGTGGGTTTCCTTTGCGGCATGGGGTCTCGCGTTGTCGTGGAGAAGGTGCACAGTCGCGCGTCTTGGCCATTTTTTCTTATAGCTTTTGCCAATTCCTGGAGATTTTCGATGTATCGTGTAGAGGAGATCGTCTTACCTACAGGGAGAAAATTGTGAAACAGCATTCCCTTTGCGTCCCAGAAACAGCACAACAAAACCTTTTGTGAGTGACGATCAGATTTCGGTTGGTGTGGCTGTTTTTCTCCGACAGGAAGCCAGTAGGCTAAACGCGTTCTGTTATCATACAAGACCCAGCTTTCATCTCCCGTCACAAGATCTTCTAAAAACTCCTTGCGATGGTGGCGAAGCAGGAGAGACTGGCAGATGGTCACGCGACAGTTCTTATTGTCGTCGGTGAGACGGTGTGGTATCCATTGAGCTAGAACCTTCCTGTATCCCAAGTTGTGTAAGTGATTGACTATTGACGGTTGGGTGCAGCCAAGTTCTCTTGCTAGCTCGTGCGTACTTGCTTCCGGTTTTTCTTTGATGCAGCGGAGTAATGCTTCATCATCGATGGTCGACGGTCGTCCGGAACGTTCCTTATCTTCAAGGCTTCTGTCTCCAGATTTAAAACGATTGAACCAACGCTGGACTGTTCGATGAGAAACTACGTTCTCGCTGAATGCATCCTGTATATTTTTAGCAGTTGTGCTTGCATTCGTGCCGCGCCGCCACTCGTAAAAAATGATCGCTCGAAGTTGCTCCTGCGAGATCGAAGCCATTTCTGTCCACTAGAACGCGCGCTCGCCCTTTTATACCCTGTCATGCGGAAGAGTAGAAAACATTCTAGAATATTCTCGACATAGCTCGATGTCATATTGCGTCAATACGTAAAAAGACATTTTTACAAATTTTTGCGACAAAACTTTTTTATCAACCTGATACATACTGTCTCAATAGTCATTTTTCGAGGCAGTAAGTACGAACAATTTTATGTCTTCCCGAGTTTTTTTCTTAACCATGCACGCATTTCCAGCGTACTTGTGTAGTACATACGTTGTGCTGTTATGTAATGGTGATATCAATTTTATGTTATAATAGTAATTTAATTTTACCGATAGAGATGGGCGCGCGATCGGTGTGCGGGCTCGGTGGTCACTGAAGTTAAGGGGGAAGCCTGCTTTAGAGGCTTCAAAAAATCGATTTTTTTTTTGCATAAATGTCTTCCCAAACTATCCCAGAATGTGTCCCTAAAATTTCAAAAGCAAATTCAAATTATTTTCGGAGTTACAGAAGAAATAGTGAGCAAGCGTCGAGCAGGTATACGAGCGGCCAGATCGCTCGGAGTGTCCGCGCTCCGCCCCTCGATCTATTGTATGTATTGTACCCATGGTAACTATTGTACGTATCCAAAGGGTTTTTGAAGAGTCTGAAGGGCAACTCTATGGACCAGGAATCGCTGATTAGCATATTATTGCGGTAAGTTCAAGAAAATTACCATTTTTTATATACGAAAACTTTGACGCGCGATTTCTCGGTTTTTCATTTTTACGATTTTTCCTAATTGGCGGGAAAGATAGGGAAAAAATTAAACGTCCTATCGAAACGAGACAAAATTCATTGTATTCGGGATTAAATTCTCTTTTTGTTAAACCTAAAAAACCTTAAGAAAGTTATGATTAACCCACTTTGTAAACAATCTAAGGTGAATTTTTTTTCCAAAAAAATGAATTTTTTTTTTAATTTGCGAAAAATTGTTGAATTTCTCACTTTTTGTTGAATTTTCTTGGTTTAACTAGAAGCTATACTATTGAAAATAAAAACTTTTTTGGGTTTTTTGTTTCAAATGGAAATTGCGACCTGCATCTTTCCCGCCGCACGACACATGCACACTCGAGGCGCCTCGGCGAAATGCTTGTACCAGGCATAAGATGACATATATTTTAATGAAAAAATTTGAGAAGACTGTTGAAATATATAACAATAAAACCTGAAAGTTTCGTTTCAATCGAATATTTCTTTCCTTCCCAAAAAAATCCTCGAAAAAATCGATTTTTTGAAGCCTCTAAAGCAGGCTTCCCCCTTAAGCAGCATTGGCGGCTGCCAATACGTGGAGCGGTGACCGCTTGCCCGTGCACTGGTTTGCGCGTCAACCTCTGAGTGGGAGGCAGTTTGTCTGAGTTTCTGATGGTAATACAACTGAAACTCAGCCAAATATAGCCGCCTGTATCAGCCCAGGTTTTCCGCAGTTTTCCTGGGCCCTCGTGCAAATGCGATACAGTAGTGCATTAGGAAAGAGTGTCTGCGGTCAACACTCGGGGGGGGGGGGGGGGGCTCTGGAAGGAATGTAGGGAACGCTGGAAGGATTGTGAATGCCAGAAGGAATGGAAGGAATAAAGGAGGGTATGGTAAAAAGGGGAAGGACCACACCTCTGAGGAATACATATATACCAAACCCTAGTAATTTAATTTTTTTCAATGAAAAAAAATATTTGGAAAAATAATATTTCTAAGGTTTAACAGTTTTGTGTACATTTCTAATAAAATGGATTGGCTAGTTAAAAAAATGTTATCTCACTTTTTTAATACATTTGTTAATATGATTAAATTAAATGAATTAAAATAAACAATAATTATAAGATAAATCAGAATGTTTTTATAAGTCAAAATAAGCGATAATGTTTTTGACAGGATTTTTTTATTACACGGCGTACATTTTTTACTTTTTAAAATTTGTGATACAAAAAAATGTTATGGTTTATATAATAGCCAAATACAATGTGCGTGTTATGCAAGTGTACAAGAAATGTAGAACATATAACTGTTGAACCTCGAAAATAATATTTTTCTAAGTGTTTATTACTATTTAAAAAAATCATATTACTATTATAATAAAAAAATGATAACAGCATCATATAAAAATATAACATATGTACCACACAAGTAGACTGGAAATGCTGTTGAAACACTCGGCGTGTATGGTTAATAAAAAAAGCTCGGCTAGATACAACATTTTCGGTTCATGCCGCCTGCATAATTAACGTTTGCAATAATATATATATTACTTCAAACTTTAGCGTCGCATCAATTATCATTAAAAACAATAATGATTTTTCTTTATTTTTTTACCAAATTTCCAAACCTTGATTATTTGGGCCACCAGGATAGAAAAATCGGAGCAACTTAACGCTTTGTATACTCTTGTGGATACTGAACATAATAGCTGCGATGGTTATCTGCGATGATATCGTATCTTTTGTACGATCTTTTGCATCTTTTGTAATTAAAGGATCAAACGTCATTTTTTACATTTTTTACATCGATATATCATGTCGAATTTTTTAAATTAAAACTTGATTTTTCCCCCCTACAAGGCATACTTAACTGCTTTCCGGAACTGCTAGTCAGCTTTCTGTACGATGATTGATTGGTGAGATTTGAAAGCGTCGTTTTCGCTTTGATAGCCCATATCTATACGATAAATCATCGTACAGCCGTTATTCAAAGCTCAAATTAAAGGGGAGAAACAAGGTAAGAGGATCTGATGGCGTAATCGATAAAAAAACTCCCTTGACTGTAGACCGTTTTGGAAAAAGCTAAAAAAATTAAAAGATTTTTCCTTCGTGATTTTTTTTTCATTCATTAGTATTAAAGGGTCAAAATAATTTTTGAAGTAACAGCTTGAAAACTAGAGATTTCGAGCCTTGACATGGTTCTTAAATTTTCTCCTACGATCGCGGAGATAGAGCAATTTGAATATGACCTAAACGTTTTGGAGATTTTTTGTTCCTCTAATTTTTGTTTGTGGTGTATTTGTTTCATTCGAATAAGCAAATGAGTCAAGTTTATCAAGCAGCCTTGGCGACATAGAAAAATCGTTACAAAATCGTGTGAAAATGTTATTTTAGTTAACTGCATTCATTATCTTTATGGAATCATGCCTCATTTATCACTAATTATGGAAAAATAGAACGTTATTTTGTATGTTACCTAAGATCATTTCGCCAAGTTGATCTGCAGTTATTTTTCGAGTTAATCCATCCGGCATTTCATTAGTTTTTACACGTATGTCTATTGCGCATGATTTTACTATTTGCTACTTGCGATCTGCAATTTGATCGCTTTTGGTCGTTTAATTTCCACACCTCCATCCTGCCCTGAAAGGCATCAGGGTGTATCTCTGGACTTTACACGTTAAATTCGGTCCTGGTTAAGGCCTTAGGCCACAGTGACGGGTATAAAATCATGTGCGAATTTAACATTTTTTTTCGAATGAAAAAATGATTCACTCACTTCACAATAAATACCAAGCTGTTAGAATTTTTTTTTCGATGTACAAAATCGCCGACTACTAATAGTGGCTTTTGTTATCTTTTTTTGGCGCTCCGCGGCGTGACATTTACTATCCACAATTTTTTACCTAGAACAAAAAACAAAAATTCTCGTCAATCTATATTAGAATACCTAGAGAAGTACGTACGGAATTTAAAAAATATTGTTTTTATTCAAAAGTTGAATTTGAAAAATTTGAACTTAAGAAATGAATTTTCAGTGAAAAGTTTCGTTATAATTGCGCATAAACTGCTCATAAAATGAAAAGTTTTCGATTAATCAGAAATTCCGTACGTACTTCTCTGCGAAATGTAATTCAGAACGTAACTTTTAAATTTGAAGTAAATCGAGTGAAAATTGTTGAAGTTATTTGTCAGGCCACTTGGAAAAAAACTGTTTCGAGAAGTTTCGAGTAGTCGGCCATTTTCTACATCGAAAAAAAAATATATTTTTTCTAACAACTTGTTATTTATATTAAATAGATATGTAATTAATTTTATGAGTGAATCACTTTTTGATACGAAAAAAAAATTGTTAAATTCGCAAACCATTTTACACCCGTTACTGTAGCCCAGTGAATTTCAACCGGTGTGCCGCGGCACACTGGTGTGCCGTGAGTGTATTTCTTGTGTGCCGCCAAAAAATAGGCGGATGTATGTATCACGTGATAATACCCGGGCACCGATCGTGACGAGTGTCGTTTCGCGGGGCGGTCGCCGCGGGGCGAAGTCCAATACGAAGCCTCGCCGTAAGAATTTTACAGAGATTCAAGTGTGCCGCCTTATAAAAAAGGTTGACAAACACTGCTGTAGCCTAAGGCCTTAAGTATTGGAGTCTCGCGACTTGTCGGTCAACCAGCCTTTTATTTCCCAGCCTTATTTTTTATTATTCCCTCACTATGTGGATAAAGATCGTCGTCAAATATGCTGCAAAATAAGTTAACAACGTGACAGTAAAATTTAATGGCTGCTACAATTATTTCGCATGTCATAAAAACGTTTTCACCTTTGTGTACATAGTTTTATTGCAACGAACCTCGGTGGGTCAAGTGCATATTGTACTGCTGTCAGTACAATTATAATTGTCGGCAATATATCGAAGTTGGCGCAAAAATGCATAGGAACGTGTACCCATAAGAGGTCGATATGAAATTATACGTCAAACAGGAAAAAGAATAAAAGAGGAAATGCCCGTGTGTGTATGTGTGCGTGCGCATATGCGTGTATGTGTGTGTATGTTCAGTTCGAAATTACATTAATAAAAAAGCTCTCTGTTTAAATCAACTAGATTCTTCTGTTGGCTTTTTTTGAAATTAATATTCCTACTTTTTTGTAAAATCAAGCTATTGTTTATTTGATTCTAATATCGGTAAAATTTGTTTCAAATGTATTTATGGAAATCAATATTTGTTGACATTGTTAAGTAATACAACATTTATTTGCTCCTAATAATTCCGGTATTTGCTATTATTTAATGAAAAAAAAACTTTTTGTACTCACATAGACTAATAGCATCTATTTTTTCAAATTACAATTAACTAGCACGTGCGAGGACACGAGCATTCATTTTTTTGATTGTACAACTGTTATGTTTATCTCAACATACTTTCTTTTTCAAGTCAACGTACATTTAACATCAGTCAGTAGTAAAAAAAACATGTTATCCTTGTTTTATTCGCTTTCCCGTGGAATTCCCAAGTCGGTGAGGAGACCAAACACTGCGGGACACAAAGTGTGATAAAATGTCAACATACGCTGACCTTGGACATCGCTCGTGGGCTCACCTATTTCCTCGCTCGCAGAGAAAAACATTTCCATGCAAGGCTTCAAATACTTGCCTTGGCCGCCAAGCGTACTAACCCGTGCGCTCGATAGGCACCCTCAAGGCTTGCCTATCCAGTGGACGGTTACTACACTCCGTAGCCAATATGTGGCGCAGGACCTCGAGACTTCTTCGGCAAGCCACATCTGGGCGACTTCATAATCGACTCCGTCTGATGTATCTATGTACTCTTAATTTTGCAGGCTGCACCTAATGGTTACTCAACTGCATTCCGAAAGATTTGCGAATTTCACATTTCCTGATACCCGTGCAAGATAAACATCCTCTCACACGTCGAATTGGTGGTAATACAATATATTTTTATCATTTTTTTATATCGAGGATTGTTAAAAAAAATGTAAATAGATATTAGGTATGAAAAGTATTAAAAATTTGCTATTTTCAAATTTCAGTATTATCGATCATTGATTTGGCTGACTACATTGGGAATACGCAGGGTGGACCATTTAACGTGACCACCCCAAATATCTCCGTTGCCTTTAGAGTGACAAAAAAATGTCCGGAGATAATTTAATTGATTTCGAAGGGCTGATACAGTGGTGAAATATTCATTTGTGTCAAGGTCATAGTTTTTGCGTTCTCAAGGTCATTAATGGTTTTTCAAATAGTAACATGTTTTTTTTTTTAATTAATACGTTGTAGCTGATATTCAGACAAATCCAACGACCTATGAAATCATTTCAAGGTCATGATATCATAGGTCGTTGGATTCGTCTGAATATTAGCTACAACGTCTTACTAAAAAAAAACATGTTCCCATTCGAATAACCATTGATGACCTTGAGAACGCAGAAACTATGACCTCGACAAAAATGAATTTTTCACTACTGTATCAACCCTTCGAAATCAATAAAATTACTGACATTTTTTAATCACTCTAAACTCAACGGAGATATTTGGGGTGGTCACGTCAAATGGTCCACCCTGTATATATATATAAGTGATGACCCATTTTAAATGCACATCCCAAATAAGCCGTCAAAATAAAGTCGTACTTTAGGAAGGAAAATACAGAAATGATGGCACACGACATTTCTTTAATATACAGGTTCCGATGAATGTGACTATCGATGCGTACGAATTAAATATCACCAGGCTAAATGTCATGTTCCCCTTATAGTGAGCGATAAAAACGCGTTGATCCGCGATTTTGGATGTCACTCCAGGGTACGTCTGCGTCCGGCATTGCAGACACTCATGTCCCCGGTAAATGAAGACAATGAAATGGGATTTTACATACTCCTATACCTTGGTGATGAAGGACGGCATAGAGTGCTCAGCTTGTGAACGTGTAGAGTTATAATACGCGTTCATAGTTGTAATCGCCCAAAATCTTTTTTTTGTACACGAATGTCTTTTATGTCGTATATTAGAAGGAGACCAGACTAGACCAAGAATCAATAGCTCTGTAGCGCTAATATTAAGAAAACTGTACGGTATATCTCAATCAAACGTCCCCTCAAAAACCGAAACGTTTTGGAGCGAGCAGATTTTTATGTAGAACTTCATTTTCGCAACTTATTTGGGGTGTGCGTGTGAAACGGAGCAATCTGGGTGATAAGTCACGACTCCGCAGAAACACGATAAAATAAAAGAAGATATTATTTTACCCGTATTTAAATTTCTATTCGAGTTTATAATATTTACACACTAACCCATATAATTTAGATATAGCGCATGCTTAAGCAGATTGATGCAGATCACGACCCATCATCGAACAGTCGTGTGTGGAAGGATAATCCCCTTTGTTGCTTCATGTCACTTAACAAGGAACATCCCTCAGGTGTCGTCCTTCGATTTTGTTGAAACTTGTACACGTCATAAAGCATTGAAAACTAAGCGACGCGGATTTTTTTGATCGGCGGAAAAACGGTTTTAAGGGGTGTAATGAGCCCTCGAAGAAAGGCATGTCGAGGGGTAATATTGAAGGTTCACCTACAAGCAATCGACCGATCGCAATGAAACAAAAACGAAAATTCTTGTAATCCGAAGCGATGAAAAATACATTCGAGCATTATCGCAAAAAAATAATTAAGGCATATGCACAACCTTGGAATTTCAAAACATCAATCTTCTGTTTACTTTATTTTCTTACTGCGTAGAGTCTTGACTTTGATTTGGTTCAACAATTGTGTAAAAATTCCAAAAATTGACCGAGTTATGATGATTTAGTGGAGCAGGTTGGAACGTTCCGTTGCGTTACGGCTCTAGCACTGCGCGGTGCATTGTACGGTTTCTAAGGGTATTGATGTGACTTTGTCCAATCCGGCTGTTTGTTATTGTACAATGCAGGCATTGCAGATTGAAGGTACGAAAAATAATTGTGATTTTATCTCAAGCAAGTGGTGAATACACCAAGGCTTTTTCTTACGGTTAAATTTTTCAAATAACAATTCGAACGAAAGAGTGCATTTCATAGATAGAAATTTTAAATACAAGGTGTTACATTTTTTTACTAGCTCTATTAGTAATGGAGATATACGCGACTAAAATTAATCGCATCGCTTCTCACTCAACGTTTCGTCCCTTTCACTCATCGTTCCGTCTTTCTCATAAAAATGTTTTTTGCTCATATCTCCATGACTAATAGAACTAGCGAAAAAAAATGAAAGACATTTTTTATTGTCAATTCAAAAAGAAAAATCTTTAATTGCAAACTTTTTTCTACAAAATGCACTTTTTTGTCACAATCGTCATTAAAACAATTAAATTGTTTATAACGGGAATAAACTATTCTAGAACAAAATAAATGTCCTATTCGTATTGCCCGTACCCGAAGCCATAAAAAACCACCGAAGATATTGAGCAGGCCTAAACATTTATACAAAAATGATATACGGAAAAAGTGGATATAGTACGTTTTCTTCTCTTGCGTTTATCTCGAAAGTATACTTTGCAATTTGGCGTACGTCATATCTCAAAATCTAATCGTCCGATTTACTTCAAATTTGGATTACACATATGTTACAACATATGCAATCGACTGACCAGGTGATTTTTCAATATGTTCGTCCGTTTGTTAATAATAAACGTTTAAAGTGGTTGTTTTGGTCGAAAATCGACCTTTTCTTTAAAAACAGTGCAATTTATGCATTTTTTTTCAAATTTCGAAAATGTATCCGGTGAGTATGTAGCTTTACCATTGTACTAAAAGTATATTTTTCCATTTTTTACTTTAGATGAATCCACTTACCGAAATCATGTACGCGACCGAGCCGTGCGTACTATATACTATCTGTATGCGCAAGATCGACCTCATCATCCCAATACCTGAGACGAAAAAAAATATTGAAAATCGATCTGTCTTTTTAACTTCAAGGTTATGCATACCCCTTAAGGAGTGAATCACCCCTATTCGAGGGCTGGTTTCACCCCTCAAAAACCGTTTTTTCCGCCGATAAAAAAATACGTGTCGCCTAGTTTTCAATGCTTCATAACATATATAAGTTTCAACAAAATCGAAGGAAAACACCTGAGGGATGTTCTTTGTAAGTATTTAAGGAAACAAGCAGAAAACGCGAATGAATTTAAAAAACCTTATATTGTGTGTGTGCGTAGGTGGGTGTGTGTGTTGAAATATAAAATCAGATATTGCAGAGTCATTGTTTCTGATATTTTGTTCGCTTTTCTTGCTATGAATGCTTGGAAAAAAGGGCGAGATTTTTCTCTTTTCGTGTCGTAACAATTATTCTCATTGTTAATATTATGATTATCATTCGTTTCCACTATAATATGCTGGGTATTGGCAAATGGCGCCTGACGATTTGTATCCGTCAGTAATCAATTATACTGTACATTAGAATACTATGTGTGTGTGTGCGACATGTACTTTCAAAAGATTTTATAAGATGCAAGATAATTTGTTATCTTCGTCCATCGGCATACGTCGTAGGCTGAGAAATCATATGTGAAAATATTGTTGTTAAGTACGTATTCCAACGTACCTTCTTCCATGGACGTTGTAAAAGCGAAGAAGCTCGAATGGCCAATAACGAATTGATGGGGTAAGTGCCTCCATAGAGAGTCGCAGCTCGATTTCCCTTGTAGCATGCATGTGAAATCTAGGCGATAGGGGAACGTCAAAAAGATGACGATCCCATTTTGTCAAGTAGGTTAACTGATTACTGATGCCAAGTAGGTATTAACTGGTATTAACTGATGCCAAGTATGTTTTCGAAGATCGCAGCGGTGACCGTAGGAAAGGAACACCATTTTCACGAATTCTCTAACATGTACCAGGAACCGGCGATTACCTTTAACCTTTCGTTAAGGGGTCTTCTCACTTTAGACGCTAAAAAAGACTATTTTTATGCATTTTTTGATAGGTTTATATTATAGATATTGATATAAAAGTTGTTACACTTAAAAAATACACTTTTGAAAAACATTTTAAAGAAATGTTATTTACTTAAGTCACTATTTATAGTCGAAAATGGTAGTTAAAAAAATGTCCTAAAAACATTGTAGGTCTGCGCTGTTGATGAAATCTCGGAGATGGATCATCCGAAACAAAAAAATCAAACGGTTTTAGATTCGGTATGTAATGGCTATAGAGCATATCATACGATTTTTGATATACGCAAAAATAACAAAATGGTGGACATTTTGCGAAAAACAAAAAAAAACGTGTTTTGTCACAGTTTTTGGCAAAAAAATAGTAAATATCATGATTCAAAAAATCCTTGATATGCGCTATAGCTATAGTTATAAAGAATATGTGGTTAAAATTAGGTAATTATGCAGTAATTACCTAATTAGGTAATTATGCAAGACTTTTCCGAAAAACGACGGGAATTTTTTTTCCGCCATGATGTTGTTTATTCCATTATAGTAAGTGATATTCCATCGAGGAAGGCTGACATTTCCTATTAATTCCATATGTTATGGGGTTTTTAAGTTTTTGAAGGATATGAGGGACCAAATTGCACAATGACGGACATTTCAACACCTATATTGGGAGTGGGGAGTTGTGGGATTTGTAAAAAAAACCTTCCTGACTACAATGACCGAGAGATATTGGAGCGGTCACTTCCCTCTGCCCCCTGCCGCCGTTGAAAGTTTGTCAAAATACATTGTTTCAAAGACGACACTGAAAATCGGTGAAAATTGTTTTTTTTTTAAAGAGGTTTAGTGGGAAAATACCTCCGCACCGTAGGAAATAATTGCCGTATGTCGGGCTTGCACCGACTAAAAACCTCTGTTCCTCTGCGGCCTTTCAAATTCTCCGACGGGACGACCGCTAGGTATTACATCTCGGGAGAGGCCTTAGCCATAGCTCTTCCTGCGTTGTTGTCAGACGACCTTACATCCCCCGTTCCACTCGATACCGCTGTCCATGCGTCTGCTGACTTCAGCATCAACTCCACCAGGCTGTCAACTCCACTATCGCGCGGGAGGCACTGAAACGTGGGCATTGGAACAATGCATGTTCAGCGTTCTCCTCGACTGCTACACATGCTGGGCAGTCCGGGGAATCTTCACAATTAAACTTATAGAGATAAGCCCGGAAACAGCCGTGTCCTGAGATCACTTGAGTGAGATAATAATTGAGCTCCCCGTGTGGACGGTTCACCGATATCTCCACCTTCGGGATTAGTCGGTGTGTCCACCTTCCCGTGGTAGAGGCATCCCACATCGTTTGCCACTGGTTGAAACTGGTTGGTCTCGCTTCTGTCCTTGCATACCTGGAGTTTCTAGCTCCCTTCTGCTGGTACATCGATCTACGCTCCTCGGCGAGCACCTCAATGGGCAGCATTCCCGCGATAACGTTGATAGCGTCCTCGGAGACAGTGCGAAATGCACAGGCTACCCTCAACGCGCTGACGCGATACGTTGCTGTAGCCTGCTTGCGGTACTCCTGGATTTTCAGTGCATCAGCCCATATGGGTATGCCATAGGTGAGCACTGAGGTTGTCACTAATGACAGCAGTTTCCTCCTCTTCTGTCTGGGGCCACCGACATTAGGCATGAGCTGCGCCAGTGTAGTAGCCACCACAGAGGCATTTCTACTGATCTGCTCGGTTTGTTCTTTAAAGTTCAGCCTCACGACGAGAATCGAACCCAGATACCGAATGAACGGATCGGATGTGATTTCGGCGTTTCCAACCCTGAGCGTCACCGTTTCCATCACCTTCCTGCTGAATACGCGGAGTACTTCTGTTTTGTCGGCTGCAAGCTGCAGTCCAACAGAAGACATCCATTTCTTTATCTTGGCGAAAGCTTCACCGAAGAGTGCGGTGATTTGACCAGGAATTTGGCGATAACACTCAGCGCCGCGTCATCTGCGAACGCTACGATGGACATTCCTTTCGGCAATTGTAATAGCAGCAGATCATTGTACATGATGATCCACAGAAGCGGTCCAAGTACAGAGCCCTGAGGAACTCCTCCAGTCACTCTATACGTCTTCGGTCCATCCTCTGTGTCGTACATGAACCACCTATTATATAGGTAACTCGCCACTATTCTCCGTGTAGGTCCCATGGTCCACCTAATGTTTTTAGGGCATCCAGGTCCAGTACTTCTTGGACCCTCTTGTCCATCGTTTCCCCGCAGTCGATTCCTGCGCCTGCTTCACCACTGTGTTAATGGCGTCCAGACTGGAGCGCTCCTTTCTAAAGCCAAACTGACCCTCCGCTAGTAGAGGGTCCACGACCTTCTCAATCCTGTTATGGATGATGCGCTCGAATATCTTTCCGGCGGTATCCAGCACACAGAGCGGACGATAGCATGAAGGTTCGTCCGGTGGCTTCTTCCCTTTCGGGAGGAGCACTAGCTTCTGCTACTTCCACTTGTCCGGGAAGATTCCTTCCTTAAGACACGCATTGTACATGCCCAGGAATATTGCCGGTGCCAACTTGATCGCTGCCTTGAGTGCTGTGTTCGGCATCCCATCCATGCCGGGGGCTTTATTGTTGCCCACCCTGGCAATCGCCGTAAGAAGCTCTTCTTCAGTAATGGGTGGGATGTCCTCATCGACATCCTCCTCGAGCTGCTAGTCCTCCTCGGGTTCCTCAAGAAACAGATGTGTAACAATCTTCTCCAGCAGAGCTGCGTTCACAGGCGATGGCATTGGCTGGCTTTTCAGCCGAGTCATTACCACTTTGTACGGCCTGCCCCAGGGAGCATCTTCCACCTCGCTGAGCAGTTCGCCCCAGCTTTCAGCTTTACTCTGCTTGATAGCCTTTTTAAGCTTCAAGCGCGCCTTCCTGTGCTGTTCTTCCAAATCGGGGAACGAGCATTTGCCTCGAGCTCGTTGCGCTAGGCGGCGAGTTCGATGACGCTCCCTTCAGAGCAGTGCAGCCAGATCGCGCGTAAAAGTTCCCCCCTCTCTAGGCTCTTACGCGCCCATCACACAATCATAGTAGCGCGTGTCCGTGAGCGAGCGACGCTCGGACATCTTCGGGAAGAGCCGAGCGGGGTCGAAGTTTCCCGACCGCGCCTTCGGCAGCTACACCAACACATGGACGCTGAGCACGTTCATGTGCGGCCAAGCCGAAACGAAGGCTTCGAGGGAAAAAGCAATCTGAGCACGACTTGCGCGTGACGTCACCAGACGACACGCGCGAGGCTTTTAGATGATTTCAATGCTTATTTAGCTCTTGATTCTCTGCGTTATTAATATATACAATAAAATGTATCGCGCACTCTGATCGCTTATTTTGTTAGTTTATACGCTAATTTAAATATAATAATAAATCTAAATTACAACTTATTCATCTTCTGAAAAATTGTTTACGCTTTACTCACACCCGTCCTTATGGCAAATAAATTATAATTCATAAAAGTAAGCGGAAATATATTTTTATTCGTATTATTATATTAATTCTCATACTTTCATCAAGCGACAAAGCATTATGACCAAAAACAAGCCAATCATCCATCCGGCCGCGAATCGTAAGTACCAGAATGAGCACATATTCTACAAGTGAAGAGATGGTCCCGTTGGTAGCGTTCCTGGCTTCAGACAGTTATTTGTTAATAAATATTGTTTAAATTAACTTATCGAAAATCCCCTACGTTGTTCAGTAGCTACACTCATGTGACTTAATAAAACGAAATTCTTTTTTTTTAGATTAAAATTGGCACAGTTATACTGCGTGCCGCAGAGGTTCGACATGCTTCGGAAGAATTGCTGCAGTGTCGCCATTTTGTAATATTTTCGGATAAAAATTGTTTATCACATTTTCTTTCGCCAAAAAAAAATATCAAAAAATACGCTTCATGTAAGGCCGTTATAGTGGTGTTACCCCTTAAAGTCTTCATTTAATTTCCGAGATTTTCCCGTGATCATAATTAAAATGATGAAGTATTCGGAAAAATTCGGAAAAATTCGAAAAAATTCGGAGAAATTCGGAGAAACTCGGATGTTTTTGAGAAAAAAATTGCACTACGGGCGCGGGATCGTTCCCTGCGCTCAGTGCTTTTTTTTTAATTATTATTACTATTATTTCTTATTTGATTAGTTATTTTTATTAGTTATCATTATTATTTTAATTAGTTATCTTTTAGTGTCGAAAAATTTATCGCGCACTCTGACCGCTTATTTTATTAGTTTGTACGTTAATTTCAATATAATAATAAATCTAAATTACAACTTATTTATCTGCTAAAAAATTGTTTGCGCTTACCTCACATAACAAATAAATTGTAATTCATAAAAGTAAGCGGAAATGTATTTATATTCGTATTATTATATTCATTCTCATATACTTTCATCGAGCGATAAAGCATTATGATAATTCTTTATCGCTTGATGAAAATACATGAGCGGAAATATATTTACATTCGTATTATTATATTTATTCTCATATACTTTCATGAAGCGATAAAGCATTATGATAATGCTTTATCGCTTGATGCATATGAGAATGAATATAATAATACGAATGTAAATATATTTCCGCTTACTTTTATGAATTACAATTTATTTGGCATAGGGCCGGGTGTAAGTAAAGCGCAAACAATTTTTTAGAAGATAAATAAGTTGTAATTTAGTTTTATTATTATATTTAAATTAACGTACACACTAATAAAATAAGCGGTCAGAGTGCGCGATACATTTTTCGACACTAAAAGATAACTAATTAAAATAATAATGATAACTAATAAAAATAACGAATCAAATAAGAATTAATAGTATTAATAATTTAAAAAAAAGCACTGAGCGCGGTGAACGAATCCGCGCCTCTGCGGACCGAAGCCAGAAACGCTACCAACGGGACCATCTCATCGCTTGGAGAAAACGTGCACCTTCTGGGACTTACGATTCGCGGCCGGATACATTATGATAATGCTTTATAGCTTGATGAAAGTATATGAGAATGAATAAAATAATACGAATATAAATATATTTCCGCTTACTTTTATGAATTACAATTTATTTGGCATAGGGACGGGTGTGAGTAAAGGGCAAACAATTTTTGGAAGATAAATAAGTTGTAATTTAGATTTATTATTATATTTAAATTAACGTACAAACTAATAAAATAAGCGGTCAGAGTGCGCGATAAATTTTTCGACACTATAAGATGACTAATTAAAATAATAATGATAACTAATAAAAATAACGCTGTGCGCAGGGAACGATCCCGCACCCCTAGTGCAATTTTTTTTCTGAAAAACTCCGATTTTTTCCGGAAAATTTTTCCGAATTTTTCCGAATATTTCATCATTTTAATTATGATCACGGGAAAATCTCGGAAATTAAATGAAGACTTTAAGGGGTAACACCACTGTAACGGCCTTACAGGAAGCGTATTTTTTGATATTTTTTTTGGCGAAAGAAAATGTGATAAACAAATAATACTTGCGGTCTTAATTGACGATGAAAAAAGGGCTCGCTAAGCTCTGAAACAAGGCTCGCATTTTTTAATTCAGGCTGAGCAACAGCCTGATTTCAGGCCTAGCTGAACCTCTGAATGATAACGCGGTTTCAGGCTCTTGCACACAGGCTTGACCAAAGGCTGGTAGAAAAGCCTATACTAAGCCTGAAACGACGAAACAACAAGGTTCAAAACGAGCCTTAATGAAGCCTTCACGAGCATTTATGACCAGGCTTATCCCAAACTCTTCTCGAGGCTATTGAGGCCTGTTTTTAGTTTTCTATATTCTACATTAGGGTAAATTTAATAAATTTGTAAAGAATTCATTTTATTTATCATATATATTTATTATTTATTATTCGTTATAAAATATATATAAAAAATATTTAAAAATAATACTTTATTTTATTTGTTGTTTATGGGACACGTAATACACAGAGTATACGCAAACTTCAGAGTGAGTATGTACGAAATCTGTGTGTGACGAGAAAAAAACTTTTTTGTGTACCTCATAAATATCGATAAGAGTATATGTTTAAATGTTCTGAGCTGCCTCCTTCGCTTTCGTTTTTCGTGCCTTCGCACCCGACAAATTTATTGCTAAATTTTTTTTGCATAAAAGTACAGAAAAAGTATTATTTCAAATTTATTTTATTTTATCATAACCTGAAACAAGCCTGCATCCAGCCTTGGTTTTTTAGCCTTAAAATTCACGGGCTGAATAAAGCTTGAAATAACCCCGAGTTTAGGCTAAGCAGCCAGTCTTGGTTCCAGGCTGCTCCAAACGATGCAATGAAACCTGGCCCAGGTCTGTCTCACTCAGGCTCGGTGAAACAAGGCTCGCACAAGTTTGTTTCCATCGTCAGCCTTTTGATTTCCTACCTGGGACGCAGTATAACTGTGCCCATTTTAATATAAAAAAAGAATTTCGTTTTATCAAGTCTACATGAGTGTAGCTACTGAACCACGTAGGGAATTTTCGATAAGTTAATTTAAACAATATTTATTAACAAATAACTGTGTTAAAAAAAATTGAACATTTTCAGTCACATACTCGGCAATTACTCAAAGATCAATATTTCTAAAATCCCCTACGTGGTTTAGTAGCTACACTCATCTAGATTTAATTTAAAAAAATTATTTTGTCCAGATTAAAATTGGCATAAGTTATACTGCGTGCCGCAGAGCACCTTAAGTTCAACATGCCTCGGAAGAATTTGCTGCAGTGTCGACATTTTGTAATATTTTCCCATAACATTTTTTTGCAATATACTTCAATATGTGCTTAATAATTACCCCAAGTATTATTTGTCTAAAACGCTTCGTGGCAGACCGTTACAGTGGTGTTACCCCTTAAGGAAAATGACGTTTGCAAAAATTTCGGAAATTCATTATTTCTCAGAATTATGAGGGATCAAAAAATGTAATAAATTTTTTTTACGAAAATCTCATTTTTTTCATTTATTACTTTTCTCCGAATAACTCCGCAGCCGTTCACTCAGGTAATAGGGAAAAGGGAAATTTACAAAAAATAATAATAATAATAATACGTTTTTTTACGAAAATCTCATTTCTTTTCATCTTTAACTTTTCTCCGAATATCTCCGCAGCCTCAGGTCATAGGAAAAAGAGAAATTTCCGGAGAAATAAATGAGAAGTCATGAATTTTCAGTAAAAAAAATGTGTTTTTGGGAAATAGACCGGTACTTGAATCTGTTTTAAATCATTTTTTCTCCGAAAATCTGAAATATGACTAAAATATGAGAAATTATGAAAAATTTAGAGAAAATTTTGCCCCTGCGGACCGAAGCCAGGAACGCTACCAACGGGACCATCTCATCGCTTCTAGAATATGTGCACTTTCTGGTACTTACGATTCGCGGCCGGATGGATGATCGGCTTGTTTTTGGGGATAATGCTTTGTCGCTTGATGAAAGTATGAGAATTAATATAATAATAGGAATATAAATATATTTCCGCTTACTTTTATGAATTATAATTAATTTGGCATAAGGACGGGTGTGAGTAAAACGTAAACAATTTTTCAGAAGACGAATAAGTTGTAATTTAGATTTATTATTATATTTAAATTAACGTATAAACTAACAAAATAAGCGATCAGAGTGCGCGATACATTTTATTGTATACATTAATAACGCAGAGAATCAAGAGCTAAATAAGCATTGAAATCATCTAAAAGTCTCGCGCGTGTCGTCGTGTGACATCACGCGCAAGTCGTGCTCAGATTGCTTTTTCCCTCGAAGCCTTCGTTTCCGCTTGGCCGCACATAAACGTGCTCAGCGTCTATGTGTTGGTGTAGCTGCCGAAGGCGCGGTCGGGAAACTTCGACCCCGCTCGGCTCTTGCCGAAGATGTCCGAGCGTCGCTCGCTCACGGACACGCGCTACTATGATTGTGTGATGGGCGCGTGAGAGCCTAGAGAGGGGGTAACTTTTACGCGCGATCTGGCTGCACTGCTTCAGAGGCCGGCAATTTGTTCGCTCCACCAGTGTACCGCCGGTCGGAAGTCGACATCACGTTTCCGTGGCATGATGGCATGGCATGCTTCGGTGACCCTCTGCATGACCACGTCGACCTTTTCGGTTGCACTTTCCGCTGCGAGGGGGCTGGTGTCAAAAGTTTCACGAAACAAGTCCGCGTCAAACATTTTCGCTTTCCAGCCCTTCTTGTTTGTCTTCGGTGCCTTTTGTGTGAGTGTGCGTGTGTGTGTGTTCGGGTGTATGTGTGTATATGTGTTTGGGTTTCGATGAAAATTGTGTGTGTTTGTGTGTGTGCATGTGTGTTTGGGCTTGTGTGTGTATGTGTTTGGGTTTGTGTGTATGTGTGTGTTTGGGTTTGTTGCGTTTGTTTCGATAGTGATCAACACACACACGCGCGCGCGCGCGCACGCACCCACAACCCCAAACAAATCTATACCCACACACACAATTTTCACCGATTTTCAGTCTCGTCTTTGAAATAGTGTATTTAGACAAACTTTCAACGGGGGCAGGGGGCAGAGAGAAGTGACCGCTCCAATATCTCTTCGGCATTGTATTCAGGAAAGTTTTTTTACAAAACCCCCACTCCCCACTTCCAATATAGGCGTTGCAATGTCCGTAATTGCGCTATTTTATCCCTCGTTCCCGCAAACTTCAAAACCCCATAACTTATGCAATTAATGGAAAATGTCAGCCTCCCTCGACGAAATATTGTTAATCGTGACCGATTAAAGTAGTTCATGGTAAAACAAATTTGTTCTGTCGTTTTCCGGAAAATCCACAAACTGCATAATTACCTAAAATTTCATAAGGATCAGTTCAGTAGTTTCGAAGATTTTATCAACAAGCCGTCGAAAAACGTTGTGTCGAGGAAAACGTGTTTAAAGTTTGTTTGGATTACATAAATAGATTTAAATTTTAAAAAAATGTATTTCGAAAGTGTATTTTTCAAGTGTAACCACTTTTATATCAATATCTATAATATAAATCTATTTGAAAAATTCATGTAAATAGCCTTTTTGATCGTATAAGTGAGAAGACCCCTTAACACATTTCTTTCTGGCCACGATTTTGACACACCGGATCAATTTGACCCAGATAGTACTTCATGCACCTGCCATAAGCCCTCGAGTCGGTTTTTATTTATAAAAATGACGAATACACTTTTTACACTTCTCAACATGACGGCATAATGGAAATTCGGAAGGTATAAAATCGAATTGTTGTAAAATATTATTAAAAACTTTCAATTCTGGGAGTGAGCCTTTTATTTGACTTGAGTTGTTTTTTTTTCCGCGCGGATTTTTCTTTTAAACGAGTATTACTTTTTTACGCGCAGCTTGAAATTTAAAACTACTTGAAAGAATATAATCAACCGAAATTCTCACGGTGCGCTTGCTTTTGCCGTGGCGAAGACAAGTACGACGCTTGCGTTTGTCGAATTATCGATTCTTTTCAGTATTTATTGTTCAACATAAAGAATTTCAAAGAGGAGAAAAGTAAATGAAAACGCGAGTGGTTTCGTAAAGAGGACGGAGGTCACGAGGAATAGTGAAACTTGCTATTTATACTAACTTGGCGTGGATGGGACGAGGAGGCAGAGCTGGTTTATAAATGCGTTGTACAGCTGAAGAGAAAAATGTTTGTTTTTTTTCACAGAAAGTAGACAGAAGCCGAAGAGCTATACAACTATAATAGTATTTATACGATTCTATACATAACGATTTAAATTACCTCGTTGCATCTGATACGTTTTGTTGTCTCTGTACAAAAAAAAAATCGACGCCACATTTGTTTCTTTCCGTTATTTCTCCTTCATAAATGTCTAGCTCCAACATATATAGGATATAATAATATTGTAAAGCGTTAAAAATAAACGTAGGTACATTCTATTAGGTCACTCGTACTTCGAAATATACCATCGTTAAACACTGTTGTATTCCTTTTTTCTTTCTCTTCTTTTCTTTTTTTTTTATTTAATACTTGACTTTCCGTTGAGGCCTGTTTTACTTTCGACGGCAAAGTCCAATGCTCTCGATATCGCCGGACCAACGGATAGCCAAGAAAACGACGTTCCAACGCCATCGAACAAGGAATTGAATTTAACGCAATGAGAGAAGAAACGAGAAAAAAAAAGAAAAAAGTTATGGAACATCTACCATGTTGTTTCGCAACATTTTTTGTTTTGTTTTTCTTTCTTCACTTAACGGGAGGTTACGGGTTTACAGAGGGAATTAGCTAATCAGTCTTGTTTTTGAGGCTCATTTTTTCTTCATTTATCTATATAGTTTCAACGGTATTGCGTGGATCGTATATATTCACTTAAAAAAATCATCGTCGCCTTCATATAGCTCGCGTCTCTCTTTTTCTCTCTCTCTCTCTCTCCCTCTCTCTTTCTCTTTCTCTAGTTTTTTTGACGTTTCTTCGCCAATAGCTTCAGCGACAGTTTTTCATCGATCTATTCTTTTGTCCGACGTCAATCTTGGCTCTCACCGGGCTTTGTACAGTCTATGTTCTCTTATTTGCACGAAAAAAAAGTGTGTTATCGATCCTGGAAAATATAGGTTCCATCTTCAAGTTTTTTTCTCCGTTAAATACATCTTAATCGTTTTCGTACAAGACTTGTTTGCTTCTCCGTAAATATCTATTATAATTCTTTTTTTTCTTTCGTTCTTTTGCTCGACCATCGTACATTTCTCATTCGTCCGAGAGCTCATTTTCTAAGAGGGGCAACATGATTTTCTTTGTTCATTCTCGCTTTCAATTGAAATTTCGATGTTCGCTGATCTCGAGTACACCTAAAGAAAAAAACACCGCTATCAATTTCATCACAAAATAAACGGATGGGGCGCGCATCTTTTCTTGTCGTTAACCTTCGTTAGCTGTTAATTCGAAACAAAATAAAGGCGAAATAATCTCGCGTGTAGCCTCTTTGAACATAACAAAATGGTACGGGAACATCAGCCGCGATAAATTTCGTCACAAAGCGTCTAAAAAAAGTGCGAAAGTGTGGGATACCGCGGGAATTAAATAATTGGAGAAAAGAAAATTCTCAACGAACACGAGTTTAGCCGGAGCGGAAAATGATTTTAAAAAATTCATCTCTCGACGGAACAAATGTCTGTACATGGGATGAAATATTTTCCTTTTCAGTCCACCTGGCCCTCATAGCCGGAAGTTCTCGCTTCAATCACGTGTTAGTTATCAATGCGAATTACGCGAAATTCAATGTGGCTTGGAAAAGTACGAAAGTTTTATAGTTTCGCAAAAAAAAAAACGAAAATCATCTACAATTATTTACGTTATCTTTTCGAATAAACAAGTCGTCCGACACTATACTCGGCCGCCGACCGCGCCGAATTAGATAGAAAAAGAAAACGAAAATTCACATCCCCTTGTGCCCAATAGTTTTCTCGCGACAATTCGTTAATAGTACATCCGATTTCGAGTGAATAATTCGAGCCAAGGGAGTTTGTCGGGCGAGGGATGGCTGCGAGAAAATGTGCTTATTGGCTCCTCTCAACGATTTACAAAGTGACGAGCCCACGAGTAGTTTGAGCGACAAGTCGTGGCCCGTGACGACACACCGTAGGCAGTATTTGCTGTTTTTTTTTCTTACTTTTATAGTTTACACACCGAGTTGCGAAACTTTAATTACTCCAAGAACAATTCATTTCCATTGCGGGAATAAGATTCGGCAATATTTTGTCCGGACTAAAGCAACAATGTCTGCTGCGAAACATCATTGAACAAAAAAAATTAATTCGTCGTCAACTAAATGTGAAATGCCGTCTGAGAAACAAAAATGTGCAAAATGTAAAATAGACGGAAGGAAAATGATATGGGGAAATATTGAATTCGTGAAGTAATCAAAGAATCGCAGACCTGTTTACAAATATGATCCAACGACGTTGGCTTGCACCGAGACAAAAAAGGTACAATTACAGGTAAGGACGTACCGATATTTTAGTAGCGGAAACAAAGGATATTGGAGGACTTGAGTGTGATAAATAATCATCTCCCTCCCACTCTCCCTCTCTCTCTCTCCCTCATTCTCACTCTATTGTTCGCAGTAGGATAATGTTGCAATTTTCGATTTCAAGATGTTCCGCTATGTTAGGGACGTTAAAAACTTAATGTTATCATTACAAGCTACGTTACTTTAAAATACTAACACTTTTTTTTCCTCATTCTCTTTCTCTTTTATGGTTCTTCGATCACGTGTGAAAATAAAGATTCCCCTCTTTGTTATTTGTTTCTCGGAAGCTCCGTAAACCCAAACTATTCTTGTAAAACATCGTAAGACTAGCTCGGACACTCCATGTCTTCTCCATATATTCTTTTTTTCTCGTGCTTTCCCAAAGCCCGAATCGTAAATTGTCATCTCGAGCTATAAACTCAAAATCGAACATTTTTCATAGCTTGCTGTCGTGGCGAAGCTCAAACGTGATTTCAAGCTCGGATTTTTGTCGCCACGTCGAAACACCGGGTATATAAATCGTGCATCGACCCCAGCACAGAGGCGAAATTTAATTTTTCTCCAGCGACAAAACTCTGCCAAAATAATTTATCGACGCAGTACATCATTGTACAGCATTACAACAACGCGTTTTTTTTTCTCAGAGATTTGCCTTTCCGTACAACTCACATGCCTTGCGACAGGAGATCGTTCATGGTAAGTGCAAATGTGTATAAACATTCTCGATAAGATATCTAAAAGTGTTAAAAACGGATTTTCCCATCGACATCTTGATTCTTTAACGAGAAAAAAAATAATATGTATCGTCGGTTTGTTTTTGCACTTATTTTTGAACGGGAGCAATATCTTTTTTAATGAAAATAACTCAAGTTCGAAACGTACTGACGAGTAGCAATAGCTGCCACGTTTTATTGATATACAGGGTGTCCCTCTTATCTCCGCCACCCGAAATAACTCGGTAATTATCGACGACACAAAAAAATGTCCCAGACAAAATTTTTTTTTTATTTCGGTGGAGGCGCTGACGCACAGCGAAGGTCACCTCCACTTTTTTCAATGGAATGGTACATTTTTTTCAACCATCTTGTGGAGCACCTCAAGCCGCATAAAAACATTAAGGGAGTCAAAGTCGTTTAAGGTTATTCAAGGTCACCTATTTAGATTTGTATCGTCGATACTGACCTTGAATGACCTCGGACGACTTTGACCCCCGAATTTTTTTTATGCGGCTTGAGGTGCTCCCCAAGATGGTTGAAAATGAAACGTCCCATTCTATTTGAAAAAGTGGAGGTGACGTGCGCGTCAGCGTCTCCCCCGAAATTAAAAAAAAAATGGTCGCCTTTGACGGCCCCCTTCACACCGTACAACTTTTGTCGGAAACATTTTTTTGTGACGTCGATAATTGCCGAGTTATTTCGGGTGGCAGATATGAGAGGGACACCCTGTATTATTAACGTAATTCAGTTCGGATGCTGTACAATGTGTGTCTAATATTCAGTTGATCCTTCTCCTCATACAGTAGTCGCGAATGACTTTCGATCCGGGCCTGAATACCCATCCCACCTTAGCCGCTGGTATCCTCCTCGAAAATAAAACCGGGAAAAACAACCAGAAATTTGCTCCTTGGAAACGTGGAGAACAAAGAGAAAAAAAAGCACGATAGAATGATCTCGATGACTCAACGATCGGAGTCGTCGAAAGATGTCTCGCGAGACTACGTTGTTGTACCGCTTATGAAGCCGTTGTTAAGAGTCTCGGGTTTTTCAATGTATTCCAATAGCTGCGAGCGTTTCTCGTTGCTCGGAACAACCGGCGCATCGACGACATCGACGTCGTCGTTGATCGGCGAAAAATTGATACGCAATTTAGCCGGTTCCTTCGACTCGATCATCGACAAAACTTCGGGTGTGTGATTCTCGTAATCGGGACTGATGTTTTTGGGTGACTTTACGGACAATCGGGGGCTGTCCTGCATGGCAACGGCGACGTCGCTGCTACCAGCTGGGCTGCGGGGCTGTTGCTTTATCGACTTGAGACTCAAACTGCCGCGTGATGAACTCTTTTTCTTACTGGACGGTGAAGCCTTAACGGATTTAAGGCTGTCCTCGACGAACGGAAAGTCCAGGGTGTCTTTGCTCGAGTTCAACGAACCGCCCGCGGACACACCGTCGAAATCGTCGAAACCCGCTTTCAGCGGTATCTTCGATGAATTTAGATCGTGAAATTTCTTAACGACCTTGGAATTTTCGCCGTAAGTCTCGCCGTTGTATCTCGAGTTTGAATTGTTCTTCAAATACGTTGGCTCGATACTCGCGAAGTCACCGAAGTCCTGACGCAACGGCGAGTCCTCGTCGTCCTCGACCTCGTCCTCGTGCAAATCTTGCAGAGCCGACAGTTCCAAATCCCTGCATAGCCACGAAACAATGTTTATAGAAATTTTGGCACATTTGGCTCATACGGACAAAATCGGCCTCCCTCGATCGAGGAATTATAACGCTTTGAAATCACGCGATATCTTGCAACAACAGTCACTTTCTCTAAGGTATTCCTTTCGCGGGGGCCGTATTTTGTCGGGGCATAGGGAGGGCCCTTCTGAATCATTGGTGAGTTAGGGTGGTGCTTGATGAAAAATAAGTCACAATCAATTATTACACCCGACGATAAACTGGAATAAAAAATTTTGCGCAAATTTAGTAGATTTAGACATTTTTACATTTTACAAGCTTTTATTTAACTTGACTTTCAGCGAGATGCAAAACGGAAAATCGGTAATTCACCCACTTCCCGACTGCTTAGAGCTCTGAAATTTTGCAAACATGCATCTAAAAGGTGACAATGCATGATTCGACTTGGAAAAAAATATCCATTACATTTTCACCTTTTCATGTAAAATTAACGATATCTAATCATCCATATAAAATCTCGGTAACACAAACAAACAAATTCGCAGCCGACTGTGTCTGTATGTAAGAAGTTTATATGCAGCAGTAAGTCGTAAGTCAACCCCGATTACAGTCTTTGTTATTTTTTAGAAGTATTCCATGTTCCTAACCTGCAAACTCGTAAACTAGTGAACTACTAATGACAACTAACTAGTCAAATCAATTAAAGACTAAAATATATAAAACAATTTATAAGTTAAAAAAATATTAAAAAAGAACAAGCTATTATTTAATGTACTAAAAAGTAGAAAATATTGTTTATTACCAAGTCACCTATATGTGAATATAAATAAAAGCTTGGGGCGCTCAAAATTTAGACATATAATCTTTGATTTACATAAACCGTTAACATAACAACTGTGTTTAATTTACTGTAAAACAACCTTAGATTTCTCTTCTTTTCTTTTTTTTTAATACTTGACTTTCCGTTGAGGCCTATTTTACTTTCGACGGCAAATTCCAATGCTCAAGATATCGCAGGACCAACGGATAGCCAAGAAAACGACATTCCAACGCCATCAAACAAGGAATTGAATTTAACGCGATGAGAGAAGAAACGAGAAAAAAAAAGAAAAACGTTATGGAACAACTACCATGGTCGTGTTCGTTGGGGCTCATCACTTTGATACAAACAAGTTCGCATGCGCATAATGATGCGCAATCGATGATGCGCTCGTTTCATTGCGCAGTTGCGCGTTGCGTATCATTATGCGCACGCGCACTTGTTCGTATTAAAATAATGAGACCCAACGAACACGACCCATGTTGTTTTGCAACATTTTTTGTTTTGTGTTTCTTTCTTCACTTAACGGGAGGTTACGGGTTTACGGAGGGAATTAGCTAATCAGTCTTGGTTTTGAGGCTCATTTTTTCTTCATTTATCTATATAGTTTCAACGGTATTGCGTGGATCGTAAATATTCACTTAAAAAAATCATCGTCGCCTTCATATAGCTCGCGTCTCTCTTTTTCTCTCTCTTTCTCTTTCTCTAGTTTTATTTGACGTTTCTTCACCAACAGCTTCAGCGACAGTTTTTCATCGATCTATTGTTTTGTCCGACGTCAATCTTGGCCCTCACCGGGCTTTGTACAGTCTATGTTCTCTTATTTGCACGAAAAAAATGTGTTATCGATCCTGGAAAATATAGGTTTCATCTTCGAGTTTTTTCCTCCGTTAAATACATCTTAACTGTTTCCGTGCAAGACTTGTTTGCTCCTCCGATACATAGTAAAAAAGTAAAAAATATATATTTTTTATCAAGTCACTTATATGTGACTATAAATAAAAGCTTGGGGCGCTCAAAATTTAGACATATAATCTTTAATTTACATAAATCCGGTAACATATCAACTGTGTTTAATTTACTGTAAAACAACCTTAGATTTCTTAAATAAATATCCTGAAACTGAGTATAAACGTGTGATAATAATTTCTCTAATTACTATTGTGCCAAATTCAATTAAAAAAATAATACATATTTTAAAAAACATGTGAATAAATAAATGTAAATAAATAAATAAAGGCGAAGGGAAGGGAGGAGAGGGAGGCGTCCTAGAGGACATATAGACTTATTTAGGATACAAATTTTCAGGTAATTGATTAGATAAATTATACGATTCATAAAGTTGTAATTTTTTGTTGAAGGTTTTGTAACTGGGCTTGAAATTTTACCAATATAGCGAAATCTATTTCTACTCCATTTTAGACAAAAATCAGTTAATTGTTGAATAAACGGATTCGTGAAAGGAATACCTTAAGGGATAACACCACTCTAGGATTTTGGGGAAATCGTTTATTTTTGGCTTAAAACATACTTTGGGGTCATCAAAACAATATGCAATTGGTCCTGTAGCGATTTTTGTTAAAGGTTCAATTATCGATTTTGCCGCAGCACCTCGGATTTCTTTCAGGCGCCTCGCACAACTTTAAACGCGTTTTTCTCGAAACTACTTTTTTCAAACTGGAAGGACGGATTACTCGAACACATGGACGGATGGATCGAACGCATGGATCGATTTGAAATTTTTATAGTAGCTTCACAATTACATTGTCTATGGGAGTACGATTTTTGATTAAATGTAAACTTTTTTTTATAAACAATTTACTGTTTATTTTTTGGGCAAGAAATCGGTTTATTGCTTTCATAGTGCGCCATTTTTTCAAAATTTAATTTAAAAAATCCCTACATAGTCCCATAGCCAATCATATATAGATTATATTTTTTTTGTTTCTGTTCCAGGTCTTATACTTTACCAGAAAACCGTCCTCCCGTGGAGCTATTTGTAAAAAACACGTTTTTCAAGATGGGCTCTGTCGCCACCATTTTGTATGAAAATTGTAATAAATGTTTTTTTATATACTTTAATATGTGTTAAATAAACCCTCCCAAAAGAAATCCTATTCCTTTTTTCATACTCCCAAAATAAATTGTCAAAGTTAGGCCTTATTTTCTGTCGCTAGAGTGGTGTTATCCCTTAAGAGGTTAGGCCACAGTAACGGGTATAAAATCATGTGCGAATTTAACATTTTTTTTCGTATCAAAAAGTGATTCGCTCATAAAATTAATTACACATCTATTTAGTATGAATATCAAGCTGCTAGAAAATATATATATATATTTTTTTCAATGTACAAAATGGCCGACTACTTGAAACTTCTCGAAACAGCTTTTTCCAATTGGCGTGACAAATAACTTCAACAATTTTCACTCGATTTACTTCAAATTTAAAAGTTATGTTCTTAATTACAGTTCGCAGAGAAGTACGTACGGAATTTCTGATTTATCGAAAACTTTTCATTTTATGAACAGTTTATGAGCAGTTATAACGAAATTTTTCACTGAAAATTCATTTCTTAAGTTCAAATACCTACAACTTTTGAATAAAACAATATTTTTTTAAATTCCGTACGTACTTCTCTAGGTATTCTAATGTAGATTGACGAGAATTTTTTTTGTTCTAGGTAAAAAAATTGTGGATGCTAAATGTCACGCCGCGGAGCGTCTAAAAAAATAACAAAAAAAATATTAGTAGTCGGCCATTTTGTACAGCGAAAAAAAAGAAAATATGTTTTCTAACAGCTTGCTATTAATTTTATGAGTGGATCACTTTTTCATGCGAAAAAAAATTGTTAAATTCGCACATGATTTCATACTGGTTACTGTGGCCTAACCCGTTAAGCGAAGTAGAAGCCGTACCGCGAGACATATTAGAGCGAGAAAAATACTTGAACTGTTCGAACACAGTTTTCTCAGAGTCGGTGAATTCTAACTAACCAGACGCTTCGTTTTTCCGAAAAAAAAAACTTAACTATCTATTCAGAAAAATACAATATACGTATACACTACATATCTGCAAAAATTGTCCAGGGATCATATGTACTGGACTTGCTGCGAGTGTTAGCTTTACGCGTGGTTGTTGCGCATTATTGACCCAGAAATTCTCTGACTTTTTCAGGTTTTCCACACAGATTTTTCAAATATTCCAGAGAGATTGGGGTCAAATAAAGAACGTAATTTTTTTTTAACATAAAATATATGAAAATGTTAAATATTAAAATAAAAAACGTTTAAAAAACTGAAAATCGAAAAATATTTCAAACACTGTAAAGTAAAAAAAATACATCAACAGCAAGTACAGAACTTGTTCTTTATTATAACCAGACTTTTTTATATCAGTAAATAAAAGTCAGCCAATAAATACAAAATAAATACAAACACTTATCTACAATAATCATTGTGTGGTTGTGAATCGACAAAACGACTGCAAACGTATATAGCTTGGAGTAAATTAACTTTTAGTTTTTGCAATGTTCAATATTTGGCCCTGACATAAATTTTTGTGTATATAATGAAAAATAATATAAATATTAAAAATATACAAAAATGTTTATTTTTATACTTTTCAGTTATTTTTCCAAGTCGGTTTGATTTTTCGTAATTCTTGCAAAAAGTAAATTCTGGACAAATTTTATAGAATTTTCAAAATTCCCTGAATTTTGCCTGTTTTCCATATGCGTAACAACCATGTTCACTGCTTGTTTGCTTTCCAACAATGACAAACGAACCCGAGTGAACGAATCCAATCCCAAAGCCCAACAAAAATGGAGCAAACTAGTCCGGACGAACAAACTCGAACAAACCTAAGCCGAAGCAAATCAGTTAGGGTCAAACAAACCCGAATCCCACCAAAAACCAAACAAGCTCCGACACAAAATCCAACGAACCGAAACACACGTGTACATTAGGGTGGCGCAAATTTGAGTTTTTTTCTTCCATTTTTCTGACCATCCAATTATCTTCTCTAAAGGACAAAAAAATTGTCGCCGAAGTTGCGAGCGGTCAAAAAATATTTAGAGGTCGCTCAAGCCTCCCAAAAAATTAAATTTTCATTAAAAAATCATTTTTTTCGTCCACTTCTCACTCATGAATTTTACGCTTTATAATTTTAACCGCGCGAAAGCTCTAGCCGGCCAATGAATAATTAGGGGCCGCTCGAGGTTTTCGAAATGTTCAATTTCCTCCAAATAAATCAATCTCGCATGCACTATAATTCCTTGTAGCATAAAAACAAAATAAACACCGGCGTGTTACATTTTCCGAATAATTTATTGTCATAATTTGTAACAAACGCCAATAAGACGATACGTGTTATTATGAATTATTGTATTATGACGTCGCTCGTCACAGAGTACAGCTACGCTTGGTCCGCGGTTTGACTAACGAGACCAACTGTGGGTCGCATTACGATGCGCGGAAGCTGCCATTTCCGTTTTACGAATAAAACGATCTATAATTTTGTTTACGGACAAGAGCTTTCAGGAATTATTTTACGAGAATAAAGATTATAATTCTTGGGTTAGACGAGTGAGGCAAATTTGAAAAATCGGTTTCTAAAGAAAAAAGGATTAATTGTTTTGAACATTTCACACAGCGTCAAATTTATAAGCGAGGAGAGTTAAAAAAATTGGAAAATTTCGAAGCTCTGGAGCGACCACTAAATATTCATTGGCCGGGTCGAGATGTCGCGAGGTTAATTTAAAAATTATAAAGCGTCTAATTCATGGGTGAGAAGTGGACGGAAAAGAAAATCGATTTTTTAATTTAAAAAATTAACTTTTGGGAGGCTTGAGCGACCTTTAAATATTCTTCGACCGCTCGCAGCTTTCGCGAACTTTTTTTTGTATCCTTTAAAGAAGATAACTGGATGGTGAAAAAAAAGGAAAAAAATAGAGTTCAAATTTGTGCCACCCAAGTGTACATGTATATGGCATTTAGATAAACATCTCCTTGAGGAGTGGCGAGCGTGTCCAACATGTATATGTCGGATAATAATGAAAGGAATGGCGTCGCCAAAATACGTGAAGGTCGAGGGAAACGGTCGTGGGAAGGCCCGATCTAAACAATTTCCCCAAATTTCACTATAGCTTCGTAACATCTGCGATCGCAATGCACGAGCTATGATTCGTTTTTTTGTCCCCCTGAGGGACTTTACGTCGTGGAGATGGAAAAAGGGAAGGGAAAACTCACTTGTCATTGTGCGGCGAGTGCGAGTTGTTCTGATTGCGCGCCTCGATCCCCTCGGAGCTGTGATAAAAGCTCACTCTGTCGAAACCTTCAACGTCAACTTCGCTCAAGAGCATTGTAGCTATGTCGATGAAAGTTGGCCTCCTGTTTGCCTTGTGATTCCAAGTTCTTCGCATCAGCGTGTACATGGAATCGGGACAATTCTCCGGACGTTCCATAACACCGCCGTCAATCACATATCGCAATACCTACGAGTTCGGAACAAAATGAACATTTGAAATTTGAGAGTCCACGGCAAAATTCCAGCATATAACCACATTATAAACGTTTTTTAAGGGGTCTTCTCACTGAAGACGCTAAAAAAGGCTATTTTCGTGAATTTTTATGATAGGCTTAATTATAGATATTGATATAAAAGTTGTTACACTTAAGGGGGAATATACCTTTGTAAATTTTTTGCCATTTTTTTCCTAGATCTTCCAGAAAAGATGAAGAGCAAGAGAATGTTGAATTAGAAGGACAATTGTGTGGTCCAGGCATCGCCGATTGAAGGTAAACACGAAATTTCCATGATTTTACAGTACTTAAGACTTAAGGGGTCAGTCCACTTTGAAAATTTCAAAAAATCGATTTTTTTACTGTTTTCGAAAGTACATGCATTCAGAAATATTGTGTCAAAAATTTATGAAAATCCGAGCTCTCTAAGTATTTTTTTTTTACCTGTACGTCAGGACCTCATTTCGTCTACCTGAGCGTATAGCGCGCTCGGCCGATCATAGTATAAACTTCAAACGCGTTTTTCTCGAAAGAACGTTTTCAAAATCTAGCTCCATCGTATCTCTAAAACTAATAAACCGATTATCTTGAAATTTGAACCACATATTGTAAACATGATTCGCAACAAGATTACCCTCGATGGTTTTAAAATTTTGATTTTCACTCTTTTTTTTGCGAAAAACTGCGAAAAAAACGCGTTTTTTTACACTTTTTTCGTTTTTCATCTGCCATTTTTTTATTTTTTGATAAAAATTTATATCCGAGGGTCATTTCGTAGCTGGTGTCATACTGAATCTAATGGACTTTGATTTTTTTGTTTCAGACAAGCTGTTGCCGAGTTGTGATGATGCTACCTGGCCCACCTATTTTTGGGGCGTTACGTTAAACTATAGTTTTTGTACTTAAAAATGAATAAAAATGAGTTAAAATTTTTTAATGCATTTCAAGACTTTATTTATCAAGCCCAACAACTTTTATATTCATATCTTTTATAAAATCATTTTAAAAAAACGCGAAAATAGCCTTTTTCGTGGCTCCAAAGTGGACTGGCCCCTTAAAACGCGTTTTTTTCGAAACTATGTTTTTAGACACGGGCGTATGCGTAGCGCCTCGAGTTTTCAATCGATTGACTTGAAATTTTAACTGTAGCTTCTTGACAACATTTTCTAATCCAGTACGTACGATTTTTTCGATAAGTTGAAATTTAAACATTTCATAATCGATTTTCGACCGATTTTTTTTCATATTAACGCCATTTTTTCAACATCAATATTTTGAAAAACCCCAACGTATTGGACTAGTTTTTCTATCTACTTTCAAAATATTTTTCGTTTTTTGTTTTAGCTTGAAAATTATGACCTGTGCGAATACGGCCGTAGACGACTATGAAAAAAGAAGTTTTCTTTTATCGAATACTGCACCGCCATTCTGTTTCAAAATTTTTTTTTTTTAATTCTTTTACTTTAAGACTTTTACTAACATGTATGAAAAAAAAAACAAATTAAAAAATATTGTTTTGTTTTTCTTAAATAAATTGTCAAAAATGACCCTTGATTTTGCCCTCACAAAGGTATATTCCCGCTTAATAAATACACTTTCGAAATACATTTAAAACAACTTTTCATGTATTTATGTAACCCAAACAAACTTTAAACGCGTTTTTCTCGAAACAACGTTTTTCGACGGCTCGTTCATCAAATCTTCGAAACTACTGAACCGATCCTTATGAAATGTGTACCATATATTGTTTACAACTATAGCTATACCGCATATTAAGAATTTTTTTAAATTTTCATATTTACTATTTTTTGCAAAAAAAAACAGTGAAAAAACACGTTTTTTTCGAAAAATGTCCGCTATTTTGTTATTTTTGCATATATAAAAAATCGTATGATATGCGCTATAGCCATTAACATACTGAATCTAAAACCGTTTGCTTTTTTTGTTTCGGATGTTCCATCTCCGAGATTTCATCAACAGCGCAGACCTACAATTTTTTAGGGCATTTTTTTAACTACCATTTTCGTCTATAAATTCTAACTTAAATAAAGAAACATTTTTTTCATATATTGCGGAAGAGTATTTATTCAGTGTAACTTTTATATCAATATCTATAATGTAAAACTATCAAAAAATTCATGAATATAGTATTTTTAGCGTCTAAAGTGAGAAGACCCCTTAATTCTTTTTACCAGTCAGCCCTAACATTTTGTGTGAAATTTGCAACGAGTCGAGAAAAAAGAACACTCTCGTCGGAGTATATATTGAAATTTGGGAATTCGAAAAATTGAAGGTTTTACGAAATCCGAAGCCCGTCACCGATTCTTGAAAACGTCGCTTCCAAACGTCCCGCAATCCTGCTGTTCGTGTACAAAATACTTTCAAATGTCAGAGGGTTGAGGTGTTTTCTAGCTATTTTGAAATATTACATTTTTCATAAAATGTCATCCTTTTACAATGGACTCTCCCTATCATTCACCTTTCTAACTTGCTTTGATCTCCTTCATAAGGAGACGTTGTCTTCCCATGACCTCTTATTACTTTCAGTCGTTGTCCGTTGTCGAACAAAATGCAAATAACGATGTAGATCTACTCCAAAAAAATTAAGGAACAGAAAGTTTCTTCAATTTTTTTACTGTTTTTTGAAGCGCTGTATCTATGTGACAAATGGTCGTATCGAGATGAAAAAAAAGGATTTTAAAGCTTTAGGTTTTTTGGTTTCGAGATCTTTTGGCAAAAAAAAATTGTGAGATACGGCTATCGCGCAATCATAAAAAATAGCGGGAGAAAAAATGTTAGAAACTTTTTTGCTTTTTTTCCAGAGCCTACCGGCTTAGGAGTTTTTTTTACAGTTAAATCAATGTATAGGTCAGTTAGCTTGTTTATTCAGCTTCAATTTGATTTTTTTGTCTCTCTACGTCAATTTTCTGCTGAGATATCCGACTTTGAATGAAAAAAGATCCTTTTGTCTTTGATCGCCGATATCTCAGCAAACAATGATCGCACAGGGAATTTAAGGGCAGCTGTGAAAACTTGAATGAATTTCCTACAAGACCGTTTCGTTGATCTTAGAGAATTTTTTTTTCACCCTCAACATTAGTTTGAAACAAGTACAACAAAATGACTTTTCGTGGTTTTTCAGTAAATCTACAACTAGTTTACAAATATTGATGGGAAGAATAATGTTGCTAGGTTTTTTTTCAGCTTAACGTACCCCCAATAGCCCTGCAAATTTCGAAATTGAACCATCCAACCGTTTTTCCGGACCGATTGATCAAAGTTTTACAAACCAATTAAAAGAACAAATTCCTGAATACCGTGTAATCATCATCGAAATGAAAAAAACCAATTTTCTTCGACTTTTTCACAACTTCGCACTACTTGCTTATTAATTTTAAGAAAAAAAAATCGAAAAAATTGGAAAAAAAAACATATTTTTTTCATTTTTTATTTGTGAAACATTTCAGGAAACAATACTGACTCATTTTTTACATGATTCGGCTTTTGCGCACGATAATTTCACTAATTTTTAATTGCACTAATTAAAAGTTGATATCCCCAGGCTGTTTTCACTAGTCGATCTGAGAACTTGTATGCAATTAATTCTCGATATTTTCTGCGAATGTTATTAGGTTTATAAAAGACAGTTTTTTTATAAACTGATCTTTTTTTGGAAGAAGAAACCAATTCAATTTTTTTTAACTAATCTTTTTTTTGTATATTTTTTTTAAGTTTTGGTAAAAAAAATAATCGAAAGTTTTTGTAAACTTTAAATTGTTTCATTTTTTTATCATGCCTAGTTTTGAAAAAAAAAACTGTTTTTTGTAACCCTAATAACCGTCGCGGAAAATATCGAGAATTAATCCCATAAATGTTCTCCGACCGACTAGTGAATACAGCTTCGGGGTATCAACTATTAATTAATGCAATTGAAGATGAATAAAATTATAGTGCGCAAAGGCCGAATCGTGTCAAAAATAAGTCAGTATTGTTTCCTGAAATGTTTTACAAATAAAAAAAAATTGATCTTTTTTTTAATTGACGTAGAGAGACCAAGAAAACCAAATTGAAGCTGAATAAACAAGCTAACTGACCTATACATTGATTTAACTGAAAAAAAAATTCCCAAGCAAAGAACAAAGAACAAAAAAAATTGTAAAAAATGTTCTCCCGCTCTTTTTTATGATTGCGCGATAATTCAAAATGCGTTTTTTTCATCTCGATACGACCATTTTTTCACATAGATACAACGCTTTAAAAATCACTAAAAAAAATATTCTGTTCTCTTAATTTTCGGAGTAGTGTAGATGGAAGTAATAAAAGGCGATGGAGAGACTAATACTCCTTCTGGAGGAGAGAAGCGAATACTTAGAGAGGCGGATGATCGAGAGAGTGCAGTAAATTGGAATGGCGTAGGGTAGAGGATGTTGTTCTTCTTTTCATATTCCCTTACCCGCTTCCGAGAATCAACAGTTTCGTAGCGATAATATTAGAAAGTGCTTTTTCTGTAGACATGATTTTTCGACACATTAGAATGTTCTCAGACGTATTTTCATTGACATATTAAGAAAACAAACATTTGCGCCTCCAAGAGTAAGAAGAAAAAACGAACGTTTTATACCTGATCGTTTGAGAGACCCTGATAGGGTTGCGAGGCGAGTGTAACCATTTCCCAGAGTACGATGCCGTAACTCCATACATCCGAGAAACTTGTGAAAACGCCGTCCTTCAAGCTCTCGGGAGCCATCCATCTTACCGGCAAAAGTCCCTTGGTCCCTTTTCTATAATAATCGGTCTCGTAAATGTCTCTCGTCATGCCAAAATCGCCAATTTTAACGGTCAAATCTTCGGCGACCATGCAATTACGGGCAGCTAGGTCTCTGTGTACAAATTTCTTCGCTGACAAATATGCCATTCCGTCGGCAATTTCGATCGCCATGCGTAAAATTCTCTTCAACGTTGGCGGTTGTTTCATGAAATTTTCGCACTGATCTGGACGATGACTTCGCAAATACGTTTTCAGATCACCATTCACCATCAGCTCCATTACCACCAACGTCGGTTGGCCCTGCGACACGACACCCAATAATCTCACCACGTGATGGGTATTGAAGGCTCTGCAATCATACGATTAGCGTGACAAAACAAATTCATCTGCGAAACATTTGACTTTCCTGCCGAAAATCTTTGCCTTTTGATTCGTCCAGTCGGCTTTATTATTTCGGCATTGAGCTCGAGAAGAATTATCAAGGAAGTTGAATTTTTGTGACTTGCCACATTGTCGTAAATTTGTGTGCCCGCATAAAAAATCTTGCACATTGCTCCTTCATAATTTTATTTTGCTTGCAAAGATTCTTCCGTGAGCAAGTAGGTTTTTTTTTAAATAATTGTGAACGAAATAAACTGAGGATTCAATGTGAAAGATTCCAGTTTTTATCAGGTTGGAAATCTCTGTTGTAATAAGGCAAATTCAAACACTGCTGATCGTCGATGTCATGAGCTGTCGATATGTCAAATATAAACCTTGTATCGTGTGTTTTGTGTGTTCAGAAATATATCCAAACGTCTCAAGTTTCAATGAAGTGATAACATACAGAGACAGCTTTCTGGAAATTCAAACCCCTTTGAAACCAAATGCTTTCAACGCTTATATCAAAATTACAGGGTAAGGTTTCGAGGGTGGGGGGAAAAATGTCGAACGATCGAAATGCGGATGGGCCAAAATGTCGAATTCGAAAATGACGAATGTTCGAATATAGATAGATCAATCTTACTAGAGTCTGTGAAGTCGAAAATAACAATTACGAATATGAACATCTCGGAAGTTGAAATATAGCGAAAAACAAAAATCAGATTTAATAAAGTATCGAAAAACATAAAATCGATGGGACTGTATGCATAACACCAAATAATTCGAGACGACAATTCTCCGAATTAAGAAAATGGCGATGGTTCACAATGCAGAAAATCATTAAAGCGAACGGCCAAAAAGTCAAGTGGTTGAAATCGCGGAGGGTCAAAATGTAGAACGGCCCGAATGGCGAATCGAGCAATACGTTACTTGCGCCTCAGAGTGAAGCTGCGAGATGGCGCTGGCGGTCTGTCGGCTAAAATATCGTAAGACAGTCATCCCACGTGACGGGCCCCACCACGTTCGCCATTTTGGCCGTTCGATCTTTCGGCATTCGACATTTCGGGCCATCGACATTTTGCGTTTCGATATATTGCTTTTCGCCATAGACGGTATTACGCATATTAGGCACTTGCTATTTTCTGTTTCGGAGATATGGGTATTCTACATTTTTCCATTCTGTATTTTTATGTTCCGAATTGCAGAATATCTGAACATTCGTTTTCGAATAAATTACCTCTCCAATAAATAATGGTTCGATTTATAGTCATTCGATTTTTTTATCAGTCGAAAGATAAAATTTCGAATAATTTAACCTTCGTTATTTTGAGAGTTCATAATTCTGTCGATTCGAAATCTTTGTCGTTCTATATTTGGTCATTCGACATTTTTACTCCCACCCGGTTTCGAACCCCACCGAACGAGCTGAAATTTTATACAAACCTTCCTTTTAATATTTTAAGGGGTCCTCACACTTTAGACGCTGAAAAAGGCTATTTACATGCATTTTTTTATAGGATTAGATTAAAGATATTGATATAAAAGTTAATACACTTTCGAAATACATTTTTAAAAAATTCTTTATTTAAGTCATTATTTATAGACGAAAATGGTAGTTAAAAAAATGTCCTAAATAAATGGTAAGTCTGCGCTGTTGATGAAATCTCGGAGGTGGATCATCCGAAGAAAAAAAATCAAACGGTTTTAGATTCATATTTTTCGAACATTTATCGAAAAATACAAAAAAGCGTGCTTTTTTCGCCGTTTTTGACAACAAAAAAAGGAAATATCAAAATTTAAAAAAATCCTGGATATGCGCTATAGCCATAGTTGTAAAGAATATGCGGTTAAAATTTCATAAGGATCGGTTCAGTAGTTTCGAAGATTTTATCAACAAGCCGTCGAAACCGTTGTTTCGAGACAAACGCGTTCAAAGTTTGTTTGGGTTACAAAAAACATTTAAGAAATGTTTTAAATGTATTTCAAAAGTGTATTTATTAAGTGTAACAACTTTTATATGAATATCTATAATATAAACCTATCAAAAAAATTCATGGAAATAGCCTATTTAGCGTCTAAAATGAGAAGACCCCTAAAGGGATTTTTGGCGACGCGCAATAGTTTATTTGGGTTCGTTTGGGTTTGTTTGGACAAAATGGAGAGCGCAATAACATATGTTATAAGTATGAACGAAGACATAGCAGATATAGTCGGCGCGGGTTTAAAAAAGACTTAAAAATTCAATATCTCGAAAACTATTGTGAGTCGCCAAAAATCCCTATAAGGGCTGCTTTAAAATATAAAAAAGAAGGTTTGTGCAAAATTTCAGCTCGATCTGGGGGGGAGGGGGGGGGGGTCCGAACCATATGCAAATTAAATTCTGATATATCTTTCATCAAACGTCAGTTTGATGAATATTTCTGAAACCTATAGTCAATTGCTACGGCAATAGTATTTTAGTCATTTGCAGGAAGCGAGTATTTCAAACTTTGACAAGGGCGCAATTATAAATATTGTGATTAAAAAATATATATTTACTTTATAAATAAAACTATTCAACACTTTTCGAAAAATTCTATACAAGTATACCCTAAATAATACTCTGTTACTCTACAAATATGTATTTCGATGCCGCAAATTTTAAGATATTTATAGCATAAAAATAATTTTTTTCAAACCCTACCTGAAAACCTGTCTCTGATTTTTGCAACATTTTATCCACATATACCTAGTATCTTATTACCTTATTTCCATTCGAAATTTGACCATCGAAAAAAATCTGAATGCCGCGGCACTAAAAACTATTTTTCCGATAGATAAAACTACGTTAAAATCTAAAGCATTGTACCGATTTTCACTTCAACCGTTTAGAGCATATTTCCTACGATACGCCATCGGTGTGGAAAAATTTAGCCGAGTATCTGCGCAACAGTAGATCATGCGTGACCAAAAAAATCCGTGCCCACATACACAGCCAGGCATACTAGGAGCGCAACTAAGTTCCCGGGTTTCACACATGGATAGCGCTAGCGACACATGTAGTCGGCATACAGGTCTGAAAATGGGTGTCTTTATAGCTTGGACATCTGTTAAGAATACCCAGTCGTAATATAAACAAATATCGCAACACAACGACCTTTGTTCTAACCTCGAAAATGTAAAAGTTTGTGGCGTCAAATAAACATCATTTGCAGGAAGCATTGCTTTTCTGCTTCAACCCAAAAAAAACAGCAGCTGAAGCATGTCGGTTACTTGAGGAGGCCTTCGGCGAACATATACCATAAAAAACAACGTGTGAAGATTGGTTCAAGCGGTTCAGAAGTGGCGATTTTGAGACTGGGGACAAGGAGCGCTCGGGAAGACCGCAAACATTTGCGGACGCCGATCTGCAAGCGTTATTGGATGAAGATGACACTCAATCAGAAGATCAACTTGCCGAGGCATTAAATGTGACTCGGCAATGTAATTCGAAACGTTTGCACGCCATGGAAAAAATTCATAAGGATGGAAAGTGGGTGCCGCATGAGTTGACTGAGAGACAAATGGAAAATCGAAAAGCCATTTCCGAAATGTTGCTTTTGCGGCAGAACAGAAAGAGTTTCCTGCATCAAATTGTTACTGGCGATGAAAAATGGATATATTTCGAGAATCCCAAATGCAGAAAATCGTGGCTTTCACTTGGCGAAGCGTCAACATCGACGGCACGGCCAAATCGCTTCGGAAAATAGACAATGCTCTGCGTTTGGTGGGACCAGAAAGGAATCGTGTACTATGAGCTGCTGAAACCGGGCGAAACTGTCAATGGGCATCGCTACCGACAACAACTAATCAATTTGAACCACGCATTGCTCGAAAAACGGCCAGAATGGGACACAAGACACGAACGTGTGATATTGCAGCACGACAACGCTCCGTGCCATCGCAGTTCCATCGTCCAGGACACCATAAAAACACTGAAATGGGATCTGCTACCGCACCCGCCGTATTTGCCAGACCTGGCCCCTTCAGACTACCACTTGTTCCGGTCGATGGCGCATTGGGTAGTCTACACTTGGCGAATTACGATGCAGTACAAAATTGGTTGGACGAATGGTTTTAGTCCAAAGTCGCGTCTTTTTATCGTCACGGTATTTGTATATCGCCAGAGAGATGGCAAAAATGTGTAAATAGCGAAGGACAATACTTCGAATGAACCATTTTTTGTATTTGTCTTGAAATTTTCGATTTTTATTGGTCAAAAAAACCCGGAAACTTAGTTGCGCACCCAGTATATATTTTTAATTGTCATTTGTCGACGTTGGGGAACACTCTAAACACATTTTCATCACAATTTCAAGCAAAAAAAAAACATTTTTCGATAAAACAAGCTTGATAGTTTGACGAAACTACTAGGAACGGATAGAAAACTAATTTCGACGAGAGTGGAATCCGAGATTGAAAAACGAAAGCGTACACAGGCGACGCTAAAACGAAACAAAATGAACGAGAAATGAACGTGTAAGTTTGCAGATGATTCAATTTTCGTTTCATCCATACTCACTTCATAACGGAGGCTTCGTTCAAAAATTCGATTCTCTCGCGATCGGTTGCATTCTCGTTGACAGTTTTAACGGCGCAACGAACCTCGGGCTTCGATTTGACGACGTCTTTAGCCAAGCCCTCGTAGACCATACCGAATGAGCCATTGCCCAATTCGCGTAGTAATTGAATCTTCTTTCGCGGAACTTCCCACTCGTCGGGGATGTACACGGTGCTCACGTATTCAGGATTGACGGTGGCAATGAGCCTCATGCTCGGTACGTTTCGCATGAGTTTGCGTTTGCACACGTAGAACGTGACGAGTGAGAGGGTCAATAGCGTTATGCTCGATATCGACCAAAAGGCGATCCAAAATTTGCTGCTAGTGTTGTACTCCTCGATGTAAAAATATCTTATCTCGGAATCGGCACCGTTACCGGCCAGACTCGTTGCCCGTACTTTGACCGAGTAATTGCCGGGTGAGAGATCCTTCAGAATGTACGAATAATCAGCCTTGATAAAGTCGTGACGCGTTATGCACACCTGAGTCGCTTGAATCTGCAACAACCGACGATAAAGTTCGATTTAGTTTTTTACTTTTTTTCCCTCGTATATATCTATTTTTCCCAACCTCGTAGTAGTACAGTCGTGCTGTATATTGGAATCGGAAGAAAATAGAAAGCTAGTTTTTTGACAGGTGATTTTGTAGGTGCCGCGGGGGCTAAATCCAAGTTTGCCTGAAAATGGGGATGGATTCATTAACGGCCAAACTACAACCCCCACGAGGTCGGCGCCGGGAGACAGAATGTTCCGAAAAATCCGGGCTTTTTTTTGTCCACAACGCCGAAGTCGTAGAAGTTAGGAGTGAAAAAGTGGATTAAAATTTTGAAAAATCATTTTAATTCGATAACTCTTTACGAAAAATTCATACAATTTTTGTTTAAATGGGATCTTTGTAGCCCTTGAAACGACGCGTCGATCGAGTATTTGATCATCCCTCTCCGATAATATCTTCACCCCCACAAAAGTGGTTGAAGTATGAAAAAAAATTTGTTTATTGAATAACTCAAAAACAATCGATTTTTCGGGGGTGGTTTAAGTGTACGAAATGTAGAAAATAATTTTCTCTATATTTTCGTTCCCATGGACCACCCTTGAATTTTGATTCTTCCAACCCGTCTCGAGGGTTGAAAATTCAAAATGAAATTCTGGGGAAACTATTGACCGAAAATAAAGAGATGGAAGTTTGGCGCTGTGGAGAAAAGTGTAGCTGAGGGTTCAAGCTACAAATTGTTCCGCGGCAGCGAATTCATGCGCTCAATAGTTTTCCCAGAATTTCATTTTGAATTTTCAATCCCCCAGAGGGTTAGGAAAATCCAAATTCAAGGGTGGTCCATAGAAACGAAAATATAGAGAAAATTATTCTCTACATTTCGTACATTTGGACCAGACCCGAAAAATCGATTGTTTTTGAGTTATTCAATAAACATTTTTTTTTTTTTTGGTATTTCAACATTTTTTTGGGGGTCAAGATATTATCGGAGCGTAATGATGAAATCCTCGATCGACGCGTCTTTTCAACGGCTGCAAAGTTGCCATTTGAACAAAAAGTGTACGAATTTTTCCTAAAGAATTATTGAATTAAAACTGATTTTTTTAAATTTCACCCCCAAAATGAACTTCCACGACTTCGGCGCTGGGGACAAAAATAAAGCCCGGATTTTTCTGAACATTTTGTCTCACGGCGCCGACCTTGTAGGGGTTATAGTTTGCCATCAATCCACCCCCATCCCCCTTCACCCCCTTAAGGGGGTCCTCTAGTTTCTCGGGTCGAAAAAATCGATTTTTTCTTTCAAAAATCACATCTACAACATGTATAGAAAATGTGTGCCAAAGGATTTTTCGATATTCGAAGTGGTTCACAAGTCACGGCCCTGGAACGGAGCAGGTATACGGAGCAGGTATACTTTCAAACGCGTTTTTCTCGAAACACCATTTTTCGAAACGGTGACCACGATATTTCAGAAACTACTGCACCGATCTTGTTCAAATTTATACAGCATCTTTAATATGTTATAAGCCAGTGATTGAACTAGGATTATCATGATTGCTTCGATAGTTTCTTTTTGTACGAGCGAAAAACTTAAGAAAAAATGAGTAAAAAATAGAATGTAATTTTCAAAAGTGTATAAAAAAGTCAATTTTTGTCATTTAGAATTCACTCTAGTTCAATCGCTAGTCTTAAATATGAAGATTAAAATGCCGTTTGGTTTTTTGATTTCAGATAAGCAGAACAGCCGCAATCTTGGTCATCGTCAAGCACTTCTTTTACTTGATGTCTTCCTGTCGGCCACTATAACTTTTATTCTATTATATGTTTTGACTTCAAAAAATTTGTAAAGCTTATTTAAATGTTAATAAAGATTATGCAAAAACAATGAGATTTATTATTTCGATGCTTTGCCCGTAAAAAATTATTGAAAAAGCCGTAAAAAAACAGCCGAGAAACTAGAGGACCGCGTTAAACAAACCCTGCTCCCCGATTTTTAGGCAAACTTGGATTTAGCACCTGCGGCACCTACAGAATCATCTGTCAAAAAATTGGCCTTCTGTTTTTTTCCAATGACGGGTTTTTTCAGCGACAGCACGACTGTATTATAGAGCAAGGTTTTTTATGGAAGAAGAGTTGCTTTTTCGAAACGCAAAAACCTGGCAAAACTCACGTTTTGAATATCCAGCCTCTTGTACTCGATTTGGTAGGTAATAATGAGACCATTCGGTTGCGGTGGTTCGTCCCACTGTAGCTTGACGAGTGTGTAACTGTTGTTACCGCCGATCATTGTGAGTCTGAACGAATTCGGTGGTATATTGTCGGCGCTGTCGATCGGCAATGTCCGATAAGCTTTTACCGCCTTCGTTGAGCAATGGTTGAGTGTATCGTTGACGGCTTTCTCGCGACACGCGACTATCTCGATGTAGTATTCGGCAAAATGTCGCAGGTTTCGTATCACGTAGGATTGATTCGTCGCTGGTACCAATACCTCGAATCTCACGTACGTCCCATTCTCAATTTTGTCCGCGCTCGTATCTTTGTCCTGCTGGATGATACATTATCGCTTTTAGGCACATTCGATTTCGGTCTAACCCCTCGTTTCTCGACAATTTGTTTTGTTCTCGATGAAAACTAACGCATAGATATATACTGCACATCAGAGTGTGTCGAAAAAAAGTCCTCTCTAACCTCTTTAATCCTTCCTTGACACACTTATATTTTGCCATGACTTTGACACGGTGGGTCAATTTGACCCGGCTAGTACTTTATCCACCTGCTCTTGACGAACCCTTCGGACGGTTATTATTGAAAAATATCCGGTATACACTTTAAACATTTCTTAATGTGTCTGCATAATTAAAATTCGGAAAGTATAAAATGGAATCGTAAAAACATTATTGAAAACTTTCAATTTTAAGTAAGTGAGCAATTCGTTTCAAATTCGTCCGGGTCGAACTGACCCAGTGAGTCAAGGAAAGGTTAAACAATATTGGTATTTTTACGAAAAAAATAATGCAAATTCGACCTGTCCAAGTAGACTACGCGATAGCGCTGTAATTTTTTCCCCCTGGATTTACACGGAAAAACGTCATTTACGTTGTAACTAATCAACATTTCTCAAATCCGGTTGAGAAATATCAATAATCTTTGAGTCATTCAAGTTTGAACGTAAAGAGCAAATTTCCCGCGTCAACCAAATGAGAAGGAAAAAGATTATCCAGCGCTGGCACTTCGACTTAAGGCCTTAGTCCACAGTAACGGGTATAAAATCATGTGCGAATTTAAGCATTTTTTCGTATGAACAAGTACTTCACTCATAAAATTAATTACACATCTATTTAGTATGAATATCGAGCTGCTAGAATGAAATATATTTTTTTTCGATGTACAAAATGGCCGACTACTTGAAACTTCTTGAAACAGCTTTTTTTCCAATTGGCGTGACAAATAACTTCAACAATTTTCACTCGATTTACTTCAAATGTAAAAGTTATGTTCCTAATTGCATTTCGCAGAGTACGGAATTTCTGATTAATCGAAAACTTTTCATTTTATGAGCAGTTATAACGAACTTTTTCACTGAAAATTCATTGCTTAAGTTCAAATATCTACAACTTTTGAATAAAACAATATTTTTTAAACTCCGTACGTACTTCTCTAGATATTCTGATGTAGATTGACGAGAATTTTTGTTTTTTGTTCTAGGTAAAAAATTGTGGATGCTGGAGCGCCTAAAAAAGGATAAACTAAAATATTAGTAGCCGGCCATTTCGTACATAAAAAAATATATTTTCTAACAGCTTTATATTCATATTAAGGGGTAAGGCCACTGTAAATTTTGCCAGACGAAAATTTGGCCATCGAAGGACAAATGTATGGTGCTGGGATTGCAGACTAACGGTAAATTTTTTTTTACCTTCTTTTTTTTATTTTTTCCAATAAAAAACTATTCGCAAAACTTTAAACGCGTTTTTCTCGAAATACGGTTTTTCAAAATGGCACGCAGCATCACTCGAACAATTTTCATTTTTTTTTACTTGAAATTTTGACCAGATGTGAACATTAACATTATCTTGAGAATGTCGATCGGGATTTTCAATAACTTTATTTATTGATTTTTTATTAACAAAAAACTAGCCGTTTTTTTCGTCAAAAATCAATTTTTTTTTCAAATGCACGCCAAATCCACAAAAATTGATACTTTTTAAAATCCGATCGACATTCTCTAGCTATAACCCTCTAGATTGATGGTTTTTTTTTGTTCTAGATTCAAAAGTGCACCAGTGGTGCTGCGTGCCGCGGAGCCCTGCAAGCAAAACATGCCCCGGGAAGATAGCTGTGGAACCGCCATTTTGTTTTTTTTTTGCTGTAAAAAAATTTGATAATAAAGTTTAATGTATGCCCGATAACACCCTTAAAAGTTTTTTTTTCAATTACCTTCAATTTTGGAAGCAAAAAATTCGTGAAAAAACTTTTTTTTTGGACCGTTACAGTGGCCTTAGGCCTTAAGTAAATGTGTGATTAGTTTTATGAGTGCATCACTTTTTCATACGAAAAAAAATTGTTCAATTCGCACACGATTCTATACCCGTTACTGTAGCCTAAGGCCTTATAAGGTATTTCCTTCGCGGAGGGCCGTATTTTGTAGGGGCATAAGCAGGGCCCGTCTAAATCATTGGTAAATTACAGTGGCGGTTAAATAAAATAAGTCACAATCCATTATCATACCCACCGATAAAGTGGAATAAAAAATATCGCGCAAATTTAGTGGTTTTAGACGTTTCTACATATTCTCTAGAAAGTCGCGACTACGAAAATTCTTCTGCTAGTTACATTGTTCTAATTTTTATCATTAATATTTTCTTGAAACATTCGCCGACCCCCTGTTTTTATTATCGTTGCGAAACCTTTAGAATTTTTCACACCCGTTGAGCAGTTTATATCAGGCATCTCGAGTTATTTAGTGTATAAATCATCAGACAGAAATTTAGCCGGCGTATTATCTCCATAGAGTGCCGTGTAAATAAGGCGACTTTAGAGTCGTCGTTTTTTATTAGAAGTTCGGTAACTTTGCTTAAAATTTTACCAGTATAGTGGGATGTATTCTGACTTGATTATAGACAAAAATCACGAATTAAATATTTGGATTCGTGAAAGGAATACCTTAAGGGGGGAGATATCTTTAGGTAAGGAAAAAATTTGCTGATTTTCATCATTTTTTTACAGGAAAGATTTTTTCACCATTCCTGAAACTTAGAGTATGTTTTGTTACTACTTTTAGCTGTAACATGGTATTTTTTTATGCATTAATCTTTAAAAATGGCGGAGGTATGGCACGGTCTTCTAAATTGCATTTTCAAAACTGACATGACGTATAGCCAAAAAACTAATCGACCGATTCTGATGAAATTTTGTATAAATCTTCCTAACCTTATTATCTAAAACATGAACTTAAATGTTTAAAAAAAATAAGTATTTTTTATTGCAAAATGGAGCAAATTTGTCCGAAAATTCAATCTTTTTGTTTCAAAGCGTACCATTTCATTAATTTTCAACATTTCTGACTTTTTCTTGGTTCATATTCTGCGTATGAGTGTTGATGAAAGAAAAATCTTCGTTGGTTTTTTTTCGCATCAATCCCACCGACGCTACGTGTCACGCCGTCTTACAACATCCGTCACAACCAGTTTAGAAGACTATGCCATACCTCCGCCATTTTTTTTTAATTAATTTAAAAAAATATCATGTAGCAGCGAAAAGTAGTAACCAAACATACCGTAAGTCTCAAAGGTGATGAAGGAATCTTGCCTTTTGAAAAGCAATCATGAAAATCAACAATTTTTTCCTCGCCTAGAGGTATCAACCCCCTTGAGTTAGAGAGCTCAAATCTGGCGCGAATTTTGTTCACCCCACATAATATTGTTTGAATCCCTGAGATATGAAAGTTGGGTTCCTAATTTATCATCCGATATTTTCATTATTCCTATCGTGTGTCATACCAGCGCGTAACTCGTGTCCCTTTTCCACGGTATGGCGCCGAGCATTCCACCTGTGTCCCGGCGTCTCCGTAAATTTGTCCTTTTCACGTAAACCTGATTGTGAAGAGCGTCCTCGAAGGCTATCGAGCTTGATATCTCTTTTTCGCGATCGCTTGACTGATCAGGCTTTCGATCGGCGCAGTCACATGAATCCTTGGACGTATCTTTGTCCGCCTCCATCTCGGCCTTGGCTCTCTTTCGCTCCTCCTCGGCCATCTCGGACATTGGCTTTTTCTCCGGCAGAAGCATAGCTGTGAAGAGAATGGAGAGGGAAATCGAAATAGCGATACGAGCTAAGATTTAACGAAACGGAGTAGCATTGGAAGAATTTTAAATAAGAATCTTAAGATCTTAAGTAAAAACAACTTGCACATTGCTTTCTCATTCATTCATTTCGCTCCTGAGGCCGACTGTATGAGAAGACAAAAAAATCACTCAAAACTAGCCTTGAAGACATGGCGTTGAAGTTTACATCGTTGAAATGCAACAAAAAATCTTTTTTGTATTTTTATTTTTTCGTTTTTATCATTGGACTAAATCTTTTTTGCAGATTTAGATGGTACGTTTCTAAATTTTTTTTTATTTTTGAGGTATTTTCGTCACTGAGATATGCCAAATAGTACAGTCGTGCTGTGGCTGAAAAAGCCCGTAATCTGAAAAAATTAGGCGGCCAGTTTTTTGACAGGTGATTCTGTAGATGCCGCGAGTACTAAATCCAAGTTTGCCTTAAAATCGGGCTGTAGGGTATTTTTTTATGGGATGAAGGGGGATGGGGGTCGATTGGTGCCAAACTACAACCCCTACGAGGTCGGCGCCGTGAGACAAAATGTTCAAAAAATTCCGGGCTTTAGTTTTGTCCACAGCACCGAAGTCGTGAAAGTTCATTTTTGGGGTGAACAAGGGGGGTGAAATTAAAAAAAATCAGTTTCAATTCAATAACTCTTTAGGAAAAAGTCGTACAATTTTTGTTCGAATGGGAACGTTGTAGCTCTTGAGAAGACGCGTCGATCGAATATTTGATCATCATTGTCGAATAATATCTTCATCCCCAAAAAAATTGTTGAAATACCAAAAAAAAATGTTTATTGAATAACTAAAAAACAACCGATTTTTCGGGTATGGTTTCAATGTACGAAATGTAGAGAATAATTTTCTCTATATTTTCGTTTCTGTGGACCACCCTTGAATTTTTATTATCCAACCCCTCTGAGGGGTTGAAAATAAAAAATGAAATTCTGTTAAAACTATCGACCGCACGAATTCGCCGCCGTGGAACAATTTGCAGCTTGAACCCTCAGCTACATTTTTATCCACAGCGCCAAACTCGTATCTCTTTATGTTCGGTGAATAGTTTTCCCAGAATTTCATTTTCAATTTTCAACCCCCGAGAAGGGTTGAAAAAAGCAAAATTCAAGGGTGGTCCATAGAAACGAAAATGAAGAGAAAATTATTTTCTACATTTCTTACATTTAAACCATCCCCGAAAAATCGATTGTTTTTGAGTTATCCAGTAAACAATTTTTTGATACGCGAACACTTTTTTTGTGTGCGAAGATATTATCGGAGAGGGATGATCAAATACTCGATATACGCCTCTTTTCAAGGGCAACAACGTTCCCATTTGAACAAAAATTGTTTGAAATTTTCTTAAAGAGTTATCGAATTAAAACTGTTTTTTTTTATTTCATCCCATTTTTTCAGCCCCAAAATGAACTTCCACGACTTCGGCGCTGTGGACAAAAATAAAGCCCCGATTTTTCTGAAAATTTTGTGTTCCGGCACCGACCTCGTGGGGGTTGTAGTTTGGCATTAATCCACCTTCATTCCACCTTCATCCCCTAAAAAAACCCTATACCCCGATTTTTAGGCAAACTTGAATTTGGCGCCCGCGACACCTACAAAATCACCTGTCAAAAAACTAGCCTTCTATTTTTTACCGATTCCAACATACAGCACGACTGTACTAAAAAGAAATTTGAGCGATTGAAGAAAAATCATTTTCGTCGCGTTCCAACGATGCAGACTTCAATCTCATCTTGAAGACTGAGTTTTAATCTGTCTGTCCGTCTTCAAATGTTGGCTTCCTCATAAAAAGCTTCGCGTTAAAAAAAAAACGCACTCGTATAGTCAGCTTCGGGAGCGACATTGACATTGACGGTGAAGCAATTGTATTTTGTGCAATCAAATTTAACAACATTTTTTTTATACACAACGCTACTACCATTATTCTTTCGTAATTTAGAATGATTGAAAAAATAACAATGCACTTGAAATTGAAACTCATTCACCGACTCGTGCTAAATTAAATCACTATTTTTCTTCTTCAATACTCTACCTATGTGCACAAAATTATTCAAGTATCTCAAGTCTTGAGAAAGCTACACCGTAAGTATGTTCTTTTGAAAATTTGAAATTTGCAAGGCCCATTGAAATTCAGAACGATTTATCGATTTTCGCAAAATTGCATGACGACATTTCATCTGGAATATCCTGGATGAAAAAATTACGTGGATGTCTAGAATTCCAAGACATTTAAATCGTGAAGACATTTTTTACAAACATTCAAACGACATTAAAATCCCAATGTTTTTCTGGAAACAGCATTTTTCAGCTCGCGCGGCGCTCACCAGCTTCAACGGATGAACCGATCCACATGAATCTCTGCCCAATTGAAAGAAAATTCAATTCGCGGGGCCATCAGATAGCGATTTTTGTCATAAATTGATTTAGAAATGATTTTTTACGTCCGCTGAAGCAAAAAAAATGTTTTTTTTTTCAAACCGCTGCCACTATATTATCCCGGAGTTTTTGAAAAAACAAAAAAAGATAAGATCCCCCGACTTTAGTCTAGTTTGATAATGTTCGACCCGTTTTTGTTTCAAATGAACTGGCAAGACTGTGGAACGCCCCGCGCAGACAAAAACCCGCGGTGCTTGGCTTTATTTGACGAGGGTTGGAGCCGCCATTTTGGATTTCGTTTTTATAAATAAAATTGGTATATACTCCAGTGTCAGAAGAATAAAATACGTTGAAACCCATTTCCAAAAGGATTCATTTTATATAAACAAAATCCCCACGTTCGTGCATTTTTCATGCCTCTCAACTGTAACCTTCCCTTAAGGTTGTTGCTAAATCATTTTTGAAGGGTGGGGGGAGCAACGAAGTTCCCATGCTAATACATTGTGTGACGTCACCAGTGCTAACGTATTGTAGTAAAATATTAATGACGTGTACGTCTGAATATCGCGAAAATGTTCAAATGTACGGTAGATAACTTTGTACGTAACTATTATTTACATATATGGTAATTTGAAGGAGTTAGGATTATCAGAAACGGAAATATTGATGTTTCAAAATCCTATTCAAATAGACACGAGTTTTGGCAACATCGCACGGTTTTGTCGTAGTTCGAGGCTGTTAGGTTGATTGAAGGGACTGTCACAGGTCGCAGTTGTGTTGCGCGCGTTTCGTGCCGGTCGGCGTTTTCAGAGGCTATGTCAGAGCAAAAGGAGGCGACAAATGATTGAGAACAAAAAAACATTAGTGCGCCGCAAAATTTCCTGTAAATGTATTATATAAAGGTATGTATTAAGGCCTTAGGCCACAGTAACGGGTATAAAATCATGTGCGAATTTAACAATTTTTTTCGTATGAAAAGAGTGATTCACTCATAAAATTAATTACACATCTATTTAGTATGAATATCAAACTGTTAGGAAATATATATGTATATATATTTTTTTTCGATGTAATAAATGGCCGACTACGCGAAACTTCTCGAAACAGCTTTTTTCCAATTGGCGTGACAAATAACTTCAACAATTTTCACTCGATTAACTTCAAACTTGAAAGTTATGTTCCTAATTGCATTTCGCAGAGAAGTACGTACGGAATTTCTGATTAAACGAAAACTTTTCATTTTATGAGCACTTTATGAGCAGTTATAACGAAATTTTTCACTGAAAATTCATTTCTTAAGTTCAAATACCTACAACTTTTGAATAAAACAATATTTTTCAAATTCCGTACGTACTTCTCTAGGTATTCCAATGTAGATTGACGAGAATTTTTGTTTTTTGTTCTAGGTCAAAAATTGTGGATGCTAAAAGATAACAAAAGAAAATATTAGTAGTCGGTCATTTTGTACATCGGATAAAAGAAATTCTAACTGCTTGATATTCATATTAAATAGATGTGTAATCAATTTTATGAGTGAACCACTTTTCCATACGAAAAAAAAATTGTTAAATTCACACGTAATTTTATCCCCGTTACTGTGGCCTAAGACCTTAATACATACTCCTCAACAAGCCTCACTTTTTCCATAAACTGGTCGCATATTTTTCATACATTTTCATTAATTACATCGGTGACCTGTCCATTTTTTTCGGTAATATTATTCCGTACACTATCCTGCATACAATATTCGTTTCCGTGGGTCACTTTATTCACAAATGCGGAAGGTATACGCGAGAAAGCAAAATGGTAACGACATTGCATCAACCAATGCGATTAAGTGAAGATTGATGTAACCTTAAAAATGTAATATCTAATAAACGAGTGCGTAAACCTCCGTTCTCCTTTTGCCAATACATTCAGAAAATACACTATAACGATTACTAAAATTTCCATTCACATCCATTCACCCCAACATTTTTCAGCAACAACCTAAAGTTCGCGGTGCGTTCGCGAGTTACGGAGAAGGCTTGGCAAAACTTACGCTCATCGCAGTAATTTCTCTGCGCTACGAATGCCGGATCATCGCGATCCCAGCGTCCGACGATTCTGTAATGCGTCAACTTTCCGTTCTTGCGCAGCGGTGGTAGCCACGATATGACCAATTCGCTGCTGGCGTTGCTCCATATGGACAAGCTCCTCGGTTGGCTCGGTGCGTCGGGCAGGGTGGTGAAATACTTGACTTTGCTCTGTGCGCCGGATCTCTCGGTGGCAATGGTATAAGTCTTAACGTAAAACGCGTACTGGGTGTAAGGCTTCAATTGAGTGAGTATGTGAGTGAGATAGTGAGGTGGCCGTGGTACGGTGCGATTGCCGGATATGGTGAGGCTCGACGGTTCCTCGGCGGCGCTGACGTCGTCGACGCGCCAGCCATCGCCGCCGCAAGCGTCGCGACCGTCGTACATGGTGACGTTCTTGCTGGGTGCTTCGATGAAATAGAATATGTAGCCCAACAGCGAGCGGGGATCGTGATGCTCGAAAGCCTCCCACTGTATGAGGGCGGCCTCGGAGCCTTTCTTCGTCACTTCGGGCTTGAGCTCGGTAACGTTGCACGCGACTTTGTCACCGTTGCTGTTCGGGGCCACCTCGAGATCGGTAAATTCCCCGAGATTCGCCACCTGGCGAAGCGTCTCGATCTTTTGCAGGCACAACTTCGGATTTAAGTGAAAGAAAACCTTGGCCGGGCCGTCGCGTGACAATATTTTGATCGACCGATGAGTACTCCAGTCCCAGAGCTCCTGAAGATTCTGATTGTCCAGCACCGAGAGCGTAAACTTACCGTTGTCGAGAAAATTGCCCCTTATGACCTTGAGGTTCTTGAGGAAATTCAACGATATGAGGGGAAAGCTGCGTACGATCTTCAAGTAACCGTCGATCTCTTCGATCATGTTCAGACTGTCCTCGAGCTCTTTGACTATGTTTTTACCCCCCTTTATTTGTATCTCGAGGCTGCCGCTTATGTGGGTACAACCGCGCAATTTTTGGGCTGACGCGATGCTGTTGACGCTCGCCCCGGTGCACTCCCTCAAGCAGAGGCCGTCGCACTTTTTGCACGTCGCTACACCGTCGCCATCCTCGTCCATGTAGCCCGCCGGACACTCGATTATGCAACTGTTGTTGAACGGCTTGTACGGATATTCGCGAAACGTCCCGACCACCTCGAGGGGCCTCTTCATTCGAAGACACTCGTTCTTCTGTATGCAACGACGATTCATAAACTCGTACGTTCCCGTTGGACAACGCTTCACGCACTGATCACCGACCACCGTCACCTCCCGACAGGCTGTGCAGTGCTGCGCCGATTTGCCGGTACAACCACCCAGACACGACGGATGACAGCACATACCCGTTGACGTGCAAGAGCTGTCCTTGCACTTGCGGTCGCAAACTGCCGGAATAACGAGAAACAAAACGATTATGTCAACAACACGAGAACGTAGATACGACAGGACATGATTTTTTTATTCTCTCGTTATTTAAGGCGGGAGCCTGAATTAGATGGTCCGAAAAATCTTTTTATTATTGGTCAAGGTACCCGAGTCGAAATTTTTAGCCTCCTCTGAACCCTCGCAGGACCCATTTCTTTTGTAATACATAAGCCGCCACCCATATAGGGTCGCCTGTCGTAACAAAAATGCCAGCATTCAGCCATTAAACGGTTTGCTGATAATCGGCCAATAATTCGTCGACCAGCATTGGGGTACTGTAGGCGGATGAACGGCTTGCCAGATCTACACGGAAAAAAAGAAATAGTACAAAATACAGGGGCTACACAGTTCGCATTGGACTCGAGCGATTGCACAGCGATATTACCTGAAACACAGTGCTCAAAATACAGTGTGCTCAAAGTAAATTATTACAGTTCCTATACTGTCCTCTTTGGACTCGAACCGCTCTACTGTATCTTTTACTGGAACACACAGTCCAAAATACAGTGTAGTCAAAAGTAAATTTTGACAGTTCAACACTGTAATATAAATTTAACAAAACTTGTAATATGACAGTTGGTTAATCTGTATTATGTACAATGAATGCGTCAGTTATATTGACAGAGTTTATGTAGGTGTTTTAACAGTGAAGTCCTCTGTTCTAGAAACTGGTTAGCAACAGGTATAGTTTCAGTTTTGAACCGTTGCTTTTTACAGTGTGAACACGGGAAACGTTCTTGTTTTAATACTGTAATTCAAACTTGATGAACCCCGTAATTTAATAAGGCCACAAATCGTATATTATAGAAAATTAGGGGTAAAAATAACATTAGATAGCGCTGAAAGAACAATTGAAGCGCTGAAAGAACTGCCAGTCCTTTGTGTCGTGGTCGCGCCACGCTCGAGACAGGTCCTAACCAGTGAATACCGTTTACAACGTCACACTGTAAATTTGATTATAAACATAAAATTAAAAAAGTTCGGCGAAACCTTCGCTTACAATGTATATTGTAAGCAATGTAATATACACACACACACACGCACGCGCGCGCGCGCACACACACACACACACACACGCACACACGCACGCACGCACGCACGCGCGCACACACACACACACACACACACGCACGCGCGCACACACACACACACACACACATATATATATATTAAGAATATACTGAACTGAGTGAGACACACAAAAAAACGTTTATCCATAAAAGAAGTTTGAGAAAACTGTGTAGAAAATATTAAAAAATCAGTCACATACACAGGAACGTACCTTTTTGTAAATAATTCTCTCTTTTTTATAATTTCTTGAATTATGTCGCACAAATTTCAACATTCGCATCCTATCGACCACGCACTACTAACTGGCAATCCTTTGTGTCCTGGCCACGTGCCTCACCCCACGCGCGAGACAAGTCCTAATTACACAAGAACGTACCTTTTTTTAAATTCTCTCTTTCTTTATAATTTCTTGAATTCTGTCGCACAAATTTCGATGTCCGCGTCCCATCAACCACGCACTACTAACTGGCAATCCTTTGTGTCCTGGCCTCGTGCCTCATGTGCGTACAGCATAAAAAACAGTGATCGCATTTAAATTTTACAGTTGAATATTTTTACTGAAATCACTGATGTATTCACAATATCAAACTGTAAATAAACCAGTCTAACTGTAGAAATCTCAGAGTGCACAGATAACGTCATGAACTGTCGAAAGAAGAGTAAAACTACCGTGCCACACTGTGAAATTTAATGAATCACTCTGTACTCAATACAGTGTACACTGCAACCCTTGCAGTTTGCGTACAGTATAAAAAGCAGTGATCTCATGTAAATTTTGCAGTTAAATATTTCTACTGAAATCACTGATTTATTCACAATACCAAACTGTAAATAAATCTGTGTAACTGTAAAAATCTCAGAGTGCACAGATTACGTGACGAACTGTCGAAAGAAGAGTAAAACTACCGTGCCACACTGTACAATTTAATGAATCACTCTGTACTCAATACAGTGTACACTGTAACCCTTGCAGTTTGCGTACAGTATAAAAATCAGTGATCTCATGTAAATTTTACAGTTGAATATTTTTACTGAAGACACTGATGTATTCACAATACCGAACTGTAAATAATCCAGTGTAACTGTAAAAATCTCAGTGTGTACAGGAAAATTCGTCATTTTTGTAGGACAGGATTTACATTACTTTGTTTTACTGTAAAATTAAATATGGCACCCTGTTTTTCATGCGGTTTATACTGTGATTTTCGCTGTTTCTTTTTTTCCGTGTATGCCAGCCATTCGTGGGCTAATACTATCGCACCGATAATATGGCGATCAGCATTGGGGTATCGTAGGCAGATGAACGGCTTGCCAGATCTATGCCAGCCATTGGTGGGCCAATACCATCGCACCGATAATATGGCGATCAGCATTGGGGTATCGTAGGCGGATGAACGGCTTGCCAGATCTATTCCAGCCATTGATGGTTTGTTTTTGGGCGTTTTGCAAATACAGGTCGTTAAACTCTAACACGTAAAAACAAGGGATAAAGTTTTGAAAAGCATATCCCACTGATGAAGCTGAAATTTTGCACCGACCTTCTTTTCAATATTTTAAGAGAACCTTTAAAAGGATATTGGCGACTAGCAATAGTTTTCGATATATCGTATATTGAAAATTATTTATTGTACTGCGCTTCTACTATATTAAATAAACCCAAACAAACCCATCCCACATGGCAAGTGATATGCACATACGGGCGAGCACTGTTTGCCAGGAAGCACCGCGGCCGAAGGAGTGGGGGGTATTTAGCGGATAAATAGATATACTCGTATGGCGTGAAATAATAAACTTTGCAATGCGATATATGGAAAACTATTGCTAGTCGTCAAAAATCCGTTAACGGTTTCTCTTAGGATAATGAGAGGAAGTTCGGTGCAAAATTTCAGCTCGATCAGAGGAGTATGCTTTTCGGAACTTCACCCAAAACGAGCGAGTTATTTTTACAGCCTAAATGGACTAAAAAAATTGTCGGTAAACTTTAATGTCACGAATAAAATTATCGGCATCAAAGTAAGAAACGAACAAACGATGGATTCTGTAAGTGTTAGAATGGCTAAGTGGGTAGAGCGCTCGACATTAGAACGAAAGGCGCAGGTTCGATCCCGATGAAAGGTAAAAACTTGAAATATGCAGAAAGCGTTTTTAATGCAATTATTCTATGTACATGGACATAAGTAAAGCAGAAGAAAACAAAAAAGGTACTACTATAATTTTTATATTCATAATTTGTCAATTTTTTGTTTTTCATTTCCGGCAGAAGATCCGGCAGCTGTTGCTGGGCCAATATGGGCGTATGATAGTTGGCCCAGTCTTAGCAGCCATTCATGGTTTACCATTACCAACCATGCATGGTGCGGATCTGGCCGTTTGTATAGCCATTACCGCGCCATCGTTTGTTCTCTGGCAACCAGTCGTGGGCCATTACTGTGCCGATTGTAAAACCCTATTTGGGCAGCCTCCGTTGAACCTACGAAACCTCATTTGTCGAGTTCAGTGCCATGAAGAGACCTCCTCTTGGCCCAGGGTAGCCTCTGCTAGACCTCCCAAACCTTCTCTCGACCCCCAGTTTCAGTGAAACGTGCAGAGCACAGGCCTCCTTAACCTGCTTTCAATCTCAAACTGTTGCCTCGACCCCACCTAACCTGCTTTCGGCCCAAATTCGATATCTCCTCCATCATCATTCCATTGTGACCTGATCGGTAACCCGTTCGATGACGAAAATAATACGAAATTAATAAAAATACATCGTCCCCTTATCAAATTAATAGTCCAATATTAATATGCGAAAGCAATCAAATTTGCTCAATATCGATTTATTATTATTTTATAGGCAATTGATAAAAGAATGCTTGTGTATACAGTCTTCCTCCAATTCTATCGGATTAATAGGCATTTTCTTGTGAGAAAAAATCTCACAGGAAAATTCTTTAAAAAATGCCAGTCTATCCAGTATAAGCTTACGCGACGTTTTTCGTTCTTGACATTTCTTCTTAAGCCCTCTAGTTCTTGAGTTACATTGCATTATCTAGAATTAGTCTTTTTAGCAAAAAATGAAATAACATTGCGAAAAAAATCGTACAAAACTTTATAAAAAACGCAAATGAAGTTCCTGCTACCCCGTTTAAGTTCATCATGGATAAACGTAACAATTTTTTTTTCCATAAGTCATGCGTTCAATTCTTGATGGTCGGAAAAAAGCCGAAAATCAGTCACGTATAAAAGTGCGTACCGGGTCGAAAAGAAAATGATAAAAAAATATTTCAGAAAAGCAACATACAGCTGAATTTATTCCCGTCAAAACGCCGTTCGGTAAATTTGGTTATCTTTTTTTTACGAAGCTATGTGACTTTTAGTGCAGCAAGAAATATCGACTGGTGTATCCAAACATTTAAGCGACGGTATATATTATACAATACTTTTATATATATATAATACTCGAAATATGTGGTTGCGTTAATATATTCGAATATACACTACCAGTCAAAAGTATTCGGACACTTTGGATCATTGCAAACTTATGGTAGAATAATAATTATTTTACGAAGATACTATAAAGCTCTGTGAAATTACTTAATCATATAGATCTTTATATTATCTTCGTGAAATAATAAATGAAATGAATTATATTACTCTAACATTATTTGGCAATTATCCAGCGCTCAAAAGTTTTGCGATTATGTGGAGTGTCCGAAAACTTTTAGCTGGCAGTGTATATCTAAATAACATATAATGTTGATTTCTATATGGAACGATAGGGTGTTAATTATAGTCTATTTCATGTTCTGACGGATTGAAATTGTCGGTTTAGAATTCAACCTCATTCGATTTTTTCTTTTTGTTTTTGTTCGTTTTGTTTTTTTTTTGTTTATTCAATAATGAGTTGATAAATGGCGACGGCCGATTACCGTCGATTTCAAATAAGATGTTTGATTTTTCCTTGTTTTCATTTTTAGCACGTCGAAAATTTAAAAAATATTTCCACGTGTATGTATGAAGCATATTTTATTTTACACACACCACACACACACACACACACACACACACACGCGCGCGCGCGTGTGTGTGTGTGTGTGTGTTTGAAAAATCTATAGCTTATGTGATACAACAAATAGTTGGAGGTATTCATTTGGTCTCTTATGCCATATCAGCGACCAAAATGTTATAAGCACTCGGTAGCATAGGGGCAGCGGCGCGTAGCTATGAGTAGGTAGGACTAGGTTCAAATCGCATATAGGGCAAATATTTTCTTCGAAAAAAATCATTTCCAAAGGCCAGGGAATGACGAAATACGATGAAAAATCTTTATAGTACAGCTCTCAAATAATGCGTTCATTTTATTTTCGATTTATGAAATATTTTTTGCATATAGTACACTAAGCTTTACAGTGTACATTGTAAGCAAATGAAGATTAATTTGAATCTCATCTTTATTAACATATATAAATATCTTTGAAAGAAATATGATCGTAGTAGGCTGGGAGACAAGGAAAAAAACCTATTTTATTTAAATAGATTCTATATAAATTAATTTTTTTGTTTAGCAGTGTACAGTAGGCCGAAAGGGGGGGCAGTAGGTTCTGCGGGAGCGCTCGAAGTAGGCCCACCTGAGGTTCCGTAGGTTCAATTGTGACCCTCCCTGACCTCCTTTGAGTCAAAAAGTCTACTTTCTGCCATGCCGGAGGTTCATCGGAGGCTCTAACGCATGGTACTTTCAAACATTGTACCCTCCTTTAGATACCCAATAATCCGCTCACGCCGATTTCTGCTCGCCTTCATTTTGTGGGTTGAACGCGGCTCGAAAATTTTGACTCGGGTAGTTCTGTAGTTTTGGTGAAATCTTAGGAATTGACTGAAATCTGAGTATGGTGTAGATATGACCTTCGTGGACTGATGCCCAAAAATTCAATTCACCGTTTAGTTCATGAGATAAATGTGATTGAATATAGGTATTTTTGTACCCGATCCCTATGCCTAACACGTAAACCGATAGGAGTTTGCTCGCATTTCTCGATATAGGTTCTAAACGGATCTTGGGATTTCTAAATGAAAACACACGTGTACGCAGTACTATAGTGGCAATGATTCGAAAAAAATGACAAACTTTGACCGTTTAGTTTCGAAGATATCGACTTATGAAAAGTGGTAATTTTATTCCACACCGAACTCGGGCCCAACCATCTGTTACGGAATGGCAACAGTGTACACTGCAGCCAGCTGATCGGCGCGTGGCGAATTCTGAGACGGATGTGAAATAAATTTATTCTGCAAACAAATTTAATTTGTTCAATTTATGCATGTATTTGTCTTTGTTACACCGAATACAATTTAAACTGTCGACAAGATGTTGTAAATCCACGATCCGACGTCCTTCGACAGCGAATTTTTGTTGCTGATCGTTGAGGTTATGGTTATTCTCATCGCGTTTAGCCGCATTTGCTTGACACATGGCTGCCACAGCTTTCAGTCTTTTAGCAAGCGCCATTTTGTTCTTGTAAACTTTCCTTTGTATCGCATTTGGGTTGACATTTTCACGCTGTTTTTTATTTACATAAAATATTTCGCGAAAGACGGATCGTAGGAAGCTCAACGATATGACTGCAGGAAAATCACGCTGTTGCCACGATTACAGCGCCGCTCTCTATACGAGTATGAGACCTATCTATGTATGAGGTGCGAATGTGTGGGACATATAGAGGGTACAAGCTCTGTCAAAAATTTACAACCAACAGCATCGTATAGGTATTGGATGTTACTATACGCTTCAACCGAAACTTTCGGATCATACGTGTACCTAGAGAACTACCTTAAATCGATAGATAAACTATCCAAGAATATATTTACAAAGTTACAGAGGCGAATGGTAAATATTTTCGAAGATACAAGGCCAAAAGCAGAGAAGCGATTGATATTTCCTCCTATTGAAAACTTTGAAGCGCGTTTTCTCCAGATTTTATTTTCACGATTTTTCCAAATTGGCGGACATGATAGCAAAAAACTGAACGACCTATTGAATCAAACCAAAATTTATTTTCTTCAGTATGAAAACCTCTTTGAAGTGAATTTAAAAAGTCGTTGAAAAAGTTTTTTTTTTAATTTTATAGAAATCCAGAAGAAAAATATATGAAAATTGAATTGTTTTTTCGTTTATTGGGTTCAGTCAGGAATTTCGAGCTGCATCTTTCCCGCCGTTTGGGGACTGCAGTGACAAGACGCACATGGAATGGATAAATCTGCAGGCATTTATTGTTTCATGTTGATTTTTTTATACATTTCAAATGTAAATGAAACCATACCTCAAAGTTTAGTAGGTTCAATTGATTTTTCCCTTCTAAAAAAATTCCCGAAAAAACGCTTTTTCGGACCTAATTGAGGCTCCCGCCTTAAGTGACTTTCATGTTTTCCATCCCCTTTATCCAATAAATACACAATGATCGTAGTTGTAAAAATCCCATCTCAAACTCAAATCCCAATCCCAACTCAAAAATCCCGACTCCAATGTTCTTTGACCTTGACAAACGCTGCCAAGACGTTTTCCTGATCATCTTTGGAATAGATAAGAGCCGAAAACGACTTGCTATTTCCTTGGGTTTGCTCGTTTTATTGGATTTTCATACGATACACTGAGAGAAAAGTCGATGGTATTTATATTTAAAAAAAGCCCCCATGGTAAAAAAGGGAATAGTAAAATTCGCTATAGTTTATTGATACCGCAATCATAATATAGTGAACACAACAACAGCGAGAAGTATATCTAGACATGCGATTTGGGTAGCGTGTTTGACTATCTATTATCCCCGAAATAGTTATTAACTATTGTAAAAGGCATATAGATATGGCTAAGGCAAGATATACATTTACAACGATCGAAAAATCGATTTCTTTTTTTTTTAACGATAGAACTATATATGTCGAATATTTTTCTAAAGTTTCAAAGCTCAATTCGAAAAACTTCAAACGCGTTTTTCTCAAAACTGCATTATCGAAATTGGCGTGCAGGATTACTCAAAAACTATTAAGCCGATTGAGTTGAACCTTGGTAGAAATGTTGATAATATTAGTACCTTCTACTTGACGAGAATTGTTTTTGAAAAATTGGAAAAAAAACTACTTTTTGAATCCACATTCTACAGAAATGTTGCGTGAAATGTTGATTTTTTTTGTAAATGCCATTTTCCAAATTTGCATTTTCTTCGTTTTAATTACCGTCACATAAAAACTATACATGTTCTATCTGAAAAAATGTTTGAACTTTTTTGCAAATCAAAGTCTACGGGGAGCTAGACTACACGCCGATTCGCAACTCCCGCGGCGACCTTGCTGTAACACTCTGCCACAGCTCCGTCATTTTGATGATGAATTAATTTTAAAAAATTGTTTTGTTTACTTACATATACTATTAAAGTATACGTAAAGTTTGATAATCGTAGAATAATTATTTCTTTCTTTAAAAAATTCCTCAATATTGCTTATTTTTTCCTGTCTAAATGTATATCCCGCCTTAAGGGGTAAGGCCACGGTAGAAATTTAAAAAAATCGATTTTTTTCTTATAAAACGCCTTAATATCTTAAAAATGACATACTCGAAGGGTTAAGGTGGGAAAAATGTCTAAATACTTCTGTTTTGAATTTTAGCGCAGCCCCTGTCAGTCCGATACAATCCGTACTGAAAACTTTAAACGCGTTTTTCTCAAGACTACATTTTTTCGACCGAACTCATGACTCGAACAAATCTTGACCGATTGACTTGAAATTTTAACTGTATATTCACAATTACATTCTGCATAGAAGTTCGTAGGATTTTTCCGATATATTACATAGTTTTTTTTTATAAACAATTTTCGGAGGATGTTTTTTTTGAGAATTTTGAACTTTTATTTAAAAAACGTGCTGTTTTTGCATAAATCGATATATCAAAAAAATCCCACGTACTTCTGTAGCTATTCACAAGTATAATCGAAAAAAAAATTTCCTACACTGTAAATTAAAAATTGCAGGTGCTGTTGGTCCGGCCGCGCGCCTATGAAAAAAGGCTTCGTCGAAGAAAAGCTATGAAAAGCTATGAAACCTATGAAAACCTATGAAAACCTATGAAAAAGAAAAGTAGCCGCCATTTTGTTTTATATTACTTTGAAAAAATAGTTTATAGTTTACAATATGTACACTAAAGGGCCTTTCTCAGAATTTTTATTTATTCCATTGTCCCGCTGAAAAACACGCCAAAATATACTTATTTTTTCCCCGCTAGAGTGGCCTTACCCCTTAATACAGTGCCATCACAAAATCGACGCAAAAATACTAATGTTGTGTACTGTGCATCAGGAATTTGTTCAGTCAAACGTCTACTATTCTTTTCGAGCTTGTACAATTCATATGGTTAACGTTAACGTTTGTCGAGTATAATTTGTTAAAAGGCCTTATGAAAAGTGACTATTTGAAAAAAATTATGGTAATGTTTGCTTATAGCAAAGACGTGAATCATTTGCAGTTCCTTCTGTTCGTGCAGGACACACATTACTGCATTTAGCAGGTCGCATCATATGTGTTACAAATCACTATTATATGGTACAAAACTTTTGCGATGCTCCAAAAATCCATTTAAACAGTAACTTATATTACAGAAAAATGCAGGTAACAGCTATTCGGAAGTACAGCCGGAATTTTGTCTCTTTCGCATATCTACGATCGTACGTACTATACGTACTTCGTAGTACGTATACGTAGTCAATAGTTTCTCCAGACTTTCATTTTTTATTTTCAACCCCCAAGAAGGGTTCGAAAAAGCAAAATTCAAGGGTGGACCATAGAAACCAAAATATAGAGAAAATTATTCTCTACATCTCGTACGATTAAACCATACCCGAAGAATCGATTGTTTTTTAATTATTCAATAAACAATTTTTTTGTATTTCACCATTTTTTTGAGGGCTGAAGATATTACTAGAAAGTGATGATCAAATACTCGATCAACACGTTTTTTCAAGGGCTATGACGTCCCCATTTGAACAAAAAGTGTACGAATTTATCCTAAAGAGTTATTGAATTAATACTGATTTTTCAAAATTACACCCTACTTTCTCTCCCCCAAAATGAACTATCACGACTTCGGCCTACTGAGGTAACGGAGAAGGGAGCACCACCACTTGACTTCCTTTCCTTTGAATGGACTGTGGATATTCTAGCAGTAACAACGTTACTACACGTATGATCTAGAGGACGAGACGGCGAAATATAATTGGTAGTGATCGGAGATATTTAGGTTTGTGTCATCGATACTGACCTTGAATGACCTTGAACGAATTTGACCCCCTAATGTTTTTTTATGCGGCTTGAGGTGCTCCACAAGATGTTTGAAAAAAAACACCGTTCCATTTTAACCCTCAGTAGTCACACTTAGCTAGAATCGCGTTATAGTCATACTGGGTCCATGGGACCCGGGCGTTTTTAAATTGTTATAAATAATGAAATAATGCATTGAGCGATATGATAAAAAAATAGTGAGGTATAATTTGAACCTTGTTTAATACAAGAATATTGGTTAGAAATCAAAAACTAAATTGTAAATATGCCAAAAAAATTGTGCAAAAAAAACGTGAAAAATGACTTTTTTTACAAAAATTGTTGTAACTCTTGTAATTATTGACAAATTTTTTTTATTGATGGTATTATAATCTGGAAACAATGTACTTTGAAATAGGCATAGCGGTTTCTGTGGACTTTTCAAAAAGTATATTTATTTCATCCACCGGAGGTGCGATTTAGAAGGAAAGAATAAAACGCTTGCGCATATAAAAAACCCCCTTCACACCGTACAACTTTTGTCTTGAATATTTCTCCCCTTCACACCGTACAACTTTTGTCTCGAATATTTCTTTGTGACGTCGATGATTACCGAGTTATTTCGGGTGGCAGGGATAAGAGGAACGTCCTGCATACTTCAGTTCTTTTCACTATTTGGATCTTGGGGCAGTAAAGTTTTTATAGTGTCAGGGAATATCCATTTTTTCAAAACCAACTGTATTATATAGCGTTTAACAATAAAAGTATGCTTGTAAGATTGGTTATTGCGGTCAACATATGTGCAAAAGTCATGCAACTGTTGGACATTAATACGCAGTACTATACTTTTGGCAATAACTATGGCTATAAAATATTATTGTCCCCCCTAAGTGCTCAAAGCATGTATTAACGGAAATGGGGATGCAGGATATAATCGGGATGATTTGGGAACGGAGAGAGGTGAGAGAAATTGAAGCAAGAATAAAGGTGGGATTAGAAAATTTAAAAAACGAGACGTTGAAGAAAGAGGGGGAGAAGATGAAGGGTTCGACGTACAATTATAGGTACAAGTTTATTGTGGAGGATGATATTATGCCCTGGGAATATTGGTCTGAGGTAAATGTGAAGGGCAAAGACAAAGAAATGTGGGCTAGAATAAGATGTGGAAATGTTGGAAGAGCGGGAAAGAAAGGAGAGAGTGACTGGATGTGTAGAATTTGCGATGAACAGGATGAGACCCTGGAGCATTTATTGTTGTGCAAAAAAAGCAGAGAGATGGTGACGGAAAATGCGAGAAAAGGCGTGGAGGAATGGCTGGAAGGAATTGATGAAGTGGCGATTATTGGGGAAGTAATAAATATGTTGGGAGGAAAAATACAGAAAGGGATTTGTGCATATGTCAGGGAGATTGAGGAAGTGTGGAGTAAAGGAGTTTGGAATGAGAGACCGAGAGAGGGAAAGAATAAATGGGTTTTCAGGTCAGTGGTGAGCAGATGTAAGGTATACAGATTTATGGATAAGGATGAAACAGTAGAGATTATAAGATTTGTTAAAGATATATTTTCTGTCTTTGTATAAGTTTTGTAAAAAACCTTTTTAAAGTTATGCAAATAAAACTCTATTGATTGATTGATATTATTGTCCCCTCAGAGAAATATGAAATTGAGTTAAAATATGGTTGAAAACACCATACATTTCTCTCTGTGTACGTACGTATAAAAAAGATCAGAGGTTCGACAACATTTGTGAAGGTCAGAGAAATCTGACGCGAAACACTCGATCTAAGCGATTCCCTGAAATAACTACGAATTCACAGAAATTCATTATTTTCTGCGATTATTTAGGGAACGAATTTAACATAATCTTCCCCAACAGTATTTAATATTTGACGGATAACGAAATTTCTGATTACAGTGTTTCCCTTAACTTTTCATGAATAATCATCATGCATCTCACCTTTTTGGCAGTGTTGTCTATTCCAGCACAGCGTATCGTCGGGTTTTGTCGAACGGGACGAACAATGCTTGTCGCATACGGGACATTCGTTCTTCGGCTTGTTGCCCTGTGAACAAAAGCATATTCCCGTTCTTATTTTTGTTTTCGTTCTTAATCTACGTGGACAACGCGTTGTAACGATCACACGAGTCGACAAACTTTAAGTTTTTTTTTGTGCCCACGTTATTCTGCGCAAACCTCGCTCTTGCGATCGAAATATATGTACATATAGGCCAGTCAATGGGTAATATTGCATTTTTATATTTAAGCAATTATTTGAAGAGTTATCGGCCAAAATAGAAGAAAAAGTTCATTAAATGAGTCATAAGTCGTAAACGGTAAGTTTTATAAAAAAAATTATTCGAACAAAACTATGGGAAATTTAATGATCTATAATAATGGTTATTATTATTTTTGGCCTAAAGTGCATGGTTACTGAGATATAGACAGATGACGTTGTTTTCAAGATGGCGACTTTTCCTGTATGGGAATTTGTCAGAATTTTGTGATTTATACTCAGTACTTATGTTTTGCAAAAGAAAGTGTTCGCCAAAACGGAGCCTACTCGATGAGGAAGTAAGAAAAATATACACTTTCGAAACATAGCTTCAGGGCCTTATACATCTTCGAAAAAAAAATGGAATTTCTTTTATTGGCTCAAATCGTGTGTAAATATCCCAATAATGATATGGTTGATGTGTATAAACATCCCAAGAATGATATGATCCGACGAAAAATCGTTTTAAAACCTTAACGGGTTATACGTAGTTAGAAATTTCAAAAAATCGTTTTTTTTTAATTGCATTTTCGGAATGTACAAATATGTGAGTATATTCGCTGAAAATATCAAACGATTCAGCGAATATTCTCGGAAATACACACATACTTGTAAGTCCGAGAAACTTCAAACGCGTTTTTCTCAAAACGGTGTTTTCGAAGTCGGTAAGCACAATTTCTCAAAAACTGCTCAACCGATCGGTCTGAAATTTTAACACAACCTTGTCAGATATATTCTTTAGGTATTGATCGAAGGAATGAGATTTCCGATAATTATTTCAATGTTTTTCATCGATTTGACGAAAAAAATGTGGTCGCAAATCGAAATTGTTTCTTTCCGGAGCCACCATTTTGTCAAAAATTAAAATTTCGACTATTCCATCGATCAATACCTGGATTCATCTATCCCCTAAAAGAATCTTTTTGGTTTTTTTCATTTTAGATAATCCAAACCGGAGATACTTTGCTCACCGCCGGACACTTTTTTTCGGGGACCTCCAGGAGACTTCCTACAGGAGCAGTGTTAATGAATATTTTTGAAAATAAAAAATGCCAATATAAAGCTAAAAGATGCCACTACACTGCCTAATACTTTTCGTTTTGCCCAAATGAAATCCTTTTCCAGAAAAAAAATCGTGAAAAAACAACTTTTTTGGCCTTGCAACTGCGTATAACGCCTTAAACGCGTTTTTTCTCGAAACTATGGTTTCAAAATCGGGCGGACTCGTAGCTCCTACAATTTTTAACGGATTCACTTCAAATTGCAACTGAAACTTCTAAGATAGATTTTCTAGCGAAGTACACGCGATTTTTACGATCGATTAATAATTAGGGTTTTTATAAACAAATTAAGGCCGTTTTTAGTCGAAAATGCGACGTTTTTTTTTCAATATGGTGCGTACATTTGCAAAAATAAATATTTTTTAACAATCATGCGTACTTCGCTAGCAAAACGCATGATGATTGCGAAAAGATTTTTTTTAGTTGCCCATGTGTATTTTTTTTTTTTGGAAAGAAAAAAATTGATTTCATTATCTACAGATATGTAAAATAAACCCGATAAACCTTATTTTGATTGCTTAATTAGTATTCTGAAAAGAAATCCCAAAAAAAACCATGTTTTTCGACCATCCAAAAGTATATAAGACCTTCAGTGGGAACACTGGTCCAGAGGAACGGAAAAAAACCATTTTTTGTTTGTTTATATCATCTTTCCGGATCTCAAAAAAGTGGTACTTTTCCACTGTCAAACTCAAAATGAAAGACAAAACTTGATATTTGAAAACTTTATCCCATTGACTTGAAGTTTCCACAACCCATATAGGGTCGCCTGTCGTAACAAAAATGCCAGCATTCAGCCATTAAACGGTTTGCTGATAATCGGCCAATAATTCGTCGACCAGCATTGGGGTACTGTAGGCGGATGAACGGCTTGCCAGATCTATGCTAGCCATTCGTGGGCCAATACTATCGCACCGATAATATGGCGATCAGCATTGGGGTATCGTAGGCAGATGAACGGCTTGCCAGATCTATGCCAGCCATTGGTGGGCCAATACCATCGCACCGATAATATGGCGATCAGCATTGGGGTGTCGTAGGCGGAATAGATCTGGCAAGCCGTGAACGGCTTGCCAGATCTATTCCAGCCATTGATGGTTTGTTTTTGAGCGTTTTGCAAATGCAGGTCGTTAAACTCTAACACGTAAAAACAAGGGATAAGGTTTCGAAAAGCATATCCCACTGATGAAGCTGAAATTTTGCACCGACCTTCTTTTCAATATTTTAAGAGAACCTTTAAAAGGATATTGGCGACTAGCAATAGTTTTCGATATATCGTATATTGAAAATTATTTATTGTACTGCGCTTCTACTATATTAAATAAACCCAAACAAACCCATCCCACATGGCAAGTGATATGCACATACGGGGGAGCACTGTTTGCCAGGAAGCAGCGCGGCCGAAGGAGTGGGGAGTATCTATCGGATAAATAGATATACTCGTATGGCGTGAAATAATAAACTTTGCAATGCGATATATGGAAAACTATTGCTAGTCGTCAAAAATCCGTTAACGGTTTCTCTTAGGATAATGAGAGGAAGTTCGGTGCAAAATTTCAGCTCGATCAGAGGAGTATGCTTTTCGGAACTTCACCCAAAACGAGCGAGTTATTTTTACAGCCTAAATGGACCAAAAAAATTGTCGGTAAACTTTAATGTCACGAATAAAATTATCGGCATCAAAGTAAGAAACGAACAAACGATGGATTCTGCAAGTGTTAGAATGGCTAAGTGGGTAGAGCGCTCGACACTAGAACGAAAGGCGCAGGTTCGATCCCGATGAAAGGTAAAAACTTGAACAATGCAGAAAGCGTTTTAATGCAATTATTCTATGTACATGGACATAAGTAAAGCAGAAGAAAACAAAAAAGATACTACTACAATTTTTATATTCATAATTTGTCAATTTTTTGTTTTTCATTTCCGGCAGAAGATCCGGCAGCTGTTGCTGAGCCAATATGGGCGTATGATAGTTGGCCCAGTCTTAGCAGCCATTCATGGTTTACCATTACCAACCATGCATGGTGCGGATCTGGCCCGTTTGTATAGCCATTACCGCGCCATCGTTTGTTCTCTGGCAACCAGTCGTGGGCCATTACTGTGCCGATTGTAAAACCCTATTTGGGAATACCTCCTGAATTGAATTTCTCACCCAAACACGTAGGGATATCTCAATTTGTAGAAAAACTCATCTCGCTATACACAATGTATAACGTTTTTTTTTCTGAACATGGCATTTTTTTCATATGCATGATTCTTTATAAAAAACCACATTTTTGAAATTCCCGAATTTCTTCAACTATTATTGTTTTAGACGTCAAACAATTTTTCATTAAGGTGAAGGTCGAAATTTAGTTATGCTGGAGGCCCCCGAGCATATCCCGCAAAAAACACTTTCTTTTGGCAGCCTCCAGTATGGCCACTTTGTAGGGGAATAAGCATTTTCATCGACGTTAAAGTTACCTGTGTGAACTTGGCAACTGACTTTACAGAAAGTAATTTTTTTTTTTGCATTCGTTTGTACTCGGTTTGTACCCGTTTGTACCGCCTTTTATTTCGTTTGTACCTTAAGAGGGAAAAAAGTACGAGGGTATGGAAAAATGAACCGCAACCCATTTAGAGCTAAACAATTTTAATAAACGCGAATGAAAAGAGAATCGTTTGTACCCGTTTGTACCGTCGAAAATTTTTTTTTTGGAATTTTTTTTCCAAATTTTTTTTGGAAAAAAATTTTCGATTTTTTTATTATTTTATTTCCGTTCGTACCGACAAGTATATCGTTTGTGCCACCTAGCAATTGTTTCTACTCATTCGTATCGATGAGTATTCTACTCATTCGTATCGATGAGTACAGACAGGTACAAACGTTTTCGCGTTGGTACAAACGATTGCTCGATAGTACAGACTGGTACAAACGTTTTCTCGGTGGTACAAACGATATACTTGTCAGTACGAACGGGTGCAAACGATTCCTCGATAGTACAGACGGGTACAAACGATTTCTGGGTGGTTAAACCGATATACTCGTCAGTACGAGGGGGTAGAAACGATTGCCAGATATTAGAGACGGGTACAAACGATTGCTCGATAGTTCAGACGGGTACAAACAATTTCTCGGTGGTACAAACGATATACTCGTCGATACGAACTGGTACAAACGATTGCTCGATAGTACAGACGGGTACAACCGTTTTCTCGGTGGTACAAACGATATACTTGTCTCTACGAGGGGGAACAAACAATTGCTTGATATTACAGACGGGTACAAACGATTGCTCGATAGTTCAGACGGGCAGAAACGTTTTCTCGTTGGTACAAACGATATACTCGTCGATACCAACGGGTACAAACGATTGGTCGATAGTACAGACGGGTACAAACGATTTCTGGGCGGTACAAACGATATACTTGTCGATACGAACGGGTAGAAACGATTGCTCGATAGTACAGACGGGTACAAACGTTTTCTCGTTGGTACAAACGATACACTCGTCAGTACGAATAGGTTCAAACGATTGCTCGATAGTACAGACGGGTACAAACGATTTCTCGGTGGTATAAACGATATACTTGTCGATACGAACTGGTACAAACGATTGCTCGATAGTACAGACAGGTACAAACGTTTTCTTGATGATACAAACAATATACTCGGCAGTACGAGGGGGTACAAACGATTGCTTGATATTACAGACGGGTACAAACGATTGCTCAATAGTACAGACGGGTACAAACGTTTTCTCGTTGGTACAAACGATATACTCGTCAGTACGAACGGGCATAAACGATTGCTCGATAGTACAGACGGGTACAAACGATTTCTCGGCGGTACAAACGATATACGTGTCGATGCGAACGGGTACAAACGACTGCTCGATAGTGCAGTCGAGTATAAACGTTTTTTCGTTGGTACAAACGATTTACTCGTCGATACGAATGGGTACAAACGATTACTCGATAGTACAGACGAGTATAAACAATTTCTCGGTGGTACAAACGATATACTCGTCGATACGAACGGGTACAAACGATTGCTCGATGGTGCAGACGGGTGCAAACGTTTTCTCGGTGGTACAAACGATATACTCGTCTCTACGAGTGGGTACAAACGATTGCTTGATATTACAGACGGGTACAAACGATTGCTCGATAGTTCAGACGGGTACAAACGTTTTCTCGTTGGTACAAACGATATACTCGTCCATACCAATGGGTACAAACGATATACTCGTCCATACCAATGGGTACAAACGATTGCTCGATAGTACAGACGGGTACAAACGATTTCTCGGCGGTACAAACGATACACTTGTCGATACGAACGGGTACAAACGATTGCTCGATAGTACAGACGGGCACAAACATTTTCTCGCTGGTACAAATGATATGGTCGTCAGTACGAGGGGGTACAAACGATTGCCTGATATTACAGACCGGTACAAACGATTGCTCGATAGTTCAGGCGGGTACAAACGTTTTCTCGTTGGTACAAACGATATACTCATCGATACCAACGGGTACGAACGATTGCTCGATAGTACAGACGGGTACAAACGTTTTCTCGGTGGTACAAACGACATACTCGTCAGTACGAATGGGTACAAACGATTGCTCGATAGTACAGACGGGTACAAACGTTTTCTCGTTGGTACAAACGATATACTCGTGGGTACGAATGCGTACAAACGAATGCTTGACAGTACAGATGGGTACAAACGTTTTCTCGGTGGTACAAACGAAATACTCGTCGATACGAACGGGTACAAACGATCGCTCGATAGTACAGACGATACACTCGTCAGTGCGAGGTGGTACAAACGATTGCTTGATACTACAGACGGGTACAAACGATTGCTGGATAGTACAGACGGGTACAAACGTTTTCTCGTTGGTACAAACGATATACTCGTCAGTACGAATGGGGACAAACGATTGCTCGATAGTACAGACGGGTACAAACGTTTTCTCGATGGTACAAACGATATACTCGTCAGTACGAGCGGGTACAAACGACTGCTTGATATTACAGACGGGTACAAACGATTGCTCGATAGTACAGACGGGTACAAACGATTTCTCGGTGGTTAAACCGATATACTCGTCATATGCGGGGGTAGAAACGATTGCCAGATATTACAGACAGGTACAAACGATTGCTCGATAGTACAGACGGGCACAAACGATTTCTCGGTGGTACAAATGATATGCTCGTCAGTACGAGGGGGTACAAACGATTGCCTGATATTACAGACCGGTACAAACGATTGCTCGATAGTTCAGACGGGTACAAACGTTTTCTCGTTGGTACAAACGATATACTCATCGATACCAACGGGTACAAACGATTGCTCGATAGTACAGACGGGTACAAACGTTTTCTCGGTGGTACAAACGACATACTCGTCAGTACGAATGGGTACAAACGATTGCTCGATAGTACAGACGGGTACAAACGTTTTCTCGTTGGTACAAACGATATACTCGTCGGTACGAATGCGTACAAACGAATGCTTGACAGTACAGATGGGTACAAACGTTTTCTCGGTGGTCCAAACGAAATACTCGTCGATACGAACGGGTACAAACGATCGCTTGATAGTACAGACGATACACTCGTCAGTGCGAGGTGGTACAAACGATTGCTTGATACTACAGACGGGTACAAACGATTGCTCGATAGTACAGACGGGTACAAACGTTTTCTCGTTGGTACAAACGATATACTCGTCAGTACGAATGGGGACAAACGATTGCTCGATAGTACAGACGGGTACAAACGTTTTCTCGATGGTACAAACGATATACTCGTCAGTACGAGGGGGTACAAACGACTGCTTGATATTACAGACGGGTACAAACGATTGCTCGATAGTACAGACGGGTACAAACGATTTTTCGGTGGTTAAACCGATATACTCGTCATACGCGGGGGTAGAAACGATTGCCAGATATTACAAACAGGTACAAACGATTGCTTGATAATTCAGACGGGTACAAACAATTTCTCGGTGGTACAAACGATACACTCGTCGATTCGAACTGGTACAAACGATTGCTCGATAGTACAGACGGGTACAACCGTTTTCTCGGTGGTACAAACGATATACTCGCCAGTACGAACGGGTACAAACGATTGCTCGATAGTACAGACGAGTACAAACATTTTCTCGTTGGTACAAGCGATATACTCATCAGTACGAACGGGTACAAACGATTGCTCGATAGTACAGACGGGTACAAACGATTTCTCGGCGGTACAAACGATATACGTATCGATACGAACGGGTACAAACGACTGCTCGATAGTACAGACGGGTACAAACGTTTTCTCGTTGGTACAAACGATATACTCGGCAGTACGAATGGGAACAAACGATTTCTCGATAGTCCAGACGGGTACAAACGTTTTCTCGGTGGTAGAAACGATATACTCGTCAGTACGAATGGGTACAAACGATTGCTCGATAGCACAGACGGGTACAAACGTTTTCTCGTTGGTACAAACGATATACTCATCAGTACGAATGGGTACAAACGATTGCCCGATAGTACAGACGGGTACAAACGTTTTCTTGGTAGTACAAACGATATACTCGTTAGGACGAGGGGGTACAAACGACTGCTTGATATTACAGACGGGTACAAACGATTGCTCGATAGTACAGACGGGTACAAACGTTTTCTCGTTGGTAGAAACGATAAACTCGTCAGTACGAACGGGTACAAACGATTGCTCGATAGTACAGACGGGTACAAACGTTTTCTCGTTGGTACAAACGATATACTCGTCAGTACGAATGGGTACAAACGATTTCTCGATAGTCCAGACGGGTACAAACGTTTTCTTGGTGGTACAAACGATCTACTCGTCAGTACGAATGGGTACAAACGATTGCTCGATAGTACAGACGGGTACAAATGTTTTCTCGGTGGTACAAACGATGTACTCGTCTCTACGAGGGGGTACAAACGATTGCTTGATATTACAGACGGGTACAAACGATTGCTCGATAGTTCAGACCAGTACAAATGTTTTCTCGTTGGTACAAACGATATACTCGTCAGTACGAATGGGTACAAACGATTGCTCGATGGTACAGAGCGGAACGAACGTTTTCTGGGTAGTACAAACGATATACTCGTCGATACGGACGGGTACAAACGATTGCTCGATAATACAGATGGGTACAAACGTTTTCTCGGTGGTACAAACGAAATACTCGTCGATACGAACGGGTACAAACGATTGCTCGATAGTACAGACGGGTACAAACGTTTTGTCAGTGGTACAAACGATATACTCGTCAGTACGAGGGGGTACAAACGATTGCTTGATTTTTCAGACGAGTACAAACGATTGCTCCATAGTTCAGACGGGTACAAACGTTTTCTCGGTGGTACAAACGATATACTCGTCAGTACGAATGGGTACCAACGATAGCTCGATAGTACAGACGGGTACAAACGTTTTCTCGGCGGTAAAAACGATATACTTGTCGATACGAACGGGTACAAACGATTGCTCGATAGTACAGATGGGTACAAACGTTTTCTCGGTGGTACAAACGAAAAACTCGTCGGTACGAACGGGTACAAACTATTGCTCGATAGTACAGACGGGTACAAACGTTTTCTCGGTGGTAGAAACGATATACTCGTCAGTACCATAGGATACAAACGATTTCTCGATAGTACAGACGGGTACAAACGATTTCTCGGTGGTACAAACGAGATACTCGTCGATGCGAACTGGTACAAACGATTGCTCGATAGTACAGACGGGTACAAACGTTTTCTCGGTGGTACAAACGATATACTCGTCAGTGCGAGGGGGTACAAACGATTGCCTGATATTAAAGACGGGTACAAACGATTGCTCGATAGTTCAGACGGGTACAAACGATTTCCCGGTGGTAGAAACGATATACTTGTCGAAACGAACAGGTACAAATGATTGCTCCTTAGTACAGACGGGTACAAACAATTTCTCGGCAGTACAAACGATATACTCGTCGATACGAACTGATACAAACGATTGCTCCATAGTACAGACAGGTAAAAACGTTTTCTCGGTGGTACAAACGATTTACTCGTCAGTACGAATGGGTACAAACGATTGCTCGATAGTACAGACGGGTACAAACGTATTCTCGGTGGTACAAACGAAATACTCGTCGATACGAACGGGTACAAACGATTGGTCGATAGTACAAACGCGTACAAACGATTTCCCGGTGGTAGAAACGATATACTTGTCGATACGAACAGGTACAAACGATTGCTCGTTAGTACAGACGGGTACAAACAATTTCTCGGTAGTACAAACGATATACTCGTCGATACGAACTGGTACAAACGATTGCTGCATAGTACAGACAGGTGAAAACGTTTTCTCGGTGGTACAAACGATATACTCGTCGATACGAACGGGTACAAACGATTGCTCGATAGTACCGACGGGTACAAACGATCGCTCGATAGTACCGACGGGTACAAACGTTTTCTCGTTGGTACAAACGATATACTCGTCAGTACGAAAGGGTACAACCGATTCCTCGATAGTACAGACGGGTACAAACGATTTCTCGGCGGTACAAACGATTTACTCGTCGATACGAACTGGTACAAACGATTGCTCGATAGTACAGACGGGTACAAACGTTTTCTCGGTGGTACAAACGATATACTCGTCAGTGCGAGGGGGTAGAAACGATTGCCTGATATTAAAGACGGGTACAAACGATTGCTCGATAGTTCAGACGGGTACAAACGTTTTCTCGATGGTACAAACGATATACTCGTCGATACCAACGGGTACAAACGATTTCCCGGTGGTAGAAACGATATACTTGTCGATACGAACAGGTACAAATGATTGCTCCTTAGTACAGACGGGTACAAACAATTTCTCGGTAGTACAACCGATATACTCGTCGATACGAACTGGTACAAACGATTGCTCCATAGTACAGACAGGTAAAAACGTTTTCTCGGTGGTACAAACGATTTACTCGTCAGAACGAACGGGTACAAACGATTGCTCGATAATACAGGTGGGTACAAACGTTTTCTCGGTGGTACAAACGAAATACTCGTCGATACGAACGGGTACAAACGATTGCTCGATAGTACAGACGGGTACAAACGTTTTTTCGGTGGTACAAACGATATACTCGTCAGTACGAACGGGTACAAACGATTGCTCGATGGTACAGACGGGTACAAACGATTTCTCGGTGGTACAAACGATATACTCGTCAGTACGAATGGGTACAAACGATTGCTCGATAGTACAGACCGGTACAAACGATTTCTCGGTGGTACAAACGAAATACTCGTCGATACGAACGGGTACAAACGATTTCTCGATAGTAGACGGGTACAAACGATTTCTCGCAGTAAAAACGATATACTTGTCGATACGAACGGGTACAAAGGATTGCTCGATAGTACAGATGGGTACAAACGTTTTCTCGGTGGTACAAACGAAATACTCGTTTTTACGAACGGGTACAAACGATTGCTCGATAGTACAGACGGGTACAAACGTTTTCTCGGTGGTACAAACGATTGCTCGATAGTACAGACGGGCACAAACGTTTTCTCGGTGGTACAAACGATTGCTCGATAGTTCAGACGGGTACAAACGTTTTCTCCTTGGCACAAACGATATACTCGTCAGTACGAATGGGTACAAACGATTGCTCCATACTACAGACGGGCACAAACGTTTTCTCGGTGGTACAAACGATATACTCGTCAGTACGAATCGGTACAAACGATTGCTCGATACTACAGACCGGTACAAACGTTTTCTCGTTGGTACAAACGATATACTCGTCAGTACGAATGGGTGCCAACGATTGCTCGATAGTACAGACAGGTACAAACGTTTTCTCGGTGGTACAAACGAAATACTCGTCGATACGAACGGGTACAAACGATTGCTCGATAGTACAGACGGGTACAAACGTTTTCCCGGTGGTACAAACGATATACTCGTCAGTGCGAACGGGTACAAACGATTGCTCGATAGTACAGACGGGTACAAGCGATTTCTCGGTGCTACAAACGATATACTCGTCAGTACGAATGGGTGCCAAGGATTGCTCGATAGTACAGACAGGTACAAACGTTTTCTCGGTGGTACAAACGAAATACTCGTCGATACGAACGGGTACAAACGATTGCTCGATAGTACAGACGGGTACAAACGTTTTCCCGGTGGTACAAACGATATACTCGTCAGTGCGAACGGGTACAAACGATTGCTCGATAGTACAGACGGGTACAAGCGATTTCTCGGTGGTACAAACGATATACTCGTCAGTACGAATGGGTACAAACGATTGCTCGATAGTACAGACCGGTACAAACGTTTTCTCGGTGGTACAAACGAAATACTCATCGATACGAACGGGTACAAACGATTGCTCGATAGTACAGACGGGTACAAACGATTTCTCGCCAGTAAAAACGATATACTTGTCGATACGAACGGGTACAAACGATTGCTCGATAGTACAGATGGGTACAAACGTTTTCTCGGTGGTACAAACGAAATACTCGTTTTTACCAACGGGTAGAAACGATTGCTCGATAGTACAGACGGGTAGAAACGTTTTCTCGGTGGTACAAACGATTGCTCGACAGTACAGGCGGGTACAAACGTTTTCTCGGTGGTACAAACGATATACTCGTCAGTACGACGGGGTACAAACGATTGCTTGATATTACAGATGGGTACAAACGATTGCTCGATAGTTCAGACGGGTACAAACGTTTTTTCAGTGGTACAAACGATTGCTCGACAGTACAGACGGGTACAAACGTTTTCTTGGTGGTACAAACGATATACTCGTCAGTGCGACGGGGTACAAACGATTGCTTGATATTACAGATGGGTACAAACGATTGCTCGATAGTTCAGACGGGTACAAACGTTTTCTCCTTGGTACAAACGATATACTCGTCAATACGAATGGGTACAAACGATTGCTCGATACTACAGACGGGTACAAACGTTTTCTCGGTGGTACAAACGATATACTCGTCAGTACGAATGGGTACAAACGATTGCTCGATACTACAGACGGGTACAAATGTTTTCTCGTTGGTACAAACGTTATACTCGACAGTACGAATGGGTACAAACGATTGCTCGATAGTACAGACGGGTACAAACGTTTTCTCGTTGGTACAAACGATATACTCGTCAGTGCGAATGGGTACAAACGATTTCTCGATAGTCCAGACTGGTACAAACGTTTTCTCCGTGGTACAAACGATATACTCGTCGATACGAATGGGTACAAACGATTACTCGATAGTACAGACGGGTACAAACGATTTCTCGGTGGTCCAAACGATATACTCGTCGATACCAACGGGAACAAACGATTGCTCGATAGTACAGACCGGTACAAACGTTTTGTCGGTGGTACAAACGATATACTCGTCGATACGAACGGGTACAAACGATTTCTCGATAGTACAGGCGGGTACTAACGTTTTCTCGTTGGTAAAAACGATATACTCATCAATACGAATGGGTACAAACGATTGCTCGATAGTACAGACGGGTACAAACGATTTCTCGGTGGTACAAACGATATACTCGTCAGTACGAATGGGTACAAACGATTCCTCGATAGTACAGACCGGTAAAAACGTTTTCTCGGTGGTACAAACGAAATACTCGTCGATACGAACGGGTACAAACGATTGCTCGATAGTACAGACGGGTACAAACGATTTCTTGTCAGTAAAAACGATATACTTGTCGATACGAACGGGTACAAACGATTGCTCGATAGTACAGATGGGTACAAACGTTTTCTCGGTGGTACAAACGAAATACTCGTTTTTACCAACGGGTAGAAACGATTGCTCGATGGTACAGACGGATACAAACGTTTTCTCGGTGGTACAAACGATTGCTCGACAGTACAGACGGGTACAAACGTTTTCTCGGTGGTACAAACGATATACTCGTCAGTACGAATGGGTAGAAACGATTGCTCGATACTACAGACGGGTACAAACGTTTTCTCGTTGGTACAAACGATATACTCGTCAGTACGAATGGGTACAAACGATTGCTCGATAGTACAGACGGGTACAAACGTTTTCTCGTTGGTACAAACGATATACCCGTCAGTACGAATGGGTACAAACGATTTCTCGATAGTCCAGACTGGTACAAACGTTTTCTCGGTGGTACAAACGAGATACTCGTCGATACGAATGGGTACAAACGATTACTCGATAGTACAGACGGGTACAAACGATTTCTCGGTGGTCCAAACGATATACTCGTCGATACGAACTGGTACAATCGTCTGCTCGATAGTACAGACGGGTACAAATGTTTTTTCGGTGGTACAAACGATATACTCGTCGATACGAACTGGTACAAACGTCTGCTCGATAGTACAGACGGGTACAAACGTTTTCTCGGTGGTACAAACGATATACTCGTCAGTACGAACGGGTACAAACGATTGCTCGATAGTACAGACGGGTACAAACGTTTTCTCGGTGGTACAAACGATATACTCGTCAGTACGAACGGGTACTAACGATTGCTCGATAGTACAGACGGGTACAAACGTTTTCTCGGTGATACAAACGATATACTCGCCGATACGAACGGGTACAAACGATTGCTCGATAGTACAGACGGGTACAAACGATTTCTCGGTGGTACAAACAATATACTTGTCGATACGAACAGGTACAAACGATTGCTCGACAGTACAGACGGGTACAAACGTTTTCTCGGTGGTACAAACGATAAACTCATCAGTGCGAACGGGTACAAACGATTGCTCGATAGCACAGACGGGTACAAACGATTTATCGGCGGTACAAACGATATACTCGTCAGTACGAGGGAGTACAAACGACTACTTGACATTACAGACGGGTAAAAACGATTGCTCGATAGTATAGACGGGTTCAAACGTTTTCTCGGTGGTACGAACTATATACTCGTTGATACCAACGGGTACAAATGTTTTCTCGGTGGTGCAAACGATATACTCGTCGATACCAACGGATACAAACGATTTCTCGGTGATACAAACGATATACTTGTCGGTACGAACGGAAATAAAAAAAATAAAAAAATCGAAAAATTATTTTCCAAAAAAAATTTTGAAAAAAAAACTAAAAAAAAATTTTCGACGGTACAAACGGGTACAAACAATTCTCTTTTCATTCGCGTTTATTAAAATTGTTTAGCTCTAAATGGGTTGCGGTCCATTTTTCCATACCCTCGTACTTTTTTCCCCCTTAAGGTACAAACGAAATTAAAGGCGGTACAAACGGGTACAAACCGAGTACAAACGAATGCAAAAAAAAAAATTACTTTCTGTAAAGTCAGTTGCCAAGTTCACACAGGTTTAAAGTTTGCATCATTGGTATATAATGAAAATTCATTATGTTGGAATCAATCGAATTTTTTTTGACAGGCTTAGGCTACGAAAAAACTCAAATGTTGGTCAGAATTTAAAAAAAAACGATGCAAATAATAATAAGTTTCATTGCATGACAACGATGCAAACTTCAACGTTATCATTTTTATGGTTTCATACACTTCAAGACATTTACGCTAAGGTTCTTTAAGGTATTCCTTTCACGAACCTGAATATTTAACAATCAACTGATTTTCGCCTATAATCAAGTAAAAATACATCCCAGTATACTGGTCGAACTTTTAATGAAAAATTACGACTCTAAAAAGAATTCGTAACGACAATAAAAACCGCGGGTTACCGAATGTTTAAAGAAAATATTAATTATAAAACTAAGAACAATTGTGACTGGCGGAAAAAATTGCGTAGTCGCGACTTTTCAAAGAAAATGTCAGAACGTCTTAACTGACTAAATTTGTGTTAAATATATTATTCTAGTTTATCGTCGGGTATAATAATTTATTGTGACTTATTGTTATTGAAGGGGGAAATCCCTTTAGACGCCTGAAAATGAGTCATTTTTCATGAATTCTTTTAAAGGTGATAAAACAATCGCATCATTTTCAAATTTTGACATTATCGTATTACAACATTCAAGTGTTGAAAAAAATTATTTTTGAAACAAAACAAAATAGCGACGGTATAAGATATTTCTGTAGGCGTCTTTTGAAAAAGTGCTCATATTATAGCTTGAAAAGTTATTCATCGATCTGGCTGAAATTTTGGGAGGTTCTCACTATAACATTATTGGAAAGATATACCTAAAGTTTCAAGGTTATCGCGTAAAAAATTACTCTACTGGGGTAAAATTTGTCGAGAAAGTGGTCAATAATATAAAAATTTGGGTACAAAGCCTACTTAATTTTTAATTTAATACTTATTTATATTTTTATGAGTATATCCTTCCAATAATGTTATACTGAGAAATCTCCCAAAATTTCAGCCAGATCGATCAATAAGTTTTTTAGCTATAACGTGAGCAGTTTTTCAAAAGACGCCTAAAGGAATACCTTATACCACCGCCATCTTGTTTCGTTTAAAAAAAAAATTAACACTTGAAAGTTGTAACTAGAAAATGTCAACATTTCAAAATGGTGCGATTATTTTATCACCTTAAAAAAAATTCATGAAAAATGACTCATTTTCAGGGGTCTAAAATAATTTCCCCCCTTAAGCGCCACTGTAATTTACCAATTATTCAGAAAGGCCCTCTGCGAAAGGAATACTTTAAATAGATTGCCGTTTTACTTTTTCCTTAGGACAAATAGGGGATTATCCCCTTTTTCGAAAGGTGTCTCAATTTGATCCTTTGGTGGTAATAAACTACTAGAATTTTTATTTTTATTTTATGAAATCGATAAGTGCCATGAAAATGCATTTAAATCTTACATTTCAAATTTTCGCGCGAAAACGCTAGCCGCCATGTTGCTTCGGTTCGTGACATCACTTGCATAGTAAACATCGACGCTGCGCCAATTGTGAATGCGTAAATTTGTTTGGTTAAAAGTGAGTTACAATCCCTATTTGTATGTTGTTCCTAAATGTAAGAATACTAGTGCAAAAACATCGGGAAAGTTGTGGATTAAAATGTCAATTGATATAAATATGAGGAAGACTTGGTTAAAACTTGCAAGAAGAGATCCAAAGTCATAGTCCGAAAAAACTCATTTGTCCGTTTTTGAAGTGAAGATAACTATTTTTAAATTTGCAATTAACTATAACAAACGAGAATATATAGTTTTTGACGCCTTCTTTCACAGGTTAGAGAGCAATACGTCTACCGTTTCTTTGTTTACTATGTAAATGACGTCACGTCGGAATCCATTATGGCGGCTACCGTTTCGCATGTTCATTGAACAGATAGGAAAAGGATTTAAAAAAAATGAATTATAAAATTTATTTTGTGTTTTTATAAATAAAAACCAACATTATTCGATTGCTTATTGCGAAAACTGCCTTATTTATACATTCTTAGTATCTTTCTTACATAGAGTAAAATACCCTATTCTCTCGACACTTAATTTTCGGGCCTCTGGAGTGTCACCGCTCAGAGTGTCTTTAATTTTGTGCAAGTTCGTCGAGAATACATTTTTCTCGTAATAACAAATGATTATCCCGATTTATTGGCCCGACTGCATGCAAATTTACTTTGTTCTCCCTTACATTGAAATATATCGATATTCCGCGTACAAAAGTAATTTTTTAAAATAAACAGCCCATTTTTTTACTACCCTGTCGAAAGGGGGCCGGGTTGAAATTCCGAACTTCGAATGAACAGAACGCTCAAAACTCCGAAAGAATGTCACACGAAAGACCAAAACTCCGAAAATCTGAACACCGTCAAAATAATTCGGCTATGGAAGTTTTAAAAAATTCAAAATTTGCAATAAATCGATGAATTATTTCAAGAATTTTGTTATGCATTAAGAAGGAATTTCGACCCGCCCCCCATGTCAAGATCATCCCAGCGGAAGTCTACACAGTTGACTGTAAATGATGTGGAACGTATATCATTGTCTAGACAAATTTCAAAATTGACGTAAAATCACTTCTTAATAATAAAAATTCTTGAAATAATTCGTCGATTTATTGAAAATTTTGAGACTTTTAAAACTTCAAAAGCCAACTTATTTTGACGGTGTTCAGATTTTCGGAGTTTTAGTCTTTCAAGTAAAATTCTTTCGGAGTTTTTCTCTTACGGGGTAGTATTCTTTCCGAGTTTAGAGCGTTCTGATCATTAACAATTCAAAATTGACGTAGAATGACTTCTTAATAATAAAATTTCTTGAAATATTTCGTCGATTTATTGAAAATTTTGAAACTTTTAAAACTTCCATAGCCAACTTAGTTTGACGGTTAATTTTCGGAGTTTTAGTCTTTCAAGTAAAATTCTTTGGGAGTTTTGCTCTTACGGGGTAGTATTCTTTCCGAGTTTTGAGTGTTCTGATCATTCAAAGTTCGGAATTTCAACCCGGCCCCATTTTGAATTTCGGAACATTAAAATTCGGAAGTTTAAACCGCCAATTTTTACCAGGGTTCATCAATATCCTACGTAATTTACTCACGTTGAAACCGATTTTTTCGCGAAAAGTAAGAATTAACTCACCGATATAACGTGTTCTCCTCTGCCGGCTTTGGCTATCAGGTCCCAATCGATCGTGTCCACGTAGCAGAGCGCTGGATTTTTTTCAAATCGTACAGAACCCCGAAGTATGTCAGTCAGCGAATGAAGCCCTATCTCCTGAAGATGCATCATCTCGAACGCGACGAGGGCATAATTTATAAACAACGAGTGTCCACGTATTACCGTGAGATTTGGAAACAGACGTCCGACGCTTCTCAAACCGTTGACTCTGAGTATAAGAAATACAGGTTTTTAAATTACTCACTGTAAATCCAACACTTCTATAGAATCGTCGATTCACGGAGAGATGGAATGAGGCATGAATTTTCAGATGCGGTTTTGGAAAAAAAGTGGCCAATCAATTTGAGGACTTAGCGTTATAATAATTTGAAAAGCATCACATTTATCACCGTGAAAAGGCACTGAGCTGCTGGTTTTTTAATTACCTCAAACGGAAACGAAAAAAGATTGTTTTAAAATATACTTGACCACTTAAGCATGAACGGGTCTTCTAACGCTAACAAAAAGACTATTTTCATGAATTTTTTTGATAGGTTTATATTATAGATATTGATATAAAAGTTGTTACACTTAATAAATATACTATAGAAAAACATTTAAAAAATTTTGTATGTTTTTATGGATCCCCAACAAACTTTAAACGCGTTTTTCTTGAAACAACGTTCTTCGACGGCTTGTTGATGAAATCTTCGAAACTACTGAATCGATCCTTATGAAATTTTAACCATATATTCTTCACAACTATAGCTATAACGCATATCAAGGATTTTTTTTAAATTGATATTTACAATGCTTTTGCCAAAAACGGTAAAAAAACACATTTTTTGTTTTTTTTTATGTGCGCCATTTTGTTATTTTTGCATATATCAAAAATCGTATGATATGCGCTACAGCCATTGACATACTGAGTCTAAGACCGTTCGATTATTTTGTTTCGTATGATCCATCTCCGAGATTTCATAACAGCGCAGACCTACAATTTTTTTAGGACATTTTTTTAACTACCATTTTCGTCTATAAATAGTGAGTTACATAAATAATTTTTTTTCAAATGAATTTCGAAAGTGTATTTCTTAAGTGCAACAACTTTTATATCAATTTCAGTAATGTCAAACTATCAAAAAATTCATGAAAATAGCCTTTTTAGCGTCTAAAGTGAGAAGACCCCTTAACGGAGATTTTTTTCATTTTTGGAAAATTCGTATGATAACCATTCAAAAGAGTTTTTTTTTTATTTTTCAATATCTTCATCGATAATCGACACTTTTTTTGTAAGTTCCGTGATTTTACAAACTTTGGACAAATTCAGGCATCCTTTGATGCTCAGATATAAAAATATATTCAACAAAAAAAATAGCTGGCTTTTTTTGTTCGACATAATCCAAGAAAGAACCTATGCGGTACATGGTTCTACAAAAAAGGACCGGTAGTTTGGGCCCCTCTCGCGAAGGGATTAAAAAAATGTCAATAATTGATATCGTTGCTCGATTCTTATAATATAATTGAATATTATAAAATTCTTTTCACAACGATATTTATGCTGATTCTGCAATAATTCTAGTAATTTGTTCCTGTCGTAACGAATTGAAGTACAATGCAAAACCACAGGTTATTATGCTATTAAGGTTTGCATCGTTGAAATGCAACGAACACGTATTTTTTTCGTGTTCCCTTATTTCTTCAGGACATTTACACCTGTATTCATAGTCGTTCCTTAAGAAATAAGGCTCCCTTGTTCTTTGTTCTGAACGAAGAACAAGGAATAAGGATTGCTCAAGGTACATCTATGAATGCGGGTGTTAGGCTACGAAACTCACTGAATCATTATTGAGAATCCTTATTGAGAATTTGTAACCAAAAACTACAAAAAAAAAAACGATTTTATACTACAGTAAAACCTTGATTATACGTTTTGCACTGATACGTTTTTATTTATACGTCAAATTTCTCTAGCCTAGGCAGATTCCGTTCATAAAGATGGTAATAAAGTTTCATTTTTACGTTTTACGCGCTTCTACGTTATTAATTTTATTCCCCAGCGTCAATTTCGAGGTTCGTTTTTTTTCAGACATACGATAATCACACGTGATATTCTCTCGCCGAAGAAAATCTCATGTGACTGCGTTTTGATGTTTTGATGTTTCTGACCTCGATTATGTATGCATGTATTGTGATTACATATCTCTTATCAATACGAACGTGTCTTTGACTTACTAGTCTAAAACGTTAAAGCTTAGTGTTACAAACTTGCAATAAGGAGTTAGGCCACAGTAACGTCTATAAAATCATGTGCGAATTTAACAATTTTTTTCGCATGAAAAAGTGATTCATTCATAAAATTAACTACACATATATTTAGCGTGAATATCAAGCTGTTAGAAAATATATATGTTTTTTTTCGTTGTACAAAATGACCGACTGCTCGAAACTTCTCAAAACAGTTTTTTTTTTCAATTGGCGTAACAAATAACTTCAACAATTGTCACTCGATTTACTTCAAATTTGAAAGTTATGTTCCTAATTGCATTTCGCAGAGAAGTACGTACGGAATTTCTGATTAATCGAAAACTTTTCATTTTATGAGCACCTTATGAGCAGTTGTAACGAAATTTTTCACTGGAATTTCATTTCTTAAGTTCAAATACCTACAACTTTTGAATAAAACAATATTTTTTAAATTCCGTACGTACTTCTCTAGGTATTCTAATGTAGATTGACGAGAATTTTTGTTTTTTGTTGTAGGTCAAAAATTGTGGATGCCAAATGTCACGCCGCGGAGCGCCTAAAAAAAGATATAACAAAAGAAAATATTAGTAGCCGGCCATTTCGGACATCGAAAAAAAATGTATATATTTTTCAACACCTTGATATTCATACTAAATAGATGTGTAATTCATTTTATGAGTGAATCACTTTTTCATACGAAAAAAAAATTTTTAATTCGCACATGATTTTATACCCGTTACTGTGGCCTAACCCCTTAAATAAAAGTTCAAAACGGAAATTCGAAAACTTGAGTTGGCTCATTACTCAATTATTACCAATCATTTTTTTTTTGTTGGAAAACCAAACATTAACATAATAGAGGTACTACTATTAAAAAACATGGTGAATTAATGGCAACAATCGCCATTTTCAAATATTAAAGAGTTCCAGATACATACTGTATTTCACTTTTACGTTATTCTCACTGATACGCCATATTTGATGTACCCCTTGAAAAACGTACAACGGACGTTTCACTGTACAATAAAAATAAAGAAATGAAAAAATCAAGAGGAATTTTCGTTATGTCCGAACGATGCAAACTTCAACACCATGGGTTATTCGGATGTGTCTTTTTTTCAACCATATCTGAAAATCTTGCCTAGAATGTAAATGTCTGCAAAAATCCAAATACAACCGAAATGAATTATTCGCATATTAAAAATTCCAAAATCGTTATACTGATGGTCATGAAAATTCCTCGAATATTAATCTAGGTGATACATTTACGATAACCAACACGATAAAGATCGAGATCGTACTTGCCTTCGTCAGATTTCTCGCAAATACAATATTCAATCATGTGTAAAATCCCGCAGCCCAGTTACGAAACTTTCATAGATCCGTTACTACCGGTAATATTAGGAAAGAAGGTCTTTCGACGAGATATACGTATATCTATATAAAGCGGGTTTAACAAAACGTCTTCGAATTACCTGTAGAGCACAAGATATCCGGTTATCTCGATGAGATCCGGAAACGATAGATTCGCGTATGCCGTGTCGTCCGCGTGGTCAATGAGCAGTATTTGAACAAAACCCTCAACGACTCGACAGCCCTCGAGTCTCGAGAATTCACTCACGCTGTTCCTTATGTCTATGCTTTGGCACACTGGAAAGATAAGCAAAATAGGCCTTGATAATTAGGTCGCAAAGAAAGCGCGACAAATCATTATTTTCATTTGTAATTTATATTTTTTTTAAAGCAAAGTATAAAGAACGGATATGAATTTTTTAGATGTACGCAAATTACAATATGGCGAAGGAGAATAGGGAAGCTGGGAGGTTTGGACTGGACCAGTGCAGGTGTCTCGTGGCAGCTAAGCTCGAGGATCTCTTCCTGCCGGAAGTCCGCTGTCTAGACGATCTTTTCTCCTCACAAGGAGCATCACTTCGGCGTCCTCCTCCGATTTTGTTGAAACTTTTTTATGTGGAAGAATATAATAAACTAAGAGGCACGTATTTTTTTATCGGCGGAAAAACGGTTTCAAGGGGTGAAACGCACCCTCGAAAATAGGGGTATTTTTCGTTTTTTCGGGGATAACGTTATCGTTCTCATCTCCGATGTAGACAAAAAATAAACATTGTTGCGATTTGAATTTTTTTATATCTCGTACCGTTAAATCGTTATCGACGAAAAACGAAAGACGTCCCCATTTTTGAGGGTGCGTTTCACCCCTTAAAACCATTTTTCCGCCTATAAAAAAAATACGTGTCTCTTAGTTTTTGATACTCTTCCACCTAAAAAAGTTTCAACAAAATCGGAGGAGGACACCAAAGTGATGTTCCTTGTCAGTCCACCCGCCCAGTTATGGCCTGCTCTATCTTTCTGTCTCTCTCTCGTTGCTCTTGTACATAAGTCAGATATCGGGAAACGTAAAGTGTGAAAATCAGCTCGCTTTTTCAATTCGGAATTTATCAGTTTTTTGTTTTTCGCGTGCCGAAAAAACCGCAAAATGTAGCAACATAAGTGAAGCCGTCAATTTCACTGTTTTATTTACACAGAACGTTTTTAAAGTGATCAAAAAGAATGTAATGAGGTCGTATAACAAGTTGTATTTAAAACAGAATGCCAATCGTAAATTATATATATACATATATATATATATATATATATATATATATATATATATATATATATATATATATATATATATATATATATCCGTAGAGAGTCGGCATACGTATCAGCCTTATAAAATTTCAAGGCCGTTGACCAGCTAGTTTTATTGATGTGATCTCTTCAAGAATCCCGGGAATGTCGCTTCCCAAATAGGGTTTTACAATCGGCACAGTAATGGCCCACGACTGGTTGCCAGAGAACAAACGATGGCGCGGTAATGGCTATACAAACGGGCCAGATCCGCACCATGCATGGTTGGTAATGGTAAACCAGGAATGGCTGCTAAGACTGGGCCAACTATCATACGCCCATATTGGCCCAGCAACGGCTGCCGGATCTTCTGCCGGGAATGAAAAACAAAAAATTGACAAATTATGAATATAAAAATTCTAGTAGTATCTTTTTTGTTTTCTTATGCTTTACTTATGTCCATGTACATAGAATAATTGCATTAAAAACAGTTTCTGCATTGTTCAAATTTTTACCTTTCATCGGGATCGAACCTGCGCCTTTCGTTCTATTGTCGAGCGCTCTACCCACTTAGCCATTTTAACACTTACAGAACCCATCGTTTGTCCGTTCCTTACTTTTGTGCCGATAATTTTATTCGTGACATTAAAGTTTACCGACAGTTTTTTTAGTCCATTTAGGCTGTAAAAATAACTCGCTCGTTTTGGGTGAAGTTCCGAAAAGCATACTCCTCTGATCGAGCTGAAATTTTGCACCGAACTTCCTCTCATTATCCTAAGAAAAACCGTTAACGGATTTTTGACGACTAGCAATAGTTTTCCATACATCGCATTGTAAAGTTTATTATTTCACGCCAAACGAGTATATCTATATACCCCATAGATACCCCCACTCCTCCGGCCGCGCTGCTTCCTGGCAAACAGTGCTCGCCCGTATGTGCATATCACTTGCCATGTGGGATGGCTTTGTTTGGATTTATTTAATATAGTAGAAGCGCAGTACAATAAATAACTTTCAATATCCGATATATCGAAAACTATTGCTAGTCGCCAATATCCTTTTAAAGGTTCTCTTAAAATATTGAAAAGAAGGTCGATGCAAAATTTCAGCTTCATCAATAGGATATGCTTTTCGAAACCTTATCCCTTGTTTTTACGTGTTACAGTTTAACGACCTGCATTTGCAAAACGCCCAAAAACAAACCATCAATGGGTGGAATAGATCTGGCAAGCCGTTCATCCGCCTACGATACCCCAATGCTGATCGCCATATTATCGGTGCGATGGTATTGGCCCACCAATGGCTGGCATAGATCTGGCAAGCCGTTCATCTGCCTACAATACCCCAATGCTGATCGCCATATTATCGGTGCGATAGTATTGGCCCACGAATGGCTGGCATAGATCTGGCAAGCCGTTCATCCGCCTACAGTACCCCAATGCTGGTCGACGAATTATTGGCCGATTATCAGCAAACCGTTTAATGGCTGAATGCTGGCATTTTTGTTACGACAGGCGACCCTATATGGGTTCCGGCATAATCTTGAATGACATCTGTAGGTACTGGTAAAAATTCTTCCAAACGGAACAAATTTTACCGATATAGAAGAACGGTGAACAGTAATATACTCGACACCCAAGAATTCATCGTTTGTTGCTTCTCAACCAAAAATATCAGTTTTTAAATTTCATTAACGCTTGAATAATTTACGAACGGCAGGAGGAAATTTAATGAAGGGAGAAACAAGAGCAATCGCGTATGGTATTATACAAAAAGATATTATTAGAATATTCGTTAAACAAAAATACGTTACAACGCTTGTATAGACTTTCCTACATTGTTTGCAAATTTTCTTTGTCATTGGCGTTCGGAGGCTCGCCATTTGTGTTTTAAAGATATTCTTAATTATTCACGTGTATCGTTCCTCGTCCCAAGCACAAATACCAAAAATGATGTCTGAAAACCGGATACGATGTCTCTAAGTTCACAATGTTTTTATTTTTAATTAATTCTTCCTGTGGAAATAAGGCGACGCCGAAATTTTACCTTACTTTCGTTAAGCTTCGAGCCCCCATCCGTGAGAGTTGGAATAAAATAAAATGGCCAGACTTGCCACTTTCGATGATTCATGCTGCGAGCAACCCACATTCGATGATTTATGCCGCGAGTGAAAGAACATTCGGAAATTGAAGTCGTAAGAGGCGTTTCATTATTGAAACTTCCAAAATACTATCGTAAACGGTAAAACATCATAGTGGGTCAAAGATTACGAGATTGAAACAATATTTTAGTGTCTTCATTTGAGAGTGACAAGTTGAGAACCAAAATAAACGTGAAAAGCAAATGCACTCATGAAATTTTAGAACTTTGCCATAAAGAACTGCTCATATGATATATGAATATTTATAGATATGAGCATATATATACATATATAAAATATACATATATGATATGCTGAGGTACTAATATGATAGAAACGTCTCGCTTCATTTCCGATTTCTGTCCAAGATTAATTCACGATAATCGGCGATAATTCACCATAAATGCATACTGGAATATGTGTGAGTAATAAAAATACCCTAGGCACAGCAATTAGAGGATCAGAACAAAATCTCGATGTTTTTAGGTGACTTTCAGAAGGCTATAACTCGGAAAAACATGGTAGTAGAGCAATAAAAAAAAAAGCAAATTGAAGCTGGAAGTCTCTAGTTTCGAGATCTGTAGGTGAAATATTTTTATCCATGAAAGTTTCTGAGTTAACTCAAAGAGATCGCAAAAGTTTTTTTTTTAATTGCCCATTTTTTAAGAGGTGCACGGGCTTGGGTAAATTTTTTTCAGTAATGTAACTATAATGCTTGTTTAGTTGGATTCTTCCGCTTTCATTTGAGAGGTTTCTGAGCTTTGTACGATGATTTTTCGCTAAGTTATCGTCGTTCGAAGCGAAAAACAACTTTTTGGCTTTGAACTCGAGAACTAATGATCGTACAAAAAATATACGGAGGGTTTTGAATACTTCAAAGTTTCTTATATAAGGTGTGATTAGTGTTTTTTTAATAAACAATTTTTTTTCAATATGAAAACCGTGAATGAAAGACAGGTATAAAATCGCATTTCCACGGAGTTTCACTAAACTTGAGATAACTCAAGAAATAACGAATAGACTGAGGATAGATTTGGTTTTTTCTAACCTCAAAGTATCCAAACCGCTGCGATTTTTCTTTCACTGTGATCCAAACGATTGAAATTTTTACTTTTGCGTAAAACGAATTAAAGGATACATTTTTCACCGTTTACTCATTTCTTTAAATTGAAGATTTTTTTCGCAATAATCAATATTCTTTTCATAAAAAAATGTGTGACATGGAAAAAAATAGGGAAAATAATTTTTTCAAAATGTTCTCTGATAACCAAATTGTTAAATTTCATCTGTACAATATTGACAAAGTACACAATCATGTCGGTGGTAAAAAAAATGACAGCATCTTAAAAAAATGAACAATTTTTTTAATCACTGTGTACTTTGTCAATATTGTACAGATGAAATTTAACAATTTGGTTATCAAAGAACATTTTTAAAAATATATATTTTTCGATTTTTTTCCAAGTCACACATTCTTTGATGAAAAGAATATAGATTCTTGTGAAAAAAATCTTCAATTTGAAGAAATCAGTAAAAGGTGAAAAATGTATCCTTTAATACGTTTTTCGCCAAAGTGAAAATTTCAATCATTTGGATCACAGTGAAAGAAAAGTCGCAGCGGTTTGAATACTTGAGGGCTTCTTTGGCGTACTTTGAGGTTAGAGGATAACGGAATCTATTCTCAGTCTATCCGTTATTTCTTGAATTATCTCAAGTTTAGTGAAACTCCGTGGAAACGCGATTTTTTACCTGTTTTTTATTCAAGGTTTGCATATTAAGGAATAATTGTTTATTAAAAAAGACTAATCACACCTTTTAGAGGAGACTTTGAAGTATTCAAAACCCTCCGTATATTTTTTGTACGATCATTAGTTCCCGAGTAATGAATGATCAAAGCCAAAAAGTTCTTTTTCGCTTCGAACGACGATAACTCATTGTCAGCGAAAAATCGTCGTACAATGCTCAGAAACCTCTCAAATTAGATCAGAAGAATCCAACTAAACGAGCATGATAGTGACATTGCTGAAAAAAATTTACCCAAGCCCGTGCACCTTTTCAAAAATGGGCAAACATTTTTAATTTTTTTCTTTTGCGATCTCTTTGAGTTAACTCAGAAACGTTCATGGATAAAAATCAGATTTCCAGCTTCAATTTGCTTGTTTTTTGCTCTACTACCATCTTTTGCCGAGTTATAGCCTTCTGAAAATCACCTAAAAACACCGAGATTTTTTCTGATCCCTTAATTGTTGTGCCTAGTGTATATCTTCGCGGGTCTTTAAGGTAGTCCTACGCCAGGCTTCAAACCATAGGATTTTCTTAATTTTTTTTTGAGCTTCACTAAATATATTAATAATCGTCTCTGTAAAATTTTAGGGTCGTTTACCGACCAAATTACAGAGAAAAGAAATATTAAAATTGCGTATTTTTGTGAAGGAATTCTGAAACAACATACAAAACCCCCATTTCCGGTCGCTACAAAAGTGTTTATAAGAGTGGGAATGCGTCAGATTCTTAAAAATAATCAGATTTACCATTTCGCATTGGATTACTGGTAGTAATCCAGTGCTCTCAGAAAAAAAAAACGCTTATTGACCTAATTTTTATGTCATATCAAGTTTAATTTGAACTTCCGGTATTGGATTTATTACCACTTGCTACGATGAAGAGACGTGACAGTAAGGCAACAGCTGACTGTAGTCCTATATCATCTCGCCCTTTCGAATTTTCACACATATTTCATTTTTAACCGACATATTTCGCGGACACAAATTTTCCGGGCTTTTTACCAGTCATGGCGCGAATACAATGCTTTATATTTCCCGCACCTGACATTGTTGAGACAGATCGACGTTGAAAAGCATGGAAGTTGAACGCGCCTGGTTGAGTAAAAAGAGACGGAAATGGAACCAATATTGCCAAATGTCAAACCTAGAACTACTGCGCGAATCGTTGGAATAACTATTTTTCATTTTTCTAATTAAATGTGAACATTCATTAAACAGTTTACTCATGGAAAATTTAGTTATTACAATTTTTTTTGCATATGTTAAAAATATAAATTGTCCAAGTCTCAAGTATGATCAGTGGTATGACTAGTGTGAAGCGATAGGACTACCTTTAAAAGAAATTTATATGATTGCTGGATGGAAAACACATTTGAATGGGCAAAATAGACTCGTCACGGAGAGGGCTCCCGGTCGATTTTAATCTTTCGGAGAAGTCAACAAGGAGATAATATTTGCACCAATTACGTCTGGTACAAAAAACATGATTTCTCAAATATTATATTACATAATTGCGGTATAAACAGTCATTTGTCTGGTAAAATTATTTGATGACTTTTGCTGCTCTTCGAATTTGTTTAACCGCATGCAGATATTTGGCATTATCATATCGCAGTGTTTTTGACGTGGTTTTTTATCATCTTCATCATCGAAACGCTTGAACAATAAAAGCCCATCCCTTAAGACTGACATATCGCCGTAACCTACCTCTTCCCTACATATGATAAATTTAAAAATATATTTTCACTGTATATACCGGGTGTCACATTTTAATCTTACACTTTATTTATCTCGAAAAATACTGCTCCGATCAAGAATGAAGTACGATAAAACTTTCAACGTTCAAAGGGAGACGTTAAAAGAAAATCTTTTTCGGTCCAAAACTCAAAAAGGCGACGTTAAGATGTCCGACATGTTTTTTTTTTCAAAATGGGGACATGAATTTTTTCTCACCAAAAAAATTTGTCAGGCCGCACTAACAACTTTTGTAGGAAATGTTTTTTGATAACATTAATCATTTTTAGGTTAAAATACGATTTTTTACTATTTTAGCGCTATCCAGAATGTACCACGAGGAGGCGGGATATACCTACATTTAGACAGGAAAAAATTACGCAATTTTGAGGGTTTTTTTAAACTTAGAAATAATTATAGTACATTTTTCAAACTGTAGCTATACAATAATAGTATATTTAAGTATACAAAACCATTTTTTTAAATTCATATATCATCAAAATGGCAAAGCTGTGGCAGAGTATTACAGCAAGGTTGCCGCGGGAGTTGCAAATCGGCGTGCAGTCGAGCTTCTCGTGGACTTTAATTTGCAAAAAAATTCAAACATTTTTCAGTTAGAACTTGTATAGTTTCAATTTGACAGTAATTAAAATGAGAAAAATGCAAACTTCATATAATGGCACGCATTTGCAAAAAAAAAAACAACATTCGACGCAAAATTTCTGTAAAATTTGGATTAAAAAAGTAGTTTTTTTTTCTAATTTTTCACAAACCATTCTCGTCAAGTAGAAGGTAGCAATATTGTCAATATTTCTACCAAGTTTCAACTCAATCAGCTTAATGATTTTTGAGTAAACCTGCACGCTAATTTCGAAAATGCTGTTTTGAGAAAAACGCGTTTGAAGTTTACGCCCCAGCGTTGGCGGGCTGTAACGTTTGATGTTTTTGGAATTTCGGTTTGAAACTTTGGGAAAATATTCTACATATATAGTTCTATCGTTCAAAGAAGAAAAAAAAAAATTTTGATCGTTGTAAATGTATATGCCGTCTTAACATTGCTAGTATAAGTATGCGTGTGTGGGTGGGTGTGAGTTTTTTTAGGTTTGTTTGCATTTGGCTGGGTTTGTTCGATAACCCAAAACCCATACAAGGATTAGATTTCTGCGGCTCGTTACTTCCGTTATCAAACAAACCCAAGTGTGAGTGTGAGTTTGTTTGGGTTATCGAACAAACCTCAACAAACCTAAACAAACCCAAACAAGCGCGCACCCACATACACACGCACATTTACACCAGGGATGTTGAAGCTCTTTCTCCTCGTGGTACATTTAGATAGCGCTAAAATAGTAAAAAAAATTGTATTCTAACCCAAAAAGGATGAACGTTATTTTAAAAACTTTTCCTACAAAAGTTATTAGTTTTGGCCTGACAAATCTTTTGGTGAAAAAAATACATGATCGCATAAAAAAAAAAACTTGTCGGCCATCTCAACGTCGCTATTTTGAATTTTGAACCAAACATTTTTTTTCTTAACGTCCTCCTTTGAACCCTAACAGTTTTATTATCCTTCAATATTTCATCGGAGCAGTATTTTTCGAGACAAATCAGGTATAAGATTAAAATGGGACACCCATATACCCGCGTAGAAATTTCTTACGGTTAACCTTAGAAATCAGGCCATACTAAAATGGCCCTACTAAGTCTGTCCCTGATAAGATCCTACTAAGGCTTTCCCCGATAAGTCCCTACCAAGGCTTTCCCTGATAAAGCCCTACTAAGGATTTCCATGATAGGGCCCTACTAAGGCTTTCCCTGATTAGGCCATAAATAGGCATGCCCTGTATATAACTGTCTCAGCAGTCGATAGATGCGCATACCCTCCTATTTTCCACATGGAAACTTTGATTCGGCAGCATCGTAGCTTCGGAGTTTCGATTTATTCCTGAATTCCATAAAAAGGTGTTATGGACTGTCACGACAAGGAACGTTATGCAACTCGAATGCGTGTTAGAATATATCGCCAGCTTTGTAAGACGGAAAGAGAGAGAGAGAGAGAGAGAGAGAGAGAGAGAGAGAGAGAGAGAGAGAGAGAGAGAGAGAGAGAGAGAGAGAGAGAGGAATTATATATGAATAAAAAACGTATAGCATGTTATTCGGTAAAAGTCTCTAATAATCACAATAATATTAACGAATTGATATACTTTATGTGATACAACAAATAATTATAGGAATATATTTGGTGTTTTATGCCAAATCTGCGATCAAGATATTACAAGAACTCGGTCGCACAGGGGCAGCGTGCGTAGCTATAGGTAGGTAGGTTCTAGGTTCGATTTCATATAGACGAAATATTTTCCTGGAGAAAAATAATTTCAGTTAGCCTGGGAATGACGAATGATGATACAGAATGATTGTAGTAGAACTCTAAATTGAGTGTTTCATTTCGGATGTTTTAAATATTTGATGCACACCGTACACTTTAATTTACAGTGTATATTATAAGCAAATAAAGATTTATTCGAATCGAATCTTTATTTATTCAATTTGAATATATTTAATACAAGAAACCCGATAAGGGCCTGATCGGGCAACCTCATAAGGGCCTCATCAGGCAACTAGGTAAGGCCCATATGTGATACGACGTTACATTTTCTAGCAGGGCGCTTTCAGGCTGCCTCAAAAGTGCCCCACTAGGGCACTCAGTTAACCTGAACGCGCACTGAACCGGACCCTATAAAAATTTCTACCCGGGTATACATATACAGGGTGTCCATCTTATCTCTGCCACCCGAAATAACTCGGTAATCATCGACGTCACAAAAAAATGATCCAGACAACAGTTGTGCGGTGTGAATGGGGGCTAACGCATGGTGAAGTTCACCTCCACTTTTTTAAATGGAATGTACATTTTTTTAAACTATCTCGTAGAGCTCCTCAAGCCGCATAAAAACATTAGGGGGTCAAAGTCGTTCAAGGTCATTTAAAGTTATCTATTCAAATGAAATACAAATCTCAATGCCTCTAATCACTACCAAATATTTTGGCCTCTAATCACTACCAAATATTGGTTGATGGGCAGCCCTGGCTGCCCATCAACCAATGTCGGTTCTTCAATGTATATATAATTACATGCCCATAAGCACGCTCGGGAAGAATGACACGATCGAATTCCTTGCAGTTTTCTCTATTATTCGGTACGAATGTTGAAACGGTCTGTGCATGTCAATTATCGTATCTCGTTATCGGTATTTATGCACTCGTTAATATACGACATTTATTGAGCGCTCCCCCTTCGAGTATTGCTTACGAGAAATAATGCTACCTCGTAAATTGCAACACTCTACGACTGCACCGTGTCTCATTTGCACGCGACATCTAAATTATATACTCCGTAGTCGACATATACATCAACTTATATAGAGTCTTTCGGACGAAACAAGCTGGCAGTCTATTTTCACGTCAACAAATATGATCCACATTTTCGTATGCCCTTGCAATTCTAATACAGATGCAGCTTTATCGTACTTTTTCCTGCCAATCGTACCCGATAAGGGTTTTTTTTACCAAAATTGACAAGAAACGGACAAAAAATACGAGATTCCATGTTTTGAGCCGGAATAGAGAAGAATTCCATTAAGGTTGTCATGGGGTTTAGCCGTCGGGGGTTAAGTACGAGGGGAGCCCCCTATGCTTATGCACGGAGCCGATTGATTGTTATCAACTGTTAGCTTTCAAATAATCGTTATATTAAACGTGCGTTTTCGAACTATTTTTCTACATCTACGTGTAAAAATGTGCATTTTTGAACATTCGGTGATTACATCAAGTGTTGTCATTACTTTGTATAATTATTTTCTATAACTTTTTCTCGCGCTATTAACGCGGAACGAATTGGCAATGACGTAAATCGTGGTATATTACAATGCCCAGGTTGGCAGAAGTGTCGCGAAGTTAGAGACATATGCGCCGCCCTGTTCGTCGACCTCAATGTCGGCCCAAGGAGCTGTCAAAAATGAATATCGGTCCGAGTAAAAAAAATCCGCTGGAAAGAAAAAGTGTGTACTAATGCTGTCTATAATCTCGAAGAAATCAAAAACTTTAATAATTTTTCGATATTCTAAAAAAATGTATGTATGAAAAAAAATCCGCTTTATTTTGTTTTTGGCTAGAAATGGCTAGAAATGGATAATTTCCTAACATAGTTATCAAATTAATGTTAAGTAATTATTACTAATTAAGAGAATAAGTACCAATAATGTTCGTTGTTACTGATCCTGACCGAGTAGTTTGAGGTTTCCAGGCATAGTTACCGAATACCGATAAGATAGGTAGCATTCGTCCCGTCTACGACTTTGCCATGATTCCACAGTCCAATATTTTGTGTGCTTGATTTTTGCACAAATTCGCTATCAAAAACATTAATAATTTTATGACGGTACTGTAAATCCTCATTTTCACGGTATCAAGGGTCAGTCCAATAATTAGTCGAACCATGCCTATTTTTCTCAGCTCGGTGGTAACATTTACTTTGCAGATATTAATAATGTACTGAAAAACGATCGGGATTTTTGTCTCTAAAAAACGGTACTATGGATCGTATTCAAACTGCACAGGATGATCAGCAAAGAGGTCATAAAGGTCCAGAAAAAAATTCAGCTCGGTGGTAACATGTTAACTTAACCCCATAACAACCTTAAACGTTTTCGGAACTTTTGTGAAAAACGGCTGGACGGAATGACATTAAATGTTGACAGTGAATGTCAATTGCAAATGGAAGGACCCACAACTCTTTGATAAACCTGGTTACAAAAAAAATTACAGGTTCTCTTATCATAAAAAAACTGATATCAAAACAGGTTAAAAATTATATTTCGGTTGAATTAATCGAAAATCGATTAGCAGTGGCTTCTGGACATACTGGAAACACGAATTATGGAACTTTAACTAGTGCATTCCGCGAAAACATAAAGACAAGTTCGGAAAAATGTTGTGTAGGTAATTGTCGATATTTGCGACAAAACGCGTCCCTGGCTTACTCACATCAAGTGTGCCAGCGGTAGACAGCGTCGTTACGCGGCTGATCAACGATGGAGTACTATAGCAAAAGAGGGATTACGCCTCAAAAACGACTATCGAAAAAGCAGCTTACAAAAATTGTTTTCGTCTTTCAAAATAGCGAGGATCAAGTGGCTTTGGTCTAGAACGGTTCGCATATACTTGCGTATGTGCTCCCTGGAATGCTATTGCTCTGGGAGGTATTATTGCCTACGAGCTTTACAACCCGAGTGCAGGAACGTCTTAGTCAATAATGCAGGCGTGAGACGCGAACGCAAATCAAACTAGCACTCTACACAGCACGATCGTCAAATATTAGATCAATATATCGACCGGCCTATCGATGAAAGACCAAATTTTATCATCTAACGCAATGTCAACATCAAGTTACGAACACATCCATTAGGGTGGCACAAATTTGAGCTCTATTTTTTTCCTTTTTCTCACCATCCAATTATCTTATTCAAAGGAGAAAAAAATAGTCGCGAACGCTGCGAGCAGTCAACAAATATTGCAAGATGGCTCAACCCTCCCAAAAATTAAAATTTTCATTAAAAAAATCGATTTTTTTCCGCCCTCTTCTCACCCATGAATTGTACGCTTTATACTTTTAAAATTAACCTCGCGAAAGCTCCAACCGACCAATGAATATTTAGTGGTCGCTCAAGAGCTTCGAAATTTCCAATTTTCGCAAATTTTTTTTTGCTCTTCTCCTAAATTCAACTCTTTGTAAAATTTTCAAAACAATTAATCCCTTTTTCGGGTTAGAAGTGTGAGGTAAATTTGAAAAATATGTCTTTAAAGAAAAAAAAAAGGATTAATTGTTTCAAAATTTTTACAGAGCGTCAAATTTATGAGCGAGAAGAGTAAAACAAATATGTGTGAAAATTGGAAATTTCGAAGCTCTTGAGTTTTTAATGAAAATTGGAATTTTTGGGAGACTTGAGCGGTCTAAATATTTTTTGACGTCTCGCAGCTTTCGCGACAATTTTTTTTCTTCAAAAAAGATAATTGGGTGCATTAATATGCATATTCGGATACTAATCGGCGCAATTGACAATTTTGATGAAGACGCGCTGGGTGGTCGGCCCAGTGGTCGTCAAGGTCCTAGTGATCGTCATGTTTGCACATTAAATAAGTAAAGTAAATCGCCGGTTTTATTCCAGTGACTGCCATGACCCGAAAAAAAATTAATTTTTTAAATTCCGGCTCGATAAGTACTAGCCTTATCTATCTACTTTAAGAACAAAAATATTTTTTTTCGATAAAAAATGGCAGAGGCACATCTGGTGACGCAAACGCTGTCAACAAAAACACGTCCCAGGAAAACGACTGTAACTTTTTTATCGTTTGAATTTTTTAAACAAAATTTTCACACAATGTAGATAAAATGTCATACTTTAAAATGTATATCATGATTGTTCAATAGAATGCAGTTTTATACACAAAAAAAATCTTAAGGCCTTAGGCCACAGTAACGGGTATAAAATCATGTGCGAATTTAACAATTTTTTTTTCGTATGAAAAAGTGATTCACTCATAAAATTAATTACACATCTATTTAGTACGGATATTAAACTATTAGAAAACAATGTTTTTTTTCGTTGCACAAAATAGCCGACTACTCGAAACTTCTCGAAACAGCTTTTTTCCAATTGGCGTGACAAATAACTTCAACAATTTTCACTCGATTTACTTCGAATTTAAAAGTTATGTTCCTAATTGCATTTTGCAGAGAAGTATGTACGGAATTTCTGATTCATCGAAAACTTTTCGCTTTATGAGCAGTTTATGAGCAGTTATAAAGAAATTTTTAACTGAAAATTCATTTCTTAATTTCAAATACCTACAACCTTTGAATAAAACAATATTTTTCTAAATTCCGAACGTCCTTCTTTAGGTATTCTAATGTAGATTGACAAAAATTTTTGTTTTTTGTTCTACGTAAAAATTGTGGATGCCAAATGTCTCGCCGCGGAGCGCCTAAAAAAAAGGTAACAAACGAAAATATTAGTAGTCGGCCATTTTGTACATCGAAAAAAAAATATATATATATTTTCTAACAGCTTGATATTCATACTAAATAGATGTGTAATTAATTGTATGAGTGAATCCCTTTTCATACAAAAAAAAAATTGTTAAATTCGCACATGATTTTATACCAGTTACCGTGGCCTAAGGCCTTAAATTTAGCCGTCTCAGGTGTATGTAAGCCCTTAAAGCAGTTTGAACGTATGTGACAACTACTGGAACCATGGAGAACCAGGATACAACAGGAGACCAACTCCAAACTGTACCCGAAAATACGAATAATGATGGCGCGTCGGTCGAACAGACCCATATATATAGTAATATATCGTTCGACAAGGTGAAAGTGATCAGACGAGGTTCTAACCTCACAACGGACCGGTCTTGAGAGTATTAAGTAGAGTATACTACTTCGAACGACTTTATTCCTTGTTTTCATGATGTCCATATGAGAATTTTAAGGAAAAAACTATTTCAAAAGCAAAATGTGAGCCTCTTTGGAAATTGAACGATTTTTGCCGAATCAAGTTCTGTAATGCGTAATCGTTCTTATGCTCCAATAAATTACTTACGAGAACAAAAAACCTTAATTTTTCAATATACAGAACTACGCATCTACTTGCAGTCACTGGAAAAATTATACTGTACCTATTCGTACCAATCAGTGCATCACTTAATCTTAAGTTTTATTATAACACTGACACTTGATTAAGGTTAAATAGGTTAGTCATCGGTCCTACAATCGGAGCCGATATTTTATATACATCCGAAATATATATAGCATACTACCTTCGAAAGACCGCAGCGCCACCCTTTCCATTCGTAATTTTGGGGACGAGTTGAAATACCGAGTTTGGACTCCTGTATCTAGTCTCCACGAGTGGGACGTTCACATGGCGATTACAAGACCAACCGTCATGACGGCACGACGATGACCCGTACAATAGCGTCTTATAACCTTTACGAAATATTTTCTCACGAACTGTACCAGGCACGAGAATTGCCCAACGACGTTCCGACGAGCGTCATAAAGAAAACTGATTAAAGCGGGATATAAATACATTTACAACGGTCAAAAAATCGATATCTTTTTTCTAATTTAAACGATAGAACTATATATAGAGGATATTTTCCCAAAGTTTCAAAGCGAAATTCGAAAAACTTCAAACGTTACAGCCCGTCAATGCTGTGCCTCACCGCTCGGATTCGGAGCGGGCGTGAACTTCAAACACATTTTTCTCAAAACTGCATTATCGAAATTGGCGTGCAGGATTACTCAAAAACTATTAAACCGATTGAGTTGAAACTTGGTGGAAATTTTTATAATATTGGTACCTTCTACTTGACGAGAATTGTTTTTGAAAAATTGGAAAAAAAACGACTTTTTTAATCCACATTTGACAGAAATGTGGCGTGAAATGTTGATTTTTTTTGTAAATGCGTGCCGTTTTCTAAAATTTGCATTTTCTTCGTTTTAATTACCGTCACATAGAAATTATAAATGTTCTAACTGAAAGAATGTTTGAACTTTTGTGTAAATCAAAGTCTACGGGAAGCTAGACTGCACGGCGATTTGCAACTCCCGCGGCAAACTTGCTGTAACACTCTGCCACAGCTCCGTCACTTTGATGATGAATTCATTTAAAAAAATTGTCTTGTATACTGAAATATACTATTAAAGTATACCTAAAGTTTCATAATTGTAGAATAATTATTTCTTAGTTTAAAAAATCCCTCAATATTGCTTGTTTTTTTCCTGTCTAAATGTATATCCCGCCTTAAGAATGACTTAAGGGATCATCACAGTGTGAAGTTTTCAAAAAATCGATTTTTTTTGCATTAACCGATAGTATAGACGGTTAGAAGCTGCGTTAGAACCAGGCGCGGACGGAGGCGTTTTTGTCGAAATGTCGTTTTTCAAAACGGTACCCTCTCAAAGGAAGAGTTTTCAAGCTATCCGTCTCAAATTTTGACACAACATTCTTCACGCCATTCTTTATCTTGCTTTTCTTTAATCTCCATATTTTTCTTAGCGAGAAGCTGTCCAAAAATAGGCTAAATTCGATTATTTTATTCAAACCGCCGCCATTTTGTCAATTGTTATTTTAAAAAAACCTCCATAGCCAGATAGCGGCTTTCATACTGATCAATAATCTTTTTACAAATTTGGTTTCACATAATATTTACGGCCACAACCGTGTACACCGTGAGCACTCTTTTTTCAGACATTTCAACCGTTAAAAAATGTAAAAAAAATTATATAAACGTTTAACAATTTATTTTCTGTTCTTTATAAGTGCTTTGAATTGACATTAAAAATTCAGACTGATTAGCGTATTTTAACCATCGGAAAAAAATCGCGAAGATCAGCAATTTTTCGACCCGTTACACTGTGACGATCCCTTAAAACAACTTTTTCTCACGTTCCAAACTGAGCTATACAAATTTGAAAAGTCGAGCGCTGGGCCAATTACGTTCATCGATACAGACTGGACAATGCGAGATGTTTTAAACTCGATTAAAATTCTCGTAACTTAATTTTACTTCTAAACAGCATGATTTCCCGCCATTTGCAAACGGGACTAAGGCATGGGACAAATCTCATTTTTCGCCCCCCCCCCCCCGCTCCTTCCGCCCTCCATTGCCCAAAAGCAGTGTTTTTCAACCTGTGGGTCGCGACCCCCAGGGGGGTCGCAAAGTCTTGCTCGGGAGGTCGCGGCGGTCGCAAGCCAGATAAATGTAAAAAGCAAGGGTTGTAGGTCCTACGCTACAATAAAAGAAGTACAACAATTTCAGTGAGAAGGCTGTGCCTGTTTATTTTTGTAATAACTTGTCGAGTCGTGGTTCTATTTTTGAGACGCAATTAAGCAAAGCATTTTCTAATTGGAGCCTATTTCTCTTTTCAGTTTTTATGTTCCCCATTGAAGAGAACGTTATAGTTCAGTAAAAGAGACGAAAACCCAGCACTTTTAGCGTAGAATTAGAATTTTCGACTGAAGCTAGATAATTGCATACTGAAAGTAACAGTTATCAGACGTCCCATCCCCTATCTTTGAAAATAGCGGCACAAAATCGCGAGAGCATCACTGACCCAGACAAGGACGCAGCAATATGTCTACTCCGCTCGCACACGCATCAACCCCACATTTTCTAATCGTTTTTGCGCCGCTATTTTCAAAGATAGGAAGTCGAGCGTCAAACAACTCTATACGCATTTTATTTTTCCAAACAACTTATGTTTGAAGCATTTTTCGATCGGACTATTAATTATCGAGGCACGGCGATTTTTAAGTTTTCAACCCCTTAAGGATGGGGCGAGTTGAGGGGCAACATTTCATTGGAGTTACTTTCAGTATGCAACCATCTAGCTTCAGTCAAAAATTCTAATTCTACGCCAAAAGTGCTGGGTTTTCGTCTCTTTTACTGGAGCATAATGCGTCACTGGACCTCTGTGAACTTGGCACCCGGGTATCTTCGATCTCAATTTTTTTGGTGATATCCGAAGGTTTTCGTTTGTAGTTGATTGTAGTAAACTTAATTTCGTTTGTAGTGGCGCAGAAAAAAAATTGGGTGCACTTCCGAAAAGCTCACACCTCTGAATAATTTAGAACTTCGTGTACTTATGTATTTTGACTCGCTGATCACGAATATGATAGTGAAAATACCTGCAATTTTTATTTTCAAGGTCAAAACTAAAAAACGGTTTTTCCCCAGTTTTTCTATTTTATGTTAACAAATATTGATCTTAGAGATAAATATCCTGTACGAAAGTTGTAGCCTATTAAAAGACTGATTTTTCATATTCTATACAGGTTTTGTCTAAAACCATTATTTTCCAAGAAAAATGGGATAATACTCCATAAGTATATTTTGCTAAACTCTATTAGTTTCGATGTTATCTACTTCCGCACTTTACCACGGCGAGGTTACAGTTTAGTCTTTAAAGTGCTAATTTTTTTTGCTTTTTTGTATTCTATTCTATTTTTCGCTTTTTTGTATTTTAGTCTGTTTTTTGTACTTTATTGTATTTTTTGCTTTTTTTTGTATTTTAGTCTGTTTTTTTGTACTTTATTCTACTATTTGCTTTTTTTTGTATTTTTTATTTAAAAATTGGCGAAAGAGAAAAGAATGGAAAACATGCTCTGCAACCACTCCCGTGGTCTACGCACCCCAAGATTTCACAAACCTATCCAAGGTGCCCAACAAACCCACCCCAGTGTTCTACGCACCCCACAATTCCACGTACCCATCCAAGGTGTCCTGCGCCCACCCCAGTGAACTACACACCCCACGATTCAACATACGCGAATTTGTTTGGATTTGTTTTGATTGCTGTTTGTTTTATTTTGGGTTTATTTGGGCCCATATGCAGTAAAGTGCGTAAGTAGATAATATCGAAACTAATGGAGTTTAGCAAAATATACTTACTGGAGTATTATCCCATTTTTCTTGGAAAATAATGATTTTAGACTAAATTTGTATAGAACATAAATTATCAGTCTTTTGATGGGCTACAACTTTCGTACGAGACATTTTCCTCTACGATCAACATTTGTTAAGATAAAATAGAAAAACTACAAAAAACGTTTTTATCGATTTTGATCTTGAAAATCAAATTTGCGGGTATTTTCACTATCATATTCGTAATCAGCGAGTCAAAATACACAAATACACGAAGTTCTAAATTATTCCGAGGTGTGGGCTTTTCGGAAGTTCATCCCACAATCGTTTGTAGTTGATTGTAGTAAAGTTATTTTGGTTTGAAGTTGAAGGGTTTGTTTGGGTCACTGGGCATTAGGAACGGTCGAAAAGTGCGAGTGAAACGATGCGAGGCATTTGAAACTTGTATTAAAAATGTCTGTCGACTCTGCAGCAACTTACCCTCTCGTTTAGTGTTGATTGAGGAGTTTCTGTATGTCTCGACCGGGAAAATGTTCATATCGGCCGACACGGCGGTAGTTAAAATCGTTAAAGCGAAAAGGGCGATAATCCAACCGAGGGCATCTCGAGTTCCAAGAGTATAAAATTTTCTTCCTCGGCGGAGATCGGCAGAATTCCATCGTACGACACTCGCGGCACATCTCAACGAACGATTATCGTGCGAGAGGCCGGATCTCGAATGGGCTATCACGTCGCTTCTCGACATGGTCCTTGGGCAACGAAAATTTTCGCCCCAGCGTTTATCATCGTTTCTCGTATCGTTCTCCTCTTCTCTCTCCTCGTTTCCCGTTGACGGGATCTCGTACTCGAAGCCCAAACGTTTGCACAATTCGCAATGACCTATTCGTTCGATCGTCGAGTTTTCCACGTCGCATAGGCCCCCCTCGACCATGCAATCGTCGTGAATTTTACCTCTCGATAATTCGGGCTTCGAGTCCTCGTCGACGACGGACCCGAATCGTCGATTCGTCGATAAATTTCTTCGTCTTCCCGGCATTTTTTTGTCCTTTCGGCAATTACAAATCGTCGTCATTTTCTCGTTTTTTTTTCTCTCTTGGAATCGTTCTCGCCGAGTTGCGTCGGGAGATCGATTTTTTTCTTATATTTCAGCGATCGAATTGCATTTTATTCGCTCATTTTTGTTCCGAGCCGTTTTTCTTTCGGACCACTTTGCGGACTCGTTCGTTTGTTTTGGTTTTTCTTTTTCGCGGGTCAGTCAATCGACGTGATTTTTGCTTTTTCTTGGTCCACGATTGCGAAACAATTTTTATCCTTACCAGACATCGTCGGGACTTTGGATCGATTCCGGTCGAAAAAAAGATCGGTTATCCAGACGGCAAAGGAGACGTTTCCGTAACGTTAATTGTAACATTTGAAAAACTTGAATTGCCTTCGCTTCGAAAATAAAATAAAAGTCGATCTCAAATCGCGAGGCTTTTCGTTCGGTTCCAAAACTTTGCTTATTTTGTGCTTTTTTCAAATTTTTCGCGTTTTTTTAATAATGGGACAACTGCCGCAAGAAATTGCGGAAAATGCCTCGATTTTTATTTCTTCCCTCGCGCTTTTTCGTATGGGACGAGGAAATATTGCGCGAATCAGGCTCCGAAATGACTCCGGGCTGATCGAAAATGTCTCTTTCGCCTCCACATCCTGACGCACTGGTCCTCGCACTTCCAGGATTTTTACTTCTCCTCCGGAATCCTCTCACTCGCCATTCCCCGTTTCTTCTCCATCAAGAACCATTTTTCATTCCTGAAAGAACAAAATTAAGCAAATATTACCACGCTGGCAACTAAATTTTCAACTTTAAATGCTTCGACGGTTTAAAATTCCGAATTTTAATATTCCGAAATTCAAGATGGGACCGCGTTGAAATTCCTAACTTTGAATGATGAGCACGCTCAAAACTCCGAAAAAATACTACCCCGAACGATGAAAACTCCGAAAGAATTTCGCACCACAGATCAAAACTCCGAAAATCTAAACACCGTCAAAATAATTCGGCTATGGGAGTTTTAAAAGTTTCAAAATTTTCAATAAATCGACGAAATATTCAAAGTTTTTTTTTATTAAGAAGTGATTGTGCCTCAATTTCGAAATTTGTCTACGTTCCACATAATTTACAGTCAACTGTGTAGACTTTCGCTGGCATGATGTTGACATGGGGGCCGGTTTGAAATTCCGAACTTTGAATGCGCCGCCGATTTGAAATTGCTAATTTTAATGTTCCGAAATTACAAGGTTCGTCAAGATCACGCCAGCGGAAGCCTACACAGTTGACTGTAAATGATGCAGAACGTATAACATTGTCTAGACAAATTTAAAAATTGACGTAAAATCGCTTCTCAATAATAATTAAAAAATCCTGAAATAATTCGTCGATTTATTGAAAATTTTGAAACTTTTAAAACTTCCGTAGCCGAATTATTTTGACGGTGTTCAGATTTTCGGAGTTTTGGTCTTTCGTGTAAAATTCTTTCGGAGTTTTGATCTTTCCGTATAGTATTCTTTCGGAGTTTTGAACGTTCTGATCATTCAAACTTCGGAATTTCAAACCGGCCCCGTTTTTTTCTTAAAAAATAAATACAAATGGAATTTTTCTGCCGCGGAAAAATTTGAATTTCGGACACCTCGAAAGTGATTTCAATTTGTGTGAAATCGAGCAGTTGTCCTTTTGCCTTACTTTATGTCCATCGACCTGCAAATATTTTCAATATCAGACTCTCGATTTCATGTCGATAAAAGTTCGTTTTTCGTCCAAGGAAACAAGACTCATTCGACAAACGCGATAACGACCTTTGCATTCATACGATCGGAAAATAATTTTTCCTTCGCCCCGTTTTACTTCAGAAACTAATTAATCCACATATCGCGACGGGGTGACGTCGCAGAAAAAATAAATGCCTCGTGTTACACACAACAAACAAAACATGGATTTATATATGTATGTATATGCTGTGCGTTTTTCGTTAGTTCTGTTTATCGATGTAGACGCCTCCTCACGACGAATCGCCTGAGCGACCATTTAAAAAAAATTTAATTCAGTTCTGCCCACCGTCAAAACTCAATAAAAAAATTCCCGCCGATGGAAATGTTCCAAACGAGGCCCGAGGTAAATGCGAACCGTCAAATTATTGCATAGATCCACAACGCATGGCCGCATCATCAGTGATATATTTCAAAGGATAGGCGGGTTGGGAAATAAACGAGGCGCCTTGACACGGAGGCACCGTATACATTCGTGTGTTTGTAAATGCCGGAGAGTTCGTCGAGCTCTGCTTAAGCTCTTCAAATAATAATACGTCTGCCGCGGGCCACGTGGCTGTTTTATTTAGACGGAGCGTACGTTATCGTCGAGGATCGCGCGTTGTCGCCAAAATTCTCTCGATTATAGCCTGCCGGTGCTGCTGCTCGCTTGAGTTTCGCTCGCGAGCTTTTCCGAGTCTCCGAAAGTCGCTCTTGACACCTCGCGTCTCGACTAATTCAACTATCGATTCCTTGTATGCCGCTTCTGAAAGCGCGAGCACTAACTGCGACATCGAAACGTGCATAGGCCTAGAATTTTTTGACCGGACTAAAGTATTCATAAATGAAAAAAAAAAAAAAAAAAAAAAACAATAGCTCCGAGTAATGAAAACAAATTCATACATCCATTTTGAATGTGTGAATCGCCATGAGCTTTGCTGTGCAATGAAAATGCGTTTGCTTATTCGACCGCATCGATTCGATTGTACGTTTGTTTTTATCATCGACACAACACTGAATTGTTCAATTCCTACTCGTTTGATTGGTGAATGAATAAGAAAAAGTCACCGTTGTTATCAAACGTCTTCCGACACAAGTCATGAATCACTTTAATCCGCAATCTAACGCAAAGATTGCGTAGCGCGAGCTACATTGAGCCTACGTCGCGATCACCCTATACGCGATGACTCGCAAAGATCGAATGATTCAGCATACTATTTTCCTTGCTATCGTAAGAGGCAACGTCTTGACGCCAAGTAATTTAAAAGAAAATTTTAGAGCATTGAATAACGTCACTTCGTCTTTTACGCGGTGTGTGTGTGTGTGTGTGTGTGTGTGTGTGTGTGTGTGTGTGTGTGCGTGGGTGCGTGCGTGCGTGCGTGCGTGCGTGCGTGCGTGCGTGCGTGCGTGCGTGCGTGCGTGCGTGCGTGCGTGCGTGCGTGCGTGCGTGCGTGCGTGCGTGTGTGCGTGCGTGCGTGTGTGCGTGCGTGCGTGCGTGCGTGCGCGCGCGCGCGCGTGTGTGTGTGTGTGTGTGTGTGTGTGTTATACTCCTCGAAAAGCCGGAACAAATAATTTCTTTAGCTTCAAATCATACTTCAAGCTCTCAAGGTAGAACGAACGTGCGCTCTTGATTCTATAGATTTTGTTCAAATTTTAACCAGACATTGTTCATATGCATGATGCATGTTTGAGTGAAATTTCAGAACAGTCGACTATTTAGATTGGGAAATAATGGGTTTTAAAATTGCAACTTTTAACATTGCAGGGTCTACATTAAAATTTAGACAGATTAATTTTCCGTCACAAGCATTTGTTCCCTATAATAAGAAGACATATGGCAACACCGCATCTGTCCACGTATCCAATGACGGAAGTTTGCGCGGCATATTCTAAATAATACTGCAACACAAATTTTTATCTCGAAGTAAGGAACACGATAATTTTTTTTTCTCGAAATAGTTAACAATGCTGTTCTGCGTTGCCATATGTCTTCTTATTATGGGGGACAAATATTTTTTACGTAGAATTATTCTGTCTTTATTGAACGTTTTCAGAAAAACTGCATAGTGAAGGCAATCCAAACTTTGTTCACTCTTTCCCTAACTCGTTTGCTATCTAAACATGATTTTTTTCAAAATTTATAAACGATGGAATGGTACGCCGAATTGTGTGACCTGACTTTCGGTCAATGCAGTCCCTACAGTCTTAAAAGTTGCAACTTTAAAACCCATTATTTCCCAACATAAATTGTGGACTGTTCTGAAATGTCCCTCAAACATGCATAATATGACTAATGTGAGGTAAAACTTTGAACAAAATCTATAGAAATAAAAAGAGCGCGCTCGTTCTACCTTAAAAAACGGGGCACATGTTCTGATTCGGAATTTTTTTTTTACTTTCACTACTAAAATTGCAGTGTCAACGCAAAATAATATGAGGCAAGAACTTAGAAGGTTTTTTCACTGCACAACGTTTTACAAACTTGCAGCATAATGTGATCGAATTATGTCCAATTTACGGGGTAATTTGACAGTATCTTTTAAACTAGATTTCCCACAAAAATATTTAGGGACGTTCTTTTACTGAAAACACCTCTTGTTATAAACATTATTATAAGTTCATGTAATGTGTGAATTTCTTCGAAAAATAATTTTTGATGAAATGTCCTGTATATTGCGCTAGCTATTATCATGCTCCATGACGCATTAATCGCACCCGATATCTGAATGAAAGCCGACTGATTTTTTACAATTTTATAACAACTAATCGAATTTATCCTATTTTTTTATCATTTGGGCACCGTTTTGTTAATTCTGTTTTAAGGGGTTACCCCCACATGCGATTTTGAAATAATCGATTTTTTTTATTGCATTTTTTTTAAGTGTAATTCGAAGTGTAGTTTTTTTTGATGCCCGGAATAGATGACTCTATGTAAGTTTACAAAAAAAAATATTTTCTTCGTGTAAACTGAAATTGAAACTTTAAACGCGTTTTTCTCAAAATGGCATTTCTGAAGTCGGTGACCAAGATTACTCGAACACTAATGAACCGATCTTCTTGAAATTTTGCAGGCTTATTTAATACATAAAAATGTAGTCTTTAATCATTCGATTTTTTTTTCGAAAAAAAAGTGGCCGTTTTATAGCCAAAAAACGGCCGTTTTTTTCGTTAAAATCGAACCATTAACTTTGACTGTCCGCCATTTTGTGAAAAATGAATATTTTTTTTGAATCCTTCGATTAAAGACTAGTTTATACTTATATTTGACTAAATCCATCCGCATTTTTTTTTCAGATGATCCACTTCGCCGCAATGTTGGTCACCGCAAACCGTGTATATAAAAACATTATTTCATTGACGGCCATTTGCCACTAAACAATGCAATATTTTTCAATAAAAAAATTACTGAAAGTTCTTCAAGATGTGTTCTTTAAGATGGTATATTGATCGATTAAAAACGTTTTGTAGTTTTCTTTAAAAAAATTCATGAAAAAGGCCTTTTTTGCGCTAGAAGTGGGGGAACGCCTTAATTAAAAAAAATTCAGGTACAATCAATGAAGGGGGAAGCCTCAGAAGATGAAATATCCCCCGGACTTTCCAATAACTTAATTCATCCGACTAGAATCGTGGTAAGCTCGAATTCAAAACAGTTAGCCACATCACGTTGGAGCGCCAATATTATTGACCTGGGAATAAATCTTAAGAAATTTTCTTACTTTTCAACATCACAATAAGTACCTCTAAAAAGAAAAAAGTTTGACATTCATTTCCGACGTTCTTATAAAGAATCAATAGCAAACCAATTAAGAAAATTGCAAACCTCTACCGTCCCTTAAGAAGTTCCCTTAAGAAAAGAATAATCGTAACACGTTTCAGGGGTTTTGCCTAGTTGGAAAAGTCGAAAAAACACGTTTTTTTTTTCAAAACGCATACATTTTGACAGTATATCTCATAAATATTCCCTGAATATTTTCAGATGATCGGATCGTAGTTGACAGATGTATATAGGCTGTTATGTTGACGCCTGTCGGAATGCTATAGGAGCATCGTTCATAACTTTAAGGATGTATTACCCGTACATTCCCTACCAAAAGTGAGTTTCAGTGAGAATTTTGACTACTTTGCGATAACCTTTAAATCTGAAAAAAAATCAACCGTATTGATGGTGCTAAGATCATTGGTTTTGAATAATAAGAATGCCAAACATTTATAAATAAATTGTTTGAACAAAAATTTGTTCAAAATATCTCTGTTAAACTTGATTTTTTTTACATTAAATGAATTATGATATTTTTCCGAATACATATGATTTTTCAAAGAATTTTCTCTTTATTCCGAAAATCCCGTTTTTGGAATTTTTCAGAGGCTGTATCTATGACACTGTTCGTTCAATATCCCAGATACTTCTTGGATTTAATATAGAAAATTGCTGCGAAAACACATGGAAAATTTGTGACTTGTCATCTATTTTTTAAATAACAAATATTAAATTGAAAATAGAAAGAAAATTCTTTATAAATGTATACCTATTCAGAAAAATCTACGAATTCATTTTATAATTTAAAAACAATAGTTCACCGAACATTTGTTGAACAATTTTTTTTTCAACGATTTTCTTATAACTTTTTGCATTATTATTATCGGAAATGAATGTTCTTAGCATCTTCAATGTGGTTGACTTTTAAACATTTTAATCCCATCGCAAAGTACTCAAAATTCTCGCCGGAACTCACTTTTGGTAGGGAATGTACGGGCAATACATCCTTAAACGCTTCTTTCTCGATAATACGTTTTGAAAGTCGGCGAGTAAAATTTCTCAAAAACGGCTGCATCGATTTTTCTATTTTATTAAGGCTTTTTCTATATTCAAAAATATAATATTTGATCGAAGCATTTTTTTCCGACGTATACTTTCGATTCCAAGAACGAAAAATGCCAATTTTTATTCGTGTAAATTAAGATTGTCACTTCAAACACGGGCGATTTTTATTTTTATTTGATATTTCGGAAATTCCTTCGATTAATTGTAGGACAAACTGACATTATAATATAAACGGAATCTGTTTGATTTTTTCATATTAAGTAACCTGGTTCAGAAGGCCAGTGCTCACCGCAAATGTCGTTTTCGAGAGGTATAATAATGATTTCAAAATATTTAATTATAATCGTAGATTGATTATAGTTAAATGTTTTTAAGCAAAAAAATTACAGAGTCTTCTTCGTATGATACTTTTTCATATGATACTTCTTTAAATATCTAATTGTTGTAGAAATTTACCGTCATGATTATTAAACAATTTCTTTTAAAGCTGTTTTCGACTTTCACAACTAGGCATAAGCCGTTAAGTTGTAACTGTCATAAAATGGATATTCGAAGGATAAATCGAGCCGCCTTCGTCCACTTCGTACTCCGAAGAATCTTTTACTAACCTCCAGAGATTTCTTTCACATCACACATGGTGTGTTAAAAAAATATATATCGACCACAAGACAGCAGCCTCATAGTCAAAACATTTTTCTGAGCGGGGCCGATAAAGATGTAGAAGTGAGTATTTTATTTACGGCTCGCGATGATGAACAAAGTTAGAAGGGTTAGCATTTTTTAAAAACGCGTTCTCAGCAGTATTCACGAATGACGGGAGCTCGACCACAAAAGTATTCGAACGAATTCCGTGAGCGGACGTCGCGACGATGACTCCACTTGCAAAACTCGGGGACTCTAAGACTCGATTCTCGCTGCCTTTTTTCTGTCCTCGGTGTCTTCAAATTATAATTATTCTGAATTAGGGTGGGGGTATGAAAATATGGCAAAGTAAGAGGCAAGGGGTGGGGGAATCGAGAGAGAGAGAGAGAGAGAGAGAGAGAGAGAGAGAGAGAGAGAGAGAGAGAGAGAGAGAGAGAGAAAGAGAGAGAGCGAGAGAGAGAGAGAATGAAGTGAAGAAGAGAGGAATAAGTGTAGCACGTGAATGATTCGAAGGGTCACATACCGTGATTCGATTAAATTGAAAATTCTCTTAATAACGAAGGATAATTGATTTATTGCACTTGAAGAAGTCGGAGCATCGTTCATCGAACTGACCCCCCTCCCCCCTCGTTGATCATCGTGCTCGACCCCGAACGTGGGGGCCTGAGATCGGAAGAGAAAGAAAAACATGGCACCCGGTATATGGGCACTTTGGTTCAATCAATTAGAGCTCTGCTTGCCAAACGGCAGGGAATGATGGTATCAATATTTCATACTGGAAAAATATATGTGCAAATTCAAAACTGGCAGATTGCTTAAGGCGGTCCTCTAGTTTCTCGGGTGGAAAAAATCGATTTTTTTTCATAAATCACATCTACAACATGTGTAGAAAATGTGTGCCAAAGAATTTTTCGATATTCGAAGTGGTGCACAAGTTACGGCCCTGGAACGGAGCAGGTATACGGAGCAGGTATACTTTCAAACGCGTTTTTCTCGAAACACCATTTTTCGAAACGGTGACCACGATATTTCAGAAACTACTGCCCCGATCTTGTTCAAATTTATACAGCATCTTTAATATGTTATAAGCCAGCGATTGAACGAGGATTATCATGATTGCTTCTATAGTTTTTTTTGTACGAGCGAAAAACTTAAAAAAGTTCAAAAGTGTATAAAAAAGTCAATTTTTGTAATTTAGAATTCACTCTAGTTCAATCGCTAGTCTTAAATGTGAAGATTGAAATGCCATTTCGTTTTTTGATTTCAGATAAGCAGAACAGCCGCAATCTTGGTCACCGTCAAGCACCTCTTTTACTTGATGTCTTCCTGTCGGCCACTATAACTGTTATTCTATTATATATTTTGACTTCAAAAAATTTGTAAAGCTTATTTAAATGTTAATAAAGATTATGCAAAAACAATGAGATTGATTATTTAGATGCTTTGCCCGTAAAAAAATATTGAAAAAGCCGTTAAAAAACAGCCGAGAAACTAGAGGACCGCGTTAAGGGGTGGCTATTTTTATGATTTTTTTGTTAGGTTTATTATTTAAGTCACTATTTATAGACGAAAATGGTAATTAAAAAAATGTCATAAAAAAATTGTAGGTCTGCGCTGTTGATGAAATCTTGGAGATGGATCATCCGAAACAAAAAAATCAAACGGTTTTAGATTCAGTATGTTAAGGGGCTATACCAGTGTGACACTTTTAAAAAATCGATTTTTTTGCCCTTTCCGACAGTTTATACTTTCAAGAATATTCTGCAAAAATTTCAAGGCCGTATCTCTAATCATTCTATTTTGCAAAAATCTATAGTTGAATCTTTAAACGCGTTTTTCTCGAAATAAGATTTTTCAAATTTGCTGACATTGTAACTGAAAGAGCAATTATCCAATTGACTTGAAATTTGAACTGAGTACTCTTGAATATATTTGCTCTACAATGACGTAGGATATATTGGATGGAAATTGACGATTTGGCATTGAAAAAAGACCATTTTGAAGGCAAGAAAACAGACTTTTTTCATAACTACGCCATTTGGTTAGAATTTGATATTTTTCGAAAATCTTATGTCATGGTACAGGAAATACTTTCCAGTTTAACGGCATGTTTTCCTTTTTCGGATTCAGCTACTCAATCGGCAGGAATCGTGTCAGTAGTAGAGGAACTTTTTTTTTGGCGCCTCCGAAGGCAGCGCATAAGTCGCTTGGATCTCAAAATTTTTATTCGAAAAAATTGTATATATATTGGTTAAGTATAGCCAGATATGTTCTTAATTTACCGAAATATTTAATTGAGTACTTTTCTTCCAAAAAATTCCCGAAAATCACCCAAATTGTCAGCGTTCACACTGGTATAGCCCCTTAATGGCTACAGCGCATATCATACGATTTTTTATAAATGCAAGAATAACAAAATGTCGAACATTTTTTGAAAAAACAAAAAGAAACGTGTTTTTTACAGTTTTGGGCAAAAAAAGTAAATATCAATATTTGAAAAAATCCTTGATATGCACTCTAGCTATAGTTGTAAAGAATGTGTGGTTAAAATTTTACAAGGATCAGTTGAGGAGTTTCGAAGATTTTATCAACAAGCCGTCGAAAAACGTTGATTCGAGAAAAACGCGTTCAAAGTTTGTTTGGGTTACAGAAATACATCAAACTTTTTTTTAATGTATTTCGAAAGTGTATTTATTAAGTGTAACAACTTTTATATCAATATCTATAATATAAACATATCCAAAAAATTCAAGAAAATAGCTTTTTTAGCATCTAAAGTGAGAAGAACCCTTGATTGCTGCTCATCGAATTTAAAAAAAAAACGAATTCTCTCGGGGACTTAAAGAAAATGATTGTTTTTAATTCCTTAATCTAAAAAGTATGATTTTAGATAATAATGAAAATGAGAAATTGAGAAACAATCTCCGTTGCATTCCGACGATGCCATTTTCAACCTCGTGTATGTTCTTTTTCACACAAAAATGCTCCTATGAGTAGTTCTAAAGTGAGTACCATAAGTACTCTGAACATACTGAAAGGCTTGCCTTTCAACGGTTGGATTCCTCACATAGGGAGCTTCACGTAGGAGAATAAAAAACCTTTTTTAAAAACAAGCTTTTATTTAGAAGGCACTGTAGTAAAAAGTAAAAAATAATGCTTAGTAAAATTGAAAATCAAAACAATATAACTACAAAAAATTCCCTTGGTCATTCATTAAAGGTGAAGTACTTCAAAGATACATAAACGTAGATATTTTTTAAATATGTAATATAATTCTTAAAAGCTTGAGGCTTTTTCAGAAATTTTAAAGTAGTATTAGTACTTATGCCGCCGCGAGCTTTTAAAATATATATTTCATATTTTGAAAATATCAACGTTTATGTATCTGCACCTACGATGAGTGAAAAAGGCAGAGACTTTTTTGTAGTTATACTGTTTTGATTTTTTATTTTACTCAACACTATTTTTTACCTTTTAGTACAGTACCTTTTACATAAAAGCTTGTTTAAAAAAAGTTTTTTTTCTACGTTTCTTTTATTGAATACATTTTAGTATTAGAATTTGTATATTTATTTGCCATGCCAGTCCCCAGTGCGATTCAGACATCAGCGTAATCAAAAACCTTGCCTTAAGTTAGGAACGTTTCGCGAGAAACTTTATAATAGTGTAATTATAAATAGTGCTCAAATCAACACGATTAATGGGCCCGAACCCGATTGTCCTATCATTTGCCATTAGGAAATTTCAGATCCCACCTCCCGCGACCATTATCAGACTCTCGTTATCATGTGTAATGAAAAGTGCTTATGATAATAAAACAAATCAGCACAAACTCGACTATCCTAGTATATGCCATTAAGGAGTTGCATTGCTCACCTTCCACCTCCATCATCAGACCAGCTCCATGGTACCATATTATTGCGTTGTCACCAAAGTTACATAGGTATGCCAAATTTCAGCTCAATCTGATGCCAGCAAGTGCTTAAAAACTGGTTTACAAATTTTTAACCAGGAAGACAGACAAACGAAGCAAGTTAAATGAAAGTTTGTAAAAACGAGCTTGCACGCTTAGAATATTAAATGTCTTATTGATTCCGATAAATTAAAACACTTAATGTCGTCTATAGGTATGGGCAAAATAATGTTTAAGTATTTCAAGTTTTGAGAAAAATGTACCGAGAAAGTTTTATTAAAAATATAAACCCCCTTGAAATCGATAAATAAAATTAAATATCTAAAATGGAGTTATGGTAATATATATATAGGGTGTCCCTCTTATCTCTGCCACACGAAATAACCCAGTAATTATCGACGTCATAAAAAAATGTTCCAGACAAAAGTTGTACGGTGTGAAGCGGGCCATCAAATGCGACTGATTTTTTTTTATTTCGCTGGAGGCACTGACGCACAGTGAAGGTCACCTCCACTTTTTTAAATGGAATGTTATATTTTTTTCAACCATCTTGTTGATCACCTCAAGGCACATAAAAAACATTAGGGGGTCAAAGTCGTTCAAGGTCATTCAAGGTCAGTATCGATGATACAAATGTAAATATCTCGCATCACTACTAAATATTTGGTAAATATTTAGTGGTCCCATTTGATGGCCCTCTTCACACCGTACAACTTTTGTCTGCAATATTTTTTTATGACGTCGATAATTACCGAGTTATTTCGGGTGGCAGAGATAAGAGGGATACCCAGTATATTATATATCGTTTTTTTACATTGTACGACATTCTTACTACAATATTCTATTCTGGTGCCAAAAATTATTCGCATATCTAACAATTCGAGAAACTTACACCGTGGAAGCGTTTTTTTTTTTTCGTTTTCTTTCCCGAGTTCCAATGTATACCCTTGCGAATTTTTACGTCGTCCCCTTCCCGATTGAACCGTTTCCAATCACTCCCTACCCGCACTTCGCTAAAGACTTTTATTCCAGTATATACACCAAAGTCTGGGAAGTATTGACCTTCCGCTCACTGGTTGATGCGCCAGCTGGTCCACGACTGAGCGGTCACCGCTCCGAGTATCGACCATGCACCGCCCATCCACCAGTGTCGGTAATTAAAAGAAAATGTATAACCCCTTAACATCTGTACTCTTTGGTTAATTTTACCAAAATAGTGCCTCACACGATGCACTGTTTTCGGAAAAAAATTCACCAGATATTTAGAAAATTGTGAAAGTTACGACGCGAAAAGACATTTTCCTGAAAACAAAATTCCCTCAATACCCGAAGCGTTTTTACCTCTGTTTTCACAATAATCATTTAGAACATACTTGTTACGGTACATTATTAGGCTGCAAAAAATCCAACAAGTACCAATTTCAAAATTTTAGGAGTTTTTGCGTGTATAAAAAAATTCGCGCACACGCAAACACGCACATACAGCCTCTTTTTTCTAAATGTCATTTTTCCATGTTTCAAAACATTCTCAATACATGTCTATGACAATCTCGGAAAAAAATGTTTTACGAAAACAAAGCTTTCGATACGAAGAAGCAAAAACGATCGATATATAAAGAATCGATGCTATCTTATTTGTTGCCGTTATCTACTTTCCACTTAATTTTTTCTCTTCCGATACTAGCCTATGAAATCATGAAATCCATCTACTCTGCTATCTCGTCCCTAAGAAAGAATGTCTTGCTCCTACTCCACATTTTTGTTATTCATTCTTGACTAAACAAGACTTCTCGTTACTGGTGCGGTGTGGCTTGGTGCATCGTTTCTTTTTTTTTTCTAAAGGTGCATTATTCCTTGCATCACACTTATGTCATGATAATTGTTGAGTAACTCTACCTCTACGATACGTTGAATCGTACAAAGAAGCGTCAACATTTTTTGTTCACACGTACACAGCACCGATGAAAACCCCTTAAAAAAATGGTCGATAGTGAAAGGGAGAGAGCGCGAGGCGAACCAGAGAAAGCGAGAAAATGGCTCTTTCAGATCATCTGGGACATCATTTTTACGTGGTTTTGAAGCACGCGTGCCATGTCTGTTTTTGTACGACGAAGAATTCTCACTGGTGATTTACCCCGATGAATTGGTTTCATTGGGCAATCAATTCGAATTCCTCGGACTGTAATATGGCCTTTAATAGATTGCCTATTTAACCACAGTTTGCATTCTCAGCTGTTTCTCAAGTCCACTGACGACGATCGGCGACAATTATTTTTCAAAATACACACACACACACAAATAAATTTAAATACGCACGCGCCTATATACGTACACACTTATATGCTATTTAGGCATATATATACACATATATATATACATACACACGTTGCACATTCGTGTGTGTGCAACGAATATATATCGTGCCCAGTTCTCATTGTCAGTCTGACTTTGCATATACAGGGTGGCCCGAAAAGTGACATCCAAAAGGAAAATCTGGATGCCTCCTATCAATGGCTATCCGAATCATCTCCATGCATGTTCTGCAATCTTTTTTAGTTTCAGAGGAAAAAAGCATTTTTCAACCGTTTCGGGGCCGGGTTAAAATTCCGAACTTTGAATGCTTCGACGGTTTAAAATTCCTAATTTTAAAGTGTCGAAATTACAAGTTTCGTAAAAATCATGCCAACAAAAGTCTACACAGTTGACTGTAGATTATGTAGAACGTATAACATTGTCTAGACGAATTTCAAAACTGACGTAAAATCACTTCTTGATAAATTAAAAAATCTCCAAATAATTCGTCGATTTATTGAAATTTTTTTAACTTTTAAAACTTCCATAGCCAAATTATTTTGACGGTGTTCAGACTTTCGGAGCTTTGGTCTTTCGTGTAAAATTCATTCGGAGTTTTGATCCTTCGGGGTAGTATTCTTTCGGAGTTTTTGAGCGTTCTGATCATTCAAAGTTTGGAATTTCGACCCGGCCCCACCTTTTTTACAAGGTTTTCTGTTGCATAGGTTATTATTTATTTTTTCTCGGCGGGGTACACACCAAAGCTTCTAAAAGCAATTGGAAGTCATGTAGGTTGGTATACGTTTTTTAAATATCAAAACTTTTGTGACTGATCCGCTCACACCTATTATTAACTTTTTATCAAAATTTAAGACACTTTACTGTTCAGTTGATAATTTATTTATCGCCTAACAGTGGACTCCGTAACGTCGACACGAGTGAAGCAAAAGCGACGAAAGTAGGTACATACACAAACGAGAAAAATTTTTGAATGCTTTTTTCTCGAAAACGAAAAAAGATCGTAAAACATACATGGGGACGATCCGGATATTGATACGAGACATCTAGATTGTTCTTTCGGACGTCACTTTTCGGACCGCCCTGTATATGTACGTGCGTTTATGTATGTATGCACGCCACTCAACTACGTTAGATCATCTCACCCACCAAAATTCAAGATTTTTGTACGCCCATCCTCCTAATGTTATGAAAATGTAATGTCTGTACATTACTTTTTTAAAGCTGAAATTAATGCGAATAGTTAGAATATGATGCTGAGGCTATACCGATCATTTTGAAAAATGTCTATCTGTTTGAAGAAAACTAATGTGAAAGCGGCTGACATTTTTTTCCCTAAATCTTTGGTATGTGAGTACAAACGCTTCCAACATTTCCCTGCACTTTGGCTTGTGATCTCTTTTAGCATTTATAAGAAAGCGCTTCGGTGAACACTCAATAATTTAATTCGGACTCTATATTTAACATTTTTTTCGGTTGACGTAATTATGAGTATGTACCAGGTGTGTAAGTATGAAACCGGAATTTGCCCATAGGTGGTGCTAGATGTCGATGCAGTTACCGACACATCACGTCAGCGGTGTCTTGTTATTGTATTGATATCCGACAAACATTTCCAACTCACAATAACACGAGTTTCATTCAGTAGCATTAGTTTATTAGAGATAAACATGTCGAGTTTTGTGCCAACAAATTACGATTTGCGGACAGCACTACTTTTCTGTTTTCATCTGAAGAAAAACGCACCCGAATCGCATCGAATGCATGTGGAGGCATTTGGTGAGCATGCTCTCAGTAAAACACAGTGTTTCGAGTGGTTCAAACGGTCCAAAAGTGGCGATTTTGACGTGAGGAACGAAGAACGTGGAACACCACCGAAAAAGTTTGAAGACGCTGACCTGCAAGCCTTGTTGGACGAAGACGACGCTCAAACACAACAACAACTGGCGGATCAGTTAAAGGTGATCCGAGAAGCCATCTCCCTTCGGTTGAAAGCCATGGAAAAGATACAAAAGGTGGGGAAATGGGTTCCACATGAACTCAACGAAAGACAGCAGGAAAACCGCAAAACATCATGCGAAATGCTGCTCGCCAGGTTCAAAAGAAAGTCATTTCTCCATCGAATTGTGACTGGCGATGAAAAGTGGATATATTTCGAGAATCCTAAGCGCAAAAAGTCATGGGTTACTCCGGGTGAACCATCAACATCGACGGCAAGACCAAACCGCTACGGACGAAAGACAATGCTGTGTGTTTGGTGGGATCAGAAGGACGTAATCTACTACGAGCTGCTGAAACGTGGGGAAACTGTCAATACTCAACGCTACCGACAACAAATAATCGATTTGGATCGAGTTTTGCGTGAAAAACGACCAGAATACCAACAAAGACAACACAAGGTGATTTTGCTGCATGACAATGCACCAGCACACAAAGCAAAACAGGTCCAGGAAACGATAGAGTCGTTCCGTTGGGAGATTCTTCAGCACGCGCCTTACTCACCGGACCTTGCCCCATCCGATTACTACTTGTTTGCATCGATGGGACATGCACTTGCTGAGCAGCGCTTTACTTCTTACGAAGATGTACGAAAATGGCTCGATGACTGGTTTGCCTCAAAAGAGCAACAGTTCTTTTGGCGCGGAATCCACAAATTGCCAGAAAGATGGGAAAAATGTATAGATAGCGACGGACAATACTTTGAATAAGTTACTTTGTATCATATCATTACAATAAACGTGTTTTTTCTGTACAAAAATTCCGGTTTCATACTTACACACCTGGTATTAAAATATATAGACAGGTTTTCTAAACTAAATAGAAAGAACGTTTTTCTAAATTGAAAAACGTGTATTTTCGGATTATGGTGATATGGGGCTCCTAATAAAATATAAGTAATAGCAGTTATAGTCGTATTTATTCCTTGTATGCACTTTTAAGGGTGTTTACATTAGTGCCCTCCCCTTCACCTTCACATACGTGTTGACATCGGTTTTCTCATTATTTACATCGGTTTCTTTATTACTTTACATCTATTTTGATATTCTAGTTTCTCAAATTGCCTAATGTAATCACATTATTTTGCCAATTGCTTTTTCTGTTGCGCCTCTGTTTTACGGTATATTCCTATCCCCCTGCTGTTTTCTAATCATTCTTCCAGTTTCTTCATTATCCCTTGATTGAGTTTCCTCGTAACTTTTAAACACTTAAATGTGTCTCGGGATTTCATTTGCCTATTTGGAAATTCTACATTTCAAGTCTGCATACCCTTTGCCGTCCCTCCCGATATTACCACATCTCACCCTTGCCCATGTTTCTTCCATTTCTCCGCCGATCGCCTCGTCTTCCCAATATCTTTCCACGTGTATTCCTGTTTTCCTGTGCTTGTATTCCTTGCAGTATGTGAACACGTCAATCTTACTCCAATCTTATTGGATTTCTTGTTCAATTTTAATTTTTATGGCCTTTTCTATTTTTCCATTAGCTCCCTTTTATTTCTATTCCATATGGATTGCCAGATTTCTTCCTCACTTACGCTTTCCATGGCTTTTTTTATTTCTTTAGCCCAATGTAATGGATCACCAATTGTGATTGCTCGTACTTCCTCCCTTAAGCATTTTTAGGCCGCCTACCATCCTCCATCTTCATTATGTCCACTAATTATTACACGGCTCTTTTACCAGTGACGACCTCCATTCCCTTGCTATAATAAGTAATAATTCAAAATACTTTTCGATTGCGTTTCACATACATATTATTCGAAAAACAATGTAGGGGGTGCCCCAGAACTGAATGCGTCTCCTGAAGTGGGGGGGGGGGGGGGGGGTGAAATTCTGAGTCGATTGATATAAGCATGTGTGGGTCTCCGACCAACCTCGAATTATTATTAATTTTCAAAGGCGGGCCAATCAGGTGCGCCCGATGAGCCGGCAGATCGCTCATTGACCGTACGGCGTACCATTTTTTTTTATTTCGGTGGAGGCGCAGACGCACAGTAAAAGTCACCTACACTTTGTTAAATGGAATGGTACAGTTTTTTCAACCATCTTATGGGGCACCTCAAGGCGCATAGAAATCATTAGGGGGTCAAAGTCGTTCTCGGTCATTCAAGGACACCTATCAAAATGAAATACAAATTTAAATATCTCGGATCACTACCAAATATTTGGTAGTGATCCGAGATAATTAGATGTGTATCATCGATGCTAACCTTGAATGACCTTGAACAACTTCGACCCCTTAATGTTTTTTATGCGGCTTGAGGTGCTCCACGAAATGGTTGAAAAAAATGTACCATTCCATTTAAAAAAAGTGGAGGTGACCTTCACTGTGCATCAGCGCCTCCACCGAAATCAAAAAAATTGGTCGCATTTGATGGCCCCCTTCACGTCATACAACTTTTGTCTGGAACATTTTTTTGTGATGTGGATAATTATCGAGTTATTTCGGTTCGCAGAGATAAGGGACTCCCTGTATACATATATACGAATTATATATATATATATATATATATACACGAATAAATTCCACAGTAGTACGAATGATGCAAAAGCGGATCACGAATAATGGAATTCGAAAGAGTGCGCGAGCCAAAAGTACGTCGATGCTAACACATGAAACGCTCTGTACGCGTGTATTTGTCAAAAGTGATCGCTGTTAATGAGCACCATATAAGAAAGAAAGAAAAACACACACACACCGAGAATTCTAACTCGATCGATTGAAATCCAAGGACGTTAGATCGCTAAACACGACTTGTCATCGAAAGCCTCCTCGCCCCACTCCTTGTTATTCTCTCGAGCAATCAGTCACACGATCCGAGATCATTATAACGGAGAGAACTCGAACAATCGAATCGAAATGACGAGACGGATTGGGGGGGACGCTGAGGGGCCTCGCGAAGTTCCCTACACGTATCCGCACCTGCGCGCGAATTGAAGCGATTAATCACTCAATGCTGTTTTTGTTTTCGAATTTGCGCCGAGCTCTGCGACGTCGCATCAAAATGGCTGTTTTTCAAGGGCTTCATTCTTCCGAAGCCACGAAGGAAAATGTTCATACATTTTTTTTTAAACAATGCTCAACATTTTACGTAAATCAGCGTGCGAAGTAATGAGAGATTTAAAACACGTCGGAGAACTGGAGCAATACCTAAAAAGGCTATCGGAATGTGATTGAAAAACGAAAAACAAATCCTTCCCCCGACCCCCCTCTAATGTTGGAGGTTGTGGAACACAGAGAGGAGGCTATCGAGATTTTAACGAGAAACTTGAGAATTTTATGTGATAGTGGACAGAACCAGGAGAAAGATGAGGGAAGAGAGGGGGAGAGAAACTGCACGAACGAGGCACGGCGATCGACCTGGGAAAGGAATTCCAAGTAACGTATAGTGATACTCGTGTACAAATACACGTACTTGGCACTCCAGGCGAACAGAATCATCTATTTACCGTAAAATGTCTCATCGTCAAAATTGCAAATATATATCTGCAAACCTTCTCAAAACTTGTCGGAACGAAGATCGGATAGAAAAAATCTTTATAGAATCGTTTTTTCGAGTTGTTAATATATAGGGAGAAACTAATGTCTCGAGTCTTACCGTGCAATGTGGCCACAAATGTAAAATGTTATTCAAGCCCTTGCTCTTCAGGCATTATAATTTGAAAAAAATCTCAGGTAAGATGCCGATGAGTATACAAAAAATCGTCTGTTTCCAAAAACAGGCGCACTTTCTTTTCCGCGTCTAATTGGCGAAAAACGTTACAACTATTCGAAATATGAAGGCAACTGAAGGTACCGGATTTTATTCGTATTTGCTCGAGCTGATTATTTGGATTTATGAGTCCAAGCAACCGAAACGAACCCAAACAAAAATGTCGTCTCCGTTCACGTATTGATCATAACGTGCTTGCATTTGTTTGGGTTGATTCGGGTGCCCGAGTTTTAGAAAATGAAAAAAAAAAATCCGTTCATTTTTCGGATAAGCTACTCTCTCAACTGTTACTAGGACTGCCCTGAACAATATCTCACTACAAGTTTTATGATATTGAAGTTAGCATCATTGCAGTGAAATTCAAATTGTTTCAATTGATCAAATTTATTTTTGCTCGGTTCGGGCTATGAAAATCACTCTTACGTTTTTACGTATACGTGTTAGAGAGCTGCAATCTGAATTTGAAAAAAAAAAGGTGTTTCGATGGTGATAAAAATAAAGAAATGTAGAAAAAAACATTGCATTCCATCGATGCAAGCGTCAACGTCATCAATTTTCAGCATTCTATGTTTGGCTGAGAAATTTATTGATTAAATATCGTTCCGGCAGTTTTAGGCTATAAAAATCACTGGTACATTTTT